>JALJEV010000549.1:2237500-3437500 GCA_026586105.1 Hylodesmum podocarpum | reverse complement strand
TCCCATCATTTTGGAAACCATGCCGGTGAGTGGGAAGAAACGAAAAGCGAAGAAAATGCAACTCTGAAACACAAAAATATAATGACAGACTTGGCTTCTCCTATTCTTTAGGCCCACACATGTAGGGATTGAGTTAGGTTTATCACTCACAAGGATGTCAATATGAGCCAGCCATCTCATTTAGCTCTATCCCACTCAGCCAAGTCCAAAAAGCCGACAGTGGTAATATGAATTAGGGCCAACCCAATAAAATAATGAAAATTAGTCAAAGAAGCAAAGGATAGAAGCATGAAGTTGAAGGAGAGTTTCAGCATGCTTTTCAAAAAATGATGAACTTCAATTCGATCTATGAAATTTGCATATATTAAGAAATTTGAGGAGTTATCTAAGTTGGTTGAAAAAATGAAGGAAATTGGGACCTCAATGACAGTGAGAAAGAAAACGATTGGCTTCCCATAGTAGTTGAAAATTCTCCGAAGAGAATGGAAAATAAAAATGGAATCACTCAAACAAAGCTTATAGAAATAAAATATCAATTTGTGGAAACTCCATAATGCAAAAGATTGATGATGGTGGAAGAAAATTATTCTACTTCGGCACATTGAAAATTAAATTGGATCCTTAGTCCACAAATGTACCGCGTATACCCGGTTATTAACACCCACATCAATTTGTGGATATTCTGGGGCAAGCAACATTGGACAAAGTGACCCAAACATGTGAATACCCGAAGCCTGAATCACATTGTGTGGGAAAAATGCTTTTCCATGATTCAGACAAAATATCAAACAGTTCGTGGGCCAAAAACAAGTATAGTGCTGATAATAACATAGCAAACCGGTATCATAATGGCTGACTAAACTAACACAAGTCCCTGAGAACACACGATTCCGGTGTATGAAATTATTAATACAGAAAAAAGAAAAATCCCAGCTTATCAGTGTAAACCGTATGATTAAGTCAATGGAAATATGGAAATGGAAATTGAAAATTGAGTTTCATGAAACTGTAACAACACAGAGGGATGAGCACACAGCATTCGCAATTGAAAAGCACAAATGAAGAGAAAGTGATGAATTGAAAGATACCAGTAAATAAAAACATACCCAATTCGCAGAGTTGTGAAGTGGGATGAATGATGTCTAAGTGGCAGTGCTGAATCTTACTCCATTTTGCTCTTTGTGTTTACACAACAGATGCTTTGGGCCACTTCCAAGAACACTCAACCCAGGCCCAACTTCAAAAAACATACATAAATGCATAATGCATGTTTTCGGCTACTGGTTTATAATTTCCAAAACTCACTAATCAAATAGTTTAATTTTGATACACTTCACTAATTTAAAATTGAGTGTAATATATCTATATATTGATATTGTATAAAAATTACACTTCAACCAATCAAAAACTACAATTAATATTACATCTAAATGTGATTGAATAAAGATATAAAAATCTTTTAGATAGACAATTGATACAATTAATTATTACAAAAAATATATATTTATTTGATTATAAATTCAATCTAACAATTAATAAATAATTAAATGATAATGTAGAAAAAAAATACACTTCAAACGCATTATAATTTTATTCAAACGAAAACAAACAAGTGAGAAAATTACGTGAATTTACTTGAATGGAAAATCCATATCTATGAACAATAAAATGATGAACTATACTGGTTGAACCATATTCTGCACAAAATTTTATGTAAATGAAATACATTGCATTGAAAAAGGTAGACATATAACCGTAGAAATGGCAGAGATGGGTTTTAGAAACATTGGTGTAAATTGCTCATAATGTCAAGTATTCCCTTGTTTAATTGTCATAAAGCTGCAAACGCAAATGAACTACTTGATACAGGTTGGTTGCCGAGAAATGTCATTTTTGAGGAAAAGACATCAAAATTTGATTTTTGAGCATGGCACATTTATCCCAATAACAAGCATTTAATTTTTTTTAATTCAATTACTCATTTCGTTTGTATAATTTTATAATTTTATCTTTTAATTTATCTAATTTAAAAGTGACTATTTTAATCTTTCTGGTTTAATAAAATAATATTTTTAATCGTTGTAGTTTATATTATGATTTTCTTTTAATACTTGTCATAAGAAATATAGGTATTAAAAAAATTAAAACATAAGTTATAAAGATAATATTTAAATTATAGAAACTATAATAATCACTTTTAAATTATAATTTACTTTTACTTTTTAAAAACTAGATGAGTCAGATGCAAACAATATCATATCAAATTAAAAGTTTTTCTTTTAATGATTTAGATCTAATTTAACCCAATTAATAAAATATAAAAAAGTAAGATAAGAAATTTAGGCCGGTTCTTCTTATAAAAATTATATTTAGTTTATTATAAAAGGTTAAGATGTTATTATTATTGAGTGAATGTAAAAAGTAATGTTCGATGTTAGCTACTCTTAGCTAACTAAAGCTGTCCATTTAAGTTAACAACTCAAATATTTTTTGTTCACAACCTCTTTAAGCAAACTACTTTAAGTATTCTTTGGACCCAACTTTCTTAAACTAAACAAGTATTGTTTGTTCTTAGTCAAGTTAAATACCATCAAAGGTGGATTTGAAAAGAAAATTGTCTAACTTATGAAATTTAACCTCTATATAAGGAGGAATTTACAATTTGAGTTCATCCTAAAGGGTATTTACAAAGAAGAAGTAAAAGTCGAGAAAGTTTATCAGAACTTTTATTTTCTTTGAAATATAACTTTCGTGTTAACTTCAATTCTATAAGATTTAGCCTTTATAAAGATAGAGATTTGAGGTAGACGTTGTGACGGAGGACCATCCTCAAGTTCCATACAAAGTCAACCAAGTCAAGGTCAAACAAGGAGAATTACAAGGTTAATGCTCAAGAGTAAAAAAGGAAATAGAAGAAGAGTTGACCAAGTCAAAGTCAAGTGAAGAATTCAAGACTCTATTATTTTGAAGCCATGTAATTTTCTTCAAGTTTGTATATATTTGAACACTTAGAACTTTTTTATTGGTGTATTTGGGCCAATGTATGAAGCTAGAAGCTCACAACCAATTAGCACAACTTGGACCAAAACTCAATAAGTGTAATTACTAATAGAGTGAGTTACACTTGCCATAAGGAGAGTGAGAATGCTCCGCTAACTCTAAGTTTCAATTTAGACTCTTGGATTAGATCTAAATCACAAGGTCTAACTTTAAACTTATTTATGAGAGCACACATGTTTCTTGCCACCATTCTAATTTAAATTTAGACACTTAGATTATATTTAATCACAAAATCCAAATTTAAACTTCAATTGAGAGCACTCACATGTCCTTTGCAACTTGAGAATGAATCTAGGCCATGAATTCAAATCTTATCCAATGGACAAGATTAAATATGTGATTTAACTTTGGAAGAGGATCCTTGCCTTTTCCAAGGATGAATCATGACAATTCATGCTTAAATTCATCCAATGGTTATAAATCACTTAGTTGAATCTTGCTCTCCATGTTTTCCTTAGCCTATATAAGCTAAATTTCGTCAAAGTGTAAGAACTTTTGGCATTTTGATAACTGAATAAAAGCTTTGAGCTTTGTTGAGATTTTTCTCTCTTTTGTTTCTTGAGTGAACAACCTGAATCTTATCAATAGAGCTATTCTTTTGTGACAATTTCTCACTTGAACTTATTGCTTGCATGACACTCTCCATCTCTTTCTTAATCCATTTTATACTTTTCTTCTTCTTTTAAATACTTAAATTCGTTGTGCATCAAATTCTATAAAGGCTCATGTTTGGAGAATGAAGATTGGGGTAAACTATGCAAGCTAGGTTGTATCACGTTAGATTTTGCAACTTCAAATTTTCTTCTCCAATCTGACACAGGTTTGCTCAATATTCTTCAGCATTATGCATTGTGGGCTTATCACCATCACAGTAGAAAGTTGATCATATTATCCGAGATTCAAAGCCGAAAAGGTAGTTATACTTTCTACACCAAATCTTTTGTATCAGAAGACATCCATTTGACTCTGTTAAGCACATATTTTGATGAAGACGTGGTTAACTTCCTCTAATTTGAATGTTGGCCCAAAAGACAAGTATTATTTGTTTGTGCAGACTATGTAAGAATCGACACTTAAGTTAGAGTCTCAGTATATAAAATAAGAGGAAGAATTGATACTTATCTTGTGTTTTAGAGTATGTAGTCTTTTCATTAATCTGATTAAGACTTCATCTTATGCTCATATTTGTTTGTAGGGGCATGTCTTCGTTGGAACAAGATTTACTTCGTCTAATATGTAACACTCTCGAAATTAATTTTTGTAAATAACTACATACTCTAAAAACATAGTTAAAACGTTTACTAAAATTTTCGTAAAAAACTTATGTATTGACTATTTGCTGTTATATTTTAATTAGGTGAAAAATGTAATTCAAAACAGTTTAATGTTGCATAATAATGTTGATACGTAATTTATGTAAATTGCGATTACGTTTCTAAATAAAAATGTAGTTGAAAAATAAGTTTTTTGTTTGATGTTTTTATTCTTATTTGGAGTTTCGAAAGCTACTTGATATGTCTGATTTGTTGTATAATTACTGGTTGAATTATATTATCGTCTACAGACAATTTTGTCTCTATATTTAGAATGAAAAACCTATGAAGAATAAATAGGTAAAAATTATATATTGTTTCAAAAAAAATTTACTGATTATAAAAATATACGTTTTTTTCTTAAAATTAATTATTTTCTGGGTTGTGTTTGTATACGTATTATGAGTTGAAAATTTCAAACAGTAAAGAACAAAAATGAGATAGAGCCCATAAGATACAAAATTAGGAGTAACATAGATAAATATACATTTGAGAATAAAATAATGTATAACAAATTTTTTGTAAATTAAATATAAAAAATGTCTTAAAAATTTATCTAGAACAATCCGTAAACCAAAAAATTAAGGAAAAATAATTTTAGAATCCTTATGATATTATTTTAATTATGACATAATCATAGACAACATTTTAAGGTTAGGATCAAAATCATAAAATTAAGAATAGAAATTATTGTTTTAATTCATTATTAAACCTTAAAATTATGTAACTTTTAAATTACAATTGTACAGAATCATGCACAATTTGCTATCCTTGATTATAAATAAATTAAATAAGAATGGAGAGGATAAAATAAAGACGAAAGGATGGCTTGGAAGAAAAGGCACGAGAACATCACAAATTTCGCAAACAAAATGTCAAAATTGGAAAAAAAAAATTGGAACATTTGTCACTTTGTGAAAAATTTTCACGTTGCAAATGGTATAACAATCAAAACACATAGGTAACCCTTCTAAAAGCAAGAAAGAAAGTTCAATTTGATGTCTATGATAAGCCACTATTAATGCAAAGTCAAAATAAGTCAAAGATTTATCTTAAAAATTAATTACTTAGTTACTTTTTAAAGTAACTAGTAATTAAAGTAATCAAACTATCCCAACTAGATACTTATATGTAATTGTTTGATGATTTTTTTCACATATAAATAGAACACTTTGGGAAAAATTTCATTAGTGCACTTCATTGTCCAAAACAACCAAAATTCCTTTCATTTTCTTTCCACCAAAATTGTTAGCCATTTTAGGAAAAATGTCAAAATTTTCCTAAGTTACTAAGGCTTACTTCACATAACCTTTTGTGGTACGTAGGTTCAACCTTATTTCAACTTCCAAAAGCCTTTTATAAGGATTTAAAAGAATAATCAAGAGTAATTAAGGTGAGGGAAGTTTCAAAACTATTTTAAGTTCTAGAGAGTTTAAGATTTTAAACTTTAATTTATAAGTTTCTATATTTTAAAGTTTTAAAAAATATAAGTTTCTAAATTTTTATATGGTTCTATATTCTTGAATTTCTAAGTATTGATGAAGATTTAAAATAATAAAATTTATAAAGGAAGTCTCCAAAATATTCTAAGTTTCTAAAGTATTTAAATTCGTAAGTATTCTAAAGTTTTAAAGATTTTATGTTTTATGAATTTCTAATTATATAACTTTCTAAGCTTATAGGTTTTTATGTTCCTATGTATTTATATATTCTTAAAAATTCTAAACATTAAGTATTTTGATTTCCAAATTAATTAAATTTTCAAGTTTCTAAAAATTCTATAATTTTAAATCTTATAAAGATTTGTGTTCTAAAATTTTTAAACTTCTATGTGTCTTAATTTTTATAACCTTATACTCTTGAATTCATAAGTTTTATTGAAGTTTTTTAAACAATAAAGATAGTAAGTGGAATCTAAAAAATATTCCAAATTTCTAAATGTTTCAAGTATTCCAATTAATTATTGAAGAATTTAATTTATAACTTTTGTTGTGGTTTATGATGTTTGATAATTTGTACTTAGAATTACGGTGCTTTGTAACTTGTGTTGTGGATGATGATGGTTTATAACCTGTATTATGAATTGATAATTTGTGTTCTGAATAACCTGTATTGTGAAATATGATAACTTACACTATAAACTTAGGTGATGAATTAAATTTAATCTGTGTGTCTAACTGTGATGCTTAGTACTAGGGTCTTTGAAACAATGAGAAATCATTTTACTCATAATGATCATATGTTATTCATGATATTCTACACGACACTATGACCATGACTGATCGGTAAGTTTTACAACAAGAGGTCGTATTATCTGATAAGATGATATCACATTACAAGGGAGTTATGGAAGAATCATGCATCAAATATAAAATTCTCATCAAGGCATCATTAAAAAGGAAGAATTATTTATTTATTTATGTGATAAATGTATATTTTATAAAATTTATTATTTGTAAGGAACTTACCTTTATGTATTTGTATTTGCAATTTAACACCTCTGAATTTTATCCCGGATGTATATTGACAAATTAAACTTTATACAGATGATGAACTGTTTAATGATAACTTTTATTTAAAAATTGGATGATTATTTGTAAATTATTTATTAATGATGCATGTTGTATTAGTGTCTACAAAAAATTTTAATTTAATGTGATGACGTATTAATTGATAATATATTTAATAAAATTTATTTCTAACATTTTTTATAGAAAACATGACTTTTATCATAAAATTTATTCAATTAAATTTAAATAATTTAAGAGAATAAATATTTTCTTTAAATAAAAGAATAAACAAAATCAAAGTATTCTCAGTCGGACATAACGTGACGTGATTTTGTTATTTTTAATAAAATTTTGAATATTCATAAATACACTGGCAGAGCTACGTTCGGGGCATGACCCCAATTTCTTTTTATATATATATATATATATTAATAACAAATATATATATATATATATATATATTAATAAAAAATTTAATATTAATATATATAAATTTATATATATAGATTAATATATAAAAATTAATTTATATATATAAATTTATTATTAATATATATAAATTTATATATACATATAAATTAATTTATATATATATAAATTAATATATATAAATTTATTTATATATATTAATAATAAATTTATATATATATATATATATTAATAATAACTTTTAATACCTCTTAAAATTATTTTAGTTTCTGACTCAAAATAGAAAATTATTATGTAATTAGTATGTTTGCATCTAACCGTTTTTTTTTTAAAAAGCAAAATTAAAATATTTTTTTTTTTAAAGAAAAACCTCTCCCACCTTCCACTCTAACTGTGACCCATCGTGAATACGTCTTTAAAAAATAAATATTTTTTATTAAAAATAAATAAAAAAGAGAAATTACGAAACATATTAATAATAATAAAGTTGAAATTTTAAATTTTGGATGCTCTTATTTTTGTAAGAGAGTTATTGAAAAATTAATAATTCTTTTTTAAAAATAAAAAAGTAAAGTATTTTAATGACAATGTAATCGAGTTGATATAATCATATTATAAAAACTTAAGAGATTCTTGAGATGTTAAAATAGGACATCACATATGCTAAGTTTAAAATTTTTTAATTATCTTAAAAATTTGAATTTTTATCTTAATATATTATAATTATCGTAGAGGATATATTTCTGTTCGCTATCTCGTTTTACACTTGAGTATGTGTTTAACAATAAGATTTATCTTTCCAAACAATTTTAAATTTTCCTTATTTTTTAAATATGACAAGTAGGTATTATTATTCATGCGTTGAAAATATGAGTAGTTGCCGACATCGATTCCGAGTGTGCGTGATAACGTTGAAATATTTCTGCTCTTTATTTATTAAATACTCGGAAAAGTATATTTTAAAAACTAGACCTAAGACTAATAGAGAGAAGATTATATATATAATAAATAAAATACTAATAATCACCTTCTAAATTCTGCAATTTATATAATTTTTAAATTAAAAATTATTAGCTGTCACTTATTTCGAACATTATTTTATTAATATCCTTTATAATTTATGAAAATTTATAAAAGAAAATTTATAGGTTCTATTTCTTATTTAATATGATTTTCTTTTTAATTTAAAAGTAAGATATATCAAAATTTATAAATTTAAGTTTTAATTAATAATAGTGTTAGAAAAATTAAATATCTATGAATATAAGGTTAATATTTCTTTTTTAATTTGATAATAAAATAAGAGACTAAATTTGGATTTACTCAACGTACAATTTTAGGAAGGTGAACTAATTGAAGTTTATTAATTTATATATTTTTATTTTACAGAGAAGCTTATAAAGTTGGTTATATTCCCAAATCAACATTTTTTTAATAAAGTGTTAAAAAAACCGGGGTCAATTATAACTTTTTAAATGCTCTAAAAAGAGCAGATTAATAATAAGTTTTCGAACATTACTAATGTGATAATAAAAAATTAACATAAACATTATTCATTGAAAAGGTACGTATCATTAAAATTCAAAGTTGATATAAATCATAATTTGTTCAGTTTAGCAGCAACTTTCGAGCTACTTAAATTGAAAATACAGGCAAATTTTTTAATTTTTTTATGGTGATACGATTAGATTCAGCACAAATGGTTTTGTAATAAAATCTTCATTGCCACGTACTAAGATAGCTAATAGACAAAGAACTAAAACAAAGGCGTTGCCAGTTTCTGTCTTTTAGCCAAAACTGCGGCATATGCAATCTTCTAGTCCCATTCGGTGAACATGGCGAACAAAGTTCGTCGATGGCACAACTTTTTCTAGCTGGTGGTTTGGAATTGCATGCTCGTAAACGTAACCGTGATATCACATTATTGCAATAAATTAAATAAAAGAATACAACTGAATCTGGTCTCAGAAGTTATGTAATACTATATAGTAATACTTTAGGGTTTGATCTATTTGTCACATGTTGGGAGAACCAATAACATTCACCACACTCTGAAATTTTAAGCTTCTAACGCATAATTTTGTCGTGAATGCATTTATGTATTATTTAATATTTTATAAATAATAATCTGTTCTGAATAAGCTAATGAAGCTGACACCTATTTATTTGTCACCACTTTTCAAATTCCAGAATTTAAGGCACAATTTTTAGTGAATACTCTGTGTAGTTTTAGAGATGACAATGGGTAGAATACAATAATAGTACTTGTCTCTAGCTAGCTATTATTTGTTTGAAGAAAATATCCATAAACCTTTTACGACCTAGGTAGCATTTTTAATCTTGGTCACTGTATTTGTTAGATACCTACGTATTAATCTCACACACTAGTTACTTGCACTTAATGTAAAATAAATATAAACATTTAAACATAAACATACAAAAGTAGAAACATAATTATTTAACAGAATAATTTTTAAATTTGATATTATGATTCTTAAAGTTGATTAAATCTAATAATAAACTAGAGAAAAAAACACAATTCTTAAACTGTATATATATACTAATTAATTTTTGGACCTTAAACTAATGTCTATTAACTAAGTATTACCATTATAAATATATTTCGCAAATAATCACGGATTCCTTATAGAATTCCATTCCCCTCTGTCCTGCACATTCTTTGATCTCTTACAAGATAATCTGTTCTAAATATAGCTACCAATGTAGCTGGCACCGCACGGAAAATTCTTCAAGAAGTAGAGACTTAATTAAAAAAATTCAAAATTTACAATCAATAAATGAAATATTAAATAATAAGTACTTATATGAAAATACTAATCGCATAAAAAATATGAATGGCACTATATTAAATATAAATAAAAATATTATATAAGAATAAATTTTAATAAAATATTAATTATATTATAAAAATACTAAATAAGAATAAATTTAAAAAAATTATTGATTATATAAAATATAATTATAAAATTATAAAAACATATTAATTATCATATTATCATAATTATATAATTTTTTAATATCATAATATATTGATTATTAAATAAATAAGTAAATGTATAAAATTTTAATTATACAAACATATTAATTATATAAAAACTTCTTGTATATTGTATTATTAATAATGAAAATATTAATTATATCTATATTAATTATAAATTAATTAATAAATAAATAAACTTAAATAAAAATCAAAACTAAAATAAATAAAATCAACCTCCAAAAGGCATAGATATTTCATGATGAACATTCCTTTAGTGGAATAAGGCTTTAAAAGATACACATCCCATTCTTAAGAATTCTAACTTGTTTCGTTATTAACAAGTGTTTTTAAAACTAAATTAAAAAATAAATACTTCAGACTCCATAAATATAATTTTATCATTATTTATTAAATAAATAAGTAAATGTATGAAGTTATTAAATAAATAAGTAAATGTATATATTAATCATAAAATAAATAAATAAACTTAAATAAAAAACAAAAATAAAATAATTAATCATAAAATAAATAAATAAAATTAAATAAAAATCAAAACTAAATAAATAAAATCAACCTCCAAAAGGCATAGATATTACATGATGAGAGTCAGGCTTTAAAGAATATACATCGCATTCTTAACAATTCTAATTTGTTTCATTATTAACAAGTGTTTTTAAAACTAAATTAAAAAATAAATACTTCAGACTCAATAAATATAATTTATTTTGATTTTGTAGGAAAAATATGTATTTTATTTCTATAAAATACATTCTTAAAGAGAACTGATCAATTTTAAATGTAAATAAATCTCCAATGGAATACCTACATAATTTTCAATTCAAAATAATAAATAAATTTACTACTGTGAAAATAAAAGATAATTATTGGTAAAGTGACGTACTTCAATAATTAGGTACCTGGCTTTAGTTCAACAACCAATCATAGAGAGAGGATCCAGCTGTACTTGGAAGTTGGGACAAGAGATAAGAACAAGTAGGTGTATAAGTATATATATATATATATATATTTTTTTTTTCTAGAGATCACTTAACATAAATACAAAAGATACCACTTAACATGAATACATTTAGACTCAGCATTATCAAATTATATTCTCATGGATTTCATTTCAAAAAGTCATATAGCTCGTGTTATTGTTTAATTAATTTTTATACGAAACAATTCTTTATTTTTTTTTCTATACATAAAATTTGATCCTAAAACCTTTTGTTCAGACAGTTTAAGTATCAAACTTCTCCACCCTAAACCAATTCAATTCATACAGCACAACTAATTTATTAACTTTTATTTATAAAGTAAGAACATTAAATTACACATTTCATAAAAATTAATCAAAATTATGTATACGTAATCATCTCAAACCATATAGCCATTTTTGTTCTTTTCATACTTTTTATTTTTATTTATTTTTTTATTAAATTAATTTATTTTCACTTTCATTATATTTCAATCGTACATCCAAAATGATATACATACATTAATCTCTCTAGTTATGTCCTCTAATCTCCTTTTTCATTTTATTTCTCATTTAGTTTTTTTCATACCACATATATTACAATTATTATTATTTTAGTCTCACTTTTTCTCCTTTTTCTATTTTATCCCTCTTCTCTCTATAAAAAAAAGTATTAAATAATTTGAAGCCACCTTCTATTCATTATCCCAACTAATATTTTAATAATTATAAATACTAACAAAGTTAACATATAAGAAAAATTTAACAATACTTGAGCTCATATTTATCTAAAATTAATAGAGATTAAAATCTAAATATTTAACAAGTCTAAACCTTCTAATAATTTTTTTGTCCATGTTCCACTACAGTTGAAAAACAACGTAAAGCTTTATATATATATATGAACCCGGTAACACAAACACACTCACATTTGAGTAATGGCCGATCCGACCCCTCTTCTCTCGTCTTCTTCCGAGACACAAGCACAGAACAAACAGCACCCATCTCTGGGGTCCACGGTAGAACTGTGCATGGGAGAATTCAACTGGTCACAGTTCCTCCAATCCGTCCTGGTCTCCTTCGCTTGGCTCTTCGACGCCCAACAAACATTCATCACTGTCTTTACCGACGCCCAACCCTCATGGCAGTGCACCAACACTAACGCCACGTGCACCTCATCCAACACAATCTGCACCCTTCCAACTGACACGTGGAAGTGGATCCTACCCGCACACGCCTCCACAATCTCCGAATGGAATTTGCAGTGCTCGAATGCGCTCATCAGTGGGCTTCCCGCGTCATCGTTCTTTGGGGGGTGTTTGGTTGGTGGGTTTGTGCTGGCCTCGCTAGCGGACACGTCGCTGGGGCGCAAGAACATGCTATTCTTCTCGTGTCTAATGATGGCAGTTACTTCTTTGCTCGCGACTCTCTCCCCTAACGTTTGGATCTATTCGTTGCTCAAGCTTTTGTGTGGGTTTGGGCGCGCTACCATTGGGACTTCGGCTCTTGTGCTGGCATCCGAGCTTGTTGGGAAACGCTGGCGTGGACAGATTAGTGTCATTGGCTTCTTCTGTTTCACTGTTGGTAAGCACGACACCTTGCTTTCCTCTATTTTATTTTCTTTAAACAATAATAATATACGTATATTCTACTATTTTTTATGTAAAAATTACTCAATATATTTACGAATGAATATTAAAGTTTATAGTAAACAAATATTCTTCATCTTAACCGAATGAAATCAAGAATTTTAAATTAAGAAATGTTTGAAAAAATTGTCAAACATTTCTGTCAAGCCATTCATCTTAAATTTAAGAAATGTTTTAAAAAATTAAGTGAAACATTTCTTAAATTTATCTATACAAATTTAGTTTTATTAAAATAAAATCATTAATTTTTGTCGTTTTATTTTTTAAAAAAATCAAAATAACATAATACAAAAATAACTAGCCGTGCATCATATCAATATTTTAATGATTATAATTAATATATACATTTGACATCTTACTCATCAATGATATACAAAATTTTAATTCTTAAAAAGGAGATGAATAAATCTATCAATGACTTTCAGGGACTAAATTAATTAATTAATAAGATGAATTATTGGTAAAAGCTGAAATAATTCAATTAAAATATATCAATAATACAAATGTTTTTAAAAAATGCTATTAACATACTTTTTTATATACTTTTTATTACATGAATCTCACTTTCTAAAAAATATTCTTTAACTCCTAATTTTAATTTTATTTTATAAATTTTAATTAATAATAAAAAATATATCAAAAAATTTATTACTCACATTTTTCAAAGAAAATTTTACATTATTATATTACTATGCATTATAAATTTATTAATATTTATAATAATTATTTTAAAATGTATAGTGACTTGATTTCATGCATGAAAATTAAACTCAAATCACAAGCGTAACTGAATCCAAAGTTTATTTAGTTTTCACCCGGCCAGCATTTTTATTGTTTGTCTTTTGAATCTTTAGGATTCTTGTCCCTGCCAGCCATGGCTTACGTAAACAGGGGTTCTTCATGGAGGAACCTTTACTTGTGGACTTCTATTTCAACCATGCTCTATTGCATATTAGTCAAGTTGTTTGTTAGTGAGTCCCCAAGATGGCTTCTAGTGCGTGGAAGGACAGAAGAAGCTGTAGCCACACTAAGGTGCATAACATCAATCACCCAAAGCAACCTCAATTTAGCCATTAATAACATGTCTCACGAGGAAGAAATTTGGAACGTGGATCTATTCTCAGCCCTAAAAATTTTGTTACAAAAGAAATGGTCATCAAGAAGGTTATTATCAATTATGGCTATTGGAATAGGCATTGGGTTGGTTTATTATGGCATGCCCCTAGGCCTTCAAAACTTGTCTTTCAACCTTTACTTGAGTGTCACATTCAACGCCCTATCCGAGTTACCATCCGCAATGATTGTGTTCTTCCTCATAGACAAGTTCAATAGGAGAAATGCGATTTTTCTCTTCACTATCCTAAGTGGTGTTTTTAGTGTGATGTCAATCACGGAAGGGAAGCTGTGGAATAATTTGCAAATTGGGTTTGAGTTAATATCATTCTTTAGTGCTTGTTCTGCTTTCAACGTTTACCTTATTTACACAACAGAATTGTTCCCAACTTGTGTGAGGAATTCGGCATTGTCAATGGCAAGGTTTGCAGTGGTGTTTGGTGGCACTTTTAGTCCATTGTTGGTGGGTGCTGGAAGAGATAACAAGTTTCTATGTTACGGGGTTTTTGGACTGGTGATAAGCTGTAGTGGGGTCTTTGGAATATTCTTGCCAGAGACTAAGGGAAGAGCACTATGTGATACAATGGAAGAAGAAGAAATTAAAGAGAAAACGGCCTACAACATGTTGGCTTAATTTTTAATTACGTGTTTAGCGAATTTCCACGGCTGCAAAGAATGTCTTCTACGTCGGTTGAATTTTCAATTTCTACGTCGATTCAAGTATAGACTTTGTAGTTGGTTATAAACTAACGTAAAAAATTATCTCATGTCGGTTGTTAAGAAAATCAATGTAAAAAGTACGTTGAAATTGATTCAATACTAAAAAAAAATACTTCCCACATTAGTTATGTTTAATCGACACCTTAACGGCGGGTAAAGGAAGACTCGCTGTTGTAGTATTTTTAACAGCGGTTAATACAAAAACCGCTGTCGTAAATCATTTTTAACAGCGAGTTTTGTATTAACTGCTATTAAAAATACTACTTAATGTGCTGGCACCCTCATTTTCACTGGCATTCGTGTTTTCTTTCTCTCTTTATCTCTTTCACTACGTTCTTCTTCATTTTTGCGCCTTTGTCTTCCATTTCTCTCCACATCAATTTCAGGCCATCATTTGCTTTCCCAAATTGCATTCTACTTCCATTCTTTTCGTTTGAACCTACATTCTACTTAGAGCTTCCATTTTTGGAGTGCGAAAGGGTTTTTTTGCCTTTTGGGGTTTTTGGGGTTTTTTGAGTTCATCCGTGTTTCCAGTCACTGTGTCGTTGCCATTGTCACTGCAAGCTTGTTGGCCGTTTGGAGGGTTTCGTGAGGTTGGGGGTTTCGTGAGTTTGGGCGTCTTCATCTAACAGTAAGCTCATTGTTCCTTAGTCTTCATGTAACTAGACTCAAGATATTTTTGATTTGATATCTCTGTATGTTATTGATTTACAATATGTTATTGATTTTGGGGTCCAATAGTGTTCATAGAAATATGAAATTACAGTGGGTGGGTTATAAAGGCATTGGAAGGAAAGACTCTCAAACAATGGGTTCTTATGAGGAGAACAATCACAATGACTAAGCTTATTTTTAAATTCTGGCATGGTTAGTTCTTTCATGTTGGTATTGTGTACAACACACTAACTAAATTGAGCAATAACTTTCCACATGTGGCTAATGAACTCTTTTCTGTCGGTAATTATTAATTAGGATCTGATGCTAAATAATATTCCAGAGAGTTTGATTTTATTTTTTTTAATAGATTCCAATGGCAGTGTGTCACTTTTCTGTTCAGTTTCGGACTCAAGCAAGGATTCTTCTCATCCTGTTATGGTTTTAGAAGCAGTTAGATCTAGAATTGGTAACCCCTTCAACACATTACACAATATTTATGTCTGCCCAATTTTTTTAATTTGGTTAAGTTAGAGTATTTCACTTTTCTAATAATGCTAGTTTTAGATTGTTGTTGTTGTCATCTAAATTGGTTTATCAACTTTTACTAATTCAGAATAGGAGTTCATAAAACATGGATCGAACTTGGATGAATAAAAGTCGAATTAATGAAGAGTACGTTAACGGAGTTGACGAATTCCTAAGAGTTGATGGTGTTCCTTAAATTGATATGCTTTGCTTTAAAATATTTTCATGTAATCTATGTATAATGTTTATTATGTACACTTTGGAAATGATTGAACAATATTGTTGATAGTTTTGATTATGTTCCATATTTTGGTGATAATTGATATGTTATATTGTTTGATTTTAATTTATTAAAGAATCCTACAACGAGGAAACAAAGTCCTTGATATGAAACATTTATATTTTAATTAATTAAATTTATAATTTCTGTTGGAAATATGAAATTGTTTCATATAAAATGCGTATTATACAGGTTATAATAATGAAATAAAAAAAAATAAATTAAATATTAAAAAAATACGTATTTTAAAGACAGTTATTCACTATAACCGTGGTTAAAAATGACCTAAAAATTAAAAATAATTAAATATATATAAATGGATATTCAACGACGATTATATACAACTAACCTCAAAAATCATTTTTAACGGCGATTATTCATTACAACCGCCGTTAAAAATGACAAAAAAATTAAATATATTAAAAACAGGATATACAACGACAGTTATATACAACTGACGTTAAAAATGACCTATTTTTAATGTCTCCCATATATAACGGCGGTTGTGTAATCGACGTGAAAAATGTTTTTTAACTGTCGTTAAAGACCCTTTTTGTACTAGTGCGACCATGAAATGTGACTTTTTGGATTACAATTTTTTTCAATACATTTAAAAGTAATGCAGTCAGATGTACATAACTATGTCAAAAAAAGAGGTTTGATTAAACTTGTAAAATGCGGGAACATATTTCTTCTTGATTTCTTTGTATAACTTGCATTATTTTTGAACAATAAATATGATTATTTCTTAGTTCTTGATGCATCCGACGACCTCGTTCCATAAAATACTCACGAAAACGATTATATGTTGACTTGACCAAAGCAATGATAGGAAATTTATTTATGCATTCAGATATATTCATGGTTGTGTGTTCATATCAATGTACTTCCTTATCATAAGCCATACTCCATTTTTCTTTTGAAATTCCTTGAATTGAATCTAACTTGCGATTGTAGGACTCAATTCACAAAATTTCTCAAAATTTCTGTAAAAAATGTGTTCGCACAGATTATAACCTACAAAATATAATAATGAAAAAAATTAGATACTTATAACAAACATATTAATCATCATAAACAACGAATTCATAATAATGAAATACTCACCTAACTTCACCAACATTTTTTGTTTTGTTTTGTTTTGTTTTGTTTGATGCATTATACATAGTAAACATGAAGTTGACTCCATCAATTGTTTCATTATCAATAATCGACTTTATGCTCTGATATTGATCAGAGATTAGGAAATTCTGTGATTTATTTGTCACATATAGATGTAACTAAGAGAGATACGACGATCAAGCTAATAAAGTTTCACCTTTAACAATAACAAATACAAGAGGTAAAACATTGTCATTCTCATCTTACATTATTGTTATTAAAAGTGTTCCGTGATATCTCCCACACACTATTTACCTGTATAATTGACTTACAAAAATTAAAAGCATCGTTATATTGTCGGAAAGTCCAAAATACATGACGAAATTGTTGGAATTCTCAAACTAAAGTGTTGCCAACAAAATAATCATTGTGAAAATTTTGATAGTAAAAACCTCAAGAGTGAATTTGCATGTATTTAAGCCACATAAGAAGTTCAGCATATGATTCTTCCCAATCATCATACACCATAGTCATTGCTTTTTGTTTAGCTAACTATGCCTTCTTGCTTGTGATACACATTGTCGAATGGGATCAAATTACACTAAATTGGCTATACTTTGTAGTATTACCAGACTTAGATTGTTTCTCACATATCACTCTATAATTGTCATGCAGTCAAAAACAAAACTAAATTGGGGGAAGATTCAATGCAAATAACCAATGTAAAAGCAATAAAAATCAGAATAAAAGCATAGATATGTAACAATCAATGCAAAAACAGAACAAGAGATAAATGCAGTAAACAAAGGCTTAACCCAATTCTTTTCAGCTTCTCACCCCCTCAGTGGTTCAATTATTGATATGAAATACATGTGCGTGCATGACAATTAAAACTAGAATCCTAAGAATTAAATAATATCCCGACACTCTCACGGAGGATATTCATCAAACACTTGGTGAACAACAATTCACACAATTGCATGAGATGCTCAACTTGGGAAATCATGGAATTACCATCAATCAACAACAATAACAAATACAAAATTGAGTATAGTTCAGCCAATCAACATCAATTCAAAAAACCCAATATGTTATTGCATTTCCAATTGTGAAGAACAAAAACCTAAGGAAAAAGAGGAGCCTACAATAACCAAATTGAAAAAAAAAATAGCTACTCATATTTACACCAATTAATTTGAATTTACATAGAAGGAAATGATGGAATGAAGAGAAAATAAGTGTTGGCAGAAAAGAGAAAGGGAGAACACGAGATACAAAAGAAAGAAAAGGAGAGAAAAACTAAAAGACCAAAAACATACTAATTTCAATTACAATTACTAAATGAGTTTTACAATCTAAATTGGGCGCCTTTCATAAGTGAGTCATGTGCTAATCACATGCTCATTTAAATGGCTGAGTGCTACTCTTCAAGTCCTGACTGGAACAAAAATTAACATGCCAATTAAATTTACATTGGCCCAAAGTTACAAAGACACAAAAATCCCGTCAGCATCAGCACAAGATTTCGAGCGTCAACTTCCACCCACTTTTGACCCCTTTGTTGTCCGAATTTGACTTTGAGTCATGCATAGAACTTTTAGAACCTTGAGTTATCTTCAAAATGAGACCAAGATCAGCTAAAAAAAATTTCTGTTGCAAAATTTATGGTAAAAATATGAAATATTGTGAAGTTTGGAAAATTTTGATCACTAATGCAATTACGACTTAATTAGCCCAATCAACTAAGCATGGTCTAAAACACACTAATTGACCATTAATAATACTTGAATTATTATTATTAAGGGTTAGTAAAAGTGATAAAAATAATAATATATGAGTATAATATTTTATAATTAAACATATTTGCAATTCTCTCTTTAACCAATCCAATTTTGATGGTCAGATCTTCCCTAATCATACCTATTAATTTTAAAAAAAAAAGAGTTAAGCAAGCCTTATAAATATTTCAAATCTTGATTAGATAAATAATAATATTAAAAAATTATTTTGACATACCCACAATGCATGTACTAATCAAATCTGAATCAAGATTGACATGATCTTGTGTTACACTAGGATTCAAACAAGTATGTTGTTTACCACATTACGTGACTTTCTGCCTATCTGTCCCTTTTGATTCTATAGCTTACATATAAAAAGGACATGAAAAATCATCACTATTTTTAGGGCAATGAACAATATATTTTGTTGATTTGGACTCAATCACTTTCATCATTTGGTGCACATTCATCATGTACTATTTAATAGCATTTTGCACTTCTTGTTTGCTGTCAAATTCCAAATGAAAATTTAATTCTTGTCTAACTGACTAGATTGAAACAACACTTACACCTTATAACTCTTCTTGATTAGAGTAGTTTCAATTAATATTTGTATAATGTGACATTGTTTGCTAAAAAGGTTGTTAGTTTCCTCCTACATTAACATCAAATAAATAAATCGTATTTCATTATATCAAATTAAATTTTAAAATTATTGATGTCAACCTTCTTGTATTTCAGCATTGACATTAGGTTTCACCTCAAGGCTTAAATTATGATGATCTTCATTTCTTTTATTGTCATCCAATACAAGGAAATTGTTGTCAAAATCTTCATCATCGGACGATGAATCAACACATGAATCAGAAAATGACATAATTTTCATCATTGTTGTTAGAGTTTAACCCTATACAACCTTCTCCGTACAAGCTACCAGCATTAGCCTCAATCGCACCAACATTCTACACGAAGACACCACCTGCAACAATTATTGCTGCACAAAGGACCTATGTTTTCTTTTTGAAAATTGAGTTAACATCTTCGTTATCAACTATTTATCTGTTGCGTCATATTAAAAATTTGTTGCTCAATTTGATTTGAAATGTATTTCTGATACAATTTAAAATGATTCGGATTATGCGATTTTTATTTTGTCTCCTGAACATAAATATAAGAAAAAAAAATTGAATAGAAATTGCTTTTATTTTTATCCGAATTTTTATTTCATTCTTAAACACGTGAATAGTGATATGATTGAAAAGTTACAGCAAGTAATAAAAGTAATTCCTACAAATATTATATATATACTTGATCCAAAGTAGTAGTTACAAAAATTTCGGTTCCATCAACAAAATAATTCCTAACAAATATTAACTTTTAGATAAGTGCATTTTATTTTCTTCTATTTCTTTTATCTTATAAGTCTTTTTATAGGTAAAACACTAAAATAAGTCTTATATCCAATTCCTCAGCGAACTATTAAAATCCGGCCTTAATTTTTCAAAGTTACCGGTAATTTCCGGGATCACATTCTGGTCTATTAATAATTTTCAATTGCTTGTATGAGCAATGTGAAGTATTCTTTTATATGTGAGTCTCTTTGGGGCCCTAAAACAAAGTTAAGGTTTTAAAAAACTTTTAGCCCCTTCAAGTTTTTCATCTTTTAGAAACATATGAAGGAATCAACCTGACAATGTGGCCCCAAGCCCACAGCCTAGCTCCATCTGCCTTACCTATAAGCCCCATTAAATATAACCCACTCAATTAGAGGCATAAAATCCTATTTTCATATAACCTCACGAGTAAAGAGACAGATCAGGGTTGATAGTGAGTCAGCCACTTACATTCCGAGGAAAGCACAAGTGTGATATGGTAGATAGTTAAACCAGTCCACTTATTTATTTTTCATTTCCTGTATGTATAAAATATAATAAGAAACAAAAGTTTAGTACTACAAAATTAATTTTTCTGAGTATTAATATTTTTTTGTCGTACTACACCTTCATAATTAAAATAAAAAATACTCATATCATTATAGGTTTATTTTTTGTTTTTTAATTACTTTAAATTTTCGGTGAAAATAAGATTGATTACTCATTTACTATTATTAAATTTTGACGCTTTTTACTATGTATTCTGTCTAGTTAATTAATAAGAAAAGAAATAAAAAGCAGATAATTTTCAATAATTCAATGAAAAAGTGAGACGATATTTGTTAGTAAGAAATACAAATTCTATTCTTATATTTGCGTTAAAAAAGTTAAGAGTGTTATATTTCTATTTATAAAATAGATTATATATGTAATTATAAAAAGAAAACCTATAGGACTTTATGTACTTTTAGTCCTTTGGGCTTTTTAGTTTTAAGAGTAGGTTTGTCCGTGAAATGAACTAAAATCAAACTTCTAATGTCATAATTTTTTTTTTTTTTGAAAATATGAGTCTACGTGCTGGTCCTAATCTATTAGGCTTTTGTGAGCTTCAATTCTATGAGTTTTTTTTTTTATTATTTTTTTTATCAGTAAGCTTTTTAATCTATAACCTTTTTGGACTCTTTATAGGAAATGAAATGACAAATAAGAAAAAGAAAAATATGTAATATGATAAACAAAATAAAGTTATATGTCGACTTATAATTTAATAATTTAGATACTTTCTTGACAGATGCTTTTATTATTTTCACAATATACAGAAGGAAAACATTTTCACCGTAACCCAGGAAAAAGGTTTTAAAAAAAAAAAAAACAAAGAGAAGGAGAAAAATTTCTAGTTTGACAATACAACATTGTATCTATGTGGACCATAAACAAGAAAATAAATAAATAAATTGATAGCTACAAATGTACTTAAACAGTGATTTTATTGGATTTTTGCGTTGGCAGTACTTGCAAGCATCTTAAAATTTTTCAAGACTTGTTCCAGTCATATAAATACAAATATTTTGATGATTCTGGTCCGATCCACATTATTAAGATGCACCACTTTTTAATGTTCTTCACTCATTTTAGCATTGTAACGATATTGTTCCTAGGGAGACAGAAACACAACAATCATTAAAAAATGGCTCTACAACTCAAAACTTTCAAACTGTATTTTCCTTCGGGCTTTGGGCCACGGTATTATTACGGTTGCGACCAAAGCAAAAGAATTTTGAAGAGGAATCTCATCCAAAGATACAGTAAACTGAATTTCAATGGATAAACCCTTGGAGGCATTTTGTGTGACGAAAATTTTAGGTTTTAAAAATTTGAAGTTGATAATGTTTGTTTTCCATATTGGATTTTATTATTTAAAACATAATATTATCAGAAAATATTATTTTTGGGGAATTTTTTTATTATATTACTCACAAAATTGTTTTGAAGGGAAGGTAAGAGTCTAACTTTTCTAGATTGGATGTCCTGTTCAACTTTTTTTTTTTGATTAATTGTGACATTATCCTTATTAGTTCACTTTAATTGATTTTATAACTTGATGTGATGTCTTGATTTTCCTATTTTTTTCCAACCAATTAATAGAGTATTTATAATTCAATTTATGTTGTTAAATTGTAAATTAAATTTTAATTAATTGGTATAATTTATTTTTCTACATTTTAAAATTATAATTACTTAAATGAAAATATTTATTTACATATTTTTTAAATTAAATCGAGATCCTTTTAGAAAAAATTAGAAATGTAGGTCAAGACAAAGTCTAATACATTTAATTAATTAGAAAATATTTTAAATCATGACAAGTACCTTGGGGGAATGACACTTGAAAAATTGTACCTTGGGGAATGACACTAAAACATTTTTATTGAAATAGTGGACAACCATTTAATAAAATTTTGAAGCTCTTGGTGGAGAAGGAGAAGGAGAACTCACACGGTATAATTGAAAACTCACGACCAAAACTTGAATATATAAGAAAAACATATTTTATCATGCACCAAACCCAGACAAACTCCACATAACTCCTATAGGCTCCAAGAAATGTATCAAAATTCATGAAGAACAAGATGTAAAGGTGGTGAAAATTTGGAAAACATGTAGCAAAATGACACGACTATCCAATTATAAGCACGCTTGATGAAGAATCACACAAGACACATAGAAAGCATATGATAACATAAAAATTTACTCTCGACCTAGATGTTTAGCATGTGATAAAATTTTGTAGCCAACGAAAACAGTTAATACATCCACCAATACATTTAATTATGTAAAGAAAAGCAAGGAAAGATCTTACTGGATTAAAAAATCATGACAAATCAATAAGAACGGAAACTTTGGTGTCCTTGGTGCCTTAAAAACAAAGTTCTAAATACCACTTGACGTGAGCCTACTTCAGGGATCACGATTCGCCTAAGGTTGGTGTTGATACTCAAGGTTGATGATGAACCTCACGGTTGATATTGAACAAAGTTCAAGTTTAGATGCGCAAATAGAAAGAAAAGAGGATGAGGTTGTTGAAGGTTAAGACGCCACAGAGAAGGATTTCTAATAAGCCTAGGAGAACTGTCATGAAGGTCTCTACACACCTCGAATACTACAAGAGAATTCTTTCTCTTAAGTAAAACAAGCCAATTTTATTGATTAATCAAAAGATTAATAGTTTAACACAAATGAATTAGACTTATATAGAGGATGAGAGGTGAGCTTTTAAAGAAATATGAGCTTAAATGAGCTTCAGGCCTTGGGCCATTGAATGTGAAGGCTCCTAAGCTACTCAAGGCTCATTAAGAGTCCAAGCTTCTTAAAATAAAGCCACAAAGTAATTACCTATTCATGTCTTTCAGTAAGTCACTTCAAAGTTTAAAAAAATGAATACAATTGAAATACTATGCTTAAACTAAGACCTACATATCTAGTACAAAGTAATGACATAACTTGGTCTTCACTTTCTCCATATCTCTAGGTAAGACTTCACTTCATCTTTAACTTTCCTAGTCATACTACTAGTTGTCCAAGTTATTGAAATCTTTATATTTGAGATCTAAGATCTTTTCAGAAAAGGGACATGACAAAAGGAAGCGCCGACAGAGCCACGTTATACGTTGGGCCGTACGCCCCCCAAATTTTTTTAAATTTCTTTTTACATATATATATATATATTATAATTTATATATAAATAATAATTATTTTAAATAAATGATTATAATTATGATTTTATATTTTTAAATAAATTATAATTTTGATTTTATAATTTTAAATAAATAATTATTTTAAATAATAATTATATATAAATAATAATTTATAATAATAAATAATATATATATATAATGATAATAATAATATTAATAATAATAATAATAATAATAATAATAATAATAACAACAACAATAATAATAATAGTAACAAATTTTAATTTTTAATATTTTTACATTTTTGATTTATAATTTTATATCTAATTTTGAGAACATACATGTTTAAGACTCTTATTTAAATTATTTTAAATTTTAAAATTTTTAATATTCATATTTAGTTTTAAACTCCCATCTAAATGATTTTTAGTTTTAAATAGTTTTAAAATTTTACTACCATATTATATATTTATTTAATAAATTCTTGATCATAACAATAATTTTTAATCATTGATGATGTATTTTTTATTACTTTACCCAAAAATTATAACTAAATTTTTTAATATTCATCTCTAATTTTAAAATTTTACTATCATATTATATATTTATTTAAGAAATTCTTGATCATAACAATAATTTTTAACCATTAGTGATATATTTTTTATTACCTTACTTAGAAATTATAATTAAATAAACTAAAATAACTTCAATTTACTTTTTACACATACACTATCTCATTCTAATGAAATTAAATAAAAAATATAAAAAATGAAAAAATAAAATAAAAAATAAAGAAAATAAAATTAAAATGAAAAGATTAAAAGAAAAATAAAAAAATATCGACTCCTCCCACCACTAGATTCTAGCTTCGCCCTAAAAGGAATTCATTACAAAGATGATTTATATATGTTATGCTGCTTTTAAAAGAGAGACAACTATGAATTTTTGGTACAAAAGCTTCACCCCAAGTCGAGAGAAGGTGATAGGAACAAGATTTCCAAAAATTGTTGTGTATGTCTAAGTTGAGTCATGGAGTAAGAATATTTTGCACCTATCTCAATCATTGTCTAATGTCACATACACAAAAGTTTCTCTTCTATAAGTTGCTTTAAACCCTCTCAGAGAATGAGAAAAGAGTTATTCTCCAGCATATTGATTGACCATAGAGTGATACCTATTAAGATAACATGTTAGGTTTGTTAAACCATGGGAATAAACTGTCGAGTGGGGTGTGAGACAAGCTCAAATCAAGCTTGATAGATCCCAATAATAATTATGTTGCATTATAAGCTTGTGAGAGTCCATTGATGTACCTATTTCGGTGTACTCCTTGCAGTCAACTAAGAAACAATGATAAGTCCACAAAACAAATGGTGACTTGTGTGGCAAGTGACCAGTAGAGTTATGATAAACCTAGTCGTGCTTAGGTTGAAGATCACCCATGAGAGTGTTATTAGTTAACCACAATGGTTGTTCTCAGAATGTATATTGTATTGTATGATGTGTACTTATGAAGAAGGTGAAAAACTTCACCCTTAAATATATATGGTATATGCGTTAATGAAGTGTGTGAACTCCTTATAGGAGGGCGAGACAGTTTTGTTGGAACAATTATCACTATCCATACACAAGTATTTATGACCCATCAATGAGATTTTAGAATCGTATTCATGATTTTCAAAACATTATAAAAATTTCTTTCGATCAAACTCCCGCTAAAATTCTAGTAATGCCTCCATTCTATTTAGATAAATTTTTTCACAAACATTTAATAATAAAAAAGAAAAACAAAATCTATTAAGTTTCTCAAATGAATTAAAATTAATACAAATCAGCTCTTGAAAAAAAACTTACATGAGAGAACTTTCATACATAATTTATTTTTAACTTAAAATAATTCAATTCATTTTAATTAATTATTTACTTCTCTTAAAAATGTTTACCAAAAAAAACTCATCAAACAGATTGATAGTCCTGAATCTAATCCATGTTGCCAAAATAAAGAAAAAAACAATTACCCTTATCCATGTCACCCTTTCTATTAAGCAAACTACGTCCGGCACACAGTGGGAATCATGGAGTCCAACAATCATGCAATTATCCTGCTGGTTTGGGCTCTTCTGTCTACATTTCCTTCTATTATGTGTTTTGCATGTTTGTTATTATTCTTCTTGTTTTACATTCGTGGTCTTATAAATTTGAATCAGCGTAGACAAAAACTGAAACAACACCCCTTAGAAAGTAAAGTACAAAATACAAAAGCTAGTACAATAGTAGAGAAAAAAGTTGCTGCATGAGCGAAGCATTAGATGATATCAACAACCCTCACACACCTGTCACTGTAACAGTTTCGCCGTGGGTCAGTGCACATGTATATGGGGCACACATCACCATCTGTTTCCATTACTTGCATGGTTGCTCGGTACATTTTGTACTTCTCATGTTGTCTCCAATAACTATATATTTATTATCTTGTGAGAATGGCTCATTTCACACACATTAGCCAACCAAGTAAAAGGAAAAAGTAAAAGGAAAAGAAAAGATGTGGGTGGGTGTGTGTTAGTAAAACTTTTGGTCTGTGACTTTATATAACAAGATTCTAATTGCTTCCCAATTGGATAAGAATTTTGTGTTTTGAATCATGGTGCTGCCATTTGAGGTGCAACATAATATAGACCAATATCGATAGATTGAAGAAAAGACTAAGTGCTGAGGGATGAATTCAGTATATCAAGAGGAAACCAACAAAATCCAGCTAATCAAGAACTATCAAATGAGTAGTAGATAAGAAATTCTGCCAAATCTAAATGCAAGTGCTAGAGCAAAAATAACTTTTTATATAAGTTCTAAAATATTTGTTATAAAAAATAATAACAAACTATATATGATGATTTCTGGATGATTGATAGTACAAAAAAACTTTTATTGATACATGTATTATTTACTTTCAATGTAATAACTAATTAGCTTAAAAGAATGTTTTCCGGTGCCCAATAGATTATTTATCCAACATAGAAATGAGCGTCATCAAATGACAAACATATTTCAAGCATAAGGTGGACAAAGAAACAAAACCGACTAGCAATTCTTTATTCCAGGCATTTAATCCTACATCCATTATAGAGCTGTATAGAAACTGGTAACAGGTTATACATAATCGAAAAGATGGTTGAGTCAGTAGTGAAACAGCCATCACTCAGATAAACTGAACATATATTGAGTATTATCTGGAACTGAAAAAGAGAATCTTCACAGAAGATTGGTTAACTCTCGTGTTTACAGTGAACTGGTTGATGCAATAGATATATAGTATAACTAACTGCATTCAACTCTTATGCCCCCAACCAGCACGTGTATTATATTAATTATTGAAATTCAATCCAATCAGCACAAACTCCATAGAAAATAATCAAATAAGTTCTAAAAGCACAATCTGTAGATAGCATTAAAGAAACACAAACTGCCTAAGTAAACAAACTATAGAATTATACAAATAATACAATCCATGTTCATTCTAAAATGGTTCCATATGTTCTGCTTTATATCTTTGAAGACAGTTAGTCCTACTGCTAACTTTATCAGCCCTCATCTTGATAATTATGGTTCCCAAATCTCCTTATTTGCTTTCTATGACCCATAATTTACGTGTCTTGTTATGGTTAATTAAATTGAAAACAAGTTCATTGATTCACCTAGATATACCAGAACCGAAGCACACACAATCTTCATTGAGTTCTGTATCGAGACAAACAGAATGATACAATTGGTGGATGCAATTAAATTAAACACTGTCATCTGAAACATTCAAGCCTACTAAAACAAAAATCAAAAAGACAGACAGAAAGGTTATTCCTAATTTCTTTTTCTGCTACTTAGGGAGGAGGAGGAGGTGATGTAGTAGAATAACAGGCAACCCAAACAGGGTTTCGGAAGATCTGAATACAATTAAAGTACATATTTAGAAAAGGGCAAAAGAAAGCAAAAAAGACAAAAACTGAGACCAGTTACAATTCTGCAACACTTCAATTGAACTTATGAAAATGGAGACTCCAACCCAACATGTACCAAGAGCTAATTATTCACCTGTCATGGTGCCAACATTTGAAAAACCATCATGATAATTTAAAATAAAAAGACTCAGATCTGTGAACCATCTAAAACTGTATCTATTACTCTAAATAGGAGTAAACGTTTAACCCAAAAAGTGGGTAGAGATTACCCATGAACCAGAATCATCTCCTTGAAAGTGAAGAATGTTAATTCCATTCAGCAGAAATCCATATAGCACTATTCACCAAAAGCAAACACCTCAGCATCCCATCACTGCGCAGTTATACACAAAGCTCCCTGATTGCCTGCTACTAGCAAGCAGGTTCCACTGTGGTGGTTCACCTTCACCTGGGACACAAGCATTGATCTCAATTACCCTTCCATCTAAAGCTCTTGGTCCACCGATAACAATTAGGCGATTTCCACATGCACGAAAGGCTAATCCCCAGCCATTCATTGAGACTATCCGATCAGGTAATCTTCCAATAGTGACCCACAAATTATTCTCTTTATCATATTTCCTTACCTCTTGTTGGGCATAATCTGCAGCATACAATACATTATTTACAACTGCAACCAAAGGAGGTGCCTCAGCAGCAGCCGATACCTCAGTTGCCTCAGATCCTCCATTTCGCCTAGGGAACATGTTGGGTATTTCTCGCCATTTTCTTGTCTGCAGATCAAACTCCTCACCACATGTTAGCTGCCTTGTGTTACCTACTCCAATCCCACCAATGACATAAAATTTCCCATCTATAAATACGCCAGAACACATTTTCCTTGCTTTATTCATGTTTGGAAGAAGTTCCCACATCCCAGTTTCTGAGTTATAAAGCTCAGCTGAGCTCAAGATGTTCCCCCGTGGATCACAACCACCGGCTAATATAGCAACTTCTCCGAGGCTGGCAGAACCAAACAAGCATCTAGGAACATTCATTTGCATACCAGATGACCACGAGTTCATCAAAATGCTATACCTGTAAATGACAGGAGACATTATTTCCTTTCCAAAAACAAGAAGCTCAGTTCCAACAGCCAATGACTCCTTGTCAGAACAGATAAAACATTCATTAGAAGGCATTCTTGGCAAGCGCATCCATCGACCAGTGTTTGGATCAAATGCCTCCCATTCAGGAAGATTACAAGAGAAGTAAACCCAATGCTCTATGATACCCATCTGCCGCCTCAGCCTATAAAGTTCTCCAGTCCGGATGAGAGATCTAAAACTTTGGTTCAAAGAGGCAAGCGAACCATAGTCAGACCTTGAGCATCGTAGGAGACAATTAATTGAGATGTCCCGACCAAGCTGGAAGATAAGTGAACTTGAGTCAGAGTGATCACTTCCTTGGTTTTGGTCATTAGCCTGGTTAAAGGATAGGGATAGATCTTGGATATTTTTCTTTGTTTCCCCTCTCTCGGGAGAATCTGAAAGCTTGCATGCCTTTCTCAATGCAGCTTCTTCATCTAGTTCCAGTCGACGCTTATTGTTTGTGAGCTCCATCACACAGAAGGAATTGTAAATCCACCTGGTTTCTTGCTCACATGAGCTCGGTAAGTCCCTCGAAACAAGAAAGGTTGGACCCTCCAACATGATGACGGAAAGAATCAATCTGGTAACAAAGAAAAGTCTTGTTTCTCATCCATCAAAATTAAAAAATAATAAGTAGGACAACTCCACTTTATTGATGACAAAAATGCTTTAAACAAAAATACACCAATTTTAACCTAACACCAAGAAACCATGAGCATCAATTTTCCATGTGCGACAAAATACCCTTCATATCAATCAAATAACCAAACAAATAACAGTCTTCACCCATTAATTGAAAGTGCATACTGAATAGCAGACACTCTTGGTTAATCGTGATTTGGCACAAAATTTAGAACAAGCACACAGGTCAGAAACATGATTATGAACATTGAAGCAGTGATTGAACATGCGATATCAGTCAAATAATCAAGCAATTAACAAACCTTACTAATTAACTTAAAGTGGATATCAATCACAGACACCCTCTTGGCCAATCATGATTTGGCCCAAATTTTAGAACAAGAACACAGATCAGAAACATGACCGTGAACATGGATGCGGTGATTGAACACGCTTTATCAGTCAAATAACCAAACAAATAACAATCTTCACCCATTAATTCAAAGTACATACTCATTCACAAACACCCTCTTGGTCAATCACGATTCGGCACAAAATTTAGAGCATACACACAGATCAGAAACAGGATTATGAACACGAAACTGGAGACAGCAGTCAACCACATAAGATAACCAGACCCCAAAAGAAAATTAAAACCGCCTATCCAAAAACCAGATCTCATTAGCGGCATAAAAATCCAAGAAATAAATATAAAAGGGAAAACCTTTCAGAATTAATCAAATTATAAAAACTAGAATCAAAATGATAGCGAGCATAACCAAATTCAAATCCCAAAGATTTTCAGCCTGAAATAAATCAACAGAAGAAAAATAAATAAATAATATATAAATATATAATATCACTGCTAATTTACATTGCCAGCAACCAAATATATCCTTTTCCCCTTTTCCAGCTCCAACGCTGAAAAACCAAAGACAGCGCAACAAAAAGCTAAAAAAAAAAAAAAAAAACAGAAGTAAAAACCCATTAATTAACCCCTCCCCGAAAACAAGAACAATAGACAGAAACAAAGACATAGAAGAAAAGCTTACGAATTTAGATAAAATAAAAGCGAATTAGAAACACGTGTGGGGCAGTTAGTGGAGTTGAGGGTTGTGCGAGCGAGGCACGCAGAGAGCCAGTAGCGTCTCTGTTTCTCTCCCTCTTTGCGGGTGTCATTTACTCATTTTGTTTTCTCTATTTTGTTGTTGTTGCTGCAGCGCGTTGAGTTGTGTCATGTGTGTGTTTTGCGTTGTGTCAATAGAACACTCAATGCAAGGGTGAGATTTCATTTGTTTATTTTTATTAATAAAATAATAAGAGAGGAAGAATTATTAAAAAGAGGAAGAAAGAAAAAGGAAGGTGGGTGGGACCTACGAATTGGTAATGGTAACTGGGATGGATGGGTGGAATCGCCGTTTGGATTGCGGCCTGGTCTGGGATGGATGGCTACGTAAGTTAACGGCTGTTTTATGCACGTGTTGCTAGAAGGTCTTCTTTTATTTTTCCAATATCTTTTACTCCCTTCTTTTATGTTTCCTTTTTTTTTCTACTTCCCACATCTCTCACTTTCCATTCTCTCTTTCCTTTTCTAGAAATTAGGTTTTTTCTTTCACAACAAATAATCTTGCTCATCATTATTTAAGTCAAAACATCCTCTCAATGAGTTTTTTAGAGTTTAATTATTTTAAATTATTTATTAAAATTTTTTACACCATCATTCATCTAGAAATTACAGTTATATCATTTCTAAGATATTTATATAAAAGTTTAACAAATATATCATATATGATAATTGTAACATTGTGATTTTTTATAAGTGTTTTATATGTTTATAAATGTGCATGTGTATGAGTGTTTAATTATGGTAAATTATTTGTTAAAATTTTTTATGTCATCATTCAACTAGAAATTACAGTTACATAAATTTTAAGATATTTATATAAAAAATTAACAAATATATCATATATGATAATTGTAACATTGTGATTTTCTATAAGTGTTTTATATTTATACGATATTTATAAATGTGTACGTGTACGTGTACGAGTGTTTAAGTTTGTTGACAATTAAACTTAGAACTCATCTATGTTTGTTTTAGTTGGATATGCTCACACTCAAGTGATAGAGGTTTCTTCAAAGTGGGGTAATAACCTTTTTGTAGTTTAAGCAAGGGAGTTTTCTCAAATGAGAGACTGACAAAGAGGTTATTTATCTCTATTGCTCAAGCGAAAGCTACTTATTTATAAATATAATAAGCAAATCCAACTTTTGTACGATAAAATTATGGTGAAGCCTTGACCTTTTTCCATTGAATATACTTATTCTACCTTTTTCTTCATTATCTAAGCTTATATCATATATCTAGCCTTGTTTCTAAGAAATCAAACTGTCCATTTTAAGTGTACTAATTGTTTTTTAAGCTTTTTGGAACTTTTGCTAGGTTTGATATCGTTCAAGTGGATAAGTGGTTGTTTTGAGAGGTAGAGACCATATAACTTCTATTCTTAGTGAGTATTGTAACATACTAAGTTCTATATGATTTTAATTTATTTTAGTGGAAAACATAGTTATATATATTTTGAAAGATACATGGATAATACAAGAATTAAATACAAAGATAAACACATAAAAGAAAATCCTTAAATGACAAACTGACATATGTATATATTTATACTTACAATAATCATGTGTCAAGGTTTCGGTACATATAGTGTGAAAGTCTGTCAAAATACACCAAATATACGTTAAAAGGTGAGGCTATAATTTAAACCTCCTTACTATCAAAATGCTTATACATAAGTCAAGAAGAATGTAAACTAAGTCCTAATCTACCCAAAATGTATATACACTCATAATCTAGGCTTAAAGCAATGTTATCTAAAAAAAGGCCCTGAACTAGCCACTAAAGCCCATAACTATCAAAAAAACTACTTTGAAGGAGGATCTAATAACACCATCATAGAATTGTCATCATTCTCGAGTCATCATCATTACTCGAGGAATCCAAAACTATAACTTCTAGAATCAGTACCTTCGCTACACGAGGAATTGGTGCTATTGGTGTTGAATCCATGGGAGGGGTCAATATTAGCTTTCAAACGGGTAATAATGGCACTCAAAGAAAAATTCTATCCAGAGAGTCCATATTAAAGAAATTTGAAGAAATATAAATGCTCTTTGTAGGTCCTATGGTCACAATGTAGAGTGGTCATCTGTGCCTGTTGCATTAGGGTCACAATCTAGGTAGTAAAGCCAAGAGAACCATGGAAATAAATAGTCGACGAATGAGTCCAATGAAGTAATCTTTCTCTATATTGATCATTGGAGTTCAGGTGCCTTCGAGCCACTCAGTCTATATGAAAGATAGATTGATCGTGTAACACTCTCAAAATTAGTTTCCGTAAACATGATAACTATTTACATTAGAAATATAGTTAAAATGTTTATTGTAGTTTTTGTAGAGTTGTGTTATTTGCAATCATAGTTGGTTTGCGGTAAGATAACGACATATTTTGATTGTTACGTTCTATTAAATTTAGAACGTAAAGTAATTTTACTATATGATATTTTTAATTGCTATTTGATGTTTAAAATTGTTGTTTGATATTATTGATTGTTTGTATAATTTGTTTATTGTTGTCGGTATAAAATTTTGTTTTTGTATTTAGTGCGTAAAATTTGTTAAATATTAATACGTAGAAAATATATAATGTTAGATAGAAAATTTTCTTGATTTAAAAAATGTACGTTTTTATGAAAAATTTGATTATTTCCAGGACAATAAATTTTCAGACACTATGGTTAAAATTTTCAAATAGATATGAAATAAGATAAATAAAATATATTTGATAGATAATTAAGCATAAAATAAAAAGACATACAGTATTTGAGAAAATTCAATTATTTCTCGGATTACGTTTATATACGCAATATAGGTTAAAAAATTTAAACAGCAGAGGAGATAAAAGGAAATGAGGGCTCATAAACTACAAAATTAGGTGTAGAATAAATAAATATACAGGTAGGAGTAAAACATTGTATAATGAATTTTCTCGAAGTTAAATATAGAAAAAGTCTTAAATTTATTTAAAAAATCTATATATCATAAAATTATGGAAAAATAAATTTTAGAATCCTTAAAATTTTATCTTAATTATGGTATAACAATAAACCATATTATAAGGTTAAATTCAAAATCATAAAATAAAGAATTAAAATTATGATTTTCAACTATTATAGAATTGCAAAAATATGTAATTTTTGAATTTCAATTGTACAAAATTGTGTAAGATTGTGTGATGGAGGACATCTCCAAAATCCCAACAAACTTTCTAAGTCAAAGGTAGAGAAGAAGGTCAATTCTCAAATCAAAGTCAAAGAAGGAGGATGACCTTACTATTTTAAATTGGGCTTGAAATAAATTTACTGTTATTTTTGGTGTCTGACCAAGTTTAGTATTTCGAGAATAACATGAGATACATAACTCCGATTAAGTTGCTCTTGGTGTCATTTTAAAGAATACTTAAATGGATATTCCTTAATGGAATTATCAATGGACCTTGATCCATAGTGGCGATTCCTCAATTAGAGCTTATTGATTCAATTATGGCACTCTCCATCTTCTATCTTCTCCATTTTTGATTTTTTTCTTCACCCTTTTGTGTTGACCGTGAACTATCACTGTTATATCTTGAGTTATTCCGTTATTTTGGTGTTGATGATGCTTGGTGAATGAAGATTAGGGAATTTCCTTACAAGACCATGGAGGTTTCATGTAAAATCACCATGAGTTTGTATCAATTTGGTATCAGAGCTTGTTCTTCACCTTTATTGTTCATCATGTTGGTTTGTGTCTTATTCGTATCTTTTGATTTCAATTATTGCTTAAATTGGAATGATGTTTGAGTATTAATTGAGTTTCCTTGGCTGTACAAAAAAATTCTACACATTACATATAGTCTTGGCATGTCACATATAGGCTACCTTACATGTTAGATACATCCTAGCTTACACACTCTATGTGTTTGATGATTTTCCCCTATGTGTAACTTGTGGTACCTTGCTGGAATTTGATTGCCGTATTGTTTTCTTGGTTTAAATTGGTGCTTATGTGCTTCATTATCATGTGTGTTTCTCATTATAAGTTCAAGTTACTATCACCATGCATTATCATGCTTATTAGCAAAGTTTGACTTGAATTGCTTGAGTTTGAAGTCACCAATTGGACTGTCCAGCAAAGAGTGAGTTTAAAGAAAATTGAGAAAAGTAAAAGAAAAGAAAAATCAAGAGAAAAATATTCAAAAGAAAGAAGCATAAGAAAATTCAAGAAAAGAAAATACAAGAAAAGTGAGCTAGAAGAAAATTGAGTGTCAATTTGAGTACCAAGTGTTTAGTGAATTTTTGAGCAAGTTTGTAAGTGCAATACCTTGGCTGTCTTGCTTGTTAAACACCCACAAAATTAGGTTCAAGTTCATTGTGGCTTTGAATTTCCTTAGAATCAAGCATTGATTTCATAATTTGAGTTAATTTTGCTAATAACTTGATTTTTGAACTTGTAGTGTGCTTTGCATATACCTAAGTATAAGCCCTGTTTTTACCCTGCATTTGAACCTATATTTTGTGGCTACCCTGCACCTAAATTAAGCCTAATTTTTGGCTTAATTTCATTCCAAATTTCCTAAAAAAATTCGTTACAAGTTAGCCAAATTTTGCACCCAATTTCACGCTTTTGGTGACGGTTCTAGTAGTTCCGTTACAGTTTTTGGTTTGGCTCTTGTTCAATTTGTTGTGCGCTGTTTTGATGGCTGTTTGGAACCTTATTTGATGTTATATTTGTGCCTAAGCTCAACTGGAAGTTTTCACAATTTTCTAGCATAATTTCATATGTGTTTGAGTGCCTACAACTTGTGATTTTGGTGACGGTTTGGTGTTGAAAATTTTCCAGCTTTGTGTTTGTTCTTAGTGTCCAATTTTGAGTGTTTTGTTCTTGTTAATTTTCCACTTTTAAAGTGTCAATTTATTGCATTTTATTTTCAGTAGTTTGAGTTTCCATTGTTACATTAAATTCCTCCTTTTGAGTAGCCTAATTTCTTCATTGAGTGTGCTTTTATTGCTTGTCTTCATTTGGCTTCTTTTGGTTGTGTCTAGAGTTTTGTCTCCTTTAAAATTCCTAGCTCTTTGTGTTGGATTGTTCCTCTTTCACTATTGGAAAAATAGGACTTGATAATTGATAGAGGTCTCCTAAGAAAATTCTAATGAGATTGAGTGGTAAAATGTTAGAGTGAACATTATAGAAAGAGCCTTGGAAGTGAGATACACAAGTGAACTTGAGTGTAAACAATTAGTGAGCGAAGAGGATTTTTTCTCTATATTATGTCTCTTGTGTTCTAACCTTTTCCTTGTAGCCATGGAAAATTCCACAAGTAAAGACTATCAATTATCCCCTAAGTACGAGAAAATGATAGAGTATTTTAATAAAGAGGTGGACAAAATGCTTGAAAGGTGGAGAGAAGAAAGAAAAAATGATGATGAAAGGATAAATTTTAAGGGAAGTAAGAGACATAACCATGAAAAGATTGATAAAAGAGAAAAAGAATTAAGAGAGGAGTTAAAAGAAAAAGAATTAAGAGAGAGAGATTTAAAAGAAAAAGAGTTGAGAGAAAAGGAGATTAAAGAAGTAGAATTGATGGAAAAACAAATGAAGGAGAAATGTGATTCTCTTTGTGATTCTTTACTTGTTTATATTAACTCTTCATTTAATTGTTTTGATTCTTATGTGGAGAATATGGTAGGTATGGTTCCAAAGGACAATTACCAAGAGGAAATTGATGATCTCTTATGTGAAGATGTAGAAAGCAAGACACTTAAAGACCTTTGTGAAATTTCTTATGACCATCTTGATAAAAATTCTTTTATTTTGGTGCCTAATGAAGAGTTGTGCATAAATGAACCTTAGAACAAACACTTTGAAGAGAAAAAAATACCTATAGAGTTTGAGTTACCGTTTGAGAAAATTTCTTTATCACTTAATATTCTTTTCTCTTGTAATAAAAATGATATCACATACCTTACACTAGAATTTTATGGCATTGAGCCTTGGAAAATACTTGAATTTAGAAGTGTGGAATTTTAATTGTGCCTTCTAATTTTAACTCTCATGATATTGATTGTTCATATAGGCTTATGGAAGAATTAAAGAAGGAGGGCACATTACAAACTTCCACATCTATTGAAGAAATATTTAATAAGGGGTAAATGGCTAAACAAGTTAGGAAAGGAGTAGAAACTCCTCTGAGTTTCGATTATGCCACGACTAATCATTTAACTTCTTCCTATACTTCTCTACATTGTGTTGTTGATATTAGTAGGCAAAGCCTCTTGTTATTATATGATGAACAAACAAGCACGATAGCTAACCTTGACAAACTAAAAGAAAGGGAAAATAAGAACTTGAATTTGGCCTTATACCCATGTAATCATTTTGAGATGCAAACTTACCTATATTTTACATCGTTGGTAATGAGTTATGTAAGAAATGACAAACTTGATAAAGTTTGCTTGATCTTTGATCCGAGTGGATTTTTTTGTTGTAGGTTAAAGGCTAAGGCAACTTGAGGACAAGTTGGCCACTAGAAGGAGGGTTTGATGGATGACCATCTCCAAAAGGCCAACAAACTCTCTAAGTCAAAGTTAGAGGAGGAGGTCAATGCTCAAATCAAAGTCAAAGAAGAAGGAGGACCTTACTCTTTTAAATCAGGCTTGGAAATAAATTGGCGTTATTTTTGGTGCCTGACCAGGTTCAGTATTTCGAGCATAACTTGAGCTACACAATTACGATTAAATTGATCTTGGTTTCATTTTAAAGAAGACTTAAATGGATACAAAAATCTATGTAGACACCAAAGCCCAAGTTGGATTGCATCTAGGAGGAAATCGGGTTTGAAGTTAACGTTTTGATTCTGCCAAGATTTTCCAGTGAATTGTTTAAGTGTTAGGCCTATTAGTTTCTTTCAATTATGTATTTGTTTTTAAGACTTGAATTTGAGCCTTGTAATTGTAAAGTTTGCTCAGCCTAGGGTTCCTCTTATCACACCATTGATCACTCATTCATCATAAGGTGAAGAACAATTCAGATTTCCAACCTTAGGCTTATTGCATTTTCATTAAATTTGTCAACATTTCTATTGTAGACACTTTTTAGTCAACTTTGAATGAAATAGAGAATTTCTCTTGAAAGGAGTGAGTGCTCTCCTGGGATTTTCTTATGAGACCTTTGAATTTTATCAATGGACCTTAATCCATAGTGGCAATTCCTCAATTGGAGCTTATTGATTCAATCATTACGCTCTCCATCTTCTATCTTCTCCATTTTTGATTTCTTTCTTCACCCTTTTGTATTGACCGTGAACTATCACTGTTATACCTTGAGTTATTATGGTATTTTGGTGTTGATGATGCTTGGTGAATGAAGATTGAGGCATTTTCTTACAAGACCATGGATGTTTCATCTCAACTCACCATAGGTTTGTATCAATAAGGTCAAGGTAGAATCGTTACTATGGAAGCAAGGTCCATGGATAAGATTCACTTTCACAAAGAAACTGTGTTTCATTAAAATTTTGACCAAAAGTCCACACAATTCAAAAACCTAGCTACTTATAGGAGAGGGTGGTGACACTATGGATCTAAGGTGGAGAATTAGTGCCAATTTTGGATTAAACCTTAAACCATTGGAGTAGGATCTTGATCAATGGAGAAGGTGCTTTCTTAAGAAGAGCACACAGATCACAAGCCTAATTTCTTGGATCTAGATTTAATATAGTGGCCTTAATTCAAAGGAGAGGTTTATTAAAAATGTGACTCAAGTTTGAATTTCACCCTTTGGATGTAGATCTAATCCTAAGGTTAAATTTCAAACTTAAATTAGTTCTAAAAATTTGACTGGTCTTAATTTGAATTTAACCCTTGGATTTACATCTAATCCTATGGTTGAAATTCAAATCAACTTAATGGAGGGAGCACTAACTTGCCTCCAAATTCTCTCCCACTCTCTCCAAGGAGAGTGGCACACACTTTCTCTCATTGTGGCATGCAATTCGGTCCATATACACAAGTCTTGGTTGTGCACTTATGTGCTTACAAACTTACGAAAGAATTACAAAATTGAAAGAAAATTATAAGGCTTAATTCCAAGAGTAGAGTCTTCTAGAGTTGATTGTTGACTTTGACACTTGGTCAACTCCTTCTTAACTTCATCTTGTATCTTCCAATGCATGACTCTTGTAACTCTCATGGATGGTCCTCCATCACAACCTTATCTCTTGAACTAGATGAACAATCTAGTGAACCATGATGTCAAAAAATGAAAGAGGAAAAAACTCGCACAAAATGATGATAAATTATTTTTATAACCCATCCAAGGTCTATAGGTCAATGGCTTTAGAGTAAACAACATTAAAAAAATAGACAAAAGTGAGTTATACCAACTCAAAAATTAGATGGCAATGTATTATGTGTGGCCGCGGGCAACAATTGTTTCATTAATACATGACAATCATAGGACTTTAAACCAATAAGTTACAAATCTTGCATTGAAACAAGACTCCTAATATTTTAAGAGTATCCTTTTGGAACTTTTACATCCTGTAAGAACTCACAAAATCTTTTCTTCTCCTTTTGTTTTTGATAAAGTATGATATGCTCGAGGCAAATAAATGTATTTCCTTATAGACTGATGAGGTAACTCTGTACATTACCCATCTCAACTAAGTCTTGACAAGGTGATGAGTTATTATTTTGATCACTTTCTCTGCATATTTTATATCTTAATAAAGCATGATTAATGGTCAATTAGCATGATTTAATGCATTTATGAGTTTGGGCTCATTTGAGCTTTAAGTGCTTAATTTGTTTCAATTTGCTATATTTTTCCAGATTTGAGTAGTTTCACTAAAACAAGCATAACTTTCTCCACAGATATCGTTTTGAGCTTAAGCTTTTTGAAAATGAAAGAGGATTGACAGAGCTACAAATGTCATGAAACATGAAGAGCCAATTCGGACTACATTATGGGTGAATATGACCTTGAAGTTGACGCACAGACCAGTGACGGGAATTTGATGCAATTTGGGCTCTTTTTAAATCATGTAATTGCTATTTTATAAAAACGCTGTAGGTAGGATTTGAATGGGGAACCTTTGGCACTTAAGTGTGCAAGGAACATGGGGGATAAAAAAATTGGAATTGAAAACCTGATGGTGAAGGAGCATTACGTGAACACAATTGACAATTTCAATTTCACATTCCAGCATAGGGTTCTCTTAGGTCCCCCTTTCTTTTTCTCTCTTCTCTTCTTCTTCATTTTCTTATGATTCTGTAGTGCACATTCCAGAATTGGGAGCTTTAATTCAATTTGATTTTCACTTGCCATTTCATTGTTGAAGCTTAATTCGGTTTGAATTCTTTTCCTCTTCTTCTACACTTTCATTTTGCTGTTTCATCTATGTTTGATTCTGTTTGGCAATTTTTGGTGTTGATTCAATTCATTTACAGTTGATTTGGTGATTGGTTTAATTTGTTTAGGGTTGATTCAATTAGGTTTAATTAATTTTCTGTTCAATTTTGAATTTAAATGGAAGGCTAGGTTTTAAGGGTTAATCTCTTGATGTAGATTGCATTAGCTTTAAGATCTGTTCTTGACTCTTCATAATGTAATTAGATTTATATGCAATTCGTTTCTTTGTTTCATGCTTAATGGAATTAGTCACTAATTGTTGTAATTGAAATGATGATGTATGAGAATGCTTAATTCGCATGAAGAGAACCTAAAATTAATTTTCTCTTAGTTAATTAATTTGGGTTTGATTAAGAGTTCACTAAATTAGGCATAATTTTCTGTGATCGTGATCAAGGATAAGTGAGTGCAATCAATTTAAGAGATTAATTTGTTTTCATTTTACTATTTCAACTTGTGATTAATTGTTCTGTTTTGATAATCAAACAACCCCTCTTTTTTTCGTGCTATGTATTTGATGGAAATCAATTGACGGTCCTCTGAGAAACGACCTAGAAGTCCCTTCCTAGACTGCATTTTATTTGCATATATTTGGCCGAGTACGATCTCGATCAAATTTTGGCGTCGTTGTCAAGGACCATCGATTTCTGTCATGTGTTGTGTGTGTTGTGCTGTTCTATCATTTTAGTGTTCTGTTTTGTGAGTTTTCTATGTTAGGTGTTGTGTTTGTGTGTTAAATAGTGTCCTATTAGTATTTGTTAGTATCTTGTGTTACTAACTTGGTGTTCTGCATTTTTCTATCTGCATAATAATCTGGAATTTGCTGTCAATTTCTGCTACAGTTTGTTGCATCAAAAGTTGTTGTTAATTCGCTGCATTGCATCTTGCATATGCTACATTTGACTACTACTGCATAGCTCTACTGCATAATTTATTATACTGTATAAATCTGTTTGCTGCAATCTGTTATGCTAGTGATTTCTGTTGCTGCACCCTGTTCTGCACTCTGTTTCTGCACACTATTCTACATCATCTTGCTGTTTCCACATACTGCATATTTGCTACATATTTTGTAGTGTAGTTATTTCTGCATACTGCACTGCATCTGCATACTGCACTGCTTCTGCATCTGTATTATTAGGTAGTTTAGTTGTTGATAGTTGTTGTCATTCTAGCTTAGGTTGCTGTCGTTCTAGCTTAGGTTGCTACATTATGTTTTTCTGCATCTGTGTTTAGTTGCTGCATTCTATTTTCTACATATTAGGTAGTTTAGTTGTTGTTAAATTAGTGTTCATTGTCATCTGCATCTGATGCACTTTTTCTATCAGTTTAGTTGCTGTTAAATTAGTGTTAACTGGTAATTACTCAGCTGCATGGTGCTGTTGCTGCATGATTTGGTTGCTGTCAGTTTTGCTGCATACTAGGTGTATTCGTTTATGCATATTAGGTGTAATCTTTTGCTGTACAGGTGTTGTTTAAGAGGTGTTTAGTTGATTCGCTGCTGCCACTGCTACCATTTGCATATCAGTTGCTGTTATCTGTTACACTCTATTGCTGCACTGCATCTGTCATTTGCTGTCATTTGCTAGTGTTAAATATGTGCTAGTTATTGTCATGTCATTTGGTTCATTTTGCTGCATATTAGCTTGTTGTTATAGGTAGTTTAGTTTGCTGTTATAGGTATTTGCTGTTTTAATTTAGGTTGCTATCATCTGCATTTTGTTTGCTGTCATAAGTTTAGTGTTTGTTGTCATAAGTTGCTTGTTGTGTGCATAGTTGCTGTTATTTGCTGTCATTTTGTTTGCTGCATATTGATATCATTTGCATACTATCATTTTGTCATACTGTATCTTTCATTTGCATATTTTGCTGTCATGTGCTGTAGCTTTAGTGTTGCTAAGCACAACATGCGTGCAGTGAATAGTGCAGCGTAGCATACGCAACATATGAGCATTTTCTAATTACTTGTGATTTTTGGTTTTGATAGCTAGAGTAGTTATTTTTGCTTGAAATTTTTTGTGCCCACGTCTTTCAACATATATTTGCTTAGAAAAATACTTGGGACTGTTGGTTTTGTTCCAGCTAAGAGATGCAAAAATTTGTGAATTCTAATCAGTCCAAAACTTGAAACTGCTATAACTTTTGCTACGCACATCAGAATTAGACAAATTATATGTGTTTTTCGGGTGGAACGGACCTGGTCTTTCACCCAAATTGCTATGCCGTCTGCTAGTTAAGTGTTTTTCCATTTGGTGGGCACTTTCTAGAAGTTTTCAAACACCTTGTTTTTACCTCAAATTTTGCTTGGTGTGAAACGCATGATACGTTGTATTTAGTGCATGACTAGAGATAATCCAGGGGTTTTACATCCTTTTGACCCTGAAATAGATAGGACCTTTCATAAATTAGATAGACTCTTTAGGAACTTGTCTTTAGAATCTTTACCATTAGTCAACATTCTCTTTTTGCATCTACCAATTACAACTCTGTTCATACTGCATCTGTTACTCATTCTGATTCTGATTTTAATTATACTGTTGAGAACAATATGGCTCAACCTCCACCTTGTGAGAGGACCCTTAGGGAGCTGGCTGCACCTGACTTCACTTATGAAAGTTTGTGCATCCAGTATCCTGATGAGGATGTTCCATATGTTCTCAAAACTGGACTGATACATCTCTTGCCCAAGTTCCATGGTCTTACAGGTGAATGTCCTCATAAGCATCTGAAGGAGTTCCATATTGTGTGTTCTACCATGAAGCCTCCAAATGCCTTAGAGCACCACATCTTCTTGAAGGCATTCCCACATTCTCTAGAGGGCGTGGCAAAGGATTGGTTGTACTACTTTGCACCTAGATTTATCACTAGCTGGGATGACCTTAAGAGGATGTTCCTGAAAAAATTCTTCCTTGCATCTAGGACCACTGCAATAAGAAAAGACATATCAGGCATTAGACAACTTGGTGGGGAGACATTGTATGAGTACTGGGAGAGGTTCAAGAAACTTTGTGCAAGCTGTCCACATCACCAGATTTATGAACAACTCCTTTTGCAGTATTTTATGAAGGTTTGAGTAGTATGGAGAGGAGTATGATTGATGCTGCCAGTGGTGGAGCACTTGGTGATATGACCCCTACTACATCTATACACTTTATTGAGAAGATGGCCTCTATGTCCCAGCAGTTCAGTGCTAGAAATGATGCTATTGTTGTTAGAGGAGTTCATGATATGGCTGCTGGATCCTCTTCAGAGAGCAAGCTAGAGTGCAAACTTGATGCTTTTGTGAATTTAATGACACAACTGGCTGTGAATCAGAAATCTGCATCTGTTGCTAGAGTGTGTGGGATTTGCACTTCACATGATTATCACACAGATTCATGCCCATCTTTGCAGCAATATGTTGGTTCTGACCCCCATTCTCCTCAAGCCTATGCAACCAACATCTACAATAATAGACCCCAACAACAACAAAATTATGACTTGTCCAGCAACAGATACAATCCAGGTTGGAGAAATCACCCAAATTTGAGATGGTCCAACCTTCCACAATAGCAGTAGACACAACAACAATCAACACCTCTGATGGAGGACCATCTCCCAAGCATGAGGATTAAAAGGTCAATGTAAAGAAGAATTAAAGCCCAAGTTGAAGAAGAGTTGACCAAGTCAAAGTCAACAAGTCAAAGTTAAAGTCAATGGTCAGCTCCTCAAAGTCAATAAAGTGGGCTTATGAAGCCTTGTAATTTTCTAAGTATTTTGTAATTAGTTTTAGCTTAATTTTGTATAAAGCTTGGACCTATAGCTAAGTATATGTTTCAGCCAAGCTTAGTAAGTGGACATGTTGACTTCCTTTGTGTTGGTCAAAGCCTCTTAAGATGGGCTTAAGTGTCTTATAACCCAACTAAGCAAGTGTATTACACTCTCTTAAAAGAGAGTGGATGGATTAGGAGAGAGAATTAGTGGAATTGCCACTAACTTCATTTAAATTTCCACCACTTCATCATACCATAATCAAGGGTGCAAATTTAAGTCAAGTTTCTAAAATGTTGACTCTCATCTAAGAAGACATTCTAGCCTTTGGATTAACTTCTAATCCAAGGCATAGAATTCCATCTTAATTAATCCATGATCATCACTACTTAGATATGTCTTGGACCTTATGATCTCATTTAAGTCTAGATCCTTCTTGAATTGATCAAGTGAGGGGTGCCTAGCATCACTTGATCAATCCATCAAGGATCATGTGGTTAGAATAGCTCATGGTTAGCACATTATAACTTAGACATTTTCCAACTTTGTATTCACTTTGGTCATTTATGAAAAGAGAATTTCTAAGACTAAAGTCTTGAGAAAATGAGAGAGCTCTCCTAGGGTTTCTTTCAAGAACCTTGAATCTTATCATGGATCCATGATCCAAGTGGCGATTCTCCAACCAAGCTTATTGGGTGATTCATCCATGGCGCTTACCACATTTCTTCCTTCTTCCATTTTTGATTTCTTTCTTCCCTCTTTTGTGTTGACCATGAGTGATGAAGGCCTCCTTGGGGGTGATCTAAAAAAGCTTCAATGTTGCCCAAATCTAGTCTTCAAACCGTGCTCATCAAGAAGAACTAAGACAAGTGCCTCGGTCATGAAGCTTTTTAGGGGTTTAGTGTTTAAGAAATCAAAGCAGAGTGGAATAGGTAAGAGATGGAAGGGTGGCGCCATGGAGGAACTCCAATAAGCCTAGGAGGAACCGCCACAATGGAAGTAAGATGCCATTTATAAGATTCAAGGATTTTCCCTAAGGGAACAAGAGAACATTTCTCTCAAAAGCTCAAAGCTTCTTTCATTCAAAATTTGCCAAAAGATCCCTACAATTTCATTTTTGGCCTATTTATACACAAATCCTTGCTTGGGTAGCAAGTAAGACTAATCCTAATTAAGCTAAACTAATCCTAATTAACTAAGCTAATCAAAATTAAGCCCATGTGCTAGCCTAACCGAAATTAACTACCTAGGATAGTTAGTTTTAGTTAGTTAGCTTTGGACCAATAGGAAACAAGTGATCACATGGGCTTCATATGGGTGGCACATGGGAGCACATGGCTTTGTCCCTTGATCCATGCCATGTGATGCTCCATGTCACTAATCCATGCCAACTTGGATTAAGGGAGGAGATTTACTAATCAAGTGAAGGCATGGGTCCTTAACTTGATTAGAAACCCTTCCTTAATCCTAGTTTCTAAGACTTCACACAAGATATTTTGAAAACTTAGTTTTTAGCTAAAAGACTTGTGTGAATTCTTTAGGATTACTCTTTCCTATTAGCCTAAAGAAACCGAGGGCTTTGGACCCTTAACCCATGCACCTACAACTATTACATAGGACTACCATCTTGTTCATACAAATTTACAAGATATTACAAGTTTTGAGTCCTTTACTAGGGTACATTTCCTGGAGCTTTTCCACTTTCTCTTCAAGTTTCCTTCTCTTGCTTCTAGTAATCCTTTTTGTCCTAGATGTGCCTACATCAATGAGCTATCATTGCTATATATTGAGTTATTCCGCTGTTTAAGAGTGATTGAACATTGGTGAATGAAGATTGGGACACCCCTTTGCTTATTCATGAAGATCCCTTACAAGTTCCTCATGGGTTTGCAATAACCTCCTTTTCAGAGTAGACCTTATGTGCCTCCACCTATGCAACAACAGTATCAGAGGCAACCTGAAGCACTACCTACACCATGATGGAGGACCATCTCCAAAAGCCCAACCAAACTCTCCAACCTTACTTTTCAATTTTGGGCTTCTAATAAAATTCGCTGCTAATTTTTACATCTGACCTGTTTTAGTATTTCGATCATAACACTAGCTACACAAGTCCAATTGAGGCGTTCTTAGTGCCAAATTAAAGAAGACTTCAAGGGCTAAAAAAGCTATGAGACACCAAAGCCCAGTTCGGCCTCCATCAAGACGGAAAACGAGCTTGAAGTTAGCGTTGGAATGCTTCCAGGATGGTAATCGACTACCAACTGTTGGTAATCGATTACCACAGAGCCACTTTCATTTCTGGACATCCAAAGACCCCGGTAATCGATTACCACAACTAAGTAATCGACTACCACTTGCATTTTCTCAGTTTTTCTAGCTTTTGGTTGTCTCTCCATCTAAGGAAGGTGATGTATATAAAGTAGAAGCTTGGAGTGCAAGCTAGCGCCACTCCAGCTAGTATAAATACTTAACACTCTGAATTGTAAAAGAAATTTTTGGTGAAAATTGAATATAGGATTCAGAATTTGTGTGAGAGCATTTTCTCTCTAGAGTTCTTGAGAAGAACCTTGAATCTTATCAATGACTTCTTGATCCATTGTGGCGATTCCACCTTGAGCTTATTGGCACTTGCCATGGCGCTTCCATTTCTCTTCTAAACCGTTTGTTTTCTTCATTTTCTGTTTAAATCCTCGTTTGCCCCAATTTTAAACCTAGAAACTCCATTGAAGCATGAAGGTCCGTTCAATTCTTGCAATTCTCTCGAGGCTTGCATCACACCACCACCAGCCCCTCAACCTTCTAATTCTGAACCTTCACTTGAGGAGTTGGTCAGATATATGACTCTTTAGAATATGCAGTTTTAGCAAGAGACCAGAGCCTCCATTTAAAGTTTGACTAATCAGATGGGGCAGATGGCTACTCAGCTGAATCAGGCACAGTCACAGAATTTAGACAGATTGCCTTCTCAGACAGTGTAGAATCCAAAGAATGTTAATGCCATCACACTAAGGTCAGGTAAACAAATAGATGTCCCAGTTTCAGCATCTTCATCTACACTTGCACCACCTTCATCTACATCTACACCTACACTTACTCCTACACATGCACTTGATCCTCTCTCAATTCCTTCTTCTACTCCTACACCACCTGCACATTCTACACCAGTTCCTAGTACCAGTGGTGGCTTGCATCAGCCTCCTATCCCTCTTCCATTTCCTCCTAGATTGATTCCAAGAAAAAAGATGGAAGAGGTGGATAAGTAGATATTGGACACCTTCAGGAAGGTAGAGGTGAACATTCCCTTGCTCGAGGCCATCAAGCAGATTCCTAAATATGCCAAATTCCTGAAGGAGCTGTGCACACATAAGAGGAAGATGAAAGGTAATGAGCGGATCAGCATGGACAGAAATGTATCAGCTTTGATAGGTAAATCTGTTCCTCACATTCCTAAGAAATGTAAGGACCCAGGTACATTCTGCATACCTTGTGTTATTGGAAATAGTAAGTTTGAGAATGCCATGCTTGATTTGGGTGCTTCCATTAATGTCATTGATGAGTCATTATTTTGATCAATTTCTCTGCATTTAATACATTATATTACAACATTATTAATGGTCAATTAACATGATTTAGTGCATTTATGAGTTTGGGCTCATTTGGACCTTAAATGCTTATTTTTGTTCTAATTCGCTAAAATTTCCAGTTTTGAAAAGGTCCACTAAAAAAGGCATAACTCTCACTACAGAACTCTGCTTGAGCTCTGTTTTATGTCAAATTAAATAGGACTGAAAGAGCTACAAAAGCTATGAAGACATGAAGAGCCAATTCAGACCGCATCTGGGGTGAAAATTGCCTTGAAAGTGACGCACGAAACTGATGCTGGAATTTCAGCATAAATAATTAGTGTATACCCATTTCAAATCATGTAATTGAACCATTTAAATGTTTGCATTGAGTGGGCTTTGAATCCTGCACCCTGAGTCACTTAAAGTCATGTGACTAGCACATGACTCGCTTATTATAAATACCCCAATTCAGAAAATTGTAACACACTTTTTTACCTTTCAATCAATTTCAATTTTCAACATTACTCTTTTCCTTTCAAGTCGCTCTACTAGGGTTTTCAGGTTTGCCATTCCAATTCTCGTTCTCTCTCCCTTCTTGCAATTTAATTCTTCTAATATGCAATCTCAATCTATGCTTAGTCTAATTTCAATTATGCGCAACTAATTTCTTCAGCCAATTCGATCTTAATAGGATCCCTAATTTCCTTAGGTTCTCCGTTTTCAATTGCATGAGTACTCGTTTTGGATTCTATAATTTTAATTCCATTATGTTGATTAATATTTTGGATTGAGATTGTTGATTCTATCATTGTTGATTGATAATGAATGCAGAGAACTAATTTTATGATTCGAAACCAAGTTGTGTGCTCTCATGCGATTGTGTGAGTTTAAAGGCCACCAAGTGTTCGATGATAATTCTCTAAAATCTTAGAGCGTTGGTTCAGTGTTGACATGCAGAGATCTCAGTTTCAATGCACTACATAGATGAGTACCTTTATTTTATTGAACCAATGAGGGAAATTGGGATCTGACAGATTATCGATTGGTGCCTTTTAATAATCTATTAATTGCTTTTTAATTATTTTTTAATTATTGTCATTGGTTAATTTGTACTATTGAATTGCCTTTAATTTTTCCTCTACACAAAAACCCCTAAAAATTACATTTAAAATTTCAGCGGCTACAGAGAAATAACAAAGTAATCCGTAGGGAAACGATCCGAGTCCACTATTACTGCAAAGTAGTAGCTAGACTTTGGTATTATTTGACGCACGTTTGGCGCGTGTGTCAAGTCTTTGTCCATTTTTAAATCTTTATCTCTTGGACCTTTGCAACCTACGGGTGTGGTAATACAGGTTGCAAATATAAGTATCGCCCACCCCACAGGTTTCATTGAGGATGTCTTAGTGAGGGTTGGTGACCTCATTTTTCCTGCTAATTTTTATGTGCTTGATATGGAGGAGGGATTCTCCCATGGATCCGTCCCAATTATATTAGGCAGGCCAATTTTGAAAATATCCCGAACTAAGATTGATGTGCATGCAGGTACTTTATCTATGGAGTTTGGTGGTAGTGTTGTGCACTATAACATTCTCGATGCCATGAAACATCCATCTTAGGATCATTCTGTATTTTGTGTTGAGATTATAGATGATATTGTGGATGAGTATGCTCTTGATTTTGACTCTTTGCATTATAGGAAGAATTCTTTTTTATCTGATTTTCATGATTGCCTTTCCTTATGCACTGAGTTTGTTTCTGATGTTGAATGTGATGATGTTAAATGTGATTCTGAACCCATTGGTGTTGTACCAGAGAGTATCTCTAAGACTTTGGGTGTTATACCTCTTGATATTGATTTCATAGAGTCAGATTGTGCTAACCATGTTGTAGAAAGTACATTTGAATCTGACTTGCAGGTTAAGGTACAGGTTGTGGAGCCTATTCTTCTCCCTTTTTTGGTTCCTGGTGTTCAGCCACCACCCACTCTAGAACTAAAACCCTTACCAGAAAACCTCAAGTATGTTTACTTGGATTATGATGAGAGATTGCCTATGATCATTTCCACCTCTCTTGATGATGTTCAAGAAGAGAAGTTGTTGCAAGTGCTTCAGAAGCATAAGAAAGCCATCGGTTGGACCTTGATGGACATTCCTGGTATCAGCCCATCCACATGCATGCATAGGATACTACTAGAGGATGGAGCTAAACCAGTGAGACAGCCACAGAGGATGCTGAACTCAGTGATTTGGGATGTGGTGAAGAAGGAGGTGACCAAGCTTCAACAAGCTGGGATCATCTTCCTTATCTCTGACAGTAAGTGGGTAAGTCCGGTCCAAGTGGTTCCCAAGAAGACAGGCCTGACTGTTGTCAAGAATGAGATGGATGAGCTTATCCCAACTAGAGTGCAGAACAGATGGAGGGTCTGTATAGACTCCCAGAGGCTGAATTTGGCAACAAGGAAAGATCATTTCCCACTGCCCTTCATTGATCAGATGTTGGAGCGCCTGACAGGTAAATCCCATTATTGCTTTCTTGATGGTTTTTCTGGTTATTTTCAAGTCCATATTGCTCCTAAGGATCAAGAGAAAACCACATTCACCTGCCCCTTTGGCACCTTTACCTATAGAAGGATGCCTTTTGGCCTATGCAATGCCCTTGGTACCTTCCAGCAGTGCATGATGAGTATTTTTATTGATTTTCTTGAAAATTGCATAGAGGTGTTTATGGATGATTTTACTTTGTATGAATCCTCTTTTGATACATGTTTGGATAGTTTGGACAGAGTGCTTAGTAGATGCATTGAGACTAACCTTGTTTTTAATTTTGAGCAATGTCACTTCATGGTAGAACAGGGTATAGTTTTAAGGCATATCATTTCTAGGAAGGGCATAGAGGTAGATCCTGCTAAAATTTATGTTATTTCATAGTTGCCTTACCCCTCTTGCGTGTGAGAGGTTCATTTTTTTCTTGGATATGCAGGTTTCTACCGGCACTTTATCAAGGATTTCAGCAAGAAAACCCTTCCACTATCTAACTTGCTTCAAAAGGATGTGGACTTTGATTTAGATGACCGATGCAGAGAGGCTTTTGACCGCCTTAAGAGAGCACTGACTACCACTCCTATTATCCAGGAACCTGACTGGACAGTTCCCTTTGAGCTGATGTGTGATGCATCAAATTATGCAGTCAGAGCTGTACTTGCACAGAGAGTAGATAAGTTGCCCAAGGTGATATATTATGCTTCCAGGACCTTAGATTCTGCCCAAGAAAATGACACCACCACAGAGAAGGAGCTTCTAGCCATTGTTTTTGCTCTTGATAAATTCAGATCATATTTGCTTGGTTCTCATGTTATTGTATTTATTGATCATGCAGCTCTAAAGTACCTGTTGAAGAAGGCTGAGTCAAAGCCTAGGATGATCAGATGGATGCTGTGGCTCTAGGAGTTTGATTTGGATATCCGTGATCAGAGTGGAGCACATAATTTCGTAGCAGACCATCTCAGCCGGATTGAGAGAGTTGAGGGTGCAGATGAACCATTGCCCATCAGAGATGACTTTCCATATGAAAGTTTGTTGTCTGTATCTGCTTCTTACCCCACTACCCCTTGGTTTGCAAATATTGTTAATTTTTTAGTTGCTTCTGTCTTTCCTCCCTTAGCATCTAGAGCTCAGGTTGATAAAATTAAGAGTGATGCTAAGCATTATATTTGGGATGACCCCTATTTGTGGAAGTTGTGCATTCCAGATCATGAGACTGATTCAATCATGCAGTTCTGTCATTCTTCTGCACCCGGTGGCCATCTAGGAATTTAGAGGACAGCTCGCAAGGTGCTAGACTGTGGTTTTTACTGGCCCACCATCTTCAGAGATGCGTGGAAGAGTTGTAGCACTTGTGAGCAGTGTTAGAGAGCAAGAGGAACCCTTACATGGAGACAACAGATGCCTCAACAGCCCATGTTGTTTTTTGAGGTATTTGATGTCTGGGGTATAGATTTTATGGGTCCCTTTCTTGTTTCTTTTGGTTTTATTTACATTCTCTTAGTTGTGGATTATGTTTGAAAATGGGTGGAAGCCAAAGCCACCAGAACTAATGATGCTCAGGTTGTTGTGGATTTTGTTAGATCTCACCTATTTTGCAGGTTTGGAGTACTTATAGCCATTGTTAGTGATCAGGGCACTCACTTTTTCAACAGATCCATGCAGGCTCTGCTCAAGAAGTATGGGGTTGTGCACAGAGTTTCTACACCATACCACCCTCAAACAAATGGGCAGGTAGAAATCTCCATCAGGGAGATTAAGAGAATATTGGAGAAGATTGTCCAGCCCAATAGGAAGGATTGGAGCCTGAGGCTGGATGATGCTCTTTGGGCACATAGGACTGCCTACAAAACACCCATAGGGATATCTCCTTATCTGGTTGTCTTTGGAAAGACATGTCATCTACCTGTGGAGATAGATGCTCTGTTCAATATATGTGAAATAGTAGTCACTGAACCACATTTATCAAACCCTCATCCTTGGCCCCATTACAACCTTTGCAAGTCCTCTTGAATCATGCATGATTGTGATTATTAGTGGTAGAGAGTTAGAATAATGAAAAGCCTATGGTTAAATGATGTTCACTTTTATGGTTTGAGAGTAAACACTCACCTGAGACACTTGAGAGCTTGAGTGATACACTTCTGGTGAGGCCATTGCTTATGATTGACTTGCTTGACTGATTCAATATCTGATTGATCCTATCTGAAGCAAGAATTGTTCAACACTGTGATATGTAATCTCTAGATTGATTATTCTTTGATTGTTGTGTTCAATTTTGATACATTGATGGCTATTTTTGGAGTATATGAAATAGTTAGACGAGTTGAATTTTCGCATCCAAGTTTCATAATTTTGCTTAGGACTTAGATTTGCCTAGGAGTGCAAAAGAATAAGTGTGGAGGAATTTGATGAGTTATTATTTTGATCACTTTCTCTGCATATTTTATATCCTAATAAAGCATGATTAATGGTCAATTAGCATGATTTAATGCATTTATGAGTTTGGGCTCATTTGGGCTCTAAGTGCTTAATTTGTTTCAATTTGCTATATTTTTCCAGATTTGAGTAGTTTCACTAAAATAGACATAACTTTCTCCACATATATCTTTTTGAGCTTAGTTTTTTTGCAAATAAAAGAGGATCGACAGAGATGTCATTCTCATGATGACATAAAAAGCCAATTCAAACTGCATAATGGGTGAATATGGCCTTGAAGTTGACGCACAGACCAGTGACGGGAATTTAATGCAATTTGGGCTCTTTTTAAATCATGTAATTGCTATTTTATAAAAATGCTGTAGGTAGGATTTGAATGTGGAACCTTTGGCACTTAAGTAACATGTGCAAGGCACATAGGGGCTAAAAAAATTGGAATTGAAAACCTGATGGTGAAGGAGCATTACAAGAACACACTTGACAATTTCAATTTCACATTCCAGCATAGGGTTCTCTTAGGTTCCCCTTTCTTTTTCTCTCTTCTCTTCTTCTTCATTTTCTTATGATTCTATAATGCACATTCCAGAATTGGGAGCTTTATTTCAATTTGACTTTCACTTGCCATTTCATTGTTGAAGCTCAATTCGATTGGAATTCCTTTCCTCTTCTTCTACACTTTCATTTTGCTGTTTCATCTATGTTTGATTCTGTTTGGCAATTTTTGGTGTTGATTCAATTCGTTTAGAGTTGATTTGGTGATTGGTTTAATTGGTTTAGGGTTGATTCAATTAGGTTTAATTAATTTTCTGTTCAATTTTGAATTTAAATGGAAGGCTAGGTTTTAAGGGTTAATCTCTTGATGTAGATTGCATTAGCTTTGAGATCCTGTTATGAATTGGTAATGCTTAATCTGTTCTTGACTCTTCATCATGTAATTAGATTTATATGCAATTCGTTTCTTTGATTCATGCTTAATGGAATTAGTCACTAATTGCTGTAATTGAAATGATGGTGTATGAGAATGGTTAATTCCCATAAAGAGAACCTAGAATTAATTTCCTCTTAGTTAATTAATTCGGGTTTGATTAAGAGCTCAGTAAATTAGGCATAATTTTCTATGATCGAGGATAAGTGAGTGCAATCAATTCAAGAGATTAATCTATTTTCATTTTACTATTTCAACATTGTTCTGTTTTGATAATCAAACAACCCCCCCTTTTCTCGTGCTATGTATTTGATGGAAATCAATTGATGGTCCTCTGAGAGACGACCTAAGAGTCACTTCCTAGACTGCATTTTAATTGCATATATTTGACTGAATACGACTTCGATCACAAGGTTTTACTCCATCTTTTGTCTTGCTTTTAAAATTGATAAATGTCCCAATAAGACTATCACAACCATTTTTCTCCACATGCATCACATCTATGCATTGTCAAATGTAACACTCTCAAAATTAGTTTCCTTAATTATGGTAATTATTTACACTAGAAACATAGTTAAAACATTTATCGTAGTGTCTGAAAAATTGTGTGATGCTTGCAATTATAGTTTTTACTGTATATCGAAAAAGTATTTTTGTTGCTACATTCTAATAAATTTGGAACATAGTGTAGTTTTACTATCTAACGTTTTTAATTGTTATTTGATGTTTATAATTGTTGTTTCATATTATTGATTGTCTGCATAATCTCTATTTGAATTGTATTGTTGTTTGTATAAAATCTTATTTTTGTATTTAGTGCGTAAAATATGTTAAAAATAAATGCATAGAAAATATATAATGTTAGATGAAAAATTTTCTTGATTTCAAAAATAGACGTTTTTCAGGAAAATTTGATTATTTCCAGGATTGTGAAATTTTACACAGTATAGGTTGATTTTTTCAAACGGAAACAAAATAAGATAAATAAAGTATATGTGATAGAAAATTAAGCATATAATAAAAAAACATAATTTTTGAGAAAATTCAACTGTTCCCAAATTGTGTTTATATACGCAGTATATGTTGAGAAATTCAAACAACAAGGTAATAAAAGGGAATAGGACTCATGAGATACAGATTAGATGTTGGATAAATAAATATACGGCTAGGAATAAAATGTTGTACGATGAATTTTATGGAAATTAAATATAAAAAAGTCTTAAAAATTTATTTAGAACAATTTGTAAACCATAAAATTATGGAAAAATGATTTTTAGAATTCTCAGAGTTTTATCTTAATTATGGAATAGTTAGAAAGTAACATTATAAGATTATATTAAAAATCATAAAAAATTAGAATAGAAATCATATTTTCATTTACTGTATAATTTCAAAGAAAATGTAACTTTTAAATTGCAATTGTGTAACAATTGTGTAAATTTTGTTATCCTTGGCTAGAAATCATGAAGGAATGGCACGACACCTTTGAAAGAAAAAGGAAAAAAAAATCACAAAACTTACAAAATGTGTTATGTTGCATTGGTTTAGGATAAACTTCAAATTTGCAATGCATTTGACCACAAAGCTACACGACCAAGGTCTAGAAACAAAGACCAAAGTGAAGACAAGAAGCATTAATGGAGTCAAGATAAGTCAACAAGTTTATCTTAAGCATTAATTGACATTTAAGGAAAAATTTCTAACTAATACTCAAAGTAACCAAACTAAATGGTTACATGTAATATTTTAATAATTCTTTTTCACCTATAAAAAGACATGCTGGGACCATTTGAAACTCACATTAGCTGTGAGTTCACTAGTACAAAATTAACACATTAAAACGCGCACACCATTACGGTTCAGAGGTAATCGTCATAGTGTGTGGCACGGTGACATTTTTGTAATATTGATGTTACAGACTACGACAGTTTCTATATGAGTCATCTTAGTCTGTAACGCGGTGGCAATTTTGTAATATTTATGGTACAGACTAAGACGGTTCACATAGAAACCGTCGTAGTCTGTATTATAAATCCCTGTTGGGCACTTCTCCTTCTTCGCGTAAACCCTGCACTCTCCTTCTCCTTCTCATTCCTTCTCCCGTGAAACCCCAATTCTTCACTTCTCCCCCAATTCCGTCACAAGCGAACTCTTCCGCGCTATCCCTTCCTCCTTCATCCTTGGTGAATCCCCAAACTTCGGTGCCAATCTCCTTCACGAAAGTCCAAGCCCGCAATCCGTCAAGAGGCTTCATAAAGGTGCACGCATTTCCAATTGATTTTGGTTTATTGATTCGTTTAAGGTTTATTGATTTGTTTAGGGTTAACTTGGCTGAGGTTTCGTTTTCCCGATTTCTAGGGTTCATGAATTGGAATGGATGTAGTAATTGGATCTGATTTTGTTTTATTTATATGGAATGTAATTTTTGGAGTAGAGTTCTTCTAGTTATAATAACTGACTTTTTTTTTTGTTTCTGTGATCTGCTTTGATTTTTGTGTGTTTTAGTTTGTGTTAATTGTGGATTGTTGAAGCATGTTTTTGAAGGGGCAATGCTTTTTCAGTGAATTGTCTTATTCTTATCACATATACAGTACTACGTGAGTTTTCTTCATAGTTGTTCTCTTCATTGATATGTGAGTTTGGTGTGTGGATGTGTGTTTTGGGAGGTGAGAAATGTTTTAGATAGTTACATTGTTAGACTAGGGATTGAAGGCAATTCTGAGAGAAAAACACAACATTAAGCCTGAAAATTGGAGTGGAGATTTGGTTATGGATTTGTTGGTTATGTTGTGTATTTGTGCTTTCTATTTCTACTTTGCTTGTTTAATTGTGGGATGATCTTGTTCTTCCTCTTGCTGGAATGACGTATCCCTCTGTTTTGTGTTGCTGCCTCTCTGGCTGTCCTACACTCTTCAAACTATAATTACTTCTTAGAGTAATTGTGGTTTGTGTTGTTGACCATTAATCCTGGGATCAAATTCTGGCATGGCCATTTTGCATGTTGTTTTGTCTACTACATGCTCCCTCCCAACACACCTTACATAGGCCTCTTTTGTAACAAGGAAAAGTTTTCCTCCACTCCTTTCTCTGTAACACAATGCTAGAATGTAGGTACTTTAGACAACAATTCATCTCTTTGTTGTCTGTGGACTATATTATAATCTTTCTTTCTTTATATTTGCCTTAGGATTTTTTTCAAAAAGCAGAAAATTTACTTGGTAATTGCTCACCTTGTTGTTGATTTTCTTTCTGTTGTAATTATCATCTTTTGTACTGTTTAAACAAATGTTAGGACCATGTACTTTTTCAAAGAACATGCAATAGAATTTCTAAGAGTGGAAGATTACTTTCTTTTCTATTTTCACGTGATCAAAACAAATCAGGTATTGTATTTCCGGCTAAGGCTGAATTGCCTCCACTTTAGCTTTCTATTCAGCATCCCATAATCCCAAAACACAAAAGTTTAAAACAAACTGTTTAGGTAAAAGGATTTTTTACCTTGATTAGCTTTGGTCTCCGCTTCCCTCATTCCACTGGAAGATATTTTTGGGTGTTTTAAGAAATATGTTTAGTATATTTTAATATAGTAATGTATGTGTCAAGCCTAACATAATTTTGGTTGTTGTTTAAAATTGTTTTAAAAAATTCAAAACTCTTCAAAACAGATTTGGCTCTTGATGATGTGTCATTTGTCAATCACAACTCTTTCTTGGACACATGTCCACTTACGTGTGGCCGAATTTTCGTGGAAGAGAGCTTCTGAACGATCGAATATAACAGTTGTCCATTTTTGTTCCAATAGTGAAGTCAATGATGGCATGGGCTCTTGACATTTGTGATTTGTAGCATGTTGCTTCATCTATTTTTGCATCCGTGGCCATATATTCAAAAAGCCATTGGAAATCAGGTGCTAAAATTCATCAACTTTCCATCTAACATTGCGAGATTTATAAGTCAAATGCTATTTTAGTTCATTGTTTCTTAATTTATTTTACTTTTTCTACCAAGAAAATATTATTATACATCCCACAGATATCACACAAGATATTGGTTCCCGTTTTGTTAAGTTACAACCTGCACAAGAAAAAAGCTTCAAATTTAAGCTTTTCTTTATAATTTTAAAAAATATAATAATATATAATAATTTGTAATATATAGAAGAAGAATCGAACACTTAATGCTATCTTGTTCGTTGTCTTTCACCACTTTGAAATCACACGAAAGAGTGCATATATTTCATGGCCGTGGTAACTATCTATCTGCAGTTTTTAGGATATTCCTATAATATCTTTGTCCCGTTAGGTTCCAAATGTGAAATGTCGGGTACAAATTTATCAACAACTAATCAATTCATTTATTTATTCTTCTTTTAAATAATCAATTTATGTTACATAAGAGTTTCTAGTAAATAATTGATGTTAGGATAATGGACTTGAAGTCTAGGGTGATGTTTGAGATGGGACTTCTTGTCTGATTAATGTTGGATCTTGAAGAAATCTATGTTGAATATTTGACTGTGTTTTGATGCTTGAATTGAATCTCCTTATTTTCATTATTTTCTAGACCTTTAGTGACTCAATACCATTTGCTGAAGAAGCCATCGATTACACTCGCAAGCAATGGACGACATTTTTAGTGTATTGTAGTAAGAAACAGAAAACAGATGAGTCTTCTGAAGCTAATAATTAGAAATATACATGTAAAGTTTTGAATTTAATAATTTTTAGTTAAGTATTTGAATTATATCATTATTTCAGTGAGTAGTAGTTAATTAAAGCCCTATTAAATACAAATTTGTTATTTAGAATAGTTTCTAAGTTAAAGTATAACTTTTGGTTTATTTTGAAGTTGAAATTATGAACCATTTTATTTATTGTCAAATGTTAAATTATTGGAAAATATATGTATGAACTATCTGTCTGGACTGGATAAACAGGTACAACAAATGCGGGAAAATCGTAAAAAACAAACAACATATTAAAAAAAACTTTAGCAGACGACGACGGTTTTAACAATAACCGTCGTAGTTTGCTTAATTTCCATTGCAGACAACGACGATTTCATACTAAAACCATCGTGTTCTGAAAACACAGACTACGACGATTTCAAACTACGACAGTTTTAGGTAGAACCGTCGTAATCTGCGAAAACAGACTACTACGGTTTCAACTTACGACGGTTTTATGTAGAACCGTCGTAGTTTGCAAAAACAGACTACGACACCAGATGCAACAGCGGTTCGTGAACTGTCATAGACTGTCTGTTTTAACCGTCGTAGTCTGTCTATTTTGCACTAGTGGTTCTCTTACATCAAAGTCACCAAATTTTCTTGCCTTCCAAAAGGCCAAAGTCGTGAACATCATAAGGTCGAAAATTCCAGAACTTTTGAAAATTCACAAATCCTAACTTACATATCATTGATTAGGAAGTGGGATCAAGTCTATTTAATCTGTCAAAAGCTTTTTCAAAAAATTTTCAAAAAGGAATTAAGGTGAGGAAAATTTCTAAATTTGTAAAATATTTTAAAGTTTTTAAATATTTTAAGTTTTATGAAAATTTATGTTCTAAAACTTTTAAATTTCTAAGTTCCTTAATTTTGATATAATTCTATATTCTATATTCTAAATTTCTAAGTTCCTTAGTTTTGAAGTGATAAGAGTATTATAAGAAGTTTCTAAAATAATCCAAGTAGTTAAAGGTTACAAGTATTTCAAGTAATTATTGAAAAATTTGATAATGAGAGGTGGTTAATATAATCTAAAAGTAAACTTGTACTAAATTAATTTGGTTGATAACCTATGCTGTGTGGTAACTTGTGTTTTGAATGATGATGATCTTTAATCGGTACTTTGGATTGATAATTTGTGTTATGGGTAACCTGTATTGTGAATTATGGTATTTGATAACTTATATTGTAAACTTGGATGATGAATTGAGCTTATGACATTATGAACAAATTTTTTAGGAATAAAATTAATAATAATCATAAATGTTTTGAGTTAGGAGAAAATATCATATTCATACATGCATGACCTCAAAATGAGGTAGCATCAGTACGAGATATAAATAATAAACTTATTTCGTGCGTCTAAGTGTGATGCATAATACTTAGGGGATCGTTGAGACAATGAGAATCATTTTACTCATGATGATTACATGTTTTTTAATGATATTCTTTGCACAACAAGGGGATCCCAACTGGTCGGTAAGATTTACAATGATTATGTCATATTATCTGATGTGGTATCACATTGCATAATGAAGAAGTTGAAGAAGGAGCGTGCATCATATACGTAATTCTCATCTAGTTATCATTTAAAAGAGAGAGTTATTTATTTACTTATTTATTGATGTATTTATATTTTATGAGATTTATTATTTGTAAGGAACCTACCCTTGCTTGTTTGCGTCTCTAGTTTGCACTTGTGATGATCCTGAATTTTATTCGAAGGAGCAAACTGACACGTTAGACTTTGTGCGGAAAATGGATTGCTAAAGGATAGTTTTTATTTGAATATTGGATGGTTATTTCTAAATTATTTTACAAGTAACCAACATAAAATATTTTTATGAATATCAAAAAAAAAATTTAACTCGGCGTGATGATATGTTTAATAAAATTTATTTCTAAGAAAAAAAATATGTTGAGGTTTTTATAATAGAAAACATGATTTTTATCATTAAATTTATTCAATTAAATTTAAATAACGTTTTAAGAGAATAGACATTTTTGTTAAAAATAATAGAACAGAGAAAAATGAGAATTTTAGTAATGACCATTTGGGTCGTTATATCAAACATCTAATTTGCACAAGTAAAAAAAGAAATAGAAAAACATTGATTGCTTCTTCCATAGGTTATTTTCAATGATTTTCTTTTGGGTTTTCCTAACACAATGTGGATTATTTTCTTTTGGGTTATTTTTAATGATTTGTTTCATCCGCTCATAAACTTGCTCACCACTTTGTGGATTCGTTGCAACATCTCGCTTTTAAGATCTGTTAAATTCGTTCTTCAATTTACAACGTAGGTGATTGCCTGTGAGAAACTTCTAATATCTAGTATACATGTTTTTTATCCTATGTTTAAGTTGTGTAAAACTAGTGTTTTAATCACATATAGGGCAAGCGTCATGCCCCTTCGCACTATATTCACTCATGATACCATAGGCAAGAAAATCATTAATTGTACAAAACAATATTGATCACATCATAAAACTACTTTGTCTGTGAGCATTAAACACATCAACTCCTTTCTCCCACAACATTATCAAGTCATCCATCAAGGGAGCTAGATACACATTTTTGTAATTCCCTAATTATTTTTGTAACACTCTAAAATTAATTTATGCAATTAAGACACTTAATTGTATTTTTTCTTTCTATAAAATGTATGTTGTTTGCAATTATCCTTTGCTGTAGGGTTTATTATAATTGGATATTTTTGTTGTTAATAACTTGATTATTGTTAAAATTAATTGAATTGAAAACATATTTCAAAATAACTTGCAGTTACGTTCTAATAAATCTAGATTGTAATGTAAATTTTGCTATTTAACGTTTTTAATTGCTAATTGATGTTTGTAATATTTATTTGTTGTATATAAGTGTGATTGGTTGTCTTTATGATCTGTTTAAATTGTACTATTTTTGTATAAAATATTTTGTGACAAATTTATTAAACATTAATACGTGAAATATACAATGTGAAACAGAAAGTAAATTTAATTTTAAAAATATACATTTTTTAAAAAAATTTAATTTTTTAGGAGAGAGAATTTTTACACAGTGTAAGTTGCATTTCTCAAATAGATACACAATTAGATAAATAAAATATATGATAGAGAATTAAACCTAAAATAAAAAGACATATAGCTTTTGAGAAAACTCAAATGTTTCTCGATCTGCGTTTATATTATTAATTTAAGCAAATAAATTCAAACAACAAAGAAATATAAAGGATTAGGACCCATAAGATATAAAATTAAGTGTAGGATAAATAAATATATAAATAAGAATAAATATTTCTAATCAATTTTATGGATATTAAATGCATAATAATTAGATTATTTTTCTACAAAAATTCTAGGTTGAAGAGTTCAAATTGAATTTGAATTCTTTAAAATATGTGGCTATGATTAAACCTATCTAAAATTTAATGGTCTAGATTTCAAAAAGTTTTAAGATGAAGGAGGTCATAACACACACATAAAATGATGTAGAAAATCTTAGAAAAAAAAATCTACCAAAGTTATAAGATTGCATATCTTAGGAAATCGCCGCCTTGAATAAATCTTTATTAATTCTTGTCATGTGGAAATTATGGCTACAAGAGTACACAACCAAGGATAAGCTAAAGAAGACTAAGTCCAAGTCAAGATTCCAAGTCAAAATTCTTATCTTTAAAATAATAAATGATTAATTAGACATGAATGGAAAAATACTAACTACCTTTGGAATAAACAAACTATAGTTACATGGAATATTTTAATATTTTCCTACAAGCACTTTGGGACCACATTTGAAGACAATTTACTCGTGAGTCATTTAACAAAGAAACACCAACACTTTCTCGTTTTCACAAACACCAACTACCTTGAACTTTTTAAGGCTAAATTCAAAACATTTCAAAATTTTCACCAAACATTAAAATTAAGTGAAATTTAGTGAGAATTGGGACCACTCTTCAATAACCTTTCCAAGAGTTTTCTTAAGGAATCACAAAGGTTTCAGGTGAGGACAAATTCTTAGTTTCTGAAATATTCTATGTTTCTAAAGATTTTAAGATTCTAAGTTTTATGAATTTCTAATTATCTAATTTTTTAAACTCATAAGTTTTTAAGTTCCTATGTATTTCTATATTCTTAAAAATTTTTAAATATTGGGTATTTTATTATAGATGTGTAAAGGAAGTTCTTTTAAAAATTATTAAGTGTCAATTATTTTAAGTTTCTAAAGAATTCTTGAAGGTTTATAATAAAAGTGGTTAACATAGTCTAAAAGAGAACTTTCAATGAATTTATTTGTTTGATATATTTTTAATAAGAGAATGGAATTTTGAGCAACAAGTAATAATTAAAAGGTGTTTCTATAATTAGAGTGTTAAGATTCTAAGCTTATGAAAACTTAAGTTTTAAAGTTTCTAAATCACCTAAATTTTTACGTATTCTAGATTTCTATGATTAAGAAGTTGTATGAATTTTCATCTATTCTATGATTTATTCTAAATATTCTATGTTGACATATTTTAACTTAGACAATTGATGTATTGATATAAAATTTTATGATGCCATGAATGTGTGTGATATACTTTGTTGTACGTTATGATTCATGATGTTATGAACTTGAATGATACGTTTATGTTAAATTCATAATAGTATGAACATGTGTAACTAATTGATGATGTATAAGTTAATAATAATCAAACATGATAAGAGTGTGGAGAAGTAATTAGGTTTATATATGGATTAGCATGAGATAGAGGTGGGCCTAAGAAAGAAGTGCAGATAATGATAATCTGTGTGTCTAAGTGTAAGGCTTAGACTTGGGGGGTCTTTGTGAAAGAGAGAAACCATTTTACTTGTGATAATCACATGCTGTTTATGATATTATATGCGACGCTGGAGGACCCTGACTGGTCCTTATGTTTTATGACAAAAGGTCGTATTATCTGATGAGATGATACCACATTGTATAGTGAGGGAGTTGTGGAGGAATCATACATATATATATATATATTCTCATTTAGATATGATTTGAAGTGAAAAATCAGAATAAAATCTTAAAATAAGATAAAGAATAAATATTTTACAAGAAAAGTTAATTATTGTAAAAGATAGAACACAAGAAGGAGGGTTGAATTGTTTTACTTAAAAAAAAAATTTGCTCCTTTCGTCTGTGCGTTTAAATATGTTCAGACCAAACAATCTTAATCTTCAAAGGTTGATTTTAATGAACAGACGTTATAGTTTGATTATCCACGTTAGTCAAATACTTAATAAAATACATACACAAGTATTATTATACTGGTTCGTCTATGCAAGACTGATAGAGGTCCATCTACCACAAACATGGAAGTCAATGATTCTAGAAGAATTACAAGGTCAATGCTCAAGAGAATACAAGATGAAGGTCAACAAGTCTTCTTGGTCAACAAACCTTGTAATAGTCTTAGGATCATTTGAACTTGTAATTAGATTAGGAACATTTAATTTCTTGGGTCTTGCTTGGTGAATAAGTGCGCGACCTTTATGTGTGTAAATTGAACCAAAGTGTAGGAGTGTTTGTGAGAAAATAGCGTTACAGACGATACCTACAGACGATAGAATTACAGACGATACCACGGACGATAGCGTACAGACGATAGCATTGAAATGCTTCCAGGGTGGTAATCAATCGAATGCCACAGACGATAGCATTGGAATACTTCCAGGATGATAATCAATCACAGACGATAGCCTTGGAATGTTTCCAAGATGGTAATCAGTCAATTACCACAGACGATTGTCATAGACGAGTATCCAGGCGCTACCACAGACGATACCTAAGACGCTCCTTCGTCTGATGCTTCATGCTGAACTTCTTCGTCTGAAGATTGTTTCGTCTGTACCTTCACATAAGGAACTGTTCCGTCTGATGCTCCTTAGTCCGATGCCTCGTGAGTTCTTCGTCGAGGTTTGTTTTGTCTAGACTTTCACAAGTCGTTCTTTTCTGCCTGAAGCTTGTTTCGTCTGACTTTCACAAGCTAAGCTCTTTTCCGAAAGCTTGTTTCGTCCGGACTTCCACAAGTGAGTCTTTCGTCGAAGCTTGTTTCGTCCGGACTTTCACAAGTGAGTCTTTCGTCCGGCTTTGTTTCGTCTGGACTTTCACAAGCTGAGTCTTTCGTCTGAAGCTTGTTTCGTCTGGACTTTCACAAGCTGAGTCTTTCGTCTGAAGCTGGTCTCGTCTGGTCCGTCACAAGCTACCCCAACTTCCGCTAGTATAAATACATAGCACTTTGAATTGTAAAGATCTTTGAATCAATTTTGAATGAATTGAATTTAGCAAGAGCTAATTCTTTGAGAGTGGATTTCTCTCTAAGGTTTCTTCTAGAACCTTGAATCTTATCATGGAAACTCTTCCTTGTGGCGATTCTCCCTTAGGCTTATTGCACATGCATGGCGCCATCATCTTCTAAATCTACTCCGCTTTCATTCTTTCTTCTTAGTCCTTGAGTCATGAACACATTTTTCGAGCTTCCGCCATTGTTGAGTCAATTTTTGAGCTTCCGCCATTGACGTGTTCGTGGAGCTTCCAATCGAATCAGACGATCGGTCCAAATTTGAGCTTCGTCTCAAGCGAGCTCACATCAAGTGGTATTTAGAGCTTGTCTCCTGATTATCATATCAAGTGATAATCAGAGCTTGTTTTGATTCTCTTCAAGATTGGATCTCTACTCCATAAGTCTAGTAAGTTCTTCGGTCATTTTGAATTTCTCGAGTTCTTTGTCTAATTCTTTTAGTGTACTTAGGATTTATCTTTAGGTTTCCTTAACTGTCTAGTAGTTTTTTCAATTTTTTTTTGTTTAAGTCATTTTGTTCGGTGAAGATCATGCAAATCATATTGTTCATGCATAGATCCGTATTCGATGTTTGCGTCTGAGTCCAGATCCGGAAAATTATCATATGTTTCTTTCATTTGATTCGGTCAAATTTTATTGATTCGTAATAATTTCAAATTCCTTGAATTACTTGTTCAGTGATAATTGTTTTCCATGTGCTAGTATCAATTTTACCTCTAATTTTTGTGGAATTTGGTGTACCGTGAGCTATCCATCATTGTATGCCCTGTTTCCTCTGTTTTGGTCTGCACTTGAGACTATAATTCTGTACATTCAAGTTCATACATGCAAAATTGAGAAATCAACATCATTACATGCTAGTAGAGTGCTTACTATAGTTCTAAATCCCTATTACACCTTGTAGTAGCATTAGCACTAGTAGTTGAACTTGGAAGTGCTTGTTTTTAGGCAAGATATATCTCAGTCCAGTAGCTTAAACAAAATGGAAAGAAATTAAAACAAGAAGAAAACAAGTGAGAAAATTCAAAAGAAAGCTAGAAAAAGAGCCTTGAAAAGTACTAGAAAGTTTGAGTACTTGAAGTAAATTTTGTGGACTTGTAAACTCTGTCCAGCAAGCTATCAAAGTGTTTAAGAAGTGCAAAGGAAAATTGAGCAAGAAAATTAGACTTAGAGCACACTCATTCACCTAGTCAAATTACTAGTAGCTTGGAAATTAGTCTAGTAGTGTGTACTTGTGACTAGCTTGTTTTGACTCAAATTTCTGCATAATTGAGACTTGCTGTATTTGATACTTGTTCCGCCATATATTTCTGCACAAATCGGTCTTAAATTGATCACTACCAAATTTGAAGTTTGTACTTGATTAATTGTTTGTCTTGGTTAGTGATTGATCCAGCATATTCTCTAATTCCTTGCTGTCCAGTTTGTGCCATTGTCACATATCATTCTATTCCTTGATTTGAGTAGCTTATTCCTTCATCTTAGCTTTTATTGCTTGTCCTTTTGAAATCCTTGGTTTTGTCTTAGAAGTTTTGTTCCCTTGGAATTCTTAAGCTTACCCGAGAATTGTGCCTCTTTCACAAGGAAATTCCTATATAATTGATTAGAGGTTTAATTAGAAACTTTGGTAGGGAATTGAGTGGTAAAAGGCTAGAGAGAACACTAGAGAAAGAGCCACTAAGAGTGCATACACGAGTTGATATTTGAGTGACACACTTAGTGAGTGGTAAGGTCCTTGATTATTGTTCTCTTTGTGTACTAATCCTTTCATTGCAGCCATGGACAGTTCACTTAGTGTTGGAAACGATTTGTCCCCCAAGACTAAGAGAATGATGGACTTCATGACAGAAAAATGCAACCAATTGCAAAATGAGATGAATGATTTAAGAGAAGAGAGTGAAAGGAGGTATAAGGATGAAGGTAGTAGGAAAGGACGAGAGGGAAAGGGAAAGGAAGGATATGATGGAAATAATAAACACTTGAGAGGAAGTAGAAGTGAGAGAGGAAGCTAAGGAGGACACTACTACTCACCTAGAGATAGTGATGAGGATAGTAACCATGATGAGAGTGAGGCTTATAGAGAATATGAGGATGAGAGGGGGTATAGGAGAGAGGGTAACCGAGGCACCTATAGGAGACAACCTTTCATCCATAGGAGATATTTTGGAGAGGAGGAACAAAGAGGTTGGGAGGCCAATACTAAGATTACTCTTCCAAAGTATCTAGGAGAAGGAGGAGCCGAAGGTTTGCTAGATTGGATCATGAAGGTTGATCAAGTATTTTCTTGCAACCCTACCTTGAGTAAGGAGAAGAGACTTAACCTTGCCATACTAGAATTTGAGGGATATGCTTTGGTATGGTGGAACCAAATCCTTATAGATGCCGACAAGAGGAGGAGACCTTCCATCATCTTTTGGACACAATTGAAGGATGCTCTTAGAGGAAGGTTCATTCCTAAATCCTATGTGAGGGATTTGCATGTTAAGTTGCAAAGGTTGACACAAGGGGGAAGAAGTGTGCAAGAATATTACAAAGATCTTGAGCTTACTATGATGAGGGCCGATTGCCAAGAAGAGAAGGAAGCTACTTTAGCAAGGTTCACACATGGATTGAATAGGGAGATCCAAGATGTCTTGGAACTTCAAAGCTATAGAACCTTGGAAGAGGCTATTCATAAGGCCGAGAAGATAGAAGCTCAATTGAGGAGAAAATTCACCATGAAGAAGTCCTACACTACTAGTTCTTCAAGTTGGAAAGAAAGGCAAAAGAAGGAAAATCTATTCAAGCCTTCTTCCAAGTTTGGCCGAGAAGACAAGGGTAAGGAAGTTCCTAAACCTAATTCTAAACCATCTAACATCAAGTGTTTTAAATGTTTAGGACATGGACACATTGCTTCTCAATGCCCAAACAAGAAGACTATGATAGCAAGGATGGATGGAGGAGTCACAAGTGAGGAGTCTAGCCACTCTTCAAGTGAGCATGAAGGGGAAGGTACAAGTGGCCACTCAAGTGAAGAGTTGGCCGAAGAAGGTGATCTCCTCATGGTGAGAAGGATGCTAGGGAGTGCCTACCATGAACTAGATGACACTCAAAGAGAAAACATTTTCCACACAAGATGTAACATCCAAGGAAAGGTTTGCTCTTTAATTATAAATAGTGGTAGTTGCACAAATGTGGTGAGCACAAGATTGGTAGAAAAACTTGATTTGAAAACATCCCCACACCCTAAACCATATAAATTACAATGGCTTAGTGAGAAAGGTGAATTAGTAGTTGATAGGCAAGTTCTAGTTGCTTTTACCATAGGAAGATATAGTGATGAAATTCTTTGTGATGTAGTTCCTATGGAAGCCACTCATATGCTACTAGGTAGACCTTGGCAATATGATAGACATGCCTTACATGATGGTGTAGCTAACACTTATGTATTTTCTCATGTTGGCCGTAAGGTACACCTCAAGCCATTGTCACCAAGGGATGTTATTGAAGATCAAGTAAAAATAAAATGAAAAGAGATGAAGAGAAGAAAGCATTGGCCGAGAGTCCTAAGGCCAATCATAAACCTAAGGGCTCGGCCGAGAGCTCCAAGAAACCGTCCAAGCTTGCTATTACAAGCCCTAAGCCTAAAAGCAAGAAAAATAATGCCAAGAGTAGTGAAGCTACTAAGGGGAGTTTCTTGATTGAGAGAGGAGAGGTTAAGAGGGAATTCCTAGCTAGGAAGTATATGTACTTATGTTTACCTTCACCTTTAATTTTGAGTGCTACTTGTATAGGTGATCAAGGTGCCTTAGATGACTTGCTAGAAGAGTTTGGAGATGTATTCCCCACAGAAATACCTCACGGCCTACCACCATTGAGAGGGATAGAGCACCAAATCGACCTTATTCCGGGTGCACCTCTTCCCAATAGGCCAACCTATAGGACCTCACCTCAAGAAACACATGAGATAGAGAGGCAAGTGCAAGACCTACTTAGCAAGGGTTGGGTAAAGGAGAGCTTGTCTCCATGTGCCTCACCCGTGATACTTGTTCCTAAGAAGGAGGGAACATGGCGCATGTGCACGGATTGTAGGGCAATTAATAACATCACCATAAGGTATCGCCATCCCATTCCTAGACTTGATGACCTTCTAGATGAGTTGCATGGATCCACTATTTTTAGTAAAATAGATCTTAAGAGTGGATACCATCAAATTAGGATGAAAGAAGGGGATGAATGGAAAACGGCCTTCAAAACTAAATTTGGCTTGTATGAATGGCTTGTGATGCCTTTTGGATTGTCCAATGCACCTAGTACCTTCATGAGGTTGATGAATCATGTCTTAAGAGATTTCATTGGGAAGTTTGTTGTAGTATATTTTGATGATATTCTTGTATATAGCAAATCTTTTCATGAACATTTAGATCATTTGAGGCATGTTTTAATAGCTCTTAGGACACAAACCTTGTATGCTAACAAAGATAAATGCACATTTGCCACGGATAGTGTTGTGTTTCTTGGTTTTGTTGTGAGTTCTCTAGGTGTACAAGTGGATGAAGCAAAAGTGAAAGCTATAAAGGATTGGCCAACCCCTACAAATGTGAAGGAAGTGAGAAGCTTCCATGGCTTGGCAAGTTTCTATAGGCGGTTTGTCAAGGATTTTAGTACCATTGCTTCACCATTGAATGAGCTAGTTAAGAGGGAAGTACCATTTCTTTGGGAAGAACCTCAAGAACTTGCATTTAATTTACTTAAGGATAAGCTTTCTAATGCTCCTATCTTGTCTCTACCTAATTTTTCACTAACTTTTGAGCTTGAATGTGATGCCTCAAATTTAGGTGTTGGTGCGGTTTTGATTCAAGAAGGCCATCCAATTGCTTATTTTAGTGAGAAATTGAAGGGAGCACAATTGAACTACTCCACCTATGACAAAGAGTTATATGCATTGGTGAGATCATTCCAAACTTGGCAACATTATTTGCTTCCCAAGGACTTCATTGTGCATTCGGATCATGAAGCCTTGAAGTACCTCAAGAGCCAAGGGAAACTCAACAAGAGACATGCTAGGTGGGTGGAGTTCATTGAGACTTTTCCTTACATCATCAAGCATAAGAAAGGAGCCACAAATATTGTAGCCGATGCTTTAAGTAGGAGGTATACCCTTCTTTCTTTGCTTGAGTCTAAGTTAATTGGTTTTGAACATGTGAAGACATTGTATGCTATGGACAATGATTTCGGCCTCATGTACCATGAGTGTACCAAGGGTGCTTTTAAGGATTTCTTTAGGTACAAGGATTATCTTTTTAAAGGAAATTGTTTGTGTGTACCTAATTGTTCCTTAAGAGATCTTTTGATATGTGAGTCACATGAGGGTGGGATCATGGGACATTTTGGAATAGATAAGACTTTTGCCACATTACATGAGCACTTCTTTTGGCCTAAAATGAAAGTTCAAGTTTCGAAATTTGTAAGAAGGTGCATCACTTGCAATAAGGCAAAATCTAAGCTATCCAACCATGGTCTTTATATACCTTTACCCGTGCCAACTTCACCTTGGCTAGACATATCCATGGACTTTGTCCTAGGATTGCCTAAGACCAAGAAAGGTGCGGATTCCATCTTTGTTGTGGTATGTAGGTTTTCCAAGATGGCTCATTTCTTACCTTGCCACAAAACGGATGATGCTTCTCATATTGTAACCTTATTCTTCAAGGAAGTGGTAAGACTCCATGGTGTGCCGCAAAGCATTGTAAGTGATAGGGATGCCAAATTCCTTAGCCACTTTTGGAGATCATTATGGGGAAGGTTGGGTACCAAACTCTTATTTTCTACTACTTGCCACCCCCAAACGGATGGCCAAACGGAAGTAGTCAATAGAACACTCGGACAATTGCTTAGGAGTTTTGTAAAGGATAATATTAGAACTTGGGAAGAATGTTTACCACATATAGAATTTGCTTACAATAGAGTAGCTCATTCTACTACTTCTTTATCTCCTTTTCAAGTTGTATATGGTGTTAATCCTCTAACCCCTATTGATCTTGCTTGTTTACCTTTTGAGATTATTGAAAATAGACAAGGAATAAAGCATGCCGAGAAGATTCAAGAACTTCATGCAAAGGTTAAAGCAAGAATTGAGAAGAAAAATGCACAGTATGCCAAGGCTCACAACAAGAACCGAAAGGCCATTGAATTTAAAGAAGGAGACTTGGTGTGGTTGCATCTAAGGAAAGAGAGGTTTCCCAACTTGAGGAAATCTAAGTTGCTCCCTAGGGGAGATGGACCTTTTAAAATCATTAAGAAATTAGGCCCTAATGCTTATAAACTTGACCTTCCTTTAGATTTTGGGGGAAGTAACTCATTTAATGTTTGTGATCTTTCACCTTTTGTAGATCTTGAGGCGGATGACAACTTGAGGGCAAGTTGTGTTCAAGAAGGAGGGTTTGATGGAGGTCCATCTACCACAAACATGGAAGTCAATGATTCTAGAAGAATTACAAGGTCAATGCTCAAGAGAATACAAGATGAAGGTCAACAAGTCTTCTTGGTCAACAAACCTTGTAATAGTCTTAGGATCATTTGAACTTGTAATTAGATTAGGAACATTTAATTTCTTGGGTCTTGCTTGGTGAATAAGTGCGCGACCTTTATGTGTGTAAATTGAACCAAAGTGTAGGAGTGTTTGTGAGAAAATAGCGTTACAGACGATACCTACAGACGATAGAATTACAGACGATACCACGGACGATAGAGTACATACGATAGCATTGAAATGCTTCCAGGGTGGTAATCAATCGAATGCCACAGACGATAGCATTGGAATACTTCCAGGATGATAATCAATCACAGACGATAGCCTTGGAATGTTTCCAAGATGGTAATCAGTCAATTACCACAGACGATTGTCATAGACGAGTATCCAGGCGCTACCACAGACGATACCTAAGACGCTCCTTCGTCTGATGCTTCATGCTGAACTTCTTCGTCTGAAGATTGTTTCGTCTGTACCTTCACATAAGGAACTGTTCCGTCTGATGCTCCTTAGTCTGATGCCTCAAGCTGAGTTCTTCGTCTGAGGTTTGTTTCGTCTAGACTTTCACAAGCTGCGTTCTTTCGTCTGAAGCTTGTTTCGTCTGGACTTTCACAAGCTAAGCTCTTTCGTCTGAAGCTTGTTTCGTCTGGACTTCCACAAGCTGAGTCTTTCGTCTGAAGCTTGTTTCGTATGGACTTTCACAAGCTGAGTCTTTCGTCTGAAGCCTGTTTCGTCTAGACTTTCACAAGCTGAGTCTTTCGTCTGAAGCTTGTTTCGTCTGGACTTTCACAAGCTGAGTCTTTCGTCTGAAGCTGGTCTCGTTTGGTCCGTCACAAGCTACCCCAACTTCCGCTAGTATAAATACATAGCACTTTGAATTGTAAAGATCTTTGAATCAATTTTGAATGAATTGAATTTAGCAAGAGCTAATTCTTTGAGAGTGGATTTCTCTCTAAGGTTTCTTCTAAAACGTTGAATCTTATCATGGAAACTCTTCCTTGTGGCGATTCTCCCTTAGGCTTATTGCACATGCATGGCGCCATCATCTTCTAAATCTACTCCGCTTTCATTCTTTCTTCTTAGTCCTTGAGTCGTGAACACATTTTTCGAGCTTCCGCCATTGTTGAGTCAGTTTTTGAGCTTCCGCCATTGACGTGTTCGTGGAGCTTCCAATCGAATCAGACGATCGGTCCAAATTTGAGCTTCGTCTCAAGCGAGCTCACATCAAAGACTACGTCCAGTTACCTAGTAACAACTGAGTTTTCACTACAAACCGTGAAAGGGTTACAAGTATTATTTGCACCCAGCCACTTCTGGCTATAACACGATATTCTTTGAACACAACCTTCGTAGGCTAAACAACAAGGGTATTCTTTGAACAACCAGCCTCCTCAGGCTAAAACACCACACAAGTGGATTTGAAAGAGTTCTTTAAGAAAGAAAGTTTCCTCTTCGCAGAAAGGGTTTTACAATGAAGAGCAGAAGTAACAGAGAGCGAATTCACAATAAGATAGAATATTGAAGCGTGTTCGTCAATTGAACTTTGAAGAAGCGAAGTCTTTAAATAGGCAAAATCTTCAAATATCCGATTGACACAGAAGAAAGCCGTTGAGCGTTTTCCAAGCACAGTCCAAAAAGGTGTCAGAGAGTACTTGAGTGATTGATGGCGTGTGTAACAGATTTAGATAGCGTGCGCAGTACTTTTTCTGACTTGTATAGAGATTTTGACAAAAAGATGAGGACCTTTTTGAGTTGCATATGTAAGGGCAAATCCCCATACTGATCTTGGATGCTTCTAATGAGTACTTCTTAAGATTCAAAAATCTTGGCGCGAGTGACTCATACTTTGCTTCACTTCTTTGGTAGACAATGAACTTCTTCAGTCTGAAGAGTTTTCGTCTTAGCCTATCGTCTGATGACTTGACTTGAGACAGACGAATGACTTTAACTTTGAAGGGTCATCTTCCGTCTGTGCTCGTTGCGTCTGACTTGATGTTCCGTCTATAGATGTTCCTTCTGTCTTGTAATAATAAAAACTTTAGAGATGTTAATCATCTTGATCTAACAATCTCCCCCTTTTTGATGATTATAGACCATACTGATAACTTTCTCAAGGAAGCATCTGCACAGGACAAAATTAACTGAAAACAATTTAAGCACAAGTCAGATTTACATCAAGACGATATTTTCTGAAACAATACCTCTTTATAGGAATCGTTACATCAATGTGATGTAAACCATGTACAGTGTTACAAGGTATATAAAAAACAAAATCTCTAAGAATACATGTATAAAGCTATAAAAATTAATAAAGAATAAATTCAACCAGAACAAAACAAAAAAAAAATGCTAACTCCCCTTCAGACGGATAACTTCCCCTCAGACGAAGGCTCCCCCTTAGCTTAGCACCACCTTTCCTTCCTTCTAAGATATTCTCCCCCTTGGGCTGAGACTCATCAAAAGCTTCATCAAGAAAGAGGTTTAGGCTTCTATTGGACAAGCCCCATGACGATCTCCTTCAGCTGCTGCATCTCAGATGTGAGAGAGGCTTGATTGTCCTCAAGCTCTTTGTTCCTTCTTCTTCGATGCTCGTGTTGGTCCCTATGTGTGAATCTAGAGGGGGGGTGAATAGATTCTAGTTCCACTATAGCCTAATTTTCGCGACTTTCTAATTCCTTTTAATTCAAACAAAACTATTCTTGATTACCTATCAATAGTTGAGACAAATAAGCGAGAAATATCAAAGATACACAGCGGAAATACCAAAAGGAAAATCAGAAACACATTAGTAATCAATTTACAGCGTAATCAATATCAGTATCTAACTGTTCCAGTTTTAGTTGATTACCGAGTCAAATACCGAGTTAATTGCAGAAGATAAACCATGATAACAGCAATGTAAGGTAAACGGTAAAGAGAATAAGAGAGAAGAAGAGTGCACAGTGATTTATGTTGGACCTAAAGCTTGATGATGCTTTGGTGTCTCTCTTGGTGTTTTTGATTTTGATGTAATGTAATTTTTGGTTTTCTTAGTTGGAATGTATCTAGGAGTTTTCTATGTATTGAGTGTTTAGACTAGGCATGTATGTGTTGTTCTTTGTTTGAATGCCTTGGAGAAGCTTGGCAATCTTGTGTGATTAATCATGTGTCAAGTGTTTGATTTCCCTCTCTAAAACAGTTTGAAAAACCTTTGGTAACCAACTGAGGTAATAGATTACCAACAGTAGGTAATAGATTACCAACAGTAGGTAACAAAGTGTGGAAATCCACTTGTTGCTTAATTTCACCCTAGATGCACTCCGAATTGGCTCTTTGTGTCTGCATGAGTTTTGTAGCTCTATCAATCCTCTTTCATTTGCAACAAACCAGAGCTCAAAATGATATCTGTAGAAGAAGTTATGCCAATTTTGGTGAAAGTGCTCAAGCAAGTGCGCCTGTGGCAACCGAAGCATTTTTCACCGCGAATCGATTACAACAAGTGGTAATCGATTACCACAGCAAAATCACCAGAATGCATTCTTCTCTGGTGTAATCGATTACCATAAGGCTGTAATCGATTACCATGAGCAAGTAATCGATTACCATGAACCAGTAATCGATTACCACGTGAAAAATCACCCAGAAACTTAATTCTTCTCTGGAGTAATCGATTACTCACTTGCTGTAATCGATTACCATATCAGTAAATTGCTAAAGTTGCCTAAAACGAGTTTTCTAACATCCCACTTGATTCCCCACTTGTTCTAATCAATTTTAAAACTCCGAAAGTCAATTTTTTTTGAGGCTCCAACGTTCTGAAATTAAATGCTCCAACGTTCAGAAGTTTGAGGCTCCAAAGTTTGAAAAATAAGGCTCCAATTGTCAACAATTGTGGCTCCATCTGCATCTATAAATGGATGCTGTTTTGAAAATCAAAAAACATGATTTTAATACACTCTTGAGATACTTGAAAAACATTTTCAGAAAAGCTCTTACACTTTCAAATCCTCTCTAAAGAGAGTTTATCATTTTCTCCAAGAGAAAGAACTTAAAGAGTTCTTGAAGAAGTTTTAAGAAAAGGCAACTTGATTCATTTCATTGATTGGGTGGTATTCACTTGTTTTATTGATTGTGATCAATCTACACTCCAGGTGTTTTCTAAACTGATCTCTTGTTTATCTATTTGATTGTTGGGTTATTACTCTAGGAGAGAGGTCTCTCTGGATAGAGTAAGAGTTTGAGAAGTGTTTTCTCAAAGGTTTGATCTTGGATGTGCCAAGATCAGTGAAGAACAGTTCTTTGGGTTAAAGAACTGGTTTGGGTGTTTTGATTTCGTTTTTGTGTTGCTTGTTGCAGAGTGAATGTAAAAGAACACAAAAGGGATCATTTGATAGTGGAAAACCAATTGTAACAGTTGTTGGATTGGGACTGGATGTAGCGATTGACCAACCAAGATAAATCACATTGCACTCTTCTTCTTCCTTACACTCATTACCATTTACCTTACAATCGCTATTATCATTGTTAAATTCGCAAGTTGTTTGGTAACCGAATTGGTAATTAACTCGATGAATTAACTTGGTAATCAACTTAAACTGGAAAGGGTAGATACAAACATTGTATAAACTGAAAATTGATTACAAACTTGATTTTGATTATTCCTTTGTTATTTCTGCTGCATAAACTTAAATATACTCTGTTTGAATTAAAAGGAATTCGAAACTCACGAAAAAAAAGGCCAAAGTGAACTAGAATCTATTCACCCCCCCTCTAGATTCATACATAGGGACCAACAATTGGTATCAGAGCTACTTCTAGTAAGTTGCTCTAGAATTTGATCCATAATGGCCAATAATCAATTACCATTTGCTGAAGGTGCTTCTATTAACAGACCTCCTCTGTTTTGTGGAGATAACTATCCATTTTGGAAAGTAAGAATGAAAATCTTGTTGGTCCCTATGTATGAATCTAGAGGGGGGGGGTGAATAGATTCTTGTTCAACTTTAGTCAAATTTCGGAAGATTCTAATTCCTTTCGAATTCAAACAAATCGGTTCTAGATTCACTTATCAATTACCGTATCAATTACCTATTCAATTACTGATTCTATTACTAATTCAATTATCGTATCAATTACTGAGTTGATTATCAATACAGTTACCAAACACACTGCAGAATTTAATCAATGATAATAGCAATATAAGGAAAACTGTAAAGAGGATAAGGAAGAAAATGAGTGCACAGTGATTTATACTTGGTTCACCAACTCGCCTACATCCAAATCCCAACCCAACAACTGTTGCGATTGGCTTTCCACTATCAAATGATCCCTTTTGTGTTCTTTTACATTCACTCTGCAACAAGCAACACAAAAACGAAATCAAAACACCCAAAACCTGTTCTTCAACCCAAAGAACAGTTCTTCCCTGACCTTGGCACCTCCAAGATCAAATCTTTGAGAAATCACTTCTCAAATACAAATACTCTATCCAGAGAGACCTCTCTCCTAGAGTAATAACCCGAAAATTGAAATATAAATAAAGATCGATAGAAAACACCTTGAGTGTAGATTCGATCACAAATAAACACAACGAAATCCACCCAATCACAGAATGTATCAAGTTTGCCCTTTCTCTTTGAAAACCTTGATGAACTCTATTTACAGAGCATATGAAAGTGTGAGAGTTTGTTCACAAGCTTAGGTTTTCTCTCCTTCATATGTTTCATCAAGATTATACTTATAGAACCAATTTGGAGGAAGAAAACGTGCAAATCTGAGCTACAACGGTCAATGTAATTGATCCCAAATGCATGTAATCGATTACACTAGCCGTTAGAACCTCTAAACTGATTTTTTTCAGTATGTAATCGATTACCACGAGCATGTAATCGATTACATTGAAGAGGGAAACCCGAGAAACAAAGAATTTCAAACCATGTAATCGATTACATCGGAGATGTAATCGATTACATCAACAGGTTAAGCCATGTAATCGATTACATCAACCATGTAATCGATTACACCGAGAGCAAAAATAATGTAATCGATTACATACACCATGTAATCGATTACACCAGAGAGGAAAACAAATGTAATCGATTACATCACCCTCAGAATCGATTACATCGATGAAAATGGATTTCCGGTTTTTCAAAACTATTTTTCACATAGGGAAATCAAACATTAGTCACATGATCATCCATACTCAAGTTTTAACCATTCTCTGGGGCCTCAAACAAAGAACTAAACACATCCATGCCTAAACTCAACAAACAATACATAGATAATTCCTAATTACATTTCATCTAAGGAAAACCAAAATTACTTTACATCAAAAGCAAAAACACCAAGAGAGACACTAAAGCATCTTCAAGCTTTAAGTCCAACAATCTCCCCTTTTTGGTTTTGATGTACCAAATCTCAACCAAGGTTTTCCTACAGGTTTAGGATGTGTGTTGATCTTTTACTTAATCCTGCAATTGTTAGCAATGCAAGCACAAAATAGAAATGTTGCAGATTCATGAAATAAATGTTCATATAAGCCATATATTACTCCCCCTATCAACTATATTCTATCAATTATATACTTACTCCTTACTCCCCCTATCAACTATATTCTATCAACTTATACTTCTCCCCCTATTTGGTATATCAAAAGCAAAAACAGAGAGAATTATAATCAAATATAGAGAATAAAGATAAGAATGAACGAACTAAAGAAAATATAAAATATGAATAATCAAAGATAGAGGTATAAAATTTTCCCTTATGTTATCTCCATAAACTGCAGATCCAAATTCTATTGATTGAAAGGAGATAAGTTTTGATTTCTTCATCAATCACATGTCTTGAGCAGCCATTGTCCAATACCAATTGTTCCATGATTCCAATTGTTGATTGTTTGGCTCTCAAGCATATCTACACAAGAAAGTTTACTTTGATTTTGGTACCCAACTTCTCTTGGGTCCAAATTTCATGTTAGCATCATCAATTTTAACTTTCTTAACCCACTTAAACAAACCATAAGATATACCTTCCTTTCTAATCATGCAATTATAAGAATTATGACCAGGTTTCATGCAATAACTACATGTGAAGGTTCTATTTTTGCTAGTTTGTGTAAAGGATTTCATGTTATTTCTTTTTAAAGGGGCATCAAAGGATTTACATTTTAAACAGGGTAGTTTCAGATTATCTTTTTCCTTTTTCAAATCTTGAACATTGGTTTTCAAAACAGAAATATCATTTTCTAAATCTGTAATTTTGTTTTTCAAAACTTTGTTCAATTTTTCTAGTTTTTCGGCTTCCTTGTAAAGTTCACAAAAAGCAGTTTTGCGGCTCATCATAATCATAAGTAGATGAATCGGAATCACTTACCTCATCATCGGATGTTGGATTTGCCATGAGACACAAATTTACTTCTTCATTTTCACTTTCACTAGAAGTTGAAGAGTCATTCTCTTCCCAAGCTATGTATGCCTTTTTCTTGTGGAATCTGTCCTTCTGTCTTTCCTCATGTTCTACTCTTCTAGGCTCATTGCGGTTGGCTTTCCTCATGTTGGGGCACTCAGACCTATAGTGACCAACCTTGCCACAATCATAGCAAGTCACCTTTGAAGACGAACTCTCACTTCTTTTGAAGCCTTTCTTAAAATTGTTGAACCTTTTCTTACCATTCTTCATTCTCATGAACTCTTTAAACTTTCTTATCATTTGGTTCATGTTTTCTTGTTCAGATTCACTACCACAGCTTGACGATGTGTCGTTCTCACTAGCTGTGTCTTCCATCTTGAGTGCTAGACTTTTGGCTTTCTTATCTTTATGTTCCTCATCATCAATACGAGACATATCCATCTCATATTCTCTCAGTTTGCCAAACAGCTCTGCACTTGTGATTGCAGCAAGATTCTTTGACTCAGTTATAGCAGTCACAGTGGATTGCCATTTTCTATTTAGAGATTTTAGAATCTTGACATTCACTTCTTCTTCTACGAAGCTCTTGCCAAGTCCTTTGAGATGATTGATGATGTGTATGAATCGTTTCTGCATCTCCATTATGGACTCTCCTTGCATCATTCTGAAGGTTTCGTACTCTTGGATCAAGGTATTCTTCCTTGCCCTTCGTACTTCAGTTGTGCCTTCATGAGTTACCATGATGAGTTCCCAAGCTTCTTTTGCTGTTGTACAAGCAGAAATTCTAAAAAATTCATCAGAGTTAAGAGCAGAATGTATAATGTTTAAAGCTTTAGAATCATTTTCAGCTCTCCTAATTTCTTTTGGTTCCCACTTCTCAAATGGTTTTTCTAATTCATTTCCATCAACTATATATGTGGGGATTTTGAAATCAGTTACAACAGCTTGCCAAATACTTTTATGAATAGACTCCATAAAGATTTTCATTCTAACTTTCCAAAAAGGATAGTTATCACCACAAAACAGAGGAGGTCTATTAATAGAGGCACCTTCAGCAAATGGTAATTGATTACTGGCCATTATGGATCAAATTCTAGAGCAACTTACTAGAAGTAGCTCTGATACCAATTGTTGGTCCCTATGTATGAATCTAGAGGGGGGGTGAATAGATTCTTGTTCAACTTTAGTCGAATTTCGGAAGATTCTAATTCCTTTCGAATTCAAACAAATCGGTTCTAGATTCACTTATCAATTACCGTATCAATTACCTATTCAATTACTGATTCTATTACTGATTCAATTATCGTATCAATTACTGAGTTGATTATCAATACAGTTACCAAACACACTGCAGAATTCAATCAATGATAATAGCAATATAAGGAAAACTGTAAAGAGGATAAGGAAGAAAATGAGTGCACAGTGATTTATACTGGTTCACCAACCTTTACATCAGTCCCAACCCAACAACTGTTGCGATTGGCTTTCCACTATCAAATGATCCCTTTTGTGTTCATTTACATTCACTCTGCAACAAGCAACACAAAAACGAAATCAAAATACCCAAAACCTGTTCTTCAACCCAAAGAACAGTTCTTCCCTGACCTTGGCACCTCCAAGATCAAACCTTTGAGAAATCACTTCTCAAATACAAATACTCTATCCAGAGAGACCTCTCTCCTAGAGTAATAACCCAGAAATTGAAATATAAATAAACATCAGTATAGAAAACACCTTGAGTGTAGATTCTGATCACAAATAAACACAACGAAATCCACCCAATCACAGGAATGTATCAAGTTTGCCCTTTCTCTTTGAAAACCTTGATGAACTCTATTTACAGAGCATATGAAAGTGTGAGAGTTTGTTCACAAGCTTAGGTTTTCTCTCCTTCATATGTTTCATCAAGATTATACTTATAGAACCAATTTGGAGGAAGAAAACGTGCAAATCTGAGCTACAACGGTCAATGTAATTGATCCCAAATGCATGTAATCGATTACACTAGCCGTTAGAACCTCCAAACTGATTTTTCCAGGCATGTAATCGATTACCACGAGCATGTAATCGATAACATTGAAGAGGGAAACCCAGAAACAGTGAATTTCAAACCATGTAATCGATTACATCGGAGATGTAATCGATTACATCATGAGGTTAAGTTATGTAATCGATTACATCAACCATGTAATCGATTACACCAGAGCAAAAAAATAATGTAATCGATTACATACACCATGTAATCGATTACACCGAAGGAAAACAAATGTAATCGATTACATCACCCCTGTAATCGATTACATCAGTGAAAAATGGATTTCCAGGTTTTTCAAAACTGTTTTTCACATAGGGAAATCAAACATTAGTCACATGATCATCCATACTCAAGTTTTAACCATTCTCTGGGGCCTCAAACAAAGAACTAAACACATCCATGCCTAAACTCAACAAACAATACATAGATAATTCCTAATTACATTTCATCTAAGGAAAACCAAAATTACTTTATATCAAAAGCAAAAACACCAAGAGAGACACTAAAGCATCTTCAAGCTTTAAGTCCAACAATCTCCCCCTTTTTGGTTTTGATGTACCAAATCTCAACCAAGGTTTTCCTACAGGTTTAGGATGTGTGTTGATCTTTTACGAATCCTGCAATTGTTAGCAATGCAAGCACAAAATAGAAATGTTGCAGATTCATGAAATAAATGTTCATATAAGCCATATATTACTCCCCCTATCAACTATATTCTATCAATTATATACTTACTCCTTACTCCCCCTATCAACTATATTCTATCAACTTATACTTCTCCCCCTATTTGGTATATCAAAAGCAAAAACAGAGAGAATTATAATCAAATATAGAGAATAAAGATAAGAATGAACGAACTAAAGAAAATATAAAATATGAATAATCAAAGATAGAGGTATAAAATTTTCCCTTATGTTATCTCCATAAACTGCAGATCCAAATTCTATTGATTGAAAGGAGATAAGTTTTGATTTCTTCATCAATCACATGTCTTGAGCAGCCATTGTCCAGAATACCAATTGTTCCATGATTCCAATTGTTGATTGTTTGGCTCTCAAGCATATCTACACAAGAAAGTTTCCTTGGTGAATGTAATGTCCAGCGCAGTAAGTCCATTCAATATTGTTTGGAATCTTCCAAACATCATGTCAATGGATTCTCCTTTCTTCATTGAGAACATCTCATATTCTCTTTGAAGAATGGCACACATGATGACATATCTGGCTTTGTTGTTGAGTTCCAAAAGCAAGTATTCTTCATTTCCCCATTCAACCTTGGGTTTGACAATAGGGATGTTTCCTTGAGTTATGATGGTCTACAGTCTGTACTGGGTGGATTTGATGTACATCTCCATCCGATCAGCCCAGTAGGGATAGTCATCACCAGAGAACGCCGACGGCTTGTTCCTGGATGACCCTCCAGACAAGAATGAAGGTCCTTAAGACTCCATTCTGGATCTTTTCCTCTAGCAGCTGTAAAGCGCTCAACCCTTAGAGGCTGAGCTCTGATACCAAACTGTAAAAGATAGAACACAAGAAGGGGGTTGAATTGTGTTACATAAAAAAAAAATTATTCCTTTCGTCTGTGCGTTTAAATATGTTTAGACGAAACAATCTTAATCTTCAAAGGTTGATTTTAATGAATAAACGTTATAGTTTGATTATCTCCGTTAGTCAAATACTTAATAAAATACATACACAAGTATTTTTATACTAGTTCGTTTATGCAAGACTACGTCCAATTACCCAATAACAACTGAGTTTTCACTACAAACCGTGAAAGGGTTACAAGTATTATTTGTGCCCAGCCACTTCTGGCTATAACACGATATTCTTTGAACACAGCCTTCGCAGGCTAAACAACAAGGGTATTCTTTGAACAACCAGCCTCCTCAGGCTAAAACACCACACAAGTGGATTTGAAAGAGTTCTTTAAGAAAGAAAGTTTCCTCTTCGCAGAGAGGGTTTTACAATGAAAAGTAGAAGTAACAGAGAGCGAATTCACAATAAGATAGAATATTGAAGCGTGTTCGCCATTTGAACTTTGAAGAAGCGAAGTCTTTAAATAGGCAAAATCTTCAGATATCCGTTAGACACAGAAGAAAGCCGTTGAGCATTTTCCAAGCGAAGTCCAAAAAGGTGTCAAAGAGTACTTGAGTGATTGATGGCGTGTGTAACAGATTTAGATAGCGTGCGCAGTACTTTTTCTGACTTGTACAGAGATTTTGACAAAAAGATGAGGACCTTTTTGAGTTGCATATGTAAGGGCAAATCCCCATACTGATCTTGGATGCTTCTAATGAGTACTTCTTAAGATTCAAAAATCTTGGCGCGAGTGACTCATACTTTGCTTCACTTCTTTGGCAGACGATGAACTTCTTCAGTCTGAAGAGTTTTCGTCTTAGCCTATCGTCTGATGACTTGAATTGAGACAAACGAATGACTTCAAATTTGAGGGGTCATCTTCCGTCTGTGCTCGTTGCGTCTGACTTGATGTTTCGTCTATCTTGTAATAATCAAAACTTTAGAGATGTTAATCATCTTGATCTAATAATTATTTTACTTACATAATTTGTGTATGTTTCCTTAAGATTTGTTGTTTTGAAGGAACTTACCTTTGCTTTTTTGTGTTTGTGGTTTGACACATGTGATGATCTAGAATTTTATTCAAGGGAGCATATTAATAGGTTGGTTGGTACATGTATTGAGAAGTTTGTGGGCTGAAGAATGGACAAATTTATGGCTAAATATTAGATGTTTATTTGTAGCTTTATTAAGTGGTGAAAATTACATATACTCTTTTTATGGAATTTTGAAAGTAATTTTCAATTTGGTATGATGTTTCCTTGATTAATGCTATGAATGATGTGTTAATTTTAAAAGAAAAAGTGATGATGAAGTTTCATTTGCATATATATGTCCAATTAGATTTTAATCACGTTTTAAGAAAATAAATGTTTTTCCATTAAAAAAATAGCGAAAAAATAAAAGTAGTGTAGTTTAGTGATGACAAAGTCAGGTCATTACATAAGTGGTATCAAAGCAGGTCGAACTAGTTCGACATGTGAGTTATGTGTTTGCTATGTTTTCGCTTTGTGTGAATTATTGTTTGATTGTGTGCTTGTTTGATTGTTTTCCTATTGGTTTGATTAGTGAAAAAAAAGATTTTAGGGTTAGTAATATATCTTATGATAAGATGTAATTTATTCTATGTTGGGAATAGAAAGTGATGGTTGAAAGAAATGATAGAACTATAGCAGAATCCCTATAAGTTTTAGCCTAAGATGTAGATAAGTAGAACTAGAGTAAGACAAGAAGGAAGAATAATAAATCTACGAGTATTGTTTTCTATGATAACTATAGATGGCTGGAAGAAAAGATAGAGCAATTGCAGAAGCACTACAAATTTTTGCCTAAGCGATAGGAAGTCAAATCAGAAGTAATAACGAACATATAGAATACCAAGGCTTAGAACGCTTCCAAAGAAATAACCCACCTGCTTTTAGTGGGGGATATGACTAAGAGAAAATCTTTCTTGTAATGGGATGTCCTGATGATAGAAAGGTAACTTTCGCAACTCATATATTAGTTGAGGAAGCTGAATACTGGTAGGAGAATACCTATTAGTACACAGGTTGGGAAGATAGAATAATAAAATAGTAAGATTTTAAAAATTTATTTCTAGAAAAATATTTTCTTGAAGATTTAAGAAATAAAAAAGAAATGAAATTTTTAAAATTAAAACAAGGAAACATGATAGTAGCTGATTATGATGTCAAATTTGAGGATTTAGTTAGATATTTACCATATTATAAAGGAAGGGATGGTGAACGTTTTAAATGTGTGAATTTTTTGAATGACCTACGTCCTGAAATAGAATATGTTGTAAATTATCAAGGTATTCAACAATTTTTGTTGTTAGTAAAATATGTGTAGAATATATGATGAAGATTCTTATGCATGAACAACACATTACAAAAATAAAAAAATTGAAGGACGAATAAAACACAAAAGTTTAGACCACATAATAGAGGAAAACCTTATATCCCTTCTCAAAACTTTTTGAAAGACTATTCTAAAGCTCCTAAGGCTTTTACAACTAATCTTGTTGATGTCAAGTGTTTTAAATGTGGAAAGCCACGACATTATGCTTCAATGTCCAGGAAAAGATATAACATGCTTTGAATGCAATCAAAAGGGACATTTAGCAAGGAATTTCCCAAATAATATGAAAGGAAGCATGCAAGAGAGTCCACCTGAGAAACCAAAAGCTTTAGGAAGAATCTTTATTCTTAGTGGGGGTGAGACTTTTGGTTTTGAAAATTTAATTCAAGGTATGTGTTTAATTGATGAAACTCCTTTAACAGTACTAATTGAATCTGGTGGTACTCATTCTTTTGTGTCATATAATTGTGTACAAAATTCAAAACTTCCTATGTCTTCTTTAAATTCTAAATTGATGGTAAGTACTCTTACCAGTGCCTCACTCATAACATCTGATGTTTATTTGACTTGTGAGATAAAAATTTATGATAAAAATTTTCTTGTCAATTTGATCTTTATACCTTTCTAACAGATTGATATTTTTCTGAGTATGGATTGGTTATCCGCCAATCAAATTTTCTTCAATTGTTCTGACAAAATCGTAATTTTTTAAATCCAGAAGTGAGTAAGGATGTTCAAATTTTTTCTAATATCAAAATTTTAAAATCTTTGAAAGAAAATAATACTCAAGTATTCATGATCATGGCTAATGAAACTAAATCTAAAATTGATGTAAATAATATGTCAATAGTGAGAGATTTTGCTAAGGTGTTTCAAGAAGTAGATAGGTTTCATCCTGAAAGAGAAGTAGAATTTTCCATTGATCTGGTTCCAAGAACAAACCAATTTCCATAGCACCTTATAGAATGTCCCTAGTAGAATTAGTAGAAGTGAAGAAACAGATTGAGGATTTGTTAAGTAAAAAATTTGTGAAACAAAGTGTATCTCCTAGGGGAGCCTCAGTGTTTCTAGTTTAGAAAAAGGATGGAACCATGAGGATGTGTGTAGATTACCATCAATTAAATAAGGTAACAACAAAAAATAAGTATCATTTTCCTAGGATTGATGATCTGATATACCAATTGCGAGGGACTTGTGTTTTTATTAAGATTGATTTATGATTAGGATATCATCATATTCAGGTAAAACCTGAAGACATTCCTAAACTTGTTTTTAGTACTCATTGTGGGAATTATGAGTACTTGGCTATGCCTTTTGGTATGTCTTGTAACATTCCATTTTACTAATTAAAATACATACATAGATTTCGGAATATAATTTCTTAATCTTTGAAATAACTCGCGAAAAATTCATTAATGTTTTGTGATTCTGTATTTTTGAGGGTAAATTTTTTTCTTTAAAACATGTGGGCAAAATGGTAAATCACACAAATTATATTTTCAAACCAACATGATAAACCAGATATTTTCTTTCAAATACATTATCAAAATAACCCACATCACCGCACACTTAATGAAAACCATTAACCAAAATGTCTTATGCGATATTTTATGAAAACCATTAATCACACTTCTAACACCTCTTCTAATTTGAATCTTAATCACTAGATTGGATATAGATCCTACTGTTAGGAAGGTGATCCTTGTGCTATTGCTTAAGGAGGCATGCTTCATGTTGATTTGATTCCTACTCCAAGGACTAGCATCCAATTCGTGAATCAAGTGTGGATTACTCCAAGTTGTCGCCATTTTCCATTATAAATAGGAAGATATTTGAATTGTAAGGACTATTGGAAAATTTTCAGAAATTAATAGATAGCTTGTGCTATTCTTTTAAGAGAGATCTCTCTTGGGTTTCTTCCTAGAACATTGAATCTTATCAATGGAGATCACTTGATGCAAGCCTGGAGAGAATTGCATGAATTGAAGGACCTTCATGCTTCAATGGAGTTTCTAGGTCTAGGATTTGGGGAAAAACGAGAATTGAAACAGAAAAAGAAGAATCCAAACGGTTTAGAATAGAGATGGAAGCGCCATGGCAAATGCCAATAAGCTCAAGGTGGAATCGCCACAATGGATCAAGAAGCCATTGATAAGATTCAAGGTTCTTCACAAGAACTCTAGAGAGAAAATGCTCTCACTCAGAAAAATTCTGAATTCTATATTCAATTTCACAAAAGTCCTTTACAATTCAGTTTGCCAAGTATTTATACTAGGGGGAGAAGTAATAGCTTGCAGTCCAAGCTTCTAACCTATGAGAAAGAGCCCAAAGTCAGAAAAACTGTGAAAAACCACGTGGTAATCGATTACATAAGCATGGTAATCGATTACCATGGTCTTAGGGTCCAGATTTGAAGGTGTCTCCTCATGTAATCGATTACATTGGCAATGTAATCGATTACACCAAGAAATCTGCTCATCATGTAATCGATTACATTGCCAATGTAATCGATTACACCGTTGATCGCTATCATGTAATCGATTACAATGTCAATGTAATCGATTACACCAATAGTATCATCATGTAATCGATTACCATAGCCGTGTAATCGATTACCACCTCGAACCGAGGCTTTACCTTGCTTTGGTTCAATTATTCACTAAGAAATGTTCAAATGACTTTCTCCTAATCTAATTACAGCTTTACAACATGTTTAGAAGGTTACAAGTCCTATTACAAACTAAAGAAGAATCTTGGCTTTGAGTTTTGAGTTGATTCTCAACTTCTTCTTGAATTCTCTTATGCATGGCTCTTGTAACTCTTCTTGTCAAGGATGGTCCTCCATCAAACCCTCCTTCTTGATTCAAACTTGTCCCCAAGTTTAGTTCATCTTCACCTACAACACAAAGAGATAAGTCACTAACATTGAAAGAGTTACTACCAATGAAAGTGTTAGGGAGATCAAGTTTGTAAGCATTAGGTCCAAGTTTCTTGAGGATTTTGAATGGTCCATCTCCTCTAGGCATCAACTTGGATTTCCTAAGATTAGGAAATCTCTCTTTTCTTAGATGAAGCCAAACCAAGTCTCCTTCCTTGAATTGAACATCCTTCTTGTGTTGGTTTGCTTTAGCTGCCACTTTGGAGTACCTCTTCTGAATTTGTTCTCTAATCTTAGCATGAAGAGTCTTCACTCTCTCAGCTTTACTTGCTCCATCTACATCCAAAGCAAACTCAAGTGGAATAGGCACAAGATCAAGGGTGTTAGTGGATTAAAACCATACACAATTTCAAACGGTGAACACTTAGTAGAAGCATTTACTACCCTATTATATGCAAATTCTATATAAGGTAAATGTTCCTCCCAAGATTTCACATTACTCTTAACAAAACACCTCAAAAGTTGACCTAGTGTCCTATTAACCACTTCGGTTTGGCCATCCTTTTGTGGATGACAAGTGGTAGAGAACAAGAGCTTGGTGCCAAGCTTGCTCCAAAGGGTCCTCCAAAAATGGCTAAGAAATTTGGAGTCCCTATCACTCACTATACTCTTTGGCATACCATGCAACCTTACCACTTCTTTAAAGAATAAATTTGCTATGTGTGTGGCATCATCAACCTTATGGCAAGCAATAAAATGAGCCATTTTAGAGAACCTACACACTACAACAAACAAGGCATCCATACCCCTCTTGGTCCTAGGCAATCCAAGTACAAAATCCATAGAGATATCAATCCAAGGGGAGTTAGGAATAGGTAAAGGGGTGTATAATCCATGATTTAGCACTCTAGACTTTGCTCTATGACATGTTATGCATTTGCTCACAAACCGGTTAACATCCTTTTTCATATGAGGCCAATAAAAATGTTCATGTAATATAGCAAGAGTCTTATCATTACCAAAGTGTCCCATGATGCCCCCTTCATGTGCTTCACAAATGAGTAGGTCTCTTAAAGAAGTCCTAGGCACACATAAAGTTTTCCCTTTAAAAAGATATCCTTCATGCCTAAAGAATTCTTTATGAGCTCCTTGCACACACATCAAGTACACTTGACTAAAATCTATGTCATTCTCATACAAGCATTTAATATGTTCAAAACCAAGCATCTTAGTTTCTAACATGGCAATCAAAGTATATCTCCTACTAAGTGCATCGGCTACCACATTATTTACACCTTTCTTGTATTTAATGACATAAGGAAATTTCTCAATATACTCAACCCATCTTGCATGCCTCTTACCCAACTTTCCTTGTCCTTTCAAGTGCTTCAAAGCTTCATGATCCGTATGCACTATGAATTCCTTGGGAAGGAGATAGTGTTGCCACACTTGGAATGCTCTTACTAAGGCATACATCTCCTTGTCATATGTTGAGTAGTTCACTTGTGCTCCTTTGAGTTTTTCACTATAGAAAGCTATAGGATGCCCTCCTTGGATCAACACAGCTCCAATGCCTATATTAGAAGCATCACACTCCAATTCAAAAGACATATCAAAATTAGGCAAAGCAAGAATAGGTGCATTAGTCAATTTTTCTTTGAGAGTTTGAAAGGCATGTTCTTGTTTAGGCCCCCATGCAAATGAAATTTCTTTCTTAACTAGTTCATTTAAAGGAGATGCAATGGTGCTAAAATCTTTAATAAACCTCCTATAAAAACTAGCTAATCCATGAAAACTCCTAACATCCTTAACACAAGTAGGAGTGGGCCAATCTTGTATAGCTTTTACCTTACTCTCATCCACTTGAACTCCTTGAGAGCTCACTACATATCCAAGAAATACTACCTTGTTGGTTGAAAAGGTGCACTTGTCCTTGTTGGCATAGAGTTGCTCCTTCCTAAGTACTTCTAAAACAAACTTCAAATGTGTTAAATGTTCAAGGAAAGTTTTACTATAGATCAAGATATCATCAAAATAGACAACAACAAACTTTCCTAAAAATTCTCTTAACACATGGTTCATGAGTCTCATAAAAGTACTAGGTGCATTAGATAAGCCAAAGGGCATAACAAGCCATTCATACAAACCAAATTTAGTCTTAAATGCAGTTTTCCATTCATCACCTTGTTTCATCCTAATTTGGTGATAACCACTTTTAAGATCTATCTTAGAGAATACACAAGCACCATGCAGTTCATCCAACAAGTCATCTAGTCTAGGAATAGGGTGGCGATACCTTATAGTGATGTTATTTATTGCTCGACAATCCGTGCACATACGCCATGTTCCCTCCTTCTTAGGCACTAAGATCACCTGAAGCACAAGGGGAGAGGCTCTCCTTCACCCAACCTTTATCCATGAGCTCTTGCACTTGCCTTTGAATTTCATGACTTTCTTGGGGAGCTCCTATAGCTTGGCCGGTTCGGTAGGTGCACCCGAATCAAATCAATTTGGTGCTCAATTCCTCTAATTGGTGGTAGGCCATGAGGTATGTCCTTAGGGAACACATCTTGGAACTGCTCTAATAAGGCCTCCAATCTTCCTTGATCACCTACAAAATTAGTGCTCAAAATCAAAGGGTTAGGAACACAAAGAAGCATCACTTTCCTAGCTAGGTAATCTCTCTTTAACTCTTTTCTTTCAATCAAGAAACTCTCTTTTTTTTATCACTCTTATCATGTTTCACTTTTCCATGCTTCTTGGCTTTAAGCTTGTGAGATTTTCCTTTCACTTTGTCATCCTTGGAGCTTTCGGCCAAGGAGAGTTCCTTCTCTTGATCTCTTTTAATTTTCATTTTAATTTGGTCTTCACAAACCTCTTTAGGTGATAATGGCTTTAGTGTGATCTTCTTTCCTACATGAGAGAAAATGTAAGTATTGGTAACACCATCATGTAAAGCATGTTTATCAAATTGCCAAGGCCTACCAAGTAAGAGATGTGTGGCTTCCATAAGAACAACATCACAAAGTACCTCATCACTATACCTTCCTATGGTGAAAGAAATAAGAACTTGCCTATCTACCACTAACTCTCCTTTCTAACTTAACCATTGTAATTTGTAAGGTTTGGCATGTGAAGAAGTTTTCAATTTTAATTTATCTACTAATCTAGTACTAACTACATTAGTACAACTACCACTATCTATAATTAAAGAGCATACCTTCCCTTCAATTGTGCATCTAGTATGGAAGATATTCTCTCTTTGTGATTCATCAAGCTCCTTACATACATTACTAAGCATCCTTCTTACCATCAAAAGGTCACCTTCTTCGGGTTGCTCATAGGTAGAAGGTCCACTTGTGTTGGAAGCTTCACTATCACTTGATGATGAGTTAGATTCCTCACTTGTGATGGCTCCATCAACTCTCACCACCATAGTCTTCTTGTTTGGACAATTTGAGGCTATGTGGCCATGACCTAAACATTTGAAACATTTAATAGAACTAGGTTTAGAATTGTTAGGAACTACCTCTTTTACCTTAGGTTTGTCTTGGTCATGTGGTTTTCTCATGTTGGAGTAGCCTTCTCTCTTGCCTTTGTCTCTCCATGATGAAGTATGTGAAGTAGAGGATCTCTTAAAGGTTGCTTTCCTCTTCAATTGTTGTTCAATCTTTTCAGCCTTGTGAATGGCATCCTCAAGTGTCACATAGTTTTGAAGTTCAAGAATATCTTGATCTCTCTATCGAGTCCATGAGTGAACCTTGCAAGTGTAGCTTCCCTATCTTCTTGATAATCACACCTTAGCATAGTCAACTCTAGGTCTTTATAATATTCTTGTACACTCCTAGAGCCTTGGTTCAATCTTTGAAGTTTGATGTGGAGATCTCTCACATAAGTAGGTGGTACAAATCTCCCTTTCAATGCATCCTTTAGTTGAGTCCATGATGTCACTTGTGGTCTTCTCCTTCTTTCAAGATCAACAAGGATTTGGTTCCACCACACTAGTGCATAGCCTTCAAACTCCAAGATAGCTAAGTTGAGCTTTTTCTCCTCATTAAGCATAGGGTAACATGAGAACACTTGGTCTAATTTCATCACCCACTCTAGGTATGTTTCGGCACTCCCTTCACCATTAAACTTGGGTAGATTAAGCTTTAGGTTCCTCTCATCTATCCTACCTTCTCCCTCAAAGAAGTGATTGCCACGACCATACCCTCCATATCCTCCATATCCTCCATGATTTTCTCTTCTCCTCTCTCCTTCTTTCTTCCTCATATTCTCTATAATCATGGTCGTCCTCATAGTTGCTCCTCCTTCACTACCCCTAGATGAAGAATGACTTCCTCTATGATTTCTTTCCTCCTAGTCCTTCTAGGGTCATGGTTGTCTCGGTTATCACTGCCTCTCCATTGTTTCTTTTCTCAAGTTCCTTCCTTAATCTCCTTTCCTCCTTAGCTCTCCTCTCTTGGTCAAATCTCTCATCTAAACTAGCTTGCATCATGGTTTTCATCAAGTCCACCATCTTCTTAGTTTTAGGTGAAAGATCATTTCCTATGCTAGGAGAACTATCCATGGCTGCAAAAGAAATGTTAGATAAACAGATAACGTATATAAAAGATCCTTGCCACTCTCTAATTGTATGCACTCAAGTAGCACTCGTGTATCACACTTTCAAGACTCTTTCTATAATGTTCTCTCTTGTCTTTTTCCACTCAACCTCTCTTTAAACTCTTGTTGAAACCTCTAATCAATTATCAAGGTCTTTGTTTCCAAGGTGAAAGAGGAACGATTCTAGAGTTGAGCTTAAGAAGTCCAAAGGATACAAACTCAAGACAAAAACTTAAGAATCCAATAGAAGACAAGCAATAAAGAACAATTGAAAGAATTAAGCTACTCAAATCGAAGAATGAAGCAATGTGACAGAGGCACAAACAATGGAAATACTATGATGTAATTATAGAAACAAGGAGACAATTTGGAAGCAAATTTTGGCCAAGAAAAACAGAGTTGTAATCGATTACAGAGGGATGTAATCGATTACACCAGAAATGCTGAATGTGGTAATCGATTACGGAGTTTGGTAATCGATTACTTCAGGTTTTGAATGTTTCAAAGACACAAAAGTGGAATATGCAGGTTAATCGATTACTTAGTATATGTAATCGATTACTCATCGTAGCTTGAATGTTCTCGCACCTTGTTCACAAATGCAATTCACCAAAACCAAGCACAATGCACACCTCAAGTTCAAGAATCAAGATTATTAGCACTTTAAACTCAAATTTATGTGTAATGCTTAGTCCTAAGTGTTTCTATAATCCAAAATTCATTGAACTATCAATTTGATGATGAATAGAGCTCATTCAGTTATGGTACTGCACTTGCATGATGTTTCTCTTTTTTCTCCACTTGATTTTCACTCAATTTCACTTTTCTTGTTTTCTCTTCTTTGAATTTTCTTGCTATTCTTTTTCTTGTAATCTTTTTCTTTTGTTTTCCTTTTCTTTTGTTTTCCTTTTCTTTTGTTTTCCTTTTCTTTTGTTTTCCTTTTCTCAACTAGAATTAGGAACCTAAGACTAAAGCACAATTAAGTCTAAAATTGCTAATAACCAAGATTATGCAAGAAAGCTACTTGACTTGTAGTGTACAACACAAGCAATGTGAACAACACTCAAAAACAGAGGAATACATGAATTCAACAATTTTGTAGATCTGAATTATTTTTTCAAAAGGAAAACTCAATTATAAGATGAAGACAACTCAAGGAACATGTGAATTACTCAAACAATTCAAGCAATCACATATCTATGACAGAATTTCAAGAAAACATAAAAAACAGACTCGACACCGAGTAAAAAGATGAAAAACGAAAATTCAAAGTTCAAGACTCCAAACCAGATTGAAGGAAGCTCCAATTGAAGTAGAACAAGCTCGATTACCACATTTGATGCAAGCTCGGAGAGAATTGCATGAATTGAAGGACCTTCATGCTTCAATGGAGTTTCTAGGTCTAGGATTTGGGGAAAAACGAGAATTGAAACAGAAAAAGAAGAATCCAAACGGTTTAGAATAGAGATGGAAGCGCCATGGCAAATGCCAATAAGCTCAAGGTGGAATCGCCACAATGGATCAAGAAGCCATTGATAAGATTCAAGGTTCTTCACAAGAACTCTAGAGAGAAAATGCTCTCACTCGAAAAAAATTCTGAATTCTATATTCAATTTCACAAAAGTCCTTTACAATTCAGTTTGCCAAGTATTTATACTAGGGAGAAGTAATAGCTTGCAGTCAAGCTTCTAACCTATGAGAAAGAGCCCAAAGTCAGAAAAACTGTGAAAAACCACGTGGTAATCGATTACATAAGCATGGTAATCGATTACCATGGTCTTAGGGTCCAGATTTGAAGGTGTCTCCTCATGTAATCGATTACATTGGCAATGTAATCGATTACACCAGTGCCTGCTCATCATGTAATCGATTACATTGCCAATGTAATCGATTACACCAGTGACTGCTCATCATGTAATCGATTACAATGTCAATGTAATCGATTACACCAGTGAGTACTCATCATGTAATCGATTACCATAGCCGTGTAATCGATTACCACCCTGAACTGGAGGCTTTACCTTGCTTTGGTTCAATTATTCACTAAGCAATGTTCAAATGACTTTCTCCTAATCTAATTACAGCTTTACAACATGTTTAGAAGGTTACAAGTCCTATTACAAACTAAAGAAGAATCTTGGCTTTGAGTTTTGAGTTGATTCTCAACTTCTTCTTGAATTCTCTTATGCATGGCTCTTGTAACTCTTCTTGTCAAGGATGGTCCTCCATCATCACTCCTTGTGGTGATTCCTCACTTGGCTTATTGCATTAGCATGGAACCTCTATTTCTATTCTACTCAATTTTCTACTTTCATTCTTGTTCTTGAATTTGAGTGTGAGCTTCCACAAATGCATCTTGAGTATGTGGAGATTTCAATTGAAGAATGAAGATTCGGCCAAATTCATACAAGTTTGCAAGCAAGCTTGTAACAAGTGGTATCTAGAGCTTGTTCTTCTTCAAGATTGGAACCTCTAATGTTATGGTTAGTGTTGTATTTGGCCATCTTTTGATTTTTCTAGCCTTTTCTAAATTTCCTAAGTTTGTGCTTAGGTTCATTTAGTGATTCCTTGAGTTGTCAAGTTTTCTTGTTGATTTTGTGTTGTATGCAAAATTTGTTTGGTTTAATAATCTAAATCCGTGCAGTATGCTTTGTTTGAGTTCAAATCTGGAAAATATGTGCAATATGCTTCTAATTGTTCGGTGCAATCCATGTTAATTGTGTGTTAGTAGTCAAATTTTGAGTTACTTGTTCAATTAGTACTTGTTTCCTAATTTTAGTGCTAATTTGAGTCTTTAATCTTTGTAACCGTGAAGTATCTTGGATAAACTCTATTTTGTTATGTTTTGGATGCACCTAATTCACCTTAAATTTTTTATTCTACGTTTTTAGTACTAGATTGAGGTCTACACATCATAAATTTAGCCTATATCATGATGTTAGCCTTGTTTTAGTAGTGGAACATTAAGTGTATGAGTAGAAGTGCAATAAGTGTTTCGGTCCAGTAATAAAAACAATAGAAAAGAAAACAAGTGCATAAAGAAAAGAAAGTGAAAAGGAAACAAAACAAGAAAAGAAAAGTGAGAAAAATCAAAAGAAAAGACTTAGTAGAAATTTGTGTAATAGAAAAAGTGTAAAAATATGTGTTGCGGTTTGTAATTAAGAAATTTGAGTGAATGACACACATGCCGAACATGCGTCAAGTAAACTAAATTCGGCCTCAACTTGCAATAGTAGCGGCAGATCTAAGTTATCTCCCAATGAATTACTCTATTAATTCTCTTAGCTGATAATGTAAATTCAATTGGGGATTCTGATGGAGGACCATCTCTAAAAGCCCAACAAACACTCTAAGTCAAAGCTAGAGGAGGAGGCCAATGCTCAAGTCAAAGTTAAGAAAAATGAGGACCTTACTCTTTCATTTGGATTTGTAATAAATTCGTTGTTGTTTTGAGTGTCTGATCAAGTTAAGTATTTCAAGCAGAACTTGGGTTGCACAACTCCGATTAAGTAGATCTTGGTGTCCTTTTAAACAAGACTTAAAGGGATACAAAATCTATGAAGATGCCAAAGCCCAGTTCGGGGTGCATCTAGGAGGAAATTGGGCTTGAAGTTAATGTTTGGATGTTGTTAAGATGTTCTAGCGGGGTGCCTGACCAGGTTTAGTATTTCAAGAATAACTTCGGCTACACAACTCACATTTAAATGCTTTTAGTATCGTTTTAAAGAAGACTTAAAGGGCTAAAAAATCTATGAAAACACAAAATCTCAGTTCGGATTGAATCTAGGAGGAAATAGAGCTTGAAGTTAACGTTTGGATGCTGCCAGGATTTTCCAGCGAATTGCTTAAGTGTTTAGGCCTATTAGTTTCTTTTAATTATGTATTTGTTTTTAAGACTTGAATTTGAGCCTTGTAATTGTAAAATGTGCTCAGCCTAGGATGTCTCTCATCTCACCATTCATCACTCAATTCATCCTAGGGTGGAGAACAACTCAGATTTCTACCCTTAGACCTATTACACTTTCATTAAATTGGTCAACATTTCTATTGTAGACACTTTTAATCAAAATTGAATGAAATTAGAGAATTGTTTTCTTTGAAAGGAGTATATCTCTCCTAGGGTTTTCTTCATAGAAACCTTGAATCTTATCTTGGATCCTTGCATCCTAAGTGGCGATTCATCCTTAGAGCTTATTGATCTTTATCATGGCGCTCCCACCTTTTTATGTTAAGCATTTTCATCTTTTCTTCTTCAATTAATTTTGTTTTGTGAGCTTGAGCACTTGGACCATGTACTTTGATCTTTGTACCGTGAGTTCCAAGCTAGTTTAAAAGTGATTGAAGGTTGGTGAATGAAGATTGGGGCAACATCTTGATAATCCATGAAAGTTCACTCATTAATCACCATGGGTTTTGCATCAGATTGTATACTTAGGAAAATCAATTAATGCAAACAGAGATCAAATGACAACAAAATATAACAATGACAATTAAACGCATAATCAAACTCAATTAAAGAAAATGCCAATTAGATCTTTGTCAGTTCCTAATTTCTCTCACTGACTCGTAAAAATAAGTGCAATCGTTTATGCAGTGCATTGAATTCGGAATCCCTGCACTTTAATGTCGAACTAACGCTCTGAGACCTCGGAGTATTTTTGTCGAACACTTGGTGATCTTTAAACTCACACAATCGCATGAGAGCACACAACTCGGTTTCGACTAGCTTAATTAGTTCTCTCAATCCATCATTAATCAACAATGCTAGCACAACCAGAAATTCAACTCAATTCATCAATCAACTAATCAAAATAGAAAATCTAGAAACTAAAACAAAGCACTCAAGTAATTGAAAATGAAGAACCTAAGGAATTTGAGGAACCTATAGATCAAATTGATTAGCGAAATTAGTTGATCATGCTTGCAATTAAAGAACGCATTAAACAAAATTGCATAATCAGGAATTGAAAACGCAAGAAAGAAGAGGGAAGAAAAACCCCAGCAGAGCAAAATAGGAGCAAAAACGAAAATGCCTAAAACCAAAAATGAATTGCATAAAAATGTAAAGTGCCCAGAATTTTGTATTTGGCCTTATTTGTGGAGTACAGGTCATGTGCTACTCACATGACCTTTAAGTGAGCTCAAGACCATGCTTGAAATCCCATCTATGACACAATTAAATGAATCAATTACATGCAAGAAATTGGGCTTAAATTTCCCAAGTTATTTCGCTGAAAAAATCTAGCAACATACAAGCGCAAACTTCAAGCTCTTTTTCGTCCTAGATTTAGTCCAAATTGGGCTTTGGTGTCTTTATAACTTTTGTAACCCTTTAAGTCTTTTTTAAAATGACACTAAAAGCAGCTCAATCAAAATTTTGTAGCTCAAGTTATGCTCAAAATACTGAACCTGCTAGGAAGCAAAAGCCTACAACGAATTAATCTTAAAAACCACACTTTAAGTCAAATTGATTCCTTAGTCATGAATGCACTAAAACATGTTAATTGATCATTAATTATGTTCTAACAAGATATAATAAGTGCATAGAAATTGATTAAAATAGTAACACATCAGTGAAACACATCCAAAAAAGTCTTGAAGAAAAAAATAAGAACAAGAAAAAGAAAACTCAAAGATACATCAATTTGTAGCCTAATACGCTGCACACACACTAGTCATTATGAAATTACTAGAACTTGGAATTTTGGATCTAGAGTGTTTATTCGATTTGGCTTCTTTGATCTCAATTTTCTTGTATTGGAACTTGTTATGCAATAGCTTTGTATACACTATCTCTTGAATGGAAATTTGCATTGTCTCTTGGCTATTTTTTGTGAAATTTGATATTTAAGAAAATCGGTCTCTAAAGTAGTAAAAATTATCGGTCTCTAAATTCGGTTGCTAATCAACTTTGAGTATTTGTGGTTATTTTGAAATTTCTTGATTACTTATTGATCCAAAAATCTTTGAGCTCGTCGCCGTCCTATTTTAATGTCATTTTCACATTGATTCCATTCCTTCATTTGAGAGAAATAAAGGTTGGAGAGGACTTGGGGGTTTTGGTCGAAACTTTGAAGGAGATTACCAAGAAGAGGGGGAAGGCAAGGTGGAGTGAACACCAAGATTAAGCTACCTAAGTTCTTGGGAGAGAGTGAGGCCGAAAACTACCTAGAGTGGGTGATGAAAGTGGACTAAGTATTTTCATGCTATCCCTTTTTTAGTGAAGAGAAAAAGTTGAATCTTGCAATCCTAGAGTTTGAGGGCTATGCATTGGTTTGGTGTAACCAAGTCCTAGGAGATGTCGTGAGGAGAAGGAGACAACACATCACTTCTTGGACTCAATTGAATGAGGCACTCAAAGAAAGGTTTGTTCCTAGCTCTTATACTAGAGATTTTCATGTTAAACTTCAAAGACTAACCCAAGGTACAAGGAGTGTCCAAGATTACTACAAAGATCTTGAACTTACTATGTTAAGGGCGGACTATCAAGAGGAAAGAGAGGAAACCATTGCTAGATTCACACATGGTTTGAACCATGAGATCCAAGACATGTTGTTGCTTCAATATTACACAACTTTGGAGGATGCCATAAACAAGGCCGAGAAGATTGAGGCCCAATTGAGGAGAAAACACACATTGAGGAGAGTTACTACATCCACCTTTACAAATTCGAAGGAGAAACATAAGAAGGAGCGCGAGCGCACCTCAAGGCTATTCCACAAGCCTAGCTAAGATGACTCCAATGGTAAGGAAGTTCCTAAACCTACTTTAAAACCTAGTAACATCAAATGTTTCAAGTATTTAGGTCATAGCCACATAGCTTCTCAATGCCCAAACTGTTGGTCCCTATGGGTGAATCTAGAGGGGGGGTGAATAGATTCTAGTTCACTTTGGCCTATTTTTGTGAGTTTCGAATTCCTTTTAATTCAAACAGAGTATATTCAAGTTTATGCAGCAGAAATAACAAAGGAATAATCAAAATCAAGTTTGTAATCAATTTTCAGTTTATACAATGTTTGTATCTACCCTTTCCAGTTTAAGTTGATTACCAAGTTAATTACCGAGTTAATTACCAATTCAGTTACCAAACAACTTGCAGAATTTAACAATGATAATAGCAGTGTAAGGTAAATGGTAATGAGTGTAAGGAAGAAGAAGAGTGCACAGTGATTTATACTGGTTCAGCCAACTGCCTACATCCAGTCCCAATCCAACAACTGTTGCAATTGGTTTTCCACTATCAAATGATCCCTTTTGTGTTCTTTTACATTCACTCTGCAACAAGCAACACAAAAACGAAATCAAAACACCCAAACCAGTTCTTTAACCCAAAGAACTGTTCTTCACTGATCTTGGCACACCCAAGATCAAACCTTTGAGAAAACACTTCTCAAACTCTTACTCTATCCAGAGAGACCTCTCTCCTAGAGTAATAACCCAACAATCAAATAGATAAACAAGAGATCAGTTTAGAAAACACCTGGAGTGTAGATTCTGATCACAATCAATAAAACAATGAATACCACCCAATCAATGAAATGAATCAAGTTGCCTTTTCTTAAAACTTCTTCAAGAACTCTTGAAGTTCTTTCTCTTGGAGAAAATGATAAACTCTCTTTTGAGAGGATTTGAAAGTGTAAGAGCTTTTCAAAATGTTTTCCAAGTATCTCAAGAGTGTATTAAAATCATGTTCTTTGATTTTCAAAACAGCCTCCATTTATAGATTCATATGGAGCCTCAATTGTTGAAAGTTGGAGCCTCAAATTTTAAACCTTTGGAGCCTCATAAAAATGAACCGTTGGAGCTTTTAATTTGAACGTTGGAGCCTCAAAATTGACTTTCTCGAATTTTAAAATTGATTAGAATAAGTGGGGAATCAAGTGGGATGTTAGAAAACTCATTTCAGGCAACTTTTAAACATTCTCTCGCGTGGTAATCGATTACGGCTCGTGGTAATCGACATCGCGAGATGAAATTCATTCGGTGATTTTTACTTGAGGTAATCGATTACTGCTTCATGGTAATCGATTACTTGCTCATGGTAATCGATTACAACCTTATGGTAATCGATTACACCAGAGAAGAATGCATTTTGGTGATTTTTGCCTGTGGTAATCGATTACCACTGTTGGTAATCGATTACTGCCGTGAGTAATGCTTCTGGTTGCACCTAGGCGCACCTGCTTGAGCATTTTCACCAAAATTGGCATAACTTCTTCTACAGATATCATTTTGAGCTCTGGTTTGTTGCAAATGAAAGAGGATTGATAGAGCTACAAAACTCATGAAGACACGAAGAGCCAATTCGGAGTGCATCTAGGGTGAAATTAAGCAACAAGTGGATTTCCACACTTTGTTACCTACTGTTGGTAATCTATTACCTACTGTTGGTAATCTATTACCTCAGTTGGTTACCAAAGGTTTTTCAAACTGTTTTAGAGAGGGAAATCAAACACTTGACACATGATTAATCACACAAGATTGCCAAGCTTCTCCAAGGCATTCAAACAAAGAACAACACATACATGCCTAGTCTAAACACTCAATACATAGAAAACTCCTAGATACATTCCAACTAAGAAAACCAAAAATTACATTACATCAAAATCAAAAACACCAAGAGAGACACCAAAGCATCATCAAGCTTTAGGTCCAACACAAACAAGAAGACTATGATGATTAGAGTGGATAGAGAAGTCATAAGTGAAGAATCAAGTTACTCCTCAAGTTAAGAGAGGAAGCTAGTACTAGTGATCACTCAAGCATGGAACAACCTAAGGATGGAAATCTTTTGATGGTTAGGAGGATGCTTGGGAGTGCTTGTGTGAAGCTTAAAGACATTCAAAGAGAGAATATCTTCCACACCAGGTGCACCATTGAAAGGAAGGTTTGCTTCTTAATCATTGATAGTGGTAGTTGCATCAATGTTGTGAATAGACTAGTAGATAAGCTAGGTCTTAAGACAACTTCACATGCTAAACCTTATAAATTGCAATGGTTAAGTGAACAAGGTGAATTAGTAGTTAATAAACAATTTTTAATTGCTTTTACAATAGGAAGATATCATGATGAAGTTTTGTGTGACATAGTTTCTATGGAAACATCTCATATACTACTAGTTAGACCATGACAATATGATAAGTATGCATTACATGATGAAGTTTCTAACACATATGTCTTTTCTCATGGTGGTAGGAAAGTAACCTTGAAGCCTTTATCACGTAAAAAGGTATGTGAAGACCAAGTTAAGATGAAAATCAAAAGAGAAAGTGAAAGGAAAGCTAGCTTGGTCGAGAAGTCATCAAAAATACCTAAACTTAGTGTAAATGAGTCTTGGGCCGAGAGTTCCAAATTATTTATAGAAAATTTCACTACACAAAAACAAGTGAAAAATAAGTTAGAAAAGTTATCTAATGGTGGTTCCAAAGATGAGAGAAAGCTTAAGAAGAAAGAAAGTGAAAACAAAAAGAGTTTACTTGTGGAGATAAGTGAGATTAGAAAAGATAACCTAGCTAGGAAGTCCTTATTTTTATGCTTACCATCACCTCTTGTTTTGAGTTCTCATTTTGTAGGTGATAAAGGAAGTTTAGAAGCCTTGTTAGAAGAATTTGAGGATGTCTTCCTAAGTGATGTTCCTCACGGTCTACCTCCTCTTAGGGGCATTAAGCATCAAATACACCTCATTCCGGGAGCTCCATTGCCAAATATACCTACCTATCACCATAAGAGACTCATGAAATTGTGAGACATGTTCAAGACTTGATGAGTAAGGGTTGGGTGAAGGAGAGTCTTTCATCTGGTGCATCTCCAGTGATTTTGGTGTCTAAGAAGGAAGGTACATGGAGAATGTGTATCGATTGTAGAGCTATCAACAACATAACAATAAGGTGTTGATGAAGAAGATCACTCCAACTTGAGGACAAGTTGCCATCAAGAAGGAGGGTTTGATGGAGTATCATCTACATTGGCTCAACATCAAGGAGGTCCAAGCCTACGAAGGAGAATAACAAGATCCATGCTTAAAAGGATAGAAGAAGAAGTTGAAGGTGAGTTGATTAAGAGTCAAAGTCAATAGTCAACTCTAGAAGACTTCTCACTTGTAATTTTCTTAGTGTTTTGTAACCCTTTTCTATGCATTGTAAAACATAAATTGGGCCTTGTGTAAGCACCAAAGTGCACGAAATTATGTAGCTAGACTTGGACCGAAATTCATAAGCATATTTGAGAGAGAGTGGCGCACACTCTCCCTAGGGAGAATGGGAGAGAGATTTAGAGGAAAGTTAGTGCTCTTCCCACTGACTCAATTTAAATTCTAACCTTAGGATATGATGTACATCCAAGGGTTGAATTTGAATTCAGCTAGCCATGCTTTTGACACTCATTTAAGATTGAATTACAACCTTAAGATTAAGATCTAATCCTAAGGATGGAAATCAAACTTAATCAAACTTCTCACACCTCTCTTAATTTAAATTTTAATCACTGAATTGGATCTAGATCCTATGGCTAAGGAAGTGATACGTGTGTTATTGATTGAGAAGACATGCTACACATTGATTACATCCTTGATCCAAGGACTCATATCCAATCTGTGAGTTAGTGCATGAATTACTCCTAGTGCCACCACTCTTAGTATAAATACGTAGGAATTCGAATATTGAGGACTTTTGGAAATTTTTCAGAAATTAATAGATAGCTTGTGCTATTCTCTTGAGAGTTTCTCACTTAGGTTTCTTCTTAGAACCTTGAATCTTATCAATAGAGATGACTCCTTGTGGCGATTTCTCACTTGACTTATTGCGTTGCATGCCACCTATCACCTTTTAAACCTTTTCTATTTTCTACTTTCATTCTTGTTCTTGAATTTCTTTAAGAGCTTCCACTATTTGTGCATGAGTCCATGGAGATTTCAATTGGAGAATGAAGATTAGGCCAAATATATGCAAGTTTCCAAGCATGCTTGTAGCATCCCAGTTAACTTCAATACCAAGATCATCAGTTGTGCTCCTTGCTTTTATTTTTATGACTGCTACCCAATTAGACTTATCATGGTTTGCAGGAGAATGCACATAATAAATTTGTGTTGCTTTATGTGCAAATATGAAAGGATCATACTTATCATACCTTCTTCTCGTATCAATCTCAATAAGCCCATACTCCTTATGAATCTTGACGCCACGATTAATGTTTGGGTCATATGATTCACACTTAAATAACACTATATTCTTATTTGGCAACTTTATATATACTAATTGTACAATTTCTTCAAGTATGCCATAAAAATCAATCTCTGAACTGCTATAATCAATGCCCTTGATACATACACCGCTATTATATGTAGGTTTTATGTTGACTCCAAGATTGTGTGTGAAACTTATACCCATTAATAAAATAAATAGGTCATGTTTGTACAATTTTCTTTGGTCCCCATGAAATTTCCTTTAAAAAATTATCACACGCCTCATTGTTTGGATTATGAACCTATGTAATAAAATTTTACATGTTCATTATTAAACATGAAATTGAGATTAGCAAAACAGTATTATTAATTTATTTTCATGAACACTAACTTACAAATTCTCAAAACCATGTAGGAAAATTAGTAGTGATCCTTTCATTTATCTCTCCATCACTAATTCGAGGTGTTGAAAACATTAGCTGTCCCACATATAGACTACAACAAAAAGTAGGAGTTCAATACTAATGCAAAACTAAAATTTTTTGAGTTGAACATATATTGAACTATATGAGAGAACATACTTTAAAATTGGTTGCACTTCATCACAATTTTGAAGAACATACTTTGTGGCAACCATCATTTCAAGATCGCTTAGAAATCGAGCCCTACATGTACCAGAAGAGCAACCAAGATAGTTAAAGATAGACAATGGTGGTTGATGAAGTGATGCACCATTGTCATCATTCCTTGGAACTCTAGTTCTTCTATGCTAAACATGTTCCTGAAAATAATTAAACAAAAAGTAGTTTTCTCTTCAATAATGTACGCTTCGCAGATGGATCTTTCTACGCGACCTTTATTCTTAACTTTTTTTTTTCAAAGTAAGAAGAAACCTGTATCAAAACAATGTATTAAAATTTGACACATACTACTAGATGTTAATCAATTTTCATTTTACCTCTTGAATAGATACATTCACCTACACTGAACGACCCCACCAACTTTAGCTTCGTATGCCAAATAAATTGAGAGATGTTCCATTGAGTCAAAAAATCCTAGAAGGAAGATTTTTGCTAATTCACATAGATTGACGACAATATTTTTTTTAAATATCTCTAATTGATCCACTTTGAGAATAGTTGAGCAAATCTCATCTCATAGAGAGCCACCAATTTTTTTTTTAATTTATATAATTAATTAAAATAATCAATAAAAGTTGATTAATATAATTTCTATTTTTTTATTTAATTAAAATACAGTCAAACTTAAATGCAGAGGTCGAACTTATTAACAAAAGAAGTTCGAAAAGTCTATAATATACTCAGTTTAAATTGCATAATAAGTTAAATTTAACAGAGGATACTAGCAAAGTGGAAATATGTTATTACATTTCTAATTCATAGATTTTAGAATTAAAATTAAATGTATTGTCATATATTTCTGTAGTGTGTTAGTATCATCGTTACTTTACCGTGTTAATATGATCATTACTTTACAATTTATCTATAGGTTTGTCCTAATTGATATTGAGACTATCTATTATTTTTATTATAACACTCTTATTTATATTTAAGAGTGTAATTATTTTAATTATTATTTTAAATTTCAATATGTATCTATTATAATGTATTATTTCTTTTAATCCAAAGAAAAATGGAAAATTTACGGTAAACCAATTAGGCACTTAACACAATTTTAAGGATACGATAATTTACTAATTTGGTATCATTCTACGTATCATAAACTAGTATTTGACTATTACTAATTAGATATATTATTTCATTTCATTATTATTATTTTCTAAAGGTTATTTACTTTACCTCTCTTTACCTTTATTTGTCTAATTACGTTACATAGAAAATAACTTTTTGTCATTTAAAACAAAAAAGAAGAAGAAATTAACATATTAAAATCGATACTAAATCTCAAAAGGAGATTCTCGATAAATTTATTATAAACAAAAATACCACAACTCAGAATTATACATCTAGGTATAATGGCTCAGAATTATACACAACTCAGAATATGAAAATTTGAATTCAATATTAAATGTTATTTTTCAGTCAATGAAATTTGGGTCTTAAACTTTCGATTTCAATCCGCGAATCAAAACACCAAATTTTCAGCAGTTCAAAAAGTAACAAAACAAAAGATCTTCCTTCCACTTTCTTAGAGTAAATAGAGAAATTTCATCGAAACCTCAAATAACAGTAATATTGACTATTTCTCTCCGAACACTATAAATTCGAGTGATTAAGAAACAAGGATAGCATATATATATATATATATATGAAGTTGGATTAAGTTTTTAGCATATATTGCAGGGAAATGACTAGGACCAATCTTTGTTCAACATTTCTATTTTTTCTTTTTCTACTAATTATCTCCTTTACTTTCTTCGAAAATGTTAGTCAGTGCAGCAGGTTTGTCTTTCTCATCACTAAAATATGCACAATAGGTATTTCATGTTTAATTTCACCAGCTTATTATGAGTTAACTACAGTTATATCATTTTAATTTGTAGATCTGAATATGAGAAAATTGGGTCGCCTACCAAGTCCACCTCCTTTAGTTAGAGCTCCACTTGGTTCAAAACCTCGACATGGATAACTTGCTCTTTCAACATCCATTTTTACTTCCTAAACTCCAAATCCCTCACTTCCTGTTTCCAATTTAAAGAGTAATTGACTCATCTAATGTCTCTGTTTGATTTTGTTAATGAAATCAAAATTAATTTTGACTGTATAATTCTAAAAATTAATTTACAGTTAATAATAAAGTTGCATAATACTTAACAGTTACAGTTCCAAGAAATAAAGCATAACAACCAGACAATAAACTACATTCAAAGGCACAAGCAAGTAACAAACAAAAAGAGGATTAATACGACCAAGAGCAACTCACCTCAATGAAAGGAAAACTATGATTTTTTAGTACGATTTTTAATCCACCATTTGAGGAGGAGTGAAGAAGATGACGACAAAGCAATGGAAGCAAAAGAAAGTTGTGGAAGAGAGATGCTCGCAAGAAGAAGAAAATTGCTCCTGCCCTAAATAATTTAAGATAATATTAAATATATTATCTAAAATTGTATTATTAATAAAGGAATAATAATATATTATGATTAGTATTATTATATAATATAATATAAGTAATATTGAATTATAATATTTAAAAGTTCTATTTATAGTTATTTATGATTATCAAATCTATTTAATTTAATAAATATTTTATTTATATATAATTAACATTTTAGAAATTTAAAAAAACCTATGATTAATCAATAAAGTAATAATAATATATTATTATGATTATTATATATAATATAATATAAGTAATATTGAATTATAACATTTAAAGTTCTATATAAAGTTATTTATGATTATCAAATCTATTTAATTTAATAAATATTTTATTTATACATAATTAAAAATTTAGAAATTTTTAAAAAAACCTACTATTATTATATATAATATAATATAATTAATATCGAAATACAATATTTTTTTAATTTCCTAAAACAATCATCTATTATAAATTTAATGAGAAATATTTAAGAGTTCTATTTATAATTATTTATGATTATCAAATTTATTTATATTAATAAATATTTTATTCATACATAATTAAAATTTTAAGATTTTAGAAAGTTATGATTATTATTATATATAATATAATATATATAATATTGAATTATAACATTTTTTCCTTTCCTAAAACAATCATCTATTCTAAATTTATTGAGAAATATTTGAAAGCTCTATTTATAGTTATTTATAATTATCAAATCTATTTAATTTAATAAATATTTTATTTATAAATAATAAACATTTCAAAAATTTAAAAATCTTATGATTATTATTATATGAAATATAATATAATTAATATTGAATTAAAATATTTTTTTAGTTTCTAAAACACTCATCTTTTATAAATTCATTAAGAAATATTTAAAAGTTCTATTTACATTCATTTATGATTATCAAATTTATTTAATTTAATAAATATTTTATTTATACATAATCAACATTTTAAACAATTTTAAAATTATAAATTAATATGAGATATGATAATATAGATGGTAGTTCAAGTAGTTTTTCATTTTCTATCCTTAATTTAAAATTTTTATTTTACTATTTGATAAATAGACTTTGAGTATATATAGATTCTAGTGTTTGCCTATAAGTGAAGTAATGTTCATCAAAATGCTAATTCTTACTTTCTAGCATTATGTATTTTATGTCCGTTTTTTCTTTATAATATTTTTAAATTTTTTAATTATTTTTTATAAATAAAGTAGATTCTATATAAGAAAAATATATTTTATTAAATTTAACTAAAAGTATTTTTAAAGTTTAATATAACATTAGTAGTAAAATATATAATATTATATATATAATATTATAAATATAATATTAAATATAAATAAAAGTTATAAGAGTATAGTAAATCTTTTTAAAAATTAACAAGATTTAATTACACTTTGTAACACCAAACTTTCACGGTCTAAAAAATATATTTTATTGTCAATCTTTTTTCAAAAATTATGTCTCAAAGTTTGATAATCCCATCATTTTAAAATAAGTATAAACATAATGAGAAACATTTAACTTTATCAAATATTATTAGTGAATCGGGCAAACTTTTCATGTTTGAAAATGAGTAGAAACATAATGAGAAACAAAAACTTCTAAATTTTTTATTACTTGGAAATGTTTTTTCACTATTTAATAAATAAGTTTTGAATAATATGTCACTAATTTTGTGTCTAACAAATATTTTTTTAAAAATTTCTAAATTTTGTAACAGAAAAATACGTGTCTAATTTTTTGTTCAAAAAAAAAATTATATTAAGCGTTAAAAAAATTAATTTTAACACAGATTAGACACATAATTTCCAATTAATTTAGACACAAAATTTTCTATTAATTTAGATGCAGAACAAATTCTATCACTACAATTTTAGAAAAAAAAAATATTACTTTTACATACGGATTCAACACAAAAATGACACTAATTCTTGTTTTTCTTGTAGTGTTAGTCATTTTATGAAAAAATTCAAAATTATGGAGTGTAATTCCAAAGTTACCAAGGCCTATTTCACATCACCTTTTTTGGAGTGTAATTCCAACCTTTTTTCAACTTTCAAAAGCCTTTCTAAAGAGTTTTAAAGAGAGATAAAGATTAATTAAGATAAGGGAAGTTTCTAAATTACTTAAATTTTCAACTTTCAAAAGATTCTAAATACTAAATCGATACAAGCTTGCCTCACACAAGCTTGGAATTGCCCAATCTTCAATTCTTCATGGTTTCTTCAAGGATTTTGGGAATTAAGTGTGTCGGTCAAGCAAAACAAAAGAAAGGAAAATAAAAAATGGAGTTAGATTAGGAAGGGGAAAGACGCCATGATTGAGATCAATAAGTCAAGGAAAATTGCCACAAAGAAATGATCCTTTGATAAGATTTGAGGTTCATTCAAGAAACCCCACGAGAGCAAAGTCTCAATGGAAGAAAACTAATTTCAATATATTCCAAATATATTTTCCATGAGTGTCACAGCCAGCCATATAGTCTTAGGAAAAGATAATATGATCCATCCAAGCATTAGTGTCATCAAGTGTACAATCCAAAGGCTAAGAGAGGTCATGCATTAAGATTAAGTCCTAACCCTTGGATAAGTTTTAATGAAAATGAAAGGCTAGAATGCACTCTTAGATCACACCTCTTAGTGTCCATTATTAGCCCTTAGGTTAGATATTAAAATCTATGGCTAGGATTCACTCTTAAAAGTGGCATGAGTGACACCTTCAAGTGTGAATCACAAGGTGATTTCTACGTGGCATTCCACTGCCTTGAAGGCCCCAATTTCTTTACCCTTACTAAAGCTTGATTCGACCAAGTCAAAGTCAATAACAAAGATGGTTGAAACCTATACAAGGCTCCTACAAAAAGTTGCCAAAAATGCTTAAGTTCCACACAAAAACAAATTACAATATCAAAACAAATACAAGGCCTATGTTATTTGTGAGAAAGGTCTTCAATGTAGGCCCATTCTTGAGTATTCTTCTCAATTCTTTATATAATCTTCTAAGCATAGCTCTTGACTCTTCTTGTTAGAGAAGTCCTTGAGAAGGTCCTCCATCATAAATTTTATAAAGTTTTGTGTTCTAAAATTTCTAAACTCTTTAATGTCTTAATTTTTATGTGAAATTATATTCTTGAATTTATAAGTCTTAAAGAAGTTTTGTAAGTAATAAAAACATCAAGGGATGTTACCAAAATAATCCAAGTTTCTAAAGATTTTTAAGTGTAGTTGAAAATTTTGATTACAAAAGATGGTTAATATGGTTTCAAGGTAACTTGCTACTTAAACAACTTGACTAACACATCCTAAACCAAGCAAGTGAAATGGAAAGAACCAATAAATATTAACTAAATGATGGTTCTATAATTAAAATGTTAAAATTATAAGTTCATAGTAATTAACTTTCTATGCTTTGAATTTGGATCTCCTATTCTGTAAACTTGGATAATAATTTGAAATGTGATCGATTACCTATGCTTTGAACTTGGATGATTTATGTTATGAACTTTGATGATGATTTGGATAATGGTTAAGTACTTATGCTTTGAATTTGGATAACCTGTGTTGTGAACTTGAACGGTTTGAACTATAAATTATTAATCTATGATGTAAATTGAGCTTATGACTTTTTGACCCATATAACGGATTTGCGAAAAGACTAAAACTTAATAATAATATTACATGTTTTGAGAGAGGAGAAAAGATCATGTTCATATATGCATAGCCTCGAACAGAGGTGGGCCTCAATACAAGGTACAAATAATAAACTTAATTTGTGCGACTAAGTGTGATGCTTAGTGTCGGGGGTCTTTGAGCAGTGACAAATTATTTTACTCATGATGATCACATTTTGTTCATGATATTCTACGTGATGCTGGGAGACCCTGATTTGTCAGTAAGTTTTACGACGATGATGTCGTATTATTTGAGATGACATCACATTGCATAACGAGGAAGTTAAGGAAGGAGCATGCATCATATAGAAAATTCTCATCTTGGCATAATATGTATATTTTATAAGATTTATTATTTGTAACTTACCTTACTTGTTTGTGTTTGTGGTTTGACAACTGTGATGATCCTGGATTTTATTTGAGGGAGCAAATTGACAATTTAGACTTCGTGCGGAGAATGAATTGCTTAAGGATAAGTTTTTTTGGACGATTGGATGGTTATGTGTAAATTATTTTCTAGTGATGGACGTTGAATATTTTTATGAATATTTGCCGAAAATTTTAATTCAAGTGTGATGACGTATTGAGTGACAACATGTTTGATAGAGTTTTTTCTAAGGAAGAAAAAATATATGGTAACGTTTTTTTTAAAAAACGTAATTTTTATCATTAAATTAATTTAAATAAATTTAAATAATGTTTTAAGATAATAAGTATTTTTGTTGAAAATAATAGAACAAAGAAAATCAGAGTATTTCAGAAATGACAAGTCGGGCATATCATAATATTCAGCATGAAGTGATTTTGTTATCATGTTATTTAAATATGAAAATTTTATTTATGAGAAACTCTGAATATTCATAAATACATCTTTAGAAAATAAATGTTTTCCATGAAAAATAGGTAAAAATTGGAACTACGGAATATATTAGTGATGATGACAAAGTCGAAATTTTAATTCTTGAATGAATTTATTTTCATGAGTGTGTTGTTGAAAAATTATTTGTTTTAAAATCATTTAAAAGAAGGAGGGAGGGAATATTTTAGTGACGACGTAGTTGAGACCTTACAATAATGGTATCATAACGTTTAGAGTTTTTCGGGTGTATTAGAGTGGGGTATCATAAAGAAAATGTAAGAAGAAGAAGAGAAGAATAGAAAATGGATAGGAAAGGGAAGAATGGTGGTGACGACTTGCACAAGGAGAGAAAAGAATTAAGCGGGAAATAAGAAATAATGGAGTATGTTTTGTCGCTCCCCTCTACTAATCTTTTCAAATTAGATTTTAAAATTAGGTTAAACACTCATATAGGCCCCTAATGCAAATGTGAGGCCCATTAGGTTCCTAGGATATCTAATTGTTTCCGTTTTAATTCCTCTGTATCTATGTAATTCACCTCTTCCCAATGACAAGTCTTTACTTTAATTCTCCATTCATCTTAATTCTCAAAGTCTCCTTCCTTCTTGATAAGAAAAACTATAGTATTTACATCATTAACATTAATAAGTTGTCTTTTGGCATCTTAAATATTATTAATTTTCCATTCATTCCTAATTACTTTTAAAATAATGTTAGACATTGTATTTGAGGTTATTGGATACCTCAGACCCAAGGTTACAAACTAAGTGGCAAATGACTGTTTTGCCCTTACTACACAAAAAACAAAACAATGCATTACATGTATGTGTACTTTCACTAACTACTAAACATTTTCACCAAACTAACTTCTTAGCATCACATGGAATATTATGGAACGTCCCTAGTCTCAATTTACAGAGAGGACTGCAAAATGACCATTTTGCCCTCCCTAAAAATTGAGGATGTTACATGACTAATGCTTCAACAATATTTAAGGATTATATGAATAGAATCTTTAATCCCTATCTTGATCAATTTATGGTAGTGTTTATTGATGATATCTTAATATATTCAAAAAATAATTAGGGACATGTTGAACATTTAAAGATTGTATTATAAACTTTAATGGAAAGACAACCTTTTGCTAAGCTATCTAAGTATGGGTTATTGATACAAGCACATTCCCATGCTTGAAAGAATTTCCCTATCTTCAATTCTTCAAGGAGTTCATCACGGTCTCTTTGTAACACCCTCAATTCCTACCATAATAAATCCAACCAAAGTTTATTTCATAAAGTATTTTCAAGAGCAATTTCTACATATCTCTCATCAAATAAAAACTCTCTCAAATGAAGAAGTATTTATCATGTAACAAGAATCTTAAATTTCTAATATTCCTATATAGTAGCAATCACTCAAACCAAAAAAGGGGAAAAACACATCATGTTACGTCTTCAGAAAATCGGGTTCTGTTCTAGCCTACGCCCTTTGTATCTCTAAGAAACTACTCATCTGCTCGCCCGTTCGCGGGGTCATCACAGGTGTAACTACAGACACAACCACAGGGTTAGCTCGTAATTTAACGATAATAATAATACCATAGGAACAATACACACAACAGATATAAAGAAGACATTAGAAACTCAATCTAAAACTCATCACAATTAATTATGCAACCTAGTATAATGCATGTCACTCACAGTTCACTCTCATGTCATGTGGTACCATCAAAACAACTGAGCAATGCTAGGAGTACATGTCACCTCTAACACTCTCACTAGAAATACTAGAAAGTTACAATCAGGGCAACCAGTGTTGCAACGGGAGTCACTTCCCACTCCGTGATCAACCATAGTGGAAGTTTTTCCCACTGCGAATACCCTCCAAGTCCTAGGTCATTACATCGACCCGTCAGGGACCAACTGTACTAGTTTCATTCATCCTCACCTTTCAAAAACATTTTCATACGTTTAGCATTCATAATAATCTCCCTCCTTTTTAAAATACTAAGGGGCTACCTCACTGCTTATTCTAGCAGTAGGCATCCATCCTTCTCACCAAAAACATTTAGAATAGATTATCATGAACTTAAACAACTCATCAATGCAATATGAACCACAAAATTAATCTCTCAATCCATATCAATCATCCCCATAACAAAATATTTAATTTAACAAAAGGTATTAAAATCAACATACAATTATTAAACATAACTAGCATCATATAGCCAAAAAGGACTAAACACTAAATAAGCGGCAATTATCACAATGTAATAAATCAAAATAACTTATAATCCAAATAAATTGTCATCTAAAGAATTACCAAACAAAAGACGAAACGATACAAGGAAGGATAAAGATATTAAGAAAATAATAAAATAGTAATTAGGGGAAAGAATTAAACTTAGTGAGATTTTATCAGAAAACACAATATAACAAAAAGGAATAAATACTAAGTAATAATTATCTCAATATAATAATTAATTTAAATAAATCATGAACCAAATAAATAAGATGGAATTAAATGATCAGAAAAATATATGAGTAAAATAATAAATACTAGAATCGAAATAGACCGCATAGCCTAATAAAAGACGAAAGAATAAATCCTAAAACTTATTGGTAATTGATCACCGAGAATATTCATTAAAATTTCAAAACTTCCTTTTAAATATTCACCCAGTTTAAATAACATATTAGAAATTGCTTATATCTATTCACTGCTACCAGGACTTTTAAATAACATACGTATAAATAAAAAATATTACAATGAGCTAAATTCTCATTGAAACAAACGAAGCATCACCCCAAACGCATTGAAAAATCTAATCCACAACAACCCAACCACTATTCTTACACTTGTCAAAGCGATTTCAAATGATGTAACTTAGTTCAAGGAAGCATGGCTAATTGTAATCTGATTAATTAAAAAAAACATTTGCCAATATGAAAATAAAAGGAAGGGTAATAGTCACGAAAGTCACATTGTTAATACTAGATCCATTATTTAAGAAAAAACTAAAAACTAAATAATAATTTGACTAGATAATGCATCCTCAGTATACAAAAATATTTGAAATCAATAAATAAATAAAGTAAAAGCATAGCACTGTTCATCCAAATATTCGTACGAAAGCAAAAGTATGTTTTTAAATCAAGTAGATTACTTTTCAAAATATCCCCTAGCCAAATAATATATATATATATATATATATATATATATATATATATATATATATATATATATATAAAAACCTAAACCCAAACTCTTCATATAATCAATCCAGAGCAATAGCACACTGATCCAATAATCGAACCAAATCACAAGGAATCTATTTCCCTAATTTGCGTCACAAAACAATCGAGCATATATTCACAACAGATGCACACATTCATTTGAATATCTAAAGGTTCAAGCGAAGCTTCGAAAATTTGAACAGAACAAAGAACAACTAATACTCTAACACATCATCATATAATACTAGTCAAATAAGTTTGCGAGTTGCAACAAAACAATTCTACGATTAGAACAAATAGAATTGAAATCAAATATTATAAACAATCAAGCAGTCATGGCAGGGTATTGCATATAAGAAACATAACTGTGATAGCATGGAAAAATAGGAAGAATTTATTATTATCATTAAATTTGAAACTACCCTAACCTGGATATGAGTCGATCACGCGTAAGGGGGAAAATTTGAGATCAATAGGATTGTGGTCTCTGCTCTCAGTAAGAAATTTCACTCTTTTTATTTATTTATTTATTTTTGAAAAGGTTTGAAACACAGGAATGCGCAAAGGATATCAAAGTGATGGAGAAGAAGATATCAGAGAGATTTAAGTAGATTTTCCGGTGAGAATCTACAACAACCCATTCACCCACTCACTTGAACTCCCTCAAGATATTTTCTTTTCTTTACTTTATTTTATTTTATTTATTTTATTTTTAAAATTCGGGTTGTTACAGTCTCTTGTGCAATTCAATAGCCAATCATCAACAAGAGATCAAGAAAATGGTATTAGTGTAAAGCATAGCAAAACAAGAAAGAAATGTAAAAAGCAGAAATAATAGAAATGGGATGACGCTATGGTGAAACACCAATAAGCCATGAAGGTGGAATCGCCACAAAGATGGATCTTTGATAAGATTCAAGGCCTAGGCAAGAGACTCCTTCTCTTAGGCAAAAAGCACAATGCTTTAATTTTATTCAAAATCAATCAAAAAGTGTTTTACAAGTGTATGGTGGGGGCTTTTATAGATGAAGAAATAATCAGAGTAAGGAACCACCTAAGGTGATGAGTGGAAAGGAAATGGGCCTAGGACCCTTGGGCTTAAGGGTATGGTCATGAAGCCCACACTCACCTTAAAGGCCCTATCTCTTGGATTCATAATTTCAACTTAACTATGGTTAAGTCCAAATTATGGATTTAAGTAGGTTCAAGGTTTATTTACTTCCTCTCTTCACCTGACCTTCTTCTCTTAGTTTCTCTTTTAAGAAAGTCCTCAACCAAAAGAAAAGGAAAACAACTATGGGAGCTCATACACATACATGGCCCGAGTCATGGTTACATATAAACTATCTTTAGAAGATTACAAGGTTTTAGAATTTGGGGAATGTCTTCAAGAGTTCTTTCTATCTTCAAGAGTTCCTTCTTCATTCCCTCTTCTATCTTCTTCAACATGCTTCTTGTAATCCTCCTAGTTGAGTTGCCTTCCTTGGATGGTCATCCATTAGTTATGGATGGAGGAAATAAGTTTCTTAGGTCATATAATATATCAAGGTGGAATTTTCGTAGATCCTACCAAGGTTAAAACTGTTATGGAATGGGAGAGACTTAAGACAGTAACAAAAATTAGAAGCTTTCAAGGGTTAGCAAGATACTATCAGAGGTTTATTAAAGATTTTTCTAAGATAGCTTTACGTTTAACCATTTTGACCAAACACAGGGCAAGCTTTTGTGTGGAGTAACCAATGTGAGGGGAGTTTCCAAACTCTTAAGGAAAAACTGACAACTACTCCAATATTAACCTTACCTGATCTAGAGAAACCATTTATAGTATATTGTGATGCATCCAAAATATGTTTAAAAGAAGTGTTAATGCACGATAGAAAGGTAGTTGCATATGCATCTAGGAAACTTAAGATTCATGAGAGAAATTACCCTACCCATGATTTAGAATTAGCAGTTGTAATATTCACACTTTATGATATGGAGACATTATTTATTTTGAACCAAGTCTAAAGTATTTAGTGCTCACAAGAGCCTTAAATATTTGTTTAGTAAAAAAGAATTAAATATAAAACAACGGAGATGGTTAGAATTTCTAAAAGGTTATGATTTGAACTTAATTCCCACCGCAAAAAGGCTAATGTGGTTGCAGATGCTTTGAGTCGAAAATCTTTGATGATGTCTTCACTCATGATTAAGGAGATGAATCTTTTGGAACAATTTCAAGATCTTAGCTTAGTGTGTGAAACTACTTCTATAAGTATGAGGTTTGGAGCTTTACAAATTTCTAACACATTTTTGGATGAGATTAGGAGATTTGATCCTTTCTTGAAAATTCAAATGGAAAAACTGACTCAAGGGAAAGATAGTAAGTTTAAGAATGGAACAAATGGTATTTTGAGGTTTCAAGATAAAGTTTGTGTACCTAATGTAATTGAATTTAAGAAAGCAATTTCAGAAGAAGCATGATAAGTCATTATTTTGATCATTTTCTCTGCATCTTTTATATCCAAATACAACATAATTAAGGATCAATTAACATGATTTAATGCATTTATGAGTTTGGGCTCATTTGAGCTTTAAGTGTTTAATTTGTTCCAATTTGCTATATTTTTCCAGATTTGACCACTTTAACTAAAACAGAAATATCTCCCTCCACAAATCTCCGTTTGAGCTCCACTTTATATCGAATTAAAAAGGATTGATAGAGCTACAAAATTCATGAAGACATGAAGAGCCAATTCGGACTGCATCTTGGGTGAATATGGCCTTGAAGTTGACGTGCAGAACCTGGACGAAAATTTTAGCGAATTTGGGCCTTTTTATTCATGCAATTGGTCCATTTGTTTTTATGTTGTACATGGGATTTGAATTATGGGATTCGAATTGAGGGACTTTTTCTCATTTAATTGGCATGTGCAAGGCACATGGGGCTGCCAATGGGTGAGGAGAAAAAGGGCAATCAGATTGGGCATTCATTCATTCACACACTTTGCATTTTTCACGTTTTAGTTCTTCCTTTAGTTAGGTTTTGGTTCTTCTTCTTCTTGGTTTTCACTGTTGCATTGGGGAGACTACACTTTGCTCTTGAATTTCAATTGCTGATTCATGATTCATATTCAATCAAGGCATTTCAGTTCGTTTTCTTCCTCTCTTCTCCATTTTCGTTTATGCTCCATTATATTATGTGCATTTCGTTTCATTATATGCAACCCCCATTTTCGTTTTTGTTTCAATTTCATTTCTGTTTTGGGTTCAATTTCATGTTGGTTCATTTTGTTTTGGTTAATTAGTTTTATGTTTGGTTCAATTTGGTGTTGGTTCATTTAGGGTTAATTAGTTTGATGTTATCATTTCATTTTAATGGAAGGCTAAATAGTTAGGGTTAATCTCTTGAATTAGGTTGCAATCATTGCTTTGAGGTTCTATTGTGCATTGTTCTTGCACAAATTGTTGTTTTCTCTTTATCATTTAATTCAGCTCTTAATGAACCTGTTCATGCTTAATGTCTAGTTTAATAGCAAATTATATTTCTGTTTCATGCTTAATGGGGTGAAGTATAGTTGCTATAATTGGAATGAATGATGTATGTGATTACTTAATTCACATAAGGAAAATCATAATTAATTTCCGCTTAGTTAATTGATTCAGGTTTGATTGAAAGGTTAGTAATTTGAGCATGAGTTTCAGTAATCAAGTATAAGCAATCTGCAATCTAATCAAGAGGTTAATCTCATTTTTTATCATTATTAATTCTTGTTTTTATTACTCTATTTTTATAACTCAAAACTCCCCCCCCCTTGGTGTACTGTGTTTGATAGAAACGCTATGATGGTCCTTTAGAGACGACCTAGGAGTCATTCCTAGTTTACTGCAATTTAATTATTTTATTTTGACTGAGTATGGTCTCGATCAAAGCACATAAAAGTAAATTAAGTATTCAACCTAGTCCCACTAAAATGTATAAACATTTAAAGAATTTGTTCTAGTGGTCGGGTATGAAAAAGTTGTGAATATGTGAATGCTTGTTTAGTTTGTCAGAAAGTTAAAATAGAACACCAGAAGCCTTCTGGCATGTTGCAACCCTTAGAGATACCTCAATGAAAATAGGATAGTATATCCATGGATTTTGTAGTAGTTTTACCTGGAAGTACTAAGGGATTTGATTCAATTTGGTTTGTAGTAGATTATTTGACAAAGACTGTTCAATTCATTCCCATTAATATTAGGTATTCTCTAGAAAAGTTAACAAGCTTGTGTATAAGTGAAATTGTAAGGTTGCATGGAATATCTTCCAATATTTGTGTCAGATTTGGAAAAGCTTCAAAATTTCGAAAACTTTCACCTTGTTTTATTGGACCTTTTCAAATAATAAAGAGGGTAGGCCTTGTGGCATACCAAATTGCTTCTGTAACACACTGCTCTAACACATTAGAAAAGCTTTAACTATTCTTATATCATTATGGTAATGACTCGATTACGTCGTCATTAAAATGTTTTATTTTTTTCGTTTTAAAACAAATAATTTTCAATGTATAATTTTTTTCCTTTTTAAGAAACAAGATAACAAAATCACATCTTGTTGAATATTATGACATGCCCAACCCGTTATTACTAAAATACTCTGATTTTCTTTGTTCCATTATTTTTTTACAATTACATTTATTCTCTTAAAACGTTATTTAAATTTATTTGAATGAATTTCATGATAAAAATCACATTTTTATAAAAAAAAATTTTACCATATATTTTTTCTTCCAAAATGAACTTTGTCAAACATATTACAAATTAATACGTCATTACATTAAATTAAAAAAAAAATTCACATATATTCATAAAAAAAAAAATCAACGTCTATCACTAGCAAATAATTTATAAATAATCATCCAATTTTCAAGTAAAAACTATTCTTAAGCAATCCATTCTTCGTACAAAGTATAACCTGTCATTCTGCTCCCCCGAATAAATTCCAGGATCATCACATGTGTTAAACCACAGAAACAAACATGCAAGGGTAAGTTCCAGATAATAAGTTTTGATATGTACAACAATTAAGTAATTAAATAAATAACTATTTCTTGTAAATGGTGTCTAAATGAGAATTTTCTATATGATGCACGCTTCCTCCATAACTCCCTTATTATGGAATATAGTACCATCTCCACAACAACATCATCATTGTAAAACTTACTAACCAGTCAGGGTCTCTTAGTGTCACGTAGAATATCATAAATAACAAGTGATCATCATGCTCACTATCTCAAAGTCCCCCAGTACTAAGCATCACACTTAGACATACAAATTAAGTTATTATTCACACCTCGTATTGAGGTCCACCACTATTGGAGACTATGCATATATGAACATGATTTTTTCTCCTCTCTCAAAACATGTATGATTGTTTGTATAAAATCATAAGATCAATTCATCACCCAAGTTCATAGTGTAAATTATCATAATTCACAATACAACTTACCCACATTATAAATTATCAATTCACAATACAAGTTATAAATCATCATCATCCACAAAACGAGGTGTCAAACACCACAAATCACAACACAAATTATCAAACATCATAACCCACAACACAAGTTAAAAATCAAATTCTTCAATAATCACTTAAAATTCTTGAAACCTTCAAAAACATGGAATATTTTTGAGACTTCCCTTATTATCCTTATTAATTTAAAACTTCAATATTACTTATTAGTTCATGAGTATAAGAATATAAAAATTAAGACACAAAGATGTTTAGAAATTTTATAACACAAATCTTTATAAGATTTAGAATTCTAGAATAAGTAGAAACTTAAAAAATTAATTAATTTGAAAACTCAGAATTTCCTCACATTAATTCCTTTAGCAAACTCTCTTGAAAATTGAAATAGAATTGATCCCCACTTCTTACTTAAATCACCTAGATTTTAGGACTTGGTGAATTTTGAAAAAAACTTGCAATTTTGCCTAAATGTTTTCATGGTTTTGGCTATTGCAAAAAAAAAAATAAGGAATTTTAGTGTTTGTGTTAGAGAAACTCACGGATATTTGAGTTTGAAAAGGAACCCCAGGGTGTACTATTTATAGATATAGGAAATATTAAAATATTCCTTGTAATCATTTAGCTTGTTTAATTTGGTTACTTTAAGCATTAGCTAAAATTATTCTTTGCTTGAATTGGACTTTTCTTTGCTTGGATAAGAATGTTGGATTGGATTATTCTTTCCTTGACTTGGACTTTTCTTCTTGCTCTCATTACAGTTTTGACCGGTTTTGACTAGGTTCACTAAAACAGGCATAACTCTAACTCTCATTACAGAACTTTGTTTGAGCTCCACTATATGTCAAATTAAAAAGGACATCAAGAGTCATGAAGATATCAAAAGCTAACTCGGACTGCATCTAGGGTGAAAATCAGCTTGAAAGTGACACATGAAACCTGTTACGGAATTCTAGCGTGAAGAATTAGTGTAGGCCATTTTAAATCATGTAAATTGTCCCATTTTGTAAATGTTGTAAGTGGGATTCGAACCCAGCACCTGAAACACTTGAAAGTCATGTGCCTTGCACATGACTTGGGCTGCTTGTGTATTAGGAAACATTCACTTTGAAAGAGGAGAATTCACTTAGCAATTTTTAGTTTAGGTTTTTCGTTTTCTCTCTTCTTAGCTTCTTCTTGTTCTTTATTTTGCTTCTTCTGCAATTTTGTTCCAGACTTGCATTTATTCTATTTCATCAATCAATTGCAGTTTGTTTTCTTCTTCCCCATTCTATTGCATTTTCGTTTCATATTTTGTTGTTAATCAATTCATCAATTCAACAATTCAATTTATGTATCTACACTGTAAGTTCATTTTCGTATCTGCACTATAATTTCATTTTTGTTTTCATTTCTGCAATTTCAATCATGCAATTTCAATTCTCCAATTTCAATTCTGGAATTTCAATTGTTGTTTTATTTCGGTTTCTGTTTTAATTCGTATTTCATGGAAAGCTAAGTAGTAGGGTTAACCTCTTGAATTGGATTGCAGTAGCTTTGAGGTTTTGTTTGTATTGTTTATACTCTTTTAGTGCTTAACTCTTTATCATTTATTCCAGTATTTAATATTCTCATTGTTGTTCATGTTTAATGTTCAACGTTCATAGCAAACTGTATCTTTGTTCATGCTTAATGGATTAAGTACAATTGCTGGAATGGAATAACTGATGTATGTGATTGCTTAATTCGCATAAGGAAAGCTTGAATTAATTTTTGCTTAGTTAATTGATACGGTTTGATTGAGAATTTAGTAAATTGAGCATGAGTTTCTGTGACCTAGGATAAGTAAATTGCAATCTAATTAACAAGCTAATCCCAGTTTAGTTGTTGTTAATTTCGCTATTATTATATTTCTATTTTCATAATCAGAACTCCCCCTTATGTCCTGCCTTTGACAGTGACATTATGATGGTCCTTGAGAGACAACCTAGGAGTCATTTCCTAATATACTGCATTTAATTGTTTTATTTTGACCGAATACGGCTTCGATCAATCACCTTCTCGATCCCAAATATGCATTTCTCCTTATTGGCATAAAGTTTCTCAGTTCTAAGTACATCTAACACAAGTCTCAAGTGCATTACATGCTCATGGAAAGATTTGTTATATATAAGAATGTCATCAAAATACACAACAACAAATTTTCCTAGAAATTTCCTTAAGACATGGTTCATGAGTCTCATGAATGTGCTTGGTGCATTAGATAAACCAAATGGCATTACAAGCCACTCATAACGTCCAAACTTAGTTTTAAAAGCCATTTTCCACTCATCACCTTCCTCTATTTTGGAAAAGATGGTGGAACCATGTAATTTATCTAGTAAATAATCTAAACGGGGAATGAGATGTCTATACCTTATAATAATGTTGTTTACCGCCCTACAATTCGTGCACATGCGTCATGTTTCCTCCTTCTTAGGAACTAGGATCACTGGTGAAGCACAAGGTGATAAACTCTCTTTGACCCATCCTTGACTCAAGAGGTCTTGAACTTCCCTTTGAATTTCATGGGCTTCTTGAGGAGAGCTCCTATAGGAAAGCCTATTAGGCAATTGTGAACTGGGAATGAAGTCAATTTGGTATTCTATGCCACGGATTGGAGGAAGGTCGTGTGGTAACTCCATTGGAAAGACATCTTGATACTCCTCTAGCAACTTTTCTAATGCTTTAGGTTCACACACAAAGTTAGTGCTCAAAGATAATGGGTTAGGCAAACATAAAAACATAGATTTTCTAGCTAAGTACTCCATCTTGATTTCCTTACTCTCTAAGCAAGCTCTCTTTCCTTTTCACACTCTTGTTTTTCGATTCAATTTTGCTCTTAGGCTTGCTTGGTTCATGTTTCACTTGCACTTTCCCTTTAGGATGCTTCTCGGCCAAGGACTTTTTCCCCTTGGAGGTCTCGGCCAAGCACTCCTTTTGCTCTTGGGATCTCTTAAATTTCATCTTAACTTGATCCTCACATACCTCTCTAGGAGACAAAGGTTTTAGAAGCACTTTTCTACCTTCAAAAGAAAACAAGTAAGTGATAGCAAGGCCATCATAAATGACATTCCTATCAAATTGCCATGGCCTACCAAGTAACAAATGTGTAGCCTCCATAGGAACTACATCACACAAAATGTTATCACTATACTTACCAATAGAAAAGTTAATCATGCATTGTTTATCTACCTTTACCTCTCCATTCTCACTCAACCATTGTAATCTATAAGACTCAGGGTGAGGTAGAGTTTTCAAGTTAAGTTTAGAGACTAACCGTTCACTCACAACATTAGTGCATGAGCTACCATCAATAATAAGAGAACAAGTGTGGTCTTGTACCTTGCATCTTGAATGGAATATGTTCAACCTTTAACTATCATCAAGATCATGGCATGCACTAAGTAATCTCCTCACCATTAGAAGATCACCCTCCTCTGCCTCTTCACTAGAAGTGGTGTGTCCTTCACTTTGGCCCTGATCTTCACTTGAGGATACATTGGACTCTTCACTTGTAACCTCTCCATCTTGCCTCATGACTATAGCCTTCTTGTTTGGGCATTGTGAAGCTATGTGTCCTTTCCCTAAAGACATAAAATATTTAATGTTACTTGATTTATAAGCATTAGATGAAGAAGTTACCTCTTTAGGCTTGGAGGTATCTTAGTCAAGCCTTGGTTTAGGCTTAGGTGAGAAGTCTTTCTGGCTCTTGCCCTTCCAACTTGAGGAATTAGATGTGGAAACTCTTTTGAAGCTACTTCTCCTTCTCAATTGGGACTCAATCCTCTCGGCCAAGTGGATCGTCTCCTCCAAGTTTGAGTACCTTTGAAGTTCAAGCACATCTTGGATGTCCCTATTCAATCCATGGACAAATCAAGCCATGGTAGTTTCCAAGTTCTCATCTAGTTGGGCTCTAAGCATGGTAATCTCTAGGTCTTTAAAGTAATCTTGGACACTCCTAGGACCTTGAATCAATATTTGCAATTTATTATGAAGATCTCTCATATAAGTAGGAGGTACAAATCTTTCTCTCAAGGCTTGCTTCAAAGCCTCCCATGAAGTGATTTTTGACCTTAAGTACACATGTCTAGTCTCCATTTGAATCCACCACACCAAAGCATACTCTTTAATCTCTAAAGTGACAAGGTGCAGTTTTCTTTCCTCACTCAACATCGGATAACTAGATAGAATTTGATCCACCTTCATGGATCAACCCAAGTATGCATCGGCCCCACCACTTCTATTGAATTTAGGGATCTTGATCTTCAAGTTTCTTTCATCAAACCTATCCTCCCCCTCTTGGTAATACCTTCTATGGTCACGGATACCCCTTCCCCTCTCACGGATAGCCCCTCTATCCCATCTTTTCTCACGGTTATTTTGACTATGGGCATAGACATCATCATTAAAAGGGTTCCCACCATCACTACCAATAGAAGATACATGGTCTCTTCTCATACCACTCCCTCTCTCACTTTCTTCCCCACTACCTCTTTCATTTTCTCTTCTACTCCTCCTTTCACCCTCATTTCTATCATGTGTCTCCCTTTCATGTGTTTCCCTTATTTAGTTTATCTCCTCTTGCACACTCTCCCTCAAACTCACTTGCATTTAGTTCATTTTCTCCATGAACATTTGAGTCCTTCGTGAGTACTCATTACCAACACTAGGAGAACTTGTCATTGCTGCAAAAAGAGGTTAGTACATAAGAAAATCTAAAGCAAATAAAAGGAACTCACAACTGTCTAAGTGTTTCCACCCACACTTGTGTTTCACACTTATTGGTTTTTTCTCTAATGATACTCTCTTGCCTTTTTCCTCTCTAATCTCTTAGTTCTCACTTAGGAATTATTCTCTAATCAATTACCAAGTCCTTATCAAACCATTTTGAAATAGGAACAGCTCCCAAGCTATGCTTAATAATTCCAAACAAACAAAACTCAAAGACAAAATTAAGGAGTCCAAGAAAGACAAGCAATAAAAGCTCAAATTAAAAGAATGGCTTCTCAAATATGGAAGAAACTTGAATGAGACAAAGGCGCATGCTAGGATGGAAAAATAACATATTTTCTATAGAAAATAAGCCCAAACCGAGAGCAGGACCACAAGAACACAAATTGTACAGCCACCCAAATTTCACGTAGCAACCAAAAATAGCAACGAAAATTAGAAACCGAAATTGGCTACCAACGATTAGTGACAAATTTATACTATGTTCTATAAATTTCTAACCTTCTAAAATTTCAATTCAAATATAATACAAGGCTCATATACTCATAGCATCACCATATTTCAGCAAGTGCAGTACATGTAAAAAAGTGAAAATTGCACCCTAAACCACAATTACACACTCAAGTCCAAAGATAGATATACTAGAAATTCAACTTGAATTATGTGTGCTCAAAACAAGGTGCAAAGGTGCTTGTAGTGTCCAATTCTTTTCACTTTTCAATCAATCTTTTGTTGTTTTGATTCTTTTTATTTTGTTTTTGTATAGTTCTCATTCATTTGATACTCTCTTTTGAACCAACACACTTTTCTCTTCATTATTATTTTCCTTTCTTTTGTTTTTCTCACTTTTTCTTCTCTTTATTTAGATTTTGATTCTTTTCCTATCTCTTGGTATGGCTAGACCGAAACCAAAAATGAAGAAGAGTAACCTTTCAAGTTCAATTTCAAAAACCCAAAACGAAATTCATGAAGGGGTACACAAATTGGACCTAAAGAGTGCTTTAGAAGCTAACAAAAACATGTACATGTGAATCTTACACTAGAAGTTTCTTCTAACACTTGAAACCCATGTAAAACATGAAACCCAAAATCAAAATGGTGCATTAACATCCAGCATGCTCATGGTCAAGGAGAAAGAACAACAAGGACTAAACAAAACTACAAGAAAACACATGAAACAAAGAAGTTTACAAGGAAAATTATTCTAGAACAAAGAAACTTGTCATAGAAGTTAAAGTAACTGGGAGTAAAACTTCAAGAAAAGCATGCATAGCCATGGAAGGTTACGACCTAAAGGTGAAAAAAAGAAGAAAAATATGCTTTGACACAAACTAAACAAACAAAATCAAACAACTCAAGGAAACAAAGACTAAGCAACTCAAAGAAAAGATAGAAGATGAAAAACACAATGAAAAACTATGGAGTTTGGAGAAACCCATTACTAACTGAATTGAAGAAAACCATTGAAGAAGACAACAAGATCTTGATACCACTTGATAGAGGTCTCCTTAGAGAATTTTCCAACAAAGCCTTGAAGTTCCCAATCTAGCTTCTTTAAAAATCTTCCAAACCAAGCTTCAAGGAAGCTATCTGCCAAGCATCAATGGAACACACAAGAAACCAAAAAGAAAAATGGAGGAGGGGATGAAAAATGAAGAGAATGGTGCCATGGCATGACTAATAACCCTAGGAAGAACTGTCATAATGGAGACAAGAGTCCATTGATAAGATTTAAGAAACATTCCTAAGGAAGAAGAAGAGAACTATTTCTCTTTCTAAAATTCAATGTTTTATTCAATTAACCAAAACTTCTTACAAATCGGTTTGTACAAGTATTTATAGGCCTAGAACTAACTTGATGAGCAAGCTAAACTTAATCCTAGCCTAACCTACAAAGCTAACTGAAAACTAGGATTAGTTAAGAGAACAACTAACTAACTAATGAGTACTAGTTTAAGTTACATGTCACTTTCTAAGTGACATGTCATCAATACCCTGGATCTTGGCTATTGGATGGGCTTGAGAGATCAAGGGTTGAGGTTCCTCCTTGGGTGAAGGCATGGATCTCCACCCAAGTAAGAACTATACTTAAACCAAAGCATTTGGATTCACAAAGAATTTCTAATAAAACTTCAAATTTAATCTGAAATTCTTGTGTGAATTTTAGTGCCTCATTAGTTCTTTATTTGCATTCTCAACCAAGCATTCTAAGCAAGAAATAAAAGCATCCAAACACCTAAAAACATGTCTTGGTCGTGAGCTTTGGACTCACTTACATAAGGTCTTACAATTTGTACACTCACTAAGATACTTGTTCAAACAAGTTTACAAACATATTACAATACTTAAGTCCTAGACTATAGTGACTTGATTGAGGTTGTGCCACATCTTGGAGCTTGCCCACTTCCTCTTCAATCCTAATTTGTATGCTTCTAGTAATCCTCTTAGATGTTCCTACATTAGTAACACCACCTATTATTCTCTAGCATATATGATATATCATAACAAAACAAAAAAAAAATAGGTGAACCAAAAACTATACTTGCTAATACAATAATACTAAAATCACCAAACAGAACCTAAAATCCAAAAGTGTGCATACATTTCATGATTAATTCTTAATCCTTACTAACAAATCAAAACTAATTTTACTTGAACTTGAAATTGGAGGCAAGAGTTTTTAAGAAGCAAAGGGAGGTGTCAAAGGATACAGCTAAGGAGAAACGACGTTGGTAGAAGAGAAATAGAAACTGCGTAGTAAATTACACTAACCATGGTGGTGAAGGATAATTGGGGTCTTCATGAAGTGTTGACGAAGGAGAAACACCTAACGAGACCGACAAAGACAAAGCAAAATGAGAACAAGCTCAATGAAGGAGAAAGAGAATGAAAATGGTATTTACTATTTAATGCAATAAAAGGAAATTTTCCATAAGGATTACATTATAAATCGACGTGAATTCAAATATCCTACGTGGATTATATAGCTAACCAATATGGATTCAAATAAATCACGTCACTGACATAAATTCTATAACTTTGTCGGTTTATAGCATAACTAACTTATGTTATTAAGGTGGGTGAAATGTTACAAGCAAGCTTGAGAAGTTGCTTGAATTTGTCTCAATCTTCATTCTTCAATTAGAAACTCTACGGTTTGCATGATAATGGTGGAAGCAAGGATTCAAAATTTAGAGAACAAGAAGAAATTAGAAAATGAAAGAAGAATAGAAGATGATAAGTGTCATGCATAGCAATAAGCCAAGTGAGGAATCGCCACAAGGAGTAATCTCCACTGATAAAATTATAATGTTCAAGAAAAAAAAAAAAAAACCTTAAGAGAAAAATCTCTCAAAAAAATAGCACTTGCTATATTCAATTTCAAAAAATTTCATCCAAGATTCCTCAACATTCAAAAATTCCCCTATTTATACTAACTAAAGTGGCGACAAAGGTGAACTAAGGAACCAAACTAAGATTGAATCTTAGTCCTTGGATGAATGATGTGATCAATATCTCTTAATGCTCCAAGGAAGCAAGCCAAGGTCAACATCCATCACCCTCGGATTAAGACTTAATTTAGTGGTCTTAGTTCAACTAAGCGAGGCATAGAACTTGTGATTCAAATTTGAATTCCAATCTTAGGATTAGATCTTAATCTTAAGGTTGTAATTTAATCTTGAATAAGTGCCAAAAATATATACACAGAATTTGAACTCAACCATTGGATATTAAATCTTACCCTAAGGCTAGAATTCAAATTGAGTTAATGGGAAAAGCACTAACTTCCCTCTAAAACTCTCACTGCTATCTCCAAGGAGCGTGTACCCACTCTCTCCCATCTAAGCACTTAGAATGTTTTGATTTGCATATATAAAAGGGCCATACACTCCTAATGTTCATACAAGACCCAAATTCAATTATTGCAAGACTAATTAAAAAGCTTACAAAGCATATAAAATATCAAAGCCTAATTACAAGAAAAAATATTTGAAATTCACTGCTGACTTTAACTTTTAATCTCTTTCTTGTATCTTCTTAAACATAATCCTCGTTATCCTTCTATTTGCTCCCTTCTGCCCATGATTATCTAATGGTGGGGATGTCCTCGATCATAAATCATTTTATCCACTAATGATATCATAAATACTTTATTCAAAATAAAAAATCACTAGTTATAATCTATCATGAAGCACCATAATCATCCAGTAAAATTACTTTTAATTTGATTTCCTCGATTTGTGAGCAATTTATGCCACCATTATATATCGTTCAATCACTGCAATTGAATCATGTTCTCCCTCGGTGTAGAACTTGCAAAACCTCTTCTATAACTAGGAATCAAATCACTTTTAAATTAGCACAATAGTTATAAAATGAGAATAGATACTATTGAGGATATCAAGATATCACTATTCAATGTAAAAATGGGATTATATATATATATATATATATATATATATATATATATATATATATATATAATTGAATGGATCGTATATCCTCATTTTATAATAATATTTATTTTTATTCGTAAAAATTGAATACTGATATAAAAAGTTATCAAAATCTACACGTAAGTATTTTTTTAATCAATTATAATAGACTCTCTTTTAAATTTTAACATACAAAATTTTGCGGAAACATATACAAGGGTGTATATAAAGTGCGCATAACCGCCCATTCCGAGATTTACTTTACGAGAATATAGATGGGGATTCGCATGCAGAGTATAAACAAGGTGAAGCACCGGCCGAAGTCAGTGGCTTCTGTTAAGCCTAGAAACTTGTCAAATACAAAAATGTGGAGCTAAACCATTGTTGTTTTCTGCCTCTGCCCTTTGTCCGCAGGAATCACCAATGAATCATTTTACCTTTTTGTTCGACAGCTTAAATAAAAGGATTTCAATTTCAACTCTTAGATTGTATGGTTCTGTTCCTTTTGCCTTTCTTTTATTCCCTCAATGCATGGAGGCAAGATAAAGATGCTCTTTCTAAGTCTCAACACGTGCACTATCTTTTCAACTATTTTTGTTACTCTTAAAACGTAATATTCCAACTATCACCCTCTGCGTTTCCTTAGCATCATGGCAACAATATTAAATTTTAGATTTAATTGCTATACTAATCTTATATGTTAATTTAACAACATATAGCCCATTTATTTTATGTCAAGAAAACTAATAATGCAATCTAATCGCACGTCTAATCGCACGGTACCTGGTCTTTCGGAATAATTAAAGGTTTCTGTCTCTTTAAAATACCAAGGATAATTAAACCTCGAATTCTTCCTTTCTGGCCTTTAGATCTTTGTATATATGGATATTTGTGAAGAATTTATCTACAGTTCCAATGCGTAAAATTTCCTGTGCATAATGTTTAGGAAGCTAGAGATGATAATCTAGACATGTCTCTTAATTCAAAAAATATTTACAAAATTATTTAAATATCATACAAAGTCCATATTAGAGAAACAAGTAAGGACTCCAATTTCTTACTAATCAAATAAGAGACCAGGTGTCTATTCTACTCGATTATTATATAGGATTTATAAATTTTGTTTAATGATTAAAAAAATTAAGGATGGGAGAAAAGGAAGAGAAAAAAATTTAAATTTAAATCTTTTATTAAAAAATTAATAATTCTATTTTTTAATAAATAACTAGACTAATAATTTGATATGATTAGAATTATCAACAGTTGACATCATGAATTACGATAGAATAGAGGCAGTTCTTGTCGTTTGACTGAGCATCATGACATTGTATCTACCTACCACTGGAAAGTTCATTGTAGGATGCTTATTTCTAAATCACACGTACAGTAAAATAACTAAAATGAAGCTATATATTCCCAACTGTTAATATTTGGTCTAAGATTCAACTTGATGGCCAATTATTCGAATCAATAATTAAAGGCATACGTCAGAACACCGACTATATATAAAGATCAATATATATCAGCAAGTTCGAGAAGATTGATAATTAAATGCTAAATGATAAAATGGACTAATTACTTTAGCAGGTTTAATATATAATGTAATAATATAATAACGTAAATGGTACAGAGAGCATATGCGCATACCATATGATATATCTTTGTTGGACCCTGAAGGTTGATTCATTTTTAAAGGAAGAAGAAATAAAAAAATGAGAGATGCTCGTGACCAATAGCGCAGTCCTCGCTGTTAATTGGATCCAAGGTCATGTGCACCGAGATGCACGCTGAGCAATCTCATCTCTGCAAGCACCTTTTTATTATAGCTCACTCCTCTCATCTTCACATCAATTTCAAGTGCAACTCAACGCAGTGACTTACTAATTAGATATTTTATATTTGTATATTATAAAAATAGTCTATTTAATAAAAATTTATCTTTAATAATAGTGTATAAAATCATATTCCATTAATAATAGTCAGAATATCACAAAGAAAATTACTTCGTCAAGGCATATCTATGACCGTAAAAAGAAAAATCAATTTCCAGTTCCATGAGTATCATTAACTGTTCATATTGATACCTTTTGTTTTATAAATGTTCAGCCTTCAATATTATTTTTTCCAATGTCATGTGATATGTACTAAGAAGCAGCTGTAGATTGTTTGCTTGTCTATTTAAAGTATTTGTACCTTGGATTGTGATGATTTGCTAGTTTTCATTGTATAATAATATACCTAGTAGTTTATGATCTATAGTAATTTATTTTGAAGATATTCATCATTAAATTGTCCTTTTCTACTACCCTTTCTACTATCCATCATGTATCAACTGAATGTTAAATGCTTAATGTGATTCTCCTTCTCAGGGTAGACCTTACAATTAGCCCAAAAACTAGCTATTTCTATTTGTACCCTTGACTTTAACATAGTACTGGACCCCTGTGTATGTGCAGCTAATGATTATTCATTGTTATACAAATAGTATATTTTTGAATTTTAAATCATTCAAATAATCAGGTAAACGACAAAAAAAAAAGTGTCAAAACTAATAAATTTGGATGCATTTTTACTGTTATATATATTATTATACGAGGTTGCATGTAACTGTTATTTATTTATTTTATCCCAAACCAAATTTATTATAGGATCAAAAGGATATTCCAACTCTCATACATTAGGTCCTAGCTAGTTATTCACTATCTAATCTTGATAAGGTATTTCTATACTTAACAAATAGAAAAAATAACAATCCTTGAGTTAAAAGAGAATTTTCCCACACTCCCCCACCTTGGTATATAATATTGGATGTAGTGCATGACCATGAGTGCAATTTAATAAGATCATAAACCTTTTAATGTCAATAGTTCTCTTCCTAGTTCATAAGGAAGTAGCCAAATTAACCACACTTGTAAATCAGGGCTCCATTTTGATGCATAGAATATATTAGAACTCCCCATATTTTGTAAGAATAATATTATGGGATGACCTCCATAGAAATTTTTATTTTGTACCTTTTTTCAAAAAAAATATATATATAAAAGGCTCCGTTCTAATTTTCTTCAATTATTTACCTCTAATCAGGCTCCTATATGATAAATTAAGAAAGAATTAAAATTAAAGGTAATGTCATGGATAGAACAACCAAGCCATTGCATAAACTTTAAACTATACTAGATTTTAAAAAGCAAAAGTGAACCCAAAGAATAAGATGTATGCAGCTATCAAATTTGGGAGTTGTTTGATAGAAAGATGTTGTCCAATAATGAATTACTGTTGTCCCAAAATAAGTTCTCTTTTAGCTCGATTGGTTGTTGCGTGGAGAGTCATCTATCAAGCATAACTTGCCAATAGAAAGTCATGAACAAGTACTAAAATCAACAAGAATGTTTCAAGAGAAGCAGCAGAAAAATTTCACTAGAATTAGAACTCATCTCCACTTTGAACCCAAAATTTGACTTGAAGGTGTCTTATTTATACAAATATTTTGACGTGGGATAAGATGATCTGTGTAATACCTAAGACTCTTTCATGAGAAATATTTACCTATTTGGGAGGATTATGTTATTTGATTACTCTTGGCCAAGGTGTAATTTTCTTCTCTAGAATTATTTACATCGCCTGGCAATCAGATTGTTTATTGTGGATTTCACCCTGAAATTTCTCATGAACCTTTAGGTTAGCATTGGATTCTAGGCCAAAGTGAACTCATCTGTATAGATTACGTTTATGTTGTCCTATCTAAAGTGCCATCACAACTGTTAAATGTATTCCTTATTATTTCAATATTTTCTCCCTACCTTCTTCCTTTCACTCTTCTCTGAAATTTTTACCTTTGCTTTTCTTTCGTATCTCAGACAACACTCTTTGTTTCTCTTTCATCTTCGTTTGATTATTTGGTTCTCCCTCCTGTAGCGAAGTTTTTCCTCAACAAATTATTCTTTTTATATCTCATGGCATATATTCCTATTAGTTCACTATTTAATCATGGAGAAAGAACCCGCCTATTGGAAATATGAAGGTGTAAAACATAAAAAATTGTCCATCGCTGAGTCATTCGAAAAACACACATACAGGTAAGTTTAACACACGCATTCAGTAAAAATTTTTAATAGTGTGTTTCAACTGAGGATTATAAAAATCCCAGGAATTTAAAATTCAGCAAAATCTAAATGTATTAATTGAATTCCTTGAATTGTTAACATTACTTATTTGGATTAAAAAAATTTACATTCCATGAATTTTTCTGCACTGCCTGCAAAATGAAGATATAAACAAGCTGTTCAACTGTGGGAGATAATTATTATAGTTTTGCAACTTTATTATTTATTATTTGTCAACAAAGTAAAAACAACACTTGAATCAACAAATTCTACATTAGAAAAGAAAAACAGACATGAGAGGAGAGTAGAACCGATTAAAGAGATAGAGAAAGAGAGGTTTTGAACTTAATCATTATTTTGTTAATAATAGAAAAATATAATCGGCGGAAATGAAAAATAGTTGAATTAGTGAGAGAAAGCTCGGACGTGATCAAACGAAAGAGTGCATAGGAAAGCAAGCGAGCAAGAGGAAAGCAAATTAATTGTGATGAGGGAGAACATTCATATTCTTTCTCTCCACTCAAATTAAAATTCTTTGTTCACTGTTAAATGAAATTTCTAATTAAAATTTTTAAAATTTTAATTTCTCTCCAATCAAATATTCAAATGGTGAATTTTGTCCCAGAAAAATTTTAAATCCATTTTTAAATTACCCTCCTCTTTTAAAATTCCCGTCCTAACACACTCTAAGGAATTAGGTTTGTGACATGCCTATCTTTCGCTAATAGGAGACTTCTCTTATTCACATTTGTACTCCAACAATCCCTTTTCCTTCCCAAGTGTGAAAAGTCTATCATATGGTATGGTATGCTAACCTTCAAGTGGAGTTCTTTTTAGTTATTTGGTCATATTATTGACTTTAATATCACTATTAAAAAAAAAAAAAACCCTATAATGTAGATAAAAAAAAATGTGACACACAAAATAATACCATGTTAAATCCAAAATCTTAAGGTATTATTAGCTTTGTGAGTCCTTCTCACTTGTACGTTATTCACATACACATCTTTATCGGCATAATGTTGCTTGAGAAAGAAGAACTAAATGATCAAAGGAAGAGAGTATGTGTAAAACACGAACATTCCAAGAAGATGTAAGCAAAGAAAAGGCTTATTAATTTTTTAATCGATAAATATCAGTCATTAATCATTAATTATTGTAATGAAAGAGTTTGAATTCACGATGTACGTTGCCTCTTACATATTCTCTCTTCACTCTTAATTCTTCCTTCACAATCATCAAGTCACCTTGTCACTCCTAGGAAAACAAATGAGCTAATAATGAAGATAAGTGAAGGAAAGAAAAAAATGTAATCAAAAAATAAAGAACTAGCCCGTGCAAATTTGGTTGGGAATATTAATTGTGAATGAATATAATCAATTGCATATATAATTTTGTAAGTCTCTATTAAAAATCCTGGTTGAGTTATTTGTACAAATTACGTTAAACCAAAACATATATACATTATTCATTTATTTGCGCCTTCTATAATATCCATTCAAAACTACTATCGAAATTTTAATTTAGGACACAGGAAGAAAAGAATAGAACAAGGGACTAAAAATGACACACTTAAAATTATAAATTTCAAAACCAATCCCCCCGGTTGTCCTCCTAGCTCCCGAACCTCAAGTTTCTTATGAAAAACTGAAAACAATGTTGGCTTCAGGAAAATGTAACCGTGATCATTGTTTTTTCTGATAAGACAAAAATATCATTTTGCACGGTATTCATACATCTAGCATCACACGACATGATCATATTTCATCCTCCCTAACTCTCTCTCTCTCTCTCCATATATATACTCTGCGTTCCCTTTATCAATATCCAAGACGTAAACTTAATCCAAAACTCATATATGTTTGAAAATTAAACTATACAAATTTATTCTCTAAGAAAAGTTTAAAAATGCTACCTAGACCAATGTCAAATTATGCTATAAATATGTGTGTTTCATTTTGTTCTTCCTTTTTGGATGATTTTGGGATAAAACTGTTCTGGAAACGCCTGGGAGACCATGTCCTTGTTGTTTAAGCAATTTTTCGATCGAGAGTGTTTGATTTGACTAGTCAACTTAAGTCCTCGGTGATCACGTTACCCTAATTTGCTGTTCCCCCATTTTGTCTACCCATTGTCTCGAATAAATAATATCAATAAAGATCTTGGATGAAAATTTTTCCTTGTAACTAATTAAAACTTAATCATTCGCTTATTTTAATCCGAAGTGACCTCACTCGCATCTCCCGCACAAATTTGAGTATTATTGGAAAGAGTCGTTAAGATTTTGTTAAATAGGTTCCAAGCTCTCAAAATTAATCAATAAAAATATCCCAGGAATATAATAGTAATATTTTGCACTATAGCATTTTTTTAAGAACACTATAGCATTGTTGGAAATCTTTAGATAACATGGTATTGCGTGTAGAGACTGACACACTGAGAAGGGTGAAAACAAAAGAACAAGGCTTTCTTTCTCTCTCTCTTTCTCGCCATGCACACCGTGCCCTCAAAGTTTTAGCCCCAATTTGGAAACACAGTGGGACAATAAAATTATAGCATATCTCTAGAAAGGTGATTCTTTCTTTCACTCTCTCTCCAAAACACTATTTAAATACAACCATAGCCCTCTTCTTTCTCCCATGCATTACTTGTCTCAATTTCTTTCTCGATCCCCAACATCGGTGCCTAGCTATTACAACAATCATTGTACACACTCTAGACTCTACAACCCCACCTTCATCTCTTGTTCTCTGATTCTCTTCTGACTAGTTAATTTTTCCCATCTCTATAATCAATTGTTTCAAATTCTCTGACACTTCCCAACTCTTTCCCATCACTACACATATCGGTTGTTAGGATTCACAACTAGACTTAAATTAAGTAGTTCAGTTTCTCTATATATATATATAAATATATAAGATGTCTAGCAGGAGGTCACGGTCAAGGCAAACAAGTAGTTCAAGGAATATCACTGATGATCAAATCAATGATCTTGTCTCAAAGTTGCAACAGCTTCTTCCAGAGATTCGCGATAGGCGCTCTGATAAGGTTCCCTTCACACATATTTCATTTTTTAATTTCAGTTCTTCAAGACAACTTCTGCCTCTTTCTTAATTTGTTTAACTGCACATTTACATTCAAGGTTTTAAGCTGCTGCCTTAATTTTATCGTGCGAAAAATTATAGATAAATATGTCTGTAATATTAATTAGAGTCGGGTTGCAATCACAAATAACCTAAGAAAAAATCTCAAATCACGCCGGAGCCGTTTTTAATAAACCTTGTTCACATTTAAATTTACCGAATTGCTAGTTTTTCTCTAACTAAGCTCTATAAATTGCTATACTATGATGTACGGGCATGAGTATCAAACAGATATGTCATTATTTGAAAAGCATCAGGATCAGTACTGTTAGCATATTAATGTCTGGTTTTCGATTACAGCTGACTTTCAAAGAAATGTTTTTGTGGCACTCGTTTAAACACGGATTCCTAACTAAATTTTTTAAAAATCATTTTCTTTTATAAGTTACAGTTTTTATAACTTTAATTAAATTTTAACCACTACTAACGTTAGCTCTGAAAAAGCTGTCATTGCCACATTTTTTTTTTGTATGATTTTTTTACAAATGCAGCCAGTAATCTAACATATATAATATTTCCTAGATATTCTTAATCAGGGAAAAACAATCTTGAGATATCACAAAAACTGAATGGTTTTCTTGGAAATCTTGAGAAACTTTTTTCTTCAAATTAATGTAACATTTTGTTAATATTTAAAGTCCATTATTACCCACCCCAAAAAAAATTACACCAGAATCGAACATCAATCTGTGCAGCATTATTGAGATCTTTTCTATCTTAAATTGATGAAAAACCCTCCTTAACATTTATTAATTTTTTATCTCTATTTTTATTGTATTATATTACTTATAATATCTATATTACTTATTATTGTCTATACTTTTTTCTCTTCTTTCTCTCTCTAAAAGTCAATTGGTACTTAAGTTTTTCAATATTTTTTCAATAAAATCCAGCATAAAATGTTAATATATAACAAATTATATATGTATTGTGAATTTTGATATATATAGAATTGGATTGTTAAAATAATGTGAATTTTAAATGCTTACTTCAGGTTTCAGCTACAAAGGTGTTGCAAGAGACATGCAACTACATTAGAAACTTACACAGAGAAGTAGATGACCTAAGTGAGCGCTTATCGGAGCTTTTGGCTACAACTGACACGGCACAAGCTGCTATAATTAGAAACTTACTTATGCAATAGATCGGTCCACTGTAGTTTATCCTATAATTCATAGTTAGCATTTCAGTACTTGTGACCCGATCCAGAAGTAGTACTTGTCTATTTCTTATTCCTTTTTCGTACTTCACTTTATTTGTACTGGTTTCTCTCCACTTATATGCATCATTACATCTTTTGCAAAGTCCAATTTCTTTATATAAAATATTAAATTAAAAAAACTTCGGAATTCGTCGCTTGCGAAAATATATATGCACTTTGTCGTTATTAATTAAATTGATTCTAATGACTTCCGATTTCTCTTTCTAAGTATTAGTAGATATTAGAGGGACAATTGTTTTAATTATATTTACCATAGAAAATGGCTTCCCGCAATAGCCTCGTGTATGGAAATGGATAACTAGCTGTCACAATGCTAGTTAAATAATGAATTGATTAACCAGTACTCTAACTCTAGTCACCCTTAAAAACAAAAAGTAATGCGCTAACTCTTAGACGGTTAAATGGACAAGTGATCATCCTAACGTTTGTTTACCCTTAAATCATAAGTAATTGACCTTCCTTTTTCAAGGAGAACGTCATCCTTAGCTAGCCTTTTTATTTTAAGATCCTACCTCACCTGAAGTTCATATGGGTAATACAACATATATTACATTAAAGGGAATGGATTGAGGATCGAGTGAAAGTAACAAATATAATATCAAATATTAATTTTAAAAATTAAGCATTAGAGGAAGTTCGTTTTTATTTACAATGCACTTCTATTCTTAACTTCACCTAATCTTGTATAATAATTTAGACAATTTCAACGTAGTAGTATCAAAATATGTATATTATCAACTAATTAGAATAATTATAGGCATGATTTTTATAAACCATTATTATAAAATCAATTATTTATACCAGCATCATCATATATTACGTTTTGTTTTGTGATTTGATAAAAATAAAAACAGAATTGCCTATAAGCAAATTTGAGCAAAGTTTTTCTAATATAATATTATTTATAATCATTCATATTGCTTGTCTCACTTAGACTCATTGGTTTTGTCTTAAGTTTATGTTTCCTTAAACTTATTAAGTTTAACTTTAGGATTGTTTCTCTTTCATTTTGAAAAAATAGACCTTGATAATTGATTAAGAAGTTATATTAAGAAGCTTAAAGAGAGATTGAGTGGAAAAATACAAGATAGAACATCATAAATAAAACTTATAAAGTGAGAAAACTTGTGTGACTTGAGTAAAACACTTAGCTGAGTGGTGGGAATTTTTTTCTCTATTATTTCTTGATACATTATTATTTTGATCACTTTCTCTGCATTTATCACATCCTATTAGAGCATTATTAATGGTCAATTATTATGCTTTAATGCATTTATGAGTTTGGGCTCAATTAGGCCTTAAGTGCTTATTTTTGTTCTAATTCGTTATAATTTCCGGTTTTGACTAGGTTTACTAAAACAGGCATAACTCTCACTACAGAACTTCGTTTGAACTCCATTATATGTTGAATTAAAGAGGACTCAGAGAGTTACAAAAACTACGAAGACATAAAGAACTAATTAGGACTGCATCTAGGGTGAAATTGGGCTTGAAAGTGACACACGAAAACTAGTTGAAAATTTCAGCGTGAAGAATTAGTTTAGAGCCACTTTTAATGCATGTAATTGATCCATTTATGTAATGCATTGAGTAGGATTCGAAGTTGGGTCCTGATACACTTAAAAAGTCATGTGACTTGCACATGCTTGACCCTCTTTAAATACCTCAAACTCAAAAATCTGAACAACTTTTACATCATAATCCATATTTTCATTGTTGTTATGGAATTCCGATTCATGCCTAGTCTAATTTCAATTATGCGCAACTAATTTCACCAACCAATTCGATCTCAATAAGATCCCTAATTTCGTTAGGTTCTCTGTTTTCAATTGCATGAGTACTCATTTTAGTTGCTGTAATTTTGATTTGAGATATTCGATTGATGTTTTGAATTGGATTTATGGATGTTCTGTCGTTGTTGATTGATAACGAATGCAGAGAACTAATTATGTGATTCAAAACTAAGTTGTGTGCTCTCATGCGGTTGTGTGAGTTTAAAGGTCACCAAGTGTTCAATGATAGTTCTCTAAGATTTTAGAGCGCTAGTTCAGTATTGGGATTCAGAGATCTCGGTTCCAATACACTGCATAGATGGGTGTTTTTATTTTGTTGAACCAATGAGGGTCCGATAGAGATCAGATTGGTGCCTTTTAACAGTTGTTCTTGCGATTTAATTACTTAGCGATTCTATTCAATTACTGTTTGTTAATTGCATTTAATTGTTGCTGTTTAATTGCTTTTAATTTTCCTAACACAAAACCCCCCAAAAATTACATTTCATATTTCGGCTACACAGAAGTAACAAAGTATTATGTAGAAAACGATTCAGGTCCATTATTACTGCAAAGTAGTAGCTAAATTTGGTTTAATTTGACGCACGTTCGGCGCTTGTGTCATTTCTCTAATACATTAACCTTTTTTCCTTGCAGTCATGAAAGTTCTACAAGTAAATATTATCAATTATCCCCTAGGTCCATGAAAATGCTAGAATATTTTAATAGAGAGATGGACAAAATGTGTGATGCATGGAGACAAGACTTTGCAAAAAAAAAAAAAGAATATGAAAGGAAGGTAAGAAGAGATTATGAAGAAAGAGATAGAGAAGAAAAAGAAAGAAGAGGTAGACTGATAAGAGATGAAAAATAAAAGAAGAAAAAAATGATAAGAAGAGAAAATGAGAGGAAGATTAGAGAAGATATTGAGAGAAGAAAAGCCATGAAAGGCGTCATCATTCATATCAAAGAAGTAATAGAAACTACTATGAATCTAAAGGCGAGTATAAAGAGAGAAGAGTGAGAGAAAAGAATAAAAGAGAAGAAACCAAAAGGAGAAAAAGAAAAGACAGAATTTTGAGAGAGGAAAATAGGACAAGAGAAGACAAAAACAAAGAGTAGAAGAAAAGTTAAAAGAAAAAGAGTAAAAAGAGTTTAAGGAAAAGGAGTTAAAAGAAAAGGAATTTGAAAAAGGGTGTTAAGAGAAGCGGAGTTAAAGGAGAAAAAGTTGAATGAAATAAAAATGAAAGAAAGAAAATTGAGGGATAAATAAGAGAATGAAACACATAATGTTTTGATTGTTTATACTTATAATCATTGCTTTGTTTATGAACATTCTCAATTGAATAATCATGAAGGAATAGCTTTAAAGGAAGAATGCATAACACAAGAAGACATCTTCTTGTGTGAGGATGTGGAAAAAAAAGAGAACTCAAAGCACGTGGAGGAGTTATTTGTGACTTTCCTTATAAAAATCCTTTTACTTTGATACCTAGTAGAGAATTATCTAGAAAGTTTACTTGGAGCACACATCATGAAGAAAATAAAGTATGCATGAGATTAAAGCAACCACTAGAGAAGATTTTCTTAACACTTGAAATGCTTTCAACTTGCTATTTGAATAACTCTACATGTGTCAAACTAGAGCCTTATAGCATTAAGCCTTGGACAATTATTGAGTTTGATAATTTAGACCTCTTAATTGTAACTAATAACCTTTGTTTACATGATGTTGAATATCCTTCTAGGTTGTTGGGATAATTTAATAAGGAGAGAAGCTTCCACACTTAGTGAAGAACAAATACCTAGACAAAGGGAGCAAGAAGTAGAAACCCCGAAGAGTTTTGGCCACATTATTAATAAACATTTAAATTCCTTATTTCTTTCTTTAAATTATGTTGTTGACATTAGAAAGCAATATATCTTGTTGCTATATGATTTGAAAGCAAGCGAAGCACGAAAATTGTTAAAATTAGATGCTAAGATTAAGTTAAATAGGTGGAGAGTTATGAAACTTCAATTATTTTTACCACTATGCACTCACTATAAAATGCAAGTATACCCTCACATTAAATCATTTGCATTGGATTCTATAAAAAATTATTTACATATTATTGTGGATGGTTTTGTGGTATTTGACCCAGGTGGTTATTTTTCATATAGGTAAAGAGGACTCTATTAGGGGGCAGGAATCCATTTGAGAAAATTTTCTAAAGGAGATGAACCTTTTTAGATCTTTGAGAAAGTAGGATCCCAATAATCATAACTTGATCTTCTTATTGTTTTTATTGGAAGAAATATCCTCAAAATTGATGACTTGCTTTGATAATATAGGTAACGATCAAGCCAACTTGGGGACAAGATGGAAACAAGAATGACGGTTTGATGGAAGTCCATCTTGAGCTCTTACAAGTAGAAGAATAACAAACTCTTACTTAAGATAATAGAAAAGAAGGTTTAAGAAGAACTGTGAAAGTCGAAGTCAAAGGATCATGACCTTACTCATATTTTTAAGCTTTGTAGTCTTCTTATTAATATGTAAATTTGTTTATGTACTATGGACCTAACAAGAGTTTGAAGCCAACAACCAGTATGTGTAATAATGGACCAATTTATAACTTGTAATTAGGAATAATTAGGAGAGTGTATTACATTTGCCTAAAGGTAGTGTAATACACTTGCTTGATAGAGTAGGATGAATATGTGTCATGTGTTCCACTAACTCTAGTTTGAATTTAGACCTTTGATCACAAGATCAAAAGTTAAACTTGAAATTATAACCACGTATGTTTCATACCACCTTAGCTTAAATTTGAATCATAGGATTAGATCTAATCTAAGGATGGAGAGTGAACACATGTTTCATGCCACCTTTACTTAAATCCAAGTCATGTGATTAGATCTAATATAAATGTGGGAAATGCACGCATATTCCTTGTCATCTAAGAGTGAATTTGATCCATTAAATTCAAACATAATCTTGAATTTGAATTTTAAATTAAAATCTAATAGAATCTTATATGAATTTTAAATTGAAATATGGAATTCAAATTAGAATCTAATAGATTCATATTTCAATTTTAAATTTTAAATCCAAGTAGTTAAAATTCATTTTTAAAATTTGAATTTGAAATTTAATATTAGAATCTAATAGAATCCAATTTAAATTTGAAATTCTAAATCTATGAGTGAATCACAACCATTAGAGGAGATCTCATCCAAAGGACAAATAATAATATTGAATTAGTGGTTCTCTTTGACTTTTGAATGTGTAACTCTCGTTCAATTTTTGTAAAGTATTTTAGGATTTTCTAGGCTTATTAATGTAAGCCTTCTTGGAGAATTAGCAAAATTTTCCCAATCTTCCATTCTTCAAGAGACAATTCCATGAATTAATGATGAACACAGCAGAATAAGATTCAAGAAGGGAATGAAATTTAGAAAATGGAAGAGATAAGGAATGGTTGGAGCACCATGTAAGGCAGTAAGCTCAATGAAGATTCGCCTCATGGAGTTAACACCATGATAAGATCCAAGCAAGGTTTTCTCAAGAAACCTAGAAGAGAATCCTCACTTAGCAAAAATGTTTCTATTTCAAATTTGATCAAAAGTTCTCAAACTTGGAAATTCAATCCTATTCATAAACTTGTTGACTTATTTTATAGTCACACTTCGGCAAGTGTACCGGTCGTTTATAAGTTTAGAAAAGATGAGAAAGGGTTGTCGAACCACAAAGACTGAATGATGAATTACCGAATGCTTAACATGCTTTGCTATTAGGACGAACCGATGAATGAATCATTTGTGTAAAATTAAGCAACTATGTAAAAGTAAGCAGTATACTGTAAAACATATAAAGAAAGCAAGTAAATGTTTAAGTTTCTAAACAGAACAATGAAGAAGGTTAGGAAATAGGTTCATTCAATTCCTTCCCTCAAGTAACTATTTCCTATGTCAATTCAACAGAAATCATTCAATTGGAGATAGAATTCGTGATACCGTAGACTAATCCTATTCCTAGGTCTTTAGTCCATTTGAATGACTAATATAATCCCTAATCCCTTAGGTGAGAACATAAGTGCATTCAAGAAGCGAAACAGATGAATTCCTAACATCTCATAGCATACAAGTTCTATTCCTAGACTCATGCATAGCTATAGTGATACTCTTCCTCTCCTAATTCAACTATCAATTTTCCAATCGTATAATTGAAATGAGAAACAAATCCTAAAGGAACAGTTCAATCCAGTCCAAACATTAATATCCCTATCTCTATTTGAACTTCATGAATTAACCTCAAGAATTAGCAATAAGTAAGAAGAGATCAATCAATTAACTGAAATTACACTTGAATTAACATAGAAATTCGTTACAAGAGTTCTGGAATCAAAATCCCCATTCCTAACCTAGAAATCTAGCCTAGCATGGAAATGAGAAAAGAAAGAAGAGAAAAAGAAATTAAACACAAGAGAAGCTCCATAATTGCTTGATTCTTGCTTCCACAAGCTCACAAGCTCAGAAATCTCTAGGTTTGATGGAGGAAGATGGAGAACGAAGGTGGAGAAGAGAGAAATTGCAAGAAGCGTGCAGAGGAAGGAACTAACAAAACTGAATTATGAATTCTATATGTGATTTCGCGCCCAAAAGCCATTATATAGGTGAAGAAATGCGCCCTCCACTTAACCCATTTGCGCCTTGGCGCGTTTGTCCAGAGAAAGGGGTTCAATTGCGCCTCAGTGCGCGCCTAGGCGCGTCTTTGCGCCTCAGCAAGCCTCTCAATTGCGCCTAGGCGCATTTAAACAGAGATGGGTCTTCATTTGTGCCTCAACATGCGTCTAGGCGCGTTTTTTGCGCCTCTACTTGGTCCTCATTTGCGCCTTGGCGCGTTTCAACAGCAAGGGAGGATGGATTTGCGCCTTGTGTTGCCCTATGTTGCGCCTTGGCGCGAATTCTGGTCTTGATGGCTTGACTTGAGCTTCCATTTCTCCTCTTCTTGATGGCTTGCACTCCAAGTCTTCATCTTAAGTTTATGGGCTTTCCTTCCAAGCTTCTATCTCTTCTTCAATCAACCTACAATTAACAGAAAAGAGGATAAAATGACTTGAAAACACAAGAAATACCTATAAAACAAACAAAACACTAAATCAAATACTAACACTAAACAAATATGGTATTTTCAATGTTTTCTTGTTTAAACTACGACTAAACCTAGTGAAAATGGATGGAAATGGACTGAAAACACCTAGGAAAACATGTATAATTTGGCACTTTGTCGATGGTACCAACAATACCATCTTCGAACTCATTTGCGTCACTCCAGAACTCGGCATAGGCCTCCATCAGCCATGGCCCTCTCATCTCGGCGAACTCCATCCAGCCGTTGTGGGCTAATATCTTAGCCACTCTATCCGAGATGTTTTCCACAGTCTCTCTCGAGATCCACTTGCTGGGCAAGAAGAGATCTTGAGCGAAGAAAGTAGCTTCGGTTGCTTTGGTGTTCTTGGCGGCCATTTTTAGGTTTGAAAAAGAGAGAGTTAAGTTTGTGAGTAAAGTATTCAGAGAAGATGTGAATGCAGTAAAGAGTAAAAATGTGAACTTTAAGCGTATTTATAGGCAAAAACTAAAACAGTTGTGATTCATCAGACGGAAGAATTTTAAAAACCGTCCCTGATTTTACGTGTCCCTATCATTGCCTTTTTAATGATTGATTTGACTTCTGCAATTCACAGCGCGTGCTTCCCAACGTCCTAGAATAGTGCAATAAATGATAGACACATTTATTGCTACTTTTAATTTGTCCCTGCACACTTAACTTTAAAATATTTAAATAATATCCTTGCGTCTGTTGAATTTCCTCAGACTGATTCAACTTGATCAAACGCAAAATTTCGTCTTAACACGAAAACATAAATAAATGTACAGATGAAATGAAATGCTCAGACGAAAGAGAAACTTTAATCAATTAAAGGAATAATTCCTAAATTTTCTTTAATGAAATTAAAGCGAGTTTCGTCTAAAGCTTTTGTAAATATATCTGCCCATTGAAAATCAGTTTGCACAAACTGTATATCGAAAATACCTTTTTTAACATAATCTCTTATGAAATGAAATCGGATTTCAATATGCTTGGCTTTTGAATGTTGAATAGGATTTTTGCTGAGATTTATTGCACTTGTGTTATCACAAAATACTGGTATATGATTTTCAAACCTGGAGTAATCCTCAAGTTGATGTTTTATCCAAAGTAATTGTGAGCAACACCTGCAAAGAATATACTACTGCCGGTGGTTGAGAGTGCAATGGAGTTTTGCTTCTTGCTTAACCAAGAGATTAGTGATGAACCAAGGAATTGGCATCCACCACTTGTGCTTTTTTTCTCCACTTTATCTCCAGCATAATCAGCATCACAATAGCCACTTAAGTTGAAATCACTATTTTCCTTATAAAACAGAGAGAGATTAGTGGTTCCAACAAAATATCTTAAAATGCGTTTAACAGCTTGTAAATGTGATTCTCTAGGATCAGATTGAAAGCGTGCACATAGACAGACACTAAACATAATGTCAGGTCTACTAGCAGTGAAATATAGAAGAGATCCAATCATACCTCTGTATACCGTCTGATCAACGGTCTTACCTGATTCATCTTTGTTGAGACTGGCTCCAGACGAATGCATGGGAGTTTTCATCGGTTTGGCATTTTCCATTTTGAATTTCTTTAGAAGTTCCTTTGTATACTTCTGTTGATGAATGTATATGCCTTGTTTAGTCTGTTTGATTTGAAGTCCTAAGAAAAACTTCAGCTCTCCCATCATGCTCATCTCGAATTCTTCCTGCATTAACTTAGAGAAATCCTTGCACAAGGATTCGTTAGTTGCTCCAAAGACTATATCATCTACATATATCTGAACAATAATAAAGTCTTTTAAAACGCTTTTCTTGAAGAGTGTAGTATCCACTTTCCCTCTTGAAAAACCATTTTGAAGAAGAAAGGAACTTAGTTTTTCATACCAAGCTCGAGGAGCCTGTTTAAGACCATATAGTGCCTTTTTGAGTTTGAAAACATGATCTGGTTGAGATGAACTCTCAAATCCAGGAGGTTGTCTTACATATACTTCCTCTTCAATAAAACCGTTTAGAAAAGCACTTTTTACGTCCATTTGATATAGGATGATATTCTTATGAGCAGCAAAGGCAAGCAAAATTCTAATAGCTTCCAATTTAGCTACAGGAGCAAAAGTTTCAGTGAAATTTATACCTTCTTGTTGATTATAGCTTTGAGCTACTAATCTTGCTTTGTTCCTTACCACTTTACCAGCTTCATCGAGCTTGTTTCTGAACACCCATCTAGTGCCAATGATACTTTTGTTCTTTGGTTTCTCAACTAAGGTCCAGACGTCATTTCTGATGAACTGATTAAGTTCTTCTTCCATAGCCAAGATCCAGTCATTGTCTTGAAGAGCATCTTCAATATTCTTGGGTTCTATTTCTGATACAAGAGCATAGCTTGAGATATTCTTCACTTTTGATCTTGTTTGAACACCTTGAGATTTATCTCCAATGATCAAATCTTGAGTGTGATTTGAGGTGAATTTCTAAGATTTGACAGGCGCATGATCAACAGTCTGATGAGGGTCAGACGAAGAGGATTCGTCTGTGCTTCTATCGTCTGCTCTTGTGACTGTTCTTTCATCTGACTCTGGTTTATCATTTTGACTTGAACTTTGACCAGAAGGGTTAATCTGCAAATTATCAAATAAGTTTTCTAGGTCTGATATTTCTTTATCAGCCTTTGAGTTATCTTGGAAATTTCCATGAATTGATTCCTCTACAACTTGCGTCTTAGAGTTAAATACTCTATAGGCCTTAGACGTATTGGAATATCCAAGTAAGAATCCCTTCACCACCTTTGAATCAAATTTACCAAGTTGATCTTTGGTGTTTAAGATGAAACATTCACATCCAAAAGGATGGAAATAAGAAATGTTGGGTCCTCTTCCTTTCCATAGTTCATATGAAGTCTTATTCAATATTGGTCTTATCAATATTCTGTTTTGAATATAACAGGAAGTATTAATTGCTTCTGCCCAATAATATTTAGAGAGAGAGCTTTCATGCAATAAAGTTCTAGCCATTTCTTGTAGGGTACGATTTTTCCTTTCCACAACTCTATTTTGCTGGGGAGTTCTTGGAGACGAAAAATTGTGAAAGATACCATTTTCAAAACAAAAGGCTTTGAACTCAGAATTTTCAAATTCTGTTCCATGATCACTCCTTACAAACGCAATACATATTCCTTTTTCTCTTTGAACACGTTTGCAGAATATTTCAAAAACACTGAATGACTCATGTTTATGTGCTAGGAAGTATACCCATGTGAATCTAGTATAATCATCTACAATCACAAATCCATATCTCTTTCCTCGAAGACTTTCAGTCTGAGTAAGTCCAAAGAGATCAATGTGTAACAGTTCTAGCGGTCTTGTCGTGGAAACAACATTTTTTGATTTAAAGGAAGCTTTGAGTTGTTTCCCATGCTGACAAGATTCACACAGACGATTGGATTTCCAAGATATTTTCGGCAAACCTTTTACAAGATCCTTTTTAGAAATTTTTGAAATATACTTGAGACTTAAATGTCCAAGCTTTTTGTGCCAAATATCTCGTTCATCGTCTGTTGAAATTAAACATGTTACATTCTGATCACTAAGGTCAGAAAGACAAACCTCATAAAGATTATTCCTTCTTTTCCCAATAAAAAGAATGGATTTGTCTTTGTTTTTGACTATACGTTCATCTGAGTTAAAAGCTACTTCATATCCACTATCACAAAATTGACTTATGCTAAGTAGATTGAAGTTAAGACCTTTAACATAAGACACATTATGGATAAGAGGATTGGGTGTCTTACCAACAGTCTCAATGCCTAAGATTTTACCTTTCCCTGAACCATATGATACAGACCCTTTACTTGGTCTGAGATCTTGGAACATATACAGGTCTCCCGTCATGTGTCACGAGCATCCATTGTCCAGGTACCAGCTTGAAGTCCTCTCTTTTCCTATTAAGGATATCTGCAACAGGAATAATGAGTGACTTTGGTACCCAAAACTTTTTGGGTCCTTCTTTGTTAGTGAGAGAAGATTTCTTCTTGTTTAAGGTTCTTTTATCTTTTCTATAATTATTTGGAAACTTATTATAATTTTTGATCTTCTTCTTATGGACAGACGGAATAAAATTATTTTTCACTTCGTCTGACTCTTCAACATAACCAAGTCCACTTTTGTCAGACGGAGATCTCCCATATTTTAAAATATTTTCTAGCATGGAGGATCCCTTAGTGAACTTTGTTAAGTCTTTGAGTAAGGATTCATTTTCTTTCTTTAATCTTTCAATTTCAGAAATAAAATTATCCTTTTCAAACTCAGATGATTTTTCGTCTGATACTTCTTTTTGAAGCAACTCATTTTTAAATCTCAAAGTAGCATTTTCTTCCAAAGTTTGTTTTAACTTGGCTTTGCATACTTTGTACTGCTTAGCAATAAAATGTGAGTTGACCAAAAGTATATCATATGAAATTTCTTCTGATTCTGACTCAGACTCAGATGAGGAGGATGAAGAAGTTTCGGTCGTTACCTCGATGAGACAGGTGTCTCCGACCATGAGCGATATTTGCAGTTTCTTCTTCTTCAGTGGATTCCTCTGAGCTTTCGCTGTCAAGGTCTTCCCAAGTCACTAGACTTTTCTTTCCCTTGTCTTTGCGAGGATTCCATCTTTTCTTCAGTCTTGGACACTCTGATCTCATGTGTCCAGGTTTTCTACATTCATAGCAGATAACGTCTGAGCTCTCCTCCTTGCTTGATGATTTGTCAGGGAGCTTTCTCTCCTTCTTCCTGAAGAAGCGTTGACCTCTCCCCTTTTTCATCATCATCTTTTTAAAGCGTCTGGCCATGAGGGAAATCTCATCGTCAGACGATTCATCAGACGAATCAGATTCAGTGGTGTCTGCTTTCAACACTCTGTGCTTCGTCTTTCTTTCTTTCTTAGGAGTTTCCTCCTTTGTTGTGTTATTGACAGACGGAAGAGCTATTGGTTCTTCAACCTTGATCTTGTCTCTTTTGCATAAGAGTACCTCATGTACTCTCAAAGCTCCTATTAACTCATCAAGAGTTAACGTCTTCATATCACGCCCAACCGAAATGGCAGTGGACATAGCTTCCCATGGAGGAGGAAGACTATCCAATATCTTCATGTTGTTTTGAGCTCTGGTGAAGGTAATATCCAGCGCAGTGAATCCATTCAATATTGTTTGGAATCTTCCAAACATCATATCGATATATTCTCCTTTCTTCATAGAGAACATCTCATATTCTCTTTGAAGTGTAGCAGCCTTCCTCATGCATACATCTCCATACGATCTGCCGAGTAAGGGTAGTCATCACCAGAGAACGTCGGAGGCTTGTTCATGGATGATCCTCCTGATAAGAACGAAGGTCCTTGAGACTCCATCTAGGATCTTTTCCTCTAGCAGCTGTTAAGCGCTCAACCCTTAGAGGCTGAGCTCTGATACCAAACTGTAAAAGATAAAACACAAGAAAGGGGGTTGAATTGTGTTACTTTAAAAAAATTTGTTCCTTTCGTCTGTGAGTTTAAAGGGGTTCAGACGAAACAGTCTTAATCTTTCAAAGATTGATTTTAATGAACAGACGTTATAGTTTGATTATCCCCGTTAGTCAAAAGCTTAAGAGAATAAATACACAAGTATTTTATACTGGTTCGTCTATCCAAGACTACGTCTAGTTACTCAGCAACCACTGAGTTTTCACTACAAACCGTGAAAAGGTTACAAGTATTATTTGAACCCAGCCACTTCTGGCTATTACACGATATTCTTTGATTCCAGCCTTCGCAGGCTAAACAGCAAAGGTATTCTTTGGAACACAGCCTCCTCAGGCTAAAATACCACACAAGTGGATTTTAAACAGATGTTAAAACAAAGAAATTCCTCTACACAGAGAGGGTTTTTACAATGAAGAATGTTCAGAATATTTGAGCGAAATCTCAGAGGATAGAATAAGAGAAGCGTTTTCGCCAACTGAATTCTGATGAAGTGAAGTCTTTATATAGGCATCCTCTTCAAATGACCGTTAGACTCAGATGATTGCCGTTGGATAGTTTCTAGAGAGCTTTCCAAAAGTTTTCAGTTGTACTTGATTGATTGATGTGGAACACAGCGGATGCAGCGGACTTAGATTGCGTGCGCAGTACCTTTTCTGACTTGTACAGAGATTTTGACAAAAAGGTGAAGACCTTTTTGACTTGCATGTGTAAGCTCGAATCTCTATACTAATCTTGGATGCTTCTAATGAGTACTTCCTTAGATTTGAAATCTTAGCGCGAGTGACTCAACTTTGCTTCACTTTTGGACAGACGATATATGCCTTCAGTTTTTAAGATGTTTCGTCTTATCCTATCGTCTGATGACTTCAACTTGAGACAGACGAATGACTTCCATCTGAGGAGTCATCTTTCGTTTGTGCTCGTTCCTTCTGACTTGCTTGTTGAACTTCCGTCTGAGAAAGTTTCGTCTGTCTTGTAAAAATCAAAACCTTTGATAAGTTCATCATCTTGATCTAACAATTTCAAAATAAATCATCCATGCTTGAGACACATATCCAAAACTGGAGCAATCTGACTTCTCATTTGCAGTAGGCATACACCTCTATCACTTTTCAAGACAATAATTATCATAATTTTTAATGACTCATCAAATGCAAGTATGCTACCCCATAACACAACAAACCTCTCGAAAACACTCATACTACTCCATCATAATTCAATCTTATATGCATTCATTCTAACATAAGTAAGGAAGCACACCAAGGCACAATAACACAAATACATAACTTCATTTAGATAAATCAAATACAATGAAAATAGAGGACTTACGTTGAGCGTGAATCACTCGTTATGCTCGGCCTGAAGCTCTGGAGACTCCCCTTGAGCCTTCATAACCCCACACTTAGTGTCAGCACAAGTTGACACTTATAGTTGACTTTCAGACACACACCCTCTCTCTAGACTCTCACGCTAAGTGAGAGTGTAGTCTCAAGCTTAACGTGATAACATGACTCCTCATACCCTTCCCCTAGCACTTGACGTTTTGACCTGGCTACTTGCCACACTCTGCATGGCATGATAGCAAAATGTAGAAACTCTACATTTATTGGTAAGTTTAGAATTTTCTCCAAACTCCTCCACAATCATTCAAAGCCTAGTCTAATAACCATCCAAACACGTTTAAATGCTTATTCTAAGGTTGGTTATTATTTCAATCATGATTAAAATGACTTTTCTTTGATTTTGGCTCTCTAAACCTTAAATTTATTAAAATTACTAACTTAAAGGGTTTTTTGAAGGGTCCAAACCTATTCTAAGGCTTTTCGGAATAAACAGAGAGTTCCAACAAGTAAAAAATGGTCAAGCAAACTCTCTAAAAGGTCGATTGGGTTCAAGTTCCCCTCATTCCAAAAGTTTACCCCTAAACACCCAAATCCAACCATTCTCACAATTACTGATTTCTCTTTGGGTTTTTTCTCACTCTCATTCACCCTCTCCCTCACCAAATATACATATACATTATAACCAAACAATAAGCATTCTCATAATACATAAACAATGACATACCCATACACATACTCATATTTATTCAAATCATAAAGCAACAACCACATTATTCAAATTCAAATTTATCATTCACAAGGAATATATTTGTATCACAATAATAATTAATGGATATTGTTTATTGGATATTGATTATTCAAACATAGAAGTGTCCATTATCATTAACTATTTTAGAACTATCCTAACTTTAAAAGGGGAAATTCATGCAATGAAGAGAATTTGATAAGACGATTACAAAGATTATCAAACCCTAATTGGAATCCCAAACGTGCAGCAAAATGAAGGGAGAAATGGTGATAATGGTAGCTACTAGACCCTAAGGCTATGCACGTGAAAGGCCAAAGGTGATGAGAAGTGAAAGTTTATTAAAAGAGAAGAGGAAAATGAGATTCGTGAGTGGTTTCGAATTTTCGAATAGGAATGTGCAATGAGGAGCAAAATATAACTTCCAAGAATGTGCATCAACCTAAAGAATTTGAAACTAATAAGGATAAAATGGAAAAAGAAAAAGAAGGAAACCTGAGTGCTTATGGGTATTTTTAAAAATTTCAAATAAAATTTCGAGAAATACTATTTTACTCAAAACTTTATTTTGAATAGAAAATACACATCGTTTTCTCAACAAACAACTCTATAATACTTAATCAATGCCAACTATCCTAAAACTTTGTTAATTTCATTAAAATAGAGTATAAATCCAACTAATTTATTTTTAAATTCCAAAACTCATAAAATTCAAGAATTCAAGAATAATAATTAAAACAACAATTTTCTATAATTTGGTGAAATTTAAATTAATTAATTCAAATTAAATCTCTAACATAAAATAAGTCATAGATTTAGTTCAAGAGCATAATTAATTAATTCCTCCAAGTCACAATTATACACAACACCACACATAACTCATACAAATATATCGTCAAAAAAACTTAGGGCGTTACACACTTATATTCCTACTTTGAACCATTATGTTATACATGTTTTTTTTTTCTTGGAAGAATGAGCACATTTACAAAAACTTAAATTCATAATTCTCAAGGTTAATTACAAGCCCTTTAACGTTTAATATTTGGATTTTTTTTTTTTTGTCTTTTACACTTACAATTATCTGTCTAATACAATCTAATAAACAAAGTAGAAGTGATGAATGTGGGTATTACATGTTAAAATGGATGGAAAGTATCATGTAAATGGGTGTTGTTATTTTTTGGAATGATGTGATATGTATTGGTTTGGCCTTAAAATTGATCGGTAATGTGATTCGATTTTGGTTATATGAATGGATTAATTGATTATGTGCATCAGTGATAATTTATTAGGATTGTGATGATTTGTAATTTAAATAGGGTCAATTGTGATAATTGTTGGTTTTCCTACACAAATGACAATGGTTGTTTGTTAATGATACTAAATTAGCAACAATTATTTTACAACGGTCATTATTTTGTTTTGTTGAAGAAACAACTACAGAACTTGTAAAAATGGTTGTTCAAGTTAATTGGACAATAATCACTTGTTAATGAAAAACACATTTTGACCATAATATGCCTAACAATACGTGGATGTGTCTTTTTAAGGCATTCACATCATTTTCCTTAACAACTTGACTAAACTCATATCAACAATCATATAAAAGAGTTGAGTTATCATAAATAAAAGAATAAAAAGAAAAAGAAAAGTGTCAAGTACTTTAGTAGACAATAAACTTATATTCATCTTAGAATAAATATCTTGTAAAATACTTTTTCTCAGTAAAGTAGTACATTATTGTACTTCATTGTATATCTTCTCTCTGAGAATAGATTTTATATCTTGAATAAAAATTTTGTTTGTAAAAATCACGAATGACTTAAGTGAAGAAAAAAAAATACAAGGTTTAGTAAGCTCACTAAATTTGAGTTAGGAGTGACTTTGAAAGAAAAAATACTCGGGTGTAATTAAAATTTGATTATTAGAAATCCTTCAAGGGTTTTGAAGGTATTGAATATAGCTTAGTTTAATGAACTAATTTAAGCCGTTTATAACATTCATTCTTTCTATCCCTTTTCTCCGTGTGTCTTTAGGACAAAATTGTTTTTCATTATTTTCTAGACTTAATATTCAACATCGGATAAAACATTCTTCACAACAATATTCTTTATAACTCATTTGTGAATAACTTCACACAAGTTTTCAAAGTCTTAAAGATTTTTTTTTATAACATAATTCAAACTTTCCCTCTCCTGTATTATTCTCCATCTTTCAAAACTAAAGTCATAAGTGGTTTAGTGAAAAAGAATATTTATTTTAATAAATTTTGGTTATAAGTTTATTGAGTTTTAAGTTAAAAATAACTTTATAAAAAAAATACTTAAATATAACTAGAGTTTAGTTAGTAGAATTTCTTGGAGTATTTGAAAGTATTGAACATAGATTAATTTAAGTAATTTATTATAAACCTCTACGTTCATTCTTCCTTTCCATCTCCAGCTGAAGTTTTAACTTGATTTTCTAGAATAAGTGTCCTCGTTTATTAAACTGCATTTTGAACAAATTTATATTATCTCTTGTTTGGAAAAAAAAAATTTAAAATTACTAAAAGATTTTAAAATAAACGATTTCTTGGGTCAATTTTTGCTCAAACATTTACTATATTAGATTTAAGTTATTCTAATCCCACAAATTAAATGTATTCGTCTAATAATGTTGTGTGCTAATTAATAACAAGTATAACTAGATTTAATTATAAAAATTCTAATAATTATAATTATTAAAATTAAAAATTTTAATTTATTTTAATCTTTATTATAACTTAAAAAATTCTACTTGATATAAAATAAAGATTAGATTAGGTAATATTAGCTTAAAAAATTTATTACCTCATAATAAACTTTAAATAAGTTATTTTAAGCAACTTCTAATGTTTTCTTTGATTCTACTTTAAGTAAAAATTCTTAAGTAGTAAAATAATTTTTGTTAAATACGAGAATTTTTTTATAGTATACAAATTTTTATATAATTTAAATTATGTTTATACTATTTATATGTATTTAAATTACATGTTTATAAAAATAAAAAATAAAATAATTTTATATTCATCATCATAAACTTGTTTTACTAATTTTATTTATTTAAAATGGTTTTTTAAATATTAATTTTCATATTTATACTTATATAGAATTAGATTATTATATATAGAGAGAGAGTTTTTTTTATGTAAATAAAATCATATATTCAAGAAATGGTTTTTGTAAAAAAAAAAAATCAATAAAAACAACTTTTAACTTAGAATTATTTTAATAATAAATTTAAAAAGTATAAGTGTACCTTAATAAACTAAATATAATATGATTTCAGATAAATTACTCATCAACTCTGTGAATTAAATGTTTTTCACTTCATTTCATTAAAATAAATATTCATACGAGCTTTATTGCATATATAATTTTTATTTATATAAATTTTCACACATATAAAATGTATAAATTAAAATTTCAAATTTTCGATTTAAACTAAATTATGGGTAATTGATTTAAGTGAGAGGATGCTAAATAAGAGGATAATACCATTTACAATTACATTACATGTATTTAGTTAATATTTATCAAATTGAATACAATATTAATTACATCAAAAGAAATATTAATTTTTATTAGATTATAATACTTATCAAAAAAAATATTCCTCTGATAACAATATATAATTTTAATTTTCATAAATTACACATACATATAAATCAATAAAATAAAATTTAAGTTCATCAACGTAAAGTAAAATCATGAATAATTTATTTAAGTAAGAAGATGTTTAATAAGAAATAAATAATGATTTTCCTAAAATCTTGTTTTAGTCACTATTTTTTTAATTGGGAAGACAAGAGGAAATTACATGTATTTAATTTAATTTTATGTAATTAAATATACTAAAAATTAGGTAAATAAATTAATTTCAATTAGGTGATAATGTATGGTAAAAACTTTATTCCAGTAAATTAAGTATAAATTTGACTAGTTATTTTTATAAATAAAACATCAACCCAGTATGTTAAATTTTATACTAAAATTTAAATTTAAACTTCTTTTCATCCGTTACTCATCGCTTATTATTATTATTTTCAAAACTTTCTATTATATAGCTATAAAAAAAGTATATAATAAATTATTGTAGTTAAAAATAAAAAATTAAATTAAAATATATTTAAATTGAAACTTTTATAACAATGAAATTAAAAAGTATCTTTTCATCATAATAATTTGAAAATTTTAATATAATTTAATTAATTTATTAATTAATTCCATGAGTTAGGTGAAAATATTTCTATTTTAATTAATAAAAAAAAAATTATTTATCCTTAGTGATATATTTAACTTATAGTTTTTATTTTCATGAGTTTAAACACATAAATGCAGAAAAAAAAATTAATGAAAAATAAAATCTTTAAAATTTTATTTTATGAAAATTTATTAAATAGAAAATAAGTAAGAAATTTCTATAAAATATTGTAGACACTATTTTGTTTTAGAAGATAACAGCAATTATACGTGTATTTAATCTGGGTTCTGTTTTTCAATTAGTATTTTTGGTAATATTTATCAATTTCCTTTCATGTTGTTATAAGGAGAAAGTGAAAACTAAAAAGCAAAGAAAAACAAGAAGTGGACCCTTAAATAAGAGACTCGTGCTGGTCCTGCAGCAAGGCTGGATGTGATCAATTTTTTCGAGACAAGTTTCGACAGGAATTATGTGACCAAAGACTATACCTATCAGAATAAAGAGAACTTGCATCAAAATAACCCATTGAATTGATTGGTCTGGAAAGCATAATGAATTATTACAACATACTCTTAGTTTTACTATTTTATATGAATGAAGTAAAATTCACCTCCACTTTTCCATAACAAGTAACAAATGCAAAGGATCCTTAGATTCAGCATCCCACCTAACTAGCCGTAAATCTGTAGACCATGTAGTGCCTGTAAGTCTCACCAGGACGCACGATCTGTGATGGGAAATTTGGATGGTTCACAGCATCAGGGAACCCCTGTGTCTCCAATGCAATGCCACCATACTTATGATAAATGGCTCCCTGCTTACCCTTAGTATCCTTCAACATACCACTAGTGTAGAACTGCACTCCAATTTGGTTAGACCACAACTCTAGCTTCCTCCCAGACACATTATCTTTAATGTTAGCCACTTTCCTAAAGTGCTTAGAGCTACTCCCATCAAGCACATAGTTCATGTCATATAGGCCATCACGGTCATGGATTCGGCTTCCTACTGTCCTTGCTTCAAGGAAATCATATGGGGTGCCTTTCACCGATTCCAATTTACCGGTCGGGATGAGTCTGTCGTCAACTGGTGTGATCCTTGATCCAAAAATCTGAACCTCGTGTGACAAAATGTCACCACTGTTGTGGCCCCCCAAGTTCCAGTACGTGTGTTGTGCTAGATTCACTGGTGTGGCTTTGTCTATTGCCTTGGCAATCATTTTCACAACATATTTGTTTAAACCAAGGAACATGTATGTCGCACTCACTTCAAGCCTTCCAGGGAAGCCTAGAAATTTGTTATTTAGAAAGAAAATTCAATACAATTTTAATGTGGACTTTGTACTCACTCAGAAAAATCAAATCAGAATTAAGTAGTGTACCTTGTTCATTATCATGACTTTCATATGTGAATGTTATGTGGCTATCTTCCTTGTGACTTTCGACAGTCCATACAACATTACTGAACCCTATAACACCACCTGATATTCATATGCACAAATTGTTCCGTCACAGTTAATTCCGTCAATAATGTGATAAAAAAATTAAAAGTATGAATAATACCATGTGGAAATGGTATAGCAGAAACTTCAATTATGAATTGACTAATAGTTAAGTTACCGTGGAGTGTGTTCCCGTGATCATTAACTGTCAATTTATAGGTATGGCCATCCAATGTGAACTGAGCGTGTCCAATTCTGTTTGCCACACGTCCAACAAGGGCTCCGAAATAAGATGTATCATTCTGCAGAAAAATTCGTAGTCAGAAATTATTGGTTTATCACAGAAAAATAGATAGCTAACATTCTTAATAGACAACCACCACGAGGGATTATTTTATTTATTATGTTAGTATATTTTTTTTTTCAATGAATGTTTTGGACACGAGTGAAAGAATGTGATGATCAACAAGAGGACAATTTTGGGTTAATTTTGATTAATGCTTTAGTTTCTCCGTCAAATATTGTTTGGGTTGGTCTAAATCTAACCACCGTACAGAATAAAGTCATCAAACAAACAAAACTTATGAGATTAAAATGATGAAACCGAAGAGAGTTGTGAGGAGAACAAAATCAAATATGTTTCTTTTATATTTTATCTATTTTTTTTATTTACTTTTGTGTGGAATTAGTTTGTTGAATCAGAAAATAATTGAAGTTTGATACCTTGTATTGCTCAATGTTGTCGTAGCCAAGAGTGATGTCAGCTAAATTCCCTGTAGAGACAAACAAGATATAGAAAGGTTCATGAGATTGATGTTCATAGAGCATCACAATTTAAAACTACAACTTATATACGTAATGTAGTTAAGAAATATAAAACAGACCATGTTTATCAGGGACTATGACGGAGACAACTTTAGCACCATAATTTGTGAAATTCAGTTCCATATTCCCTCTCTTGAGTTTATAAAACCCAATGTTCTTTCCATGTCCATGTGCATGAGCCAGGAGCAGAAGCTCCAACAAAAGAGAGGAAACCAGATATAGCTTGAACATCTCGTGTAGTAACTAGTTTGGAGACAGAAGAATGAGATCAAAACACACTTCTGGTTCGATAAATTTTTGTTTGAGATAGTGTATAGCTAATATACTATCCTGATCTCCTTTAATTCTTGACTCTTCTGCTAACAGTTAGGCCAATAAGCTAATTTTAGATTTCACGGACCATGTTATGTTTCAAAGAGAAAAAATTTCTGCTCATTTAACGCATCAATTGTAACTTAGTATTAAGTTTATTGACTTTTTAATAAAATTTCTAAAATTTCTTAAAAAATAAATAAAACTATTGCATAAACTTTCACTCGTTGGACAGATCCAAAACGTAAACTATGAATTGTCCAAACGATATATGTTAACTAGGCTACCTTCTCACAGTACTAGACATTACTTTTTTAGGTAACAATAAATTAGGTGGTCCAGTCCAGTAACAGGAGAGAGAAAGTCAAGATAATCATAAAATCCCATCAACATCGGTGGTAAAGTGTCAGCATTTCCTCGTGCCAAAAAGAAAAAAAAATAATAGTCCTTCTTCCAACTTCAACATTTTGGATTTTTTATTTTTATTTTAAAACTTAGGATATTTTATAATTTTAACATATAAATGTGTAATTTTTCGACATTTTTTTATGTTTAATTGAATAATTGAAACTATTTTTATTAAGTAATTGAGATTATGAAAAGATGTATATATATGATAGAAGTCAAAAATTGAAGTGGTTGAAAATAATATTGAGAATTATAAAATAATAAGTTAAGATAATTCATCCATGCACATATACGTTGAATTAATATCTCTACCTTTTTTTCTATTTTCTCTCACATTTATTTTCATTTAAATATATTTTTTGCCCTTGTGTACATGAAATGTGAACTAAATTTTCCACTCATTTTTATATCTTCAATTTTTTTTTTCATTTAGCTTCAGTAGTTTTATCTTTCCAAGTTTTCTCACCCTCCCCTAATCTATACATCTTTATTTTATTTTTTTTTGCAAATAATTTCACACTTTTATGATAATATTTGAAAGATAATATATATACACTCAGCCTAGGTGTATATTTATCATCAACTTAAACAAATGAAATTGTAAGAAAAAATTAATTAAAGAATAATGAATATTTTCTAATGTTTTCACTTATTTTTTTAAGGAAATATTTGCTACCATTTTTATATACCTATTGTCATTCTTATTTTAATTATTTTTATTATTAGTTAATAACAAATAAATAAATTCTTATGTAAAAAAGGTTATAGACCGAAAATTTTTAACAAATAAAAATATTACATTTTATATAATCTTTTGATATTTATTCATTTATTTTAGTTACATTTATATATATATATATATATATATATATATATATATATTTCCTCAAATTTTAAATATTAGATTTGATACTTAATCGATGTGTAAAAGTATTAAACACGGTAATAAATAATTCAGATTTGAACATAAAATTGTTTTTACCTAATGATAATTTATTTTAAAAAAATTGACATATAATTTTAGGTCAATGTGAAAAATAATGTAATGAACGAGGTAAGAAGATAATAGAATTTCTAATTATTTGTTCAATGAAAATAGATAAATTATCCTTTTTTTAAACTTATAAAATTATTCGTTATGTTTTTATGTTTAATTATTGTTTTTTCTTCTCCACTTTATCTTTACAAAATATTTTATTCCTCCCAACTCACATTTTAATTTATTACAATTTTTTAGTTTATTTGAAAAGCTAATACTATTAAATCTAATGTTTGTACCAATTTTATTTTAAACTGTCCTCACATTTTTTTCTTCTCTTTCATTATCTTTTTATTATCATTTACTTTTTATCTACGAACTTATTATTTCTTCAAGCAAAAATTTAATCACGTAGGAATACACGTGCGATAATCGTATTTTTATTGGTAATTATAGAAATTATAGATTAAATACTTTACTTTATGAGTTTTTTTACCTTTTCATTACCTTTTCACGGAGTTGAAAGTATATGTTTTTTATTTATTTTTTGAAAAAGTAAATTTAACTATTTCCCGTGAGGTTCCGAAAAATTTACCAGCAACCTATTTCTTTTTTTATAAATTTTACTTTATTTATAATTTTGAATAAACTATACATTAAATTATTAATATATTTCAATTAAAATAATATATATAAAAATTAACGATGAAATTAGGTTTCACTTAAACGTATAATGTTAACTTTATTTGTAATTGTTATTATAGCTTAAATTATTTAACTTATAAAAATGATTAATTTATATTCAAATCATTATAAAAGTAAAGACTATAAAAATATTACAAATAGAGTGGAGTATAATATTTTAAAATTTAAGTTTAATGTTATATGTAAAATCCTAGTTGAGCGGAAAGGGTAGGTAAAGTGTGTTTTCATAAAGAAAATATTAATATTTTGTGTATTTAAGAATCAGAGTTACGTTAATATAAGTGTTTTCTAGTTTTAAAAGAAAAGAGTATAGTTATGTATACATATGATTTGAAAGTTATTTTAAAATGGAATGAAGGTGAGGTTTTTCAAGAAAAAGAGATTTTATAAATGTTGTTTCTTAAAAGAGATGTTGTTAGGCCACTAGTGTTTCGATTCATTGAGCATGTTTTGTTCTAAGTTTGTGGTTTGGTATTGAAGCTTTGGAGCATTGGTGATGTGTCACGTAATTCTATGGTATTTTAAATGTTCAAGGTAGATGTAAGTGAAACTCAATGGGTGGGCTTAATGCTGAATTGTAACCTAAGTCAAATTCAAGTGAAGTAAAATGGAACTGTTGAAGTAAAATGGAACTGTTAAAATGGAAATTCACTGTTATTTGAAAGTAAATATAAAATGAAAAGAGAAAAAGGATGTTTAAAGAGGAAAAGGGCCTTGAAATACCATCGAAATGGAATAACGTGGATCAAGAGTGCAAAAGACTAGGTAGCAAACGCTCAAAACCAAATTTTGACCTTTGCTGAAAAGTTGGTGTCTATCAACGGTGTAACTTTCAAAAGATTTCAATTTTCCTTTATAGACGAGGAAAACAAGACTTAGGAAAAGGATTTTTGATGATCATGAGTAAAGAATTAGGAATATAATGAACAAAATGGGTGAGTATAGGAATATAATTTGGAACGGGGAAGACTTCGCCAGGAAAGATAGGCTCGCCGAGGAGAGATAGGCTAGCCCAGTTGAGAGTTAGGTTGAAACAAAATGATGCCCAGGCACCAGAATCTGTCCATCAAGATTACTCAGGACTTTGTTTTCTAAGAAATCCTCACTGGCAGATATCCCCTGCAGCCCCAACATTAAAGAAAATTCCACTAAAACTGCCATTTTTCTTCAAAAATGGCTAGAATCTTCCTTCTTAACCTAGAACACTATAAATAGAGATTGAGTAGTCCTATTTGAAGCACCACAACTCTCGGACAACCTACGTTGTCTCAAAAGCTCTTCAATACCTATTTTGCCTAAAATTATGTAATTTTGCTTATTATAAACTAACTTCCACATTAAAAAGTATTGGAATTATTGGATCATCATTAAGAGAAGCATGGGAGAAATGAAGTAAGCTAAGAAGGAGCCTAGAGATGTAAGAAAAAGCTTTGGCGAAAATCATAAGGGGCTTTACCTTAATCTCCTTATTTTTTATTAAGTACTTTTTATTCTTGTTTTTCTTAAATGTTGAATTATGTTATACTTAACTATGTTGGTTTTCATGGATGACATTTACAGGGGAGTTAACCTTAATCTAATTATTCAATTTAAGCTTGTCATATATGATTTGATTTCACTAACTTGTTAGTATTTATGAGTTAAAACTGACTTATAAAGTGAGGTTTGCACCTCATTTATATTCATACAACAAGTTCTATCTCTATGTGATGTGGGACTTCACATCCTCGGGATTTCGTCTAATATTGGACTTCCAACACATCTCTCCCACGCCGAGGACTGGACTTCACACCCTCGAAATTTTTTGTCCAATATTGGACTTCCAACACACCCCTCCCACGCCAAGGACTGGACTTCTTGAGCGTGGAAACTATTCAACAGGTGGTCCAATATCATCCCGACAATGGATGACCCAACATCTTCATCGATCCTAGAGATAAGCCCTAGGTGATGGGCCTAACTCAAACTTACAAACCGGCTTGTGAGGTGAGGTTTACCCACACTTGTATACATGCAATAGGTCTCATCTCTAGGTGATATGAGACTTTTCAACACACCCCTCCCACGCTGAGGACTGGACTTCTCGAGCATGGAGCTATTCAAATGGGTACTTCAATACGACCCGACAACAGGCAGGCCAAAATCTTCATTGATCCTAGGATAGGCTCTAATATCATCTAGAAATTTTGGGTTGGGCCTAACTCAACCTCACAAAATCGACTTATAAAGTGAAGTTTGTACCTCACTTATATTCATGCAACAGGTCCTATCTCTAGGTGATGTGGGACTTCACATCCTCGGGATTTCGTCCAATATTGGATTTCCAACATTATAGAATGGTATTATGTTTTACTTTAAGTATGGTAAGCTTATGAATATAATTATATTTAAATGATTTTTTATTCAAAACTAGTCTATTTTTAATAAGTTATCCTTAAAATTTAACTATTAGTTTAATAATGGTTCTGTATTTTCTATGAAACATTTTTTCTTTAATAGATTCCCTTCCAAACAATTGATCCATAGACTTATTAATGTAATAATAAATATAAAGGTGTTTAGTATTTGATGGTGATATAAGTTAATTAAATATATGAAGATGTGATGATTTGATTGATTATCAGTATGTGTTACATTATGTGGAAAAGAGAATTAGAATTGTGTAATGACCTAGGATGATGGAATACTTGATTGTTTTAGTATTGTTTGGTGAAAAGGTAATACTCATGGTAGTTAGAGAAAGTTGATGATACTTGGAGTATGCTTAGAAGATTGGCTTGACTTAGTGAAGTGAGATTCAGGACTACTTATTGGAAAAGTTAGTGCCTAAGATATAGTAAGATCATTACATAATTTTATGCTCTTATAGCATATTGCATTGGTGATGGTGGTTGATGTAAGTCCTTCATGGATGACTTTTCCGAATTGCTCAATCTTCAATTCTCCAAGAGAAGCTCCACAAACTCAAACCAAAGCATAACGAATCAAACTCAAATAAGAAAGAAATTTAAAAAATGGAGAAGACAAGAAGTAAAGGTAGCGCAATGCTTAGCAATAAGCTAAATGTAGAATCGCGACATGGAGATAATATCATGATAAGACTCAAGTAAGGTTATCTCAAGAAACCTAAAAGAGAAGACTCTCTCTTAGCAAAATATGCTTCTATTTCAAGTTTGGCCAAAAGTTCTTACAATTGGAAATCAACCTTATATATAGTAGAAGGAGTGCATTTGAATTATGGTTCCCACGGTTGAATCCTAAACCATTAGATTACTTGATCAAGGGATTGTAAGCTCTTCCAAGGTAGCACACAAATTAAGCTTCACAAATCAAGCTAAGAACCATAAGATGAGATCCTGATTGATCCTTAGGCTCAATGTTCTTCGCATATTTGGGGATTTACATTATTGAATTGAGCCTAATTTTGAAATTGGAATTCGTTGATGATTGATAGTGAGTGTTGAACACCTGAAGTTGCTATGATTCAAATAGAGTTGCATGCCAAATGTGATTGAATAAACAAGTGATTGTCAAGTTTTTGATGAAAAAACCTATATGATTATAAAGTTTCTGGTTGGTATTCAAGTTTTGGGATTCCACATTTTAATGGACTGAATGTGTTTTTCCATTCATAATTAGGAATTAGTGAGGTGAATTGCGGATCGAATGGAGACTGAGTGGATCTGTATCGAATGAGTTTTAGCTTTTATAACTCCATTGGTTTAATTGTTCTATTGAATTGTTTTCTTTAGTTACTTATCTATTTCATTTCATTTTTGCACTAAAACCCTTTTATTTCTCTGTACATTGGTTGTGAGAACATCTCAGTAATCCTTGGGAAATGACTTAGGTTGTGCAATACTGCAAAGTTAACTGCTTAGTTTTAATTTCATTATGTTCGACAGCACGTATCAAATTTTGGTGTTGTTGGCAAGGATTGATTTATGTTCTCACATTGTGAAATCATGCTCACATAATAAAAATAGAATAAAGTAGAATTAGACAAATAAATCCTAGTTTCTGTGTTGTTCTGTTATGCTTTGGGTATTTTTTTGGGTGTTGATGAGTGTGTGACTTGCTATAAGTGACCTTTAATTTCTTGGTCTCAAGGGATTTGAGCCTCCCAGCGAAACTTATACCACTATGTAGTGTAAAAACGTCAACAAAATTGGAAAATTCATTCATTTACATAGTGTTTCTCATAATCTTACGTTGCAATCTGACACATCGGGTATTTTTTAATTGTTTGAATAACTCTGACTACTTTTTGCAAGCACTTAAAAAATGATGTTTCTAGCACAACTCAGATCTTTTCCTTGAGTTCCACTAATATAGGCCTCCTTAGAGAAATCTCCAACATGCCTTTAAGTTCCCAAATCTAGCTTCTTCAACACAACCTCCAATAATGTTTCAATGGAGCTTTTGGTCAAGACAACAATAGAACCAAAATAAAAGGAAAAATTGAAGAGGATTAGGAATTGAAGAAAGGCACCATGGCATAGCCAATAAGCCAATGAGGAACCTCCACAATAATGTAAGAAACCATTGATAAGATTCAAGAACTCTTCCTAAGGAACACCAAAGAATCCTCTCTCAAAAGCTAAAAGATCTTTTCATTAAAATTCATCAAAAGTTTTACATCAATTTCCTCCAAAGGCCTTTATAGACTTAGGAGAGCTTGAGGAGGAAGCTAAACCACATTAGAATACTCTACCAGTCAATGAATAAGAGCCACAAGTTCCAAGGCTCAAGTACATGTCACTTGCAAGAGTGTTACATGTCACTCTCAAGGTTACATGTCATTTTTCATTTGATTCTCATCCATTGGATGAGTGCATCTAATCAAGAGATGAGATTTGCTCTTGGATTAGGCATGGATCCTAATCCAAGTGAAAATCTACTTGAGTCAAATCCACTTGAATTCACAATTTGAAATTCAAACTTAACACAAAGTAAATTTAAATTTCAAATGTGAACTTAATGTGAACTTCAACTTAAATTCATTCATTCCTACTAATATTCATTCTTTAAGCTTAATAGCCTTTTAAGCACAATGTTAAGAAAGCACTTAAAAGAAAATACATTTTTGTCGAAATCTTACAAGGCCATCAAATATGATTTGCACTTCATTTACAATAAATAGAATATTACAAGAATTATAAGTGTAAAAAGAGTCTTGAACTTGAGCTTCCATCTTGAAAAGGTTCCTTCTAACCTTTTCTTCCATGTTGAAGAGGTTCCTTCTAACCTTTTCTTCCATCTTCTTAAGCATACTTCTACTAATTCTTCTATTTGAGTGATTTTCCTAAGATGTTCTTACATCATCCACCCTAAGATTTTAGTCATCATTTTTGGGTTCCCAGGTGGTAATAGAAATGAGTTATTGTGGTAACATAATTTTTAAACATCATTTGATGCTATTTTAGAACTTATTTAGGTGATTTTATGCCTACTGTAATTGATAGTTTGGATATTGTTATGTTCTAATGAATTCTAGTCATACTAATCCATGAACACTAAGAGTAGAGGTGTTGAATTGTTCCTTATGAACATGAAATTGAGAGAGCATTGCATTGCCTATACAGAGTTAGAAATTCTCATCCTAGGAATGATCTCAGACATACATTTAATTTATTTGATTTATATAATTTTGTTTTTGTCAATAGTAGTCATACATCTCAGCATTGTGACTTTGTGCATTTTTCTTTTATGCATTTTGATAATATGGATAATAGAACACTTAAGGAACTGACTACACCTAATGTTGGTTATTAACATTTACGCATTGAGTATCCTGAATTAGATGTTGACTTTGAGAAGTATATGCAGCTTCAACCAATGCAGACCATCAGATCTTGACCAACATGTTGGATGAGATGACTTCTCTAGTTAGGCAGTTATCTGTGAATCAAATAGCCCAAGTTTCTATCATGAGTCCTCCAACCAGAGACCGTGGCATTTGTTCAAACCATCACTATAGTAGTAGGTGTCATTCCTTCAGCAACAACACAATCCTTATTCAAATTCTAATAATCCTGGTTGGATAGATCATCTAAACCTGAAGTGAGGATCAAACCAGAATCATCATAATCCGAACTAGACTCGTAATTTCCTTTTCTAGGGATTCTTTTGCTGGAAGCACACTCACAACAATTCCAAACATACAAGTTCAGTTACTAAAACAATCAAAATATCAAGATATTTGGTAGTTTGGACTTAGAATGACTATTCTACTAGCTTGTATTGATGTATAACTCAAAATGTGCACAAACTAAGATCCAAGCACACAATAGTATGAGAAATTAGTGGCTGGAAACATGCACAACATAGAACACTAATTTTGCACAATTTAGCAAGAAACAACACACAAAGTAGCACAATACAAGGAAACAAAGACTAGAAAGATATAACAACTCAAGGAAGTAACAAATGAGGCGAATTGGCACTACAGATCATGTGAGTAACTAGTAGAAAATTCACTTAATTTCAGCCAAAACTCAAGCACTAGTGATAGCCACAATTACAGAAACTCAAGACAACAACAATCAGGTAAGAAAACTCAATAACTCAAGAAATAGAATGACTATGACATATGATCAGACATATAAAGGGTAAGTAAATTTAAAGGAACATATTAAGACACATTTTATCAAACACATGTACTGCCAAGAGCGTACCTAAAGAATAAACCAACTAATGATACCAATTGATATAGCCAATTGCTCACACAAGCTCTAATGGTTACCCTAATCTTCAAATTCTTTAAGAACACTCTAGAAAAGTCTAATTGAATTTTGATCGAGAACTAAATGGAAGAATAAAATGTAAAAGTGGAATGAGAATAAGATATGGGGACATTATGCTTGAAGCAATAAGTCCACATGTGGAATCACCACAAAGGTATTAGACCTTTGATAAAACTCAATTTTCTTAGAAAGAAACCTAAGAAAATAACACTCTCACAATAGAATAACTCTTGTTGGAGGACCACCTCTCCACACATACCTAGAAGAGTTACAAGGGTCATGATCAAGAAAATGGAAGAAGTAGAAAAGGAGCTTCTAAAGATTGAACATGTTCAAGACCCTAAATGTATTTCTTTTAGACCTTGTAGTCTTCTAGTTGAATTGTAAATATTGTAATTAGGTTTATTGATACAAGTATTGCACTTTGGACCATCTAAGTGTCTAGCCAAGATACATTTTTCCTCGCTTGGGACATTGCATGTCTTAGTAGGCTTCAAGTTAAGAGAGTAAACTAAGAAAAATTAAGTAAGTAAGGCCCAACTTAGAAATCTTAAATTTGAATTTTATTTAGAAAATATTTAACATTCAAGTTAGATTTTATTTGAATTTTAAATTTTAAATCTAAGAGTTAAAAATTCAAATTCAAAGTTCAAAAATAAAATTCAAATCTTGGAGAATCTAATTCAAATTTGAATCTTAGTTATTAGAGCCCATGATTCACACCTTGAGCAGAGAATCATGCCTCATCTAGTGAGTGACCGACGGATGAGATTCACATAATATTTGGCAAGCTCTCATCACTCAATCATAAGATGGAGCTTAATTTGCTTAATTGTAGAGTAGCTTAGCTAGAAATCTTGCTCTCCAAGTTTTATCAGCCTATATAAGCCTCTAATTGTGTAACTCTTGGATTCTTTTGACAAATTTTGAATGAACAACATAGTTTCTTGAGAATATTTTCTCTCTGATGTTTTCTTGAGTAAATTTTAAATCTCATCAATGGCTTCTTGCTTAATTATGGTGATTCTACCTTAAGCATATTAGAACTCCCATGGCGCTCCTCCATTCCTAGCATATTCTGTTTTGTACCTTTCTTTTTCACATTTTGGTTCCATTTTTTCATGCAAGCATTTAATGTTCTTGAAGGAAACTACTTAGAGAATAAAAATTTGTGCACAATGCAAGCCTAAGAGCTAGGTTTGCATAAATTTGATATGAAGATCTAGTTCTTCTTCAATGAAGCTTCCTTCAATTCGGTTAGATTGTTCTTACCTTGAGTCTTAAGTTTTCTTTTGAATTTTTTCATCTTCTACCTTTCTTTAGAAGTGCTTAGGTCATTTACTTGTTCCTTGAGTTGCTAATTTCATGTTCTTGTGTTGTTATTGTGTTATTCTTTGTCGTGTTGAGTGGTCATGCTTATTTTGTACATGTTGTATGATCTTGTAGATTTACATGTTTTTGACTTGTTTCCTCACATTTTCATAGTTTCCTTGAGTTGTTACTTCAACAATCTTGGGTTCTCATGTTTTGTGCAAATTTTTTTTGTTCTCCTTTAAATCTATGTAGTTAGTGCTAAATTCGAATGGTGCAGCGTTTTTTTCATCTTATTACATGTTAAACTGGTGTTACATGTGTTAGCCAAAATATCTTGAGAAAATTTTGAGATTCATGTGAGTATTTGCTAGAAGAGTGCTCATACTATATTTAAGTTTTCTAACACCTTGAGATATCATTATTGTTAGCAATTAAAACTTGAGTGCTCTTGTTCCTAGTTAGTTTTAATTTGGGTACAACAAATAAAATTTTCCAAATACTTGTTATTTGAAAAACCTAAAAATTTGGTCGCTAATGTACTTGAATTTCGTTGCTAAAATTGGTCGCTAAGTGTTATCCTTGTTTTTCTTCTCCTTGTATATTTGTTCGGTTTGCATAGTTTCGGAAATTTCCTCATCATAATTTTTATTCCTTGAGTGTTCCATTGTCTTATATTGATTCTCCATTTGAGTTAACATAATTTTCTTCCATTTTGTATTTTTATTGCTTGTCTCTCTTAGCCTCCTAGGTTTTGTCTTGAGTTTATGTTTCCTTTGGAATTCTCAAGCTCAACAATAGAATTGTTCCTCTTTCACATTGGAAAAATATAAATTTATAATTGATAAAAGCTTCTATTAAGAAGTTCTTAGAGAGATTAAGTGGAAAAAGGCAAGAGAAGACATTAGAGAAAGAGCCTTGAAAGTTTGAAATACAAGTGATCTTGAGTGCAAACACTTAGGGAGTGGAAAGGATCATTTTCTCCTATTATTTTTCTACTATCACTAACATTTTCCTTGCGGCCATGGATAACTTACCAAGTTTTGGAAATGAGATGTCTCTAAAACTAAAAGATTGATCGGTATAATGATGGAGAAGTTCAATCAAATTCATCATGAGCTAAAAAAATTGTGAATGAAGTAAGAGAAGAAAGAGACCATCGGTTGAGAGATGAGGAGAATAAACAAAACAATTTCAAAGAAGAGTGTAAGAAGAAAATAAGAGAAAAGAAAAGGAAGGAAATGAGAGGAGAAATAGAAGGAGAAGAGAAAGTTCAATGAAAGAATATGCATCACTAAGAAGGAGTGATGGAGAAAGTAATAATGATAAATACTATGCATTTAATGAGTATGAGGAGGATAAAAAGAGGGAGAGGAGAAGCCATCGTGGACACTTTGGCCATAGGACACATCTACATGAAGAGGAGGCAAGGATGGATGAAAGGAACCTGGAGATTAAGCTTCTTAAATTCAATGAGGAAGGTGGAACCGAGAGCTATCTAAAGTGGGTCATGAAGTTTGACTGAGTATTCTCTTGCTATCCCATGCTTAATGAGGAGAAGAAACTCAATTAACTTTTTGGAGTTTAAAGGATATGCATTGGTATGGTAGAACCAAATCCTATTAGATGACATGAGAAGAAGGGGGCCTCAAGTAATTTCTTGAACTCAATTGAAAGATGCACTTAAAGGAAGATTTGTGTCACCAACTTATGTTAGAGATTTACACATAAAGCTTCAAAGATTGACACAAGATCCTAGAGATATGTAAGAATATTATAAGGATCTTAAATTGACTATTTTGAGAGTGGATTACCAAGAGGATAGGGAGGTCACACTTGCTAGATTCACTCATGGATTGAATAGACAGATCCAAGACATCTTTAAACTGCAAAGTTACATCACTCTTGAAGTAGAATTTCATAAAGCTGAAAAGATAGAGAGCAAAATCAAGAGGAGATAGTGCTTCCACATCAAAAACTTCAACTTGAAGGGACAAGAACAAAATGGAGAATCATTCTTCACCTAAATTTGGCATCACTAAGAGCCTTTTAAGGTAAAAGAGGTAGTTTCAGCTCCTTCTAAACCTAGTTCTATTAAATGTTTTAAATATTTAGGTCATTTACGCATAGCCTCCCAATGTCCCAACAAGAAGACCATGGTGATGAGATTAATGGAGCAATCACATGTAAAGATTCTAGTTCATCATCGAGTGATAGTGAAGCATCAAGCACAAGTGAGCAATCTACCTATAAGTAACCTGAGGATGGAGTCTTGTTAATGCTAAGGAGAATTCTTGGTAGTGCATGCCAATAGCTTGATGATTCACAAAGGGAGAATAACTTCCATACTAGATGCACAATTGAAGGAAAGGTATGCTCTTTAATTATTGATAGTGGTAGTTGTACAAGTATAGTTAGCACTAGTTTAGTTGATAAATTAAACTTGAAAACTTCTTCACATCCTAAACTCTATATATTGCAATGATTGAGTGAGAAATGAGAGTTAGTAGTGGATAGGCAAGTGTTTGTTTCTTTTACCATAGGGAGATGTAATGATGATGTACCATATGATGTTGTTCCTATCGAAGCTACTCACATTTTTCTTGATAGACCTTGGCAATTTGATAAACATGCTTTACATAATGGAGTTTGCAATACTTACATCTTTTCTCAAGTAGGTAAGACGATCACACTCAAGCCATTGTCTCCAAAGAAGGTTTGTGAAGATCAAATTAAAATGAAAATGAAAAGACAAAATGAGAGGAAAAAAGCCTTGGCCGAGACAAACAAAGAAAAGAACAAGAGTGTTGCTTCTAGTTCCAAATCAAAACCTTTGACCGAGAGCTCCTAAGCTAAGAGTAGGAAGGATAAGTCACATAAAAACAAGACAACCACCCTTGGAGAGTTGAAATGTGATAGGAAAGGAAGCTTACTCATAGAAAGGAGAGAATTAGAAAGAGATTATCTAGCTAGGAAGTTGATGCAGGACCATCTCCAAAAGCTCAACAACTCTCCAAGTCAGAACTAGAAAAGGAGGTTAATGCTCAAGTCAAAGTCAAAGAATAATGAGGACCTTACTCTTTTAAATTGGGCTTGAAATAAATTCAAAACTATTTTGGGTGTCTGATAAGATTTAGTATTTCGAGCATAACTTGGGCTACACAACTCTGATTAAGTTTCTCTTGGTGTCGTTTTAAAGAAAACTTAAAGGGCTACAAAATATATGAGACACCAAAGCCCAGTTCGGATTAAATCTAGGGGAAATGGGGCTTGAGTGTTAGGCCTATTAGTTTCTTTCAATTATGTATTTGTTTTTAAGACTTGAATTTGAGCCTTGTAATTGTAAAATGTGTTCAGCCTAGAGTATCTCTCATCACACCATTGATCACTCATTCATCCTAGAGTAGAGAACAATTCAGATTTCCAACCTCGAGCCCATTGCATTTTCATTAAATTAGTCAACATTTTTATTATAGACACTTTTAGTCAACTTTAAATGAAATAAAGAATTTCTTTTTCAAAGGAGTGAGTGCTTTCCTAGGATTTCCATTAGAGACCTTGAATCTTATCTAAGGACCTTGATCCTTAGTGGCGATTCATCACTTAAGAGCTTATTGATTCAATCATGGCGCTCTTTATCTTCTATCTTCTCCAGTTTTAACTTTTCTTTCAATCTTTGGTGCTTGGTCGTGAGTTAAGTGTTCAATTTGTGACTGATCTATGTTTACTTGAGTTCATTCTGTTGTTTGGTGTTGATTAATGGTTGGTGAATGAAGATTGGGGCATTACATTACATATCCGTGAAGAATCCCCTTTTATTCAACATGGGTTTGTATCAGAAGTCTATGTTTCTTTGTTTACCTAACCCCCTTTTTTTAAGCTCTATTATTGTAGGTGACCAAGGAAGCCTAAAGGCCTTGTTGGAATAATTCCAAGATGTATTCCCAAAGAAGATACCTTGTGGCCTACCCTTAATTAGAGGCATTGAGCACCAAATAAACTTGATTTTAGGTGCACCATTACCAAATTGTCCAACATATAGAAGTTCTCCCCAAGAGACTCATGAAACTCAAAGGCAAGTGCAAGACTTGATGGACAAAGGTTAGGTGAATAAGAGTTTCTCTCCTTGTGCATCTCTCATGATACTTGTGCCTAAGAAGGAGGGAACTTGGAGGATGTGTACTGATTGTAGAGAAATCAATAACATTACTATAAGGTATAGACATGTTATTCCTAAGTTAGATGATTTATTGGATGATTTGCATGGAGCTAGCATATTCTCCAAAATTAATCTTAAAAGTGGACACCATCAAATTAGGATGAAAGAAGGGAATGAATGAAAAACCACTTTTAAAATCAAACTTGGATTATATGAATGGCTTGTGATGCCTTTTGGCTTATATAATGCTCCTAGTATTTTTATAAGGCTTATGAATCATGTGCTAAGATATTTCTTAGGAAAGTTTGTTGTGATTTATTTTGATGATATTCTTATATATAGTAAAACTTTTCTTGAACACTTAACACATTTGAGATTTGTTTTGGAAGTACTTAGGATGAAAAAACTTTATGTCAACCAACACAAGTGCATCTTCTCCACAAATAAAGCTAGTGTTTCTTGATTATGTAGTGAGCTCCCAAGGAGTTTAAGTCAATGAATACAAGGTAATAGTTATTCAAGATTTTCCTACTCATACTTGTATTAAAGATGTTAAGAGTTTTTATGAATTAGCTTGTTTTTATAGGAGGTTTGTTAAATATTTTAGTACCATTACTTCACTTCTTAATGAACTAGTTAAAAAGGAAATTTCATTTGAATAGGGACCTAGGAAAGAGAAAGCTTTTAATACTCTTAAGGAAAAATTCACTTATGCTCATATTCTTGCATTAGCTTTGCTTTATAATTTGAATTGGAATGTGATGCTTCCAATGTATTTCACCTATGATAAAGAAATGTATGTCTTGGTGAAAGCTTTTCAAGTGTGGAAACACTACCTCCTACCTAAAGAACTCATCGTCCACATGGATCATGAAGCATTCAAGCATCTTAAAGGTCAAGGAAAGCTAAGTAAGAGACATGCAAGATGAGTTGAATTTCTTGAACAATTTCCTTATATAATTAAGTATAAAAGGGAGATTGTAATGCAGTAGCTAATGCACTTAGTAGGAAATTTACTTTGATTGTCATGTTAGAAACTAAGTTGCTAGGTTTTGAACACATTAAAGACTTGTATTTGAATGTTCAGCCGAGTGTACATTGTAACACCGTCAAAATTAATTTTCGTAAATAACTACATATACTAAAAGCATAGTTAAAACATTTACTAAAATTAACGTAAAAACGTGCATATTAACTATTTACTGTTATATTTTGATTAGATATAAAACGTAATTTAGAAAAGTTTGTCGACGTATAGCAATACTGTTACGCAATTTGAGAAAATTACGGTTACGTTTCTAAATAAAAATGTAGCAGAAAAATAACTTTGTTGTTTGACATTTTTATTTCTATTTGACATTTCAAACGTTATTTAATATTTCCGACTTACTCTGTAAATTCATTGTTTTAACTATATTATTATTCGTAGACAATCTTGTTATGTATTTAGTATGAGAAACCTATTAAAAATTAATAAGTAAAAATTATATATTGTTACACAGAAAATTTACTTATTCTAAAAATATACGATTTTCGAAAAAATTTAATTCTTTTCTGGACTGCGTTTGTATACGCAGTATAAGTTGAAAAATTAAAACTACAAGAAAATCAAGGGGAATATGGCTCATAAAATGTAGAATAAATAGTAGGATAAAGAAATAAATGGGTTGGAATAAAACGTTGTATAACAAATTTTCTGTAAATTAAATACAGACGTCTTGAAAATTTATCTAGAATAATCTGTGAACCATAAAATTAGGGAAAAATAATTTTTAGAATCCTTATAATTTTGTTTTAATTATGGCATAATCACATGATATTTGAAGGACGGAATTAAAATCATAAAATTTAGAAGAAAAATTAGAGTTTAAAATCATTATAAAACCTTAATTTTTAGTAACTTATAAATTGCTATTGTATGAATTTATGTACAATTTATTATCCTTGATTATAAAATAGTTAAAGATACATGAAAAGGATAAAAGAAATATGCAAAGAAAGCTTAGGAAGAAAGCCATGGCAATTGAAAAAAAAATTTCAACCAAAATATCAAAATTGGAAAATTAGTAATTTTTAGCCACCTTTCTCATTTTTTATAATTTTAAGCACATGGTAATTCTTAGACACCACTTGACATCATGGTTGCTGCAAACAAAGGAGAAAATTCCAATTTGGCAACTTGAAAGGAATATTCACAGTCAATTTTCAAAGTTAAGTAAAAAAAATGACTTAGTTTTTGAAGTAATTAAATGGTTAAAGTAACCAAACTAGCCTAACTACTTAGTTACATAGAATTGTTTAGTGATTTTTTTACCCTATAAATACCTCATCATAGGAAGCATTCAAACACGAGAAATGAAGAGAAAAACAAGCCAAAATACTTGTCATTTTCCTCCCAAAACTATGAAAACACTTTAAAGACTAAAATCTAAAATTTTAAAATTTCTTTCAGTTTCAATCTTGAATTTTCTTCACGTGAACCTTGGTGGAAGTAGGACCAACCTTCTTTTCAACCTTTAAAAGCTATTTAAAAGTATTCCCAAGAGTAATCAAGACAAATTAAGGTAAGGGAAATTTTCAAATTCCTTAAGTTTACAAGTTACTAAAGGTTGTAAAATGCTAAAGTTTGAGAAGTTTTGTGTTTTAAGACAACTAAACTCTTTACTATCTTAATTTTTATATGATATTAAAATCTGAAAATTTTCAAGTTTTATGAAAGTCTTAAAGTATTAAAAACATCAACAGATATTACTAAAATACTCCAAATCTCTAAAGATTTCTAATGGTTTTTAAGAGTAATTGGAAAACTTGTTTATAAAAGATTTTAAATATGGTTTCAAACTATTTTGACACTTAAAACCATTCGGCCAAGCTATACTAATAACCAAAATGAATTGGGCAACAATCAAAAGTAATTAAAAATTGATCCAATAATTAAAAACGTTAAAAATTTAAGTTTATAACGGCTAATTTTCCTATGCTTTGAACTTAAAAGACCTTTGCTGTGAACTTGGATGATGACTTGAGTTGTGTTTGTTTACCTTTGCTTTAAACTTGGATAACATATTTTATGGACTTGGATGATGATTGAGATTGTGATTAATTACCTGTATTATGCACTTTGAGGACTTGTGATGTGAACCATGACGGTTTGAACTATATATTATTAATCCATAACGTAAAATATAATGATGAATTGGATTTTTTAATACCAATGATTTGGTGCTATTTTAATTGATATTTTTAGAAAGGGAGATAAGATTTTATTCATTCATGCATGTCTCAAAAGAGGTGGCCTCGATTAGATGTGCAGATAATAAACTTAATATGTGCATCTAGACGTGATGCTAGACTTGGGGGATTTTTATGGTGAGAATTCATTTAATACATGATGATCACATGTTTGTTTACGAGATTCTGTGCACCACAATGGAATCTCAACTAGTTAGTAAGGTTTACGATGATGATGTCATATTATCTGAGATGGTACCACATTGCATATTTTTTAAGTTGAGGCTGAAACATGTATCATATAGAAATTTTTATTTAGTCATAATTCATTTATTTATTTATTTATTTTATGGTTTGTATTCTTATGGAGATTTTTATATGATATGTATTCTTATTGAGGTTTTTTTGAAACTTACCCTTATGTGTTTGTGTCTGTGGTTTGTTACTTGTGATGATCCTAAATTTTATTTGGGGAATAGATTAACAGGATAATTCTATTTGGAGATGTGGATGAAGGATAACTAACATGAGGATTTTCGTGAATAATGTGTATATTATAATTGTCACAATATTACATATTTTTGTGACACTTTGTGAATAAACTTTGATGTGTGGTGATGTTATGACTTATGTATTTTTCTAAAAGTATAATGATGGTGATGTTTTCTTTAGCAAGATAAAGTATTTGAAAAAAAAAAAATTATTCAAAGAAATCTAAAGGAAGGAAACATTTTCAAATAATAAATGAAGAAAGTGGAAAGTATTTTAGGAACAGCAAAGCGGGTCGTCGCATACATAATGTGTGTACAAGGTGCTCATAAGGATTTCTTTGGCAAAATAGTCATCTTTTTAAAGGAAAATGTTTATGTATGTCTGAGACATCCTTAAGAGAGCTTTTGGTTTGTGAAGCACATGAGGGAGACATCATGGGACACTTTGGTGTAGATAAGACTTTAGCCATATTACATGAACATTTCTATGGGCCACACATAAAAAAGGATATTTATAGGTTTGTGCATAAATATATAACATATCATAGGGCAAAGACTAAAGTGATGAATCATGGTCTGCATACTCCCTTACCCATTCCTACCTCTCCTTGGATGGATATATCTATGGATTTTATGCTTGGTTTTCCTTGGACCAAGAGAGATATGGATGTTATTATTGTTGTGTTGTGTAGGTTCTCAAAGATGGTTCATTTCGTTGTTTGCCACAAGGTAGATGATGTTATACACATAGCAAATTCGTTCTTCAAATAGGTGGTGAGACTCCATCGAGTCCTTAAGACTATTGTGAGTGATAGGAACTCAAAGTTCCTAAGTCACTTTGGAGGAATCTTTAGAGCAAATTTGGTACCAAGCTATTATTTTCCACCGCATGACCCAACCGAGGTGAATAATAAGACTCTAGGACAATTGTTGAGTTGCTTTGTTAGAGGAAATGTTAAGACATAAGAAAATCATTTACCTTACATTGAATTTGCATATAATAAGATTGTAAATGCATCTACTCTTTTTTAGATTGGATATGGCTTTAACCCTTTAACCTTACTTGATCTCTTGAGTTTGCTTTGAATGTAGATAGAATGACTAAGGCTGAGAAGGTTAAAGCTTTTCATGCTAAAATTAAAGAAGAAATTGAAAAGAGATGTATTAAAGTAGCATCCCAAAGAAACCAACATAGAAAGGATGTCCAATTTAAATTTGGAGATTTGGTTTGACTCCATTTGAAGAAAAAGAGATTTCTTAACCTTAGGAAATCAAAGTTAATGTCTAAAGAAATTAACCCTTCAAGATCATTAAGAAACTTGAAGCATTGATCTTCTTAATATTTATATTAAAAATAATTCTTTTAATATTAGTAACTTAATTTTATATGATGTTGGTGAAGATGGTAGAAACATAAGAATAAGTTTGGAAAAAAAAAAAGGATTTGATGACTCTCTACTCACACATACCTAAATGAATAGAAGAATCAAACTCAATAAAGTGAAAAAGAATTAGAAAAGGAAATTTACATATCATGATTAATAATTGGTATAAATCATTTCTCAAGTTTACCACATCAATATTTTTTAATAGAAATTAAAGATTGAAACTAAAAAAATTAAAAATTAAAGGCTAAAATAGTAATTAAGTTAGAATGCAAGACCAAATGTATACGTGTCAAATCTATAAAGTCAAAATAAAACTTAGACGATGATTATATAATAAATTTAAAATATTTTAAAAAAAAATTAATGGCGTACACAAATATTCATAGAGATGAAATTCAATATACAATTATGGCATAACTACTGGTTTTTCGTATTAATAAAGTAGCTGTGATCATAACGTCCCGGAATCAATAACGCAGATAGTTTTTTCTTTTTATCGATAATACTATAATCAGTCGAAGATTAAACCACGTAAGGATTCTCAACTAATTGAAGCAGATAGTGCCAGAGCATGCATTAAACACTAGCGGAAAAATCACCCTTTTACGTTGCTTAAAAATAATTTTTATTGTTGTTTATAAACTATCGTAAAAATGAATGATATTAAAAATTTGAACTTTTCATGTAAAAGTTTATTTTTATGTCAATATTAAATTTAAGTAACATAAGGTTATACTTTTTACATCAGTTATTAAAAGAATCAGGGTAGAAAGTAGTACAGAATTTAAGAGTGGACTAATAATCTTATATTATTTTTCTATTTTATATTATAGGAATAAATCCATATTAATTTTTAATATTTTATTGTGTTTATTAATCAAGAAAAAAACACCATATTTTTTTAAAATAGCAAAGTGAATATATATTTATAAATTAGTGCTGCATTCTCCACAAGATGTGCCAGAAAAATAAAAATAACCATATTATATTAAAGCCAATAAAACCAGACAGATTTCGTACAATTAAAGTAAAATGTATTCATTGTTTTCAACAACGAAATACAACATGGATTTTGTTTGATAAAATACTCTATAAATTTATTCAATCATTTATATTGCATTTCGTCATTATTAATTTGAAGTAATATTTTTTATTGCAGTGAATCTGAATGCACCTAAAGGGTGACAAAAAAGAACTCTGAAGTCTGAACTATATTCATGGAAATTGATATAAAGAATTCATTTTAAAAACGCACAGAAATTGTAAACGGCACCAGATTTTTTGCTAGCAGTGCAAGCTAGTTAAAGGAATATAGTTTAATTATGTTTGTTTTCATTTGATAAGTGATCAAATAATTCCAAATTCTATTACAATTCACTAAACAGTTTTCTTAATAATTCATTAAATAATGATAATGTTTTTAATATATATTTGTTAATTAGAAAAATATTAAAAAGAAAAAAATAAATATAATAAATAATATGATAAATAAAAATACTGAAAAAAATATTTGTATGATATTCATATCTAAATATGATAAATAATGAAGTATTGAAATACCATACACAGTTAAAAACATAATAGTTGAACACCTAGTAATTTTATACATCTCATTAACATTTACCATTTTCTCAAAATATATTTTTTTAAAATCCCATTATAGTATTTTTTTTTTAATTTATATTTTTCTCTTCTCCCTTTACTGTTACGAGACAAATAAATGCAACGACTATTTGAAAAAAAAAAAAAAAAAAAAACATTTTTCAAAAGTAAAAGCACATATATTTTGAAGGAGTTACAATGGTAGAAACTAATAACATAATCATCATAGTTATAGATGTACTTCTAATGTACAATTCGTTTGTGTTGAGGGAGTTACCTTCCTAGTTCCTACTAATAAAGTCTATTTCACATTTATCACCCACGCACGAATTCTCGATTTCTTTTTCTTTAAAGACCCTTAAGTCGTGCTTGGTTTGGTTGCATCATCATCCATCTAGAATAACCCTTGTGTACTTTCCTCCAGTGACACGTTCATCAGATCTTCATTGCACTCAGGTGCCACATCATCAAAAAGCCAGTTCTCTAACATGAGAGGAACTTGTGTCTCTTGGTATGGCTTGCTCTCACCCAAGTAGGTGTTTTCTTCTGATTGAGATCGTTCAGAGTCGTTGAAGCTTAACAATGAGTCAAGAACATGGTCCTGTTGTGTGCATGAGATAGTGCTCTGTGTTGTTCCTTCACTAGAACTTGACCCTGCGGTGGTTACCATGTTGCTGAAGAAGGAGTTTGTTTCTGTTGTGCTATTTGGGGATTTCTTCACCCAATTCTCAAGCAATTTGGATATGTTTTCTGTGCTTGATGCATACAAAGATGTTGTTTGTGTTTGGTTTGGTGTTGTTGTCGGGTGGTGGTGGTTATAGGAATTGGAGGGTATTTTAGTCTCAGGGAAAAGGGTTGGTTTGTCAAGTGATAGTGCCTCATATAAGGCTTGTTTGGCCATGTGTATATCTGTTTGAAGCCTTCTCTCCCATTGACCCTTCAGCACTGGATTACGAGAGTTTCCTTTTTCATCATTACCATCATCACTTTCCCCAGTTTGAATCTTCTTCAGCTTCTTCTTCAAATGGGTGTTCCAGTAATTTTTTATGTCATTATCTGTCCTCTGTGGAAGGTATGAAGCTATAGCAGCCCATCTGCACCCATCACACAAGCGTCATGTCACAATTAAACTTTATAAAAAAAACAGAGAAACATCCATAATTATCAAATCAAAAGCAAACAAACAAACAAACCAACAGATCTATTCAAAAAATTTATTCAACACATTTCATAAAATTTTATGGATCAGAACTCAAAAGTCAAATTTTTACATTATTAGAACTGACGTGTATATATATAGTATATACCCCTTAATTTTTTAAGAAGCAAAACTCTTACCCCTTAATTATTTAGGCCTTAAAATAACAAATATTCGGGTACAAGATGGCACCTGTTACCCAAAAGCGCTTGGAGGTGGATTATCAGTTTTTCTTCATGATCAGTGAAATTCCCTCGCTTGATTCCAGGTCGGAGATAGTTAGTCCATCTGAGTCTGCAGCTTTTGCTGCATCGCATCAAACCTGAAAAAGCAAAATTGCTTAATAAATTCAACAATTTATCAAAAATTAATAAACAGAATTCTTTTTTTATTCACATGAATCGAATAGACATAAAAGAATTTACAATAAGTTTGTAAAGAAACTGAACAACTAGTCCCCTTAACTATTAAACAAAGCTTAATTGCAGAAAAAATCAAAACCATATGTTAAACTTAAATGTTGAATTTTTGTTACCTGTACTAGTAGGAACTGATCTCCAATTTCCAGGTCCATGTTCTTGAATGTAAGACACCAAGATGATATCCTCCTCTGGAGTCCATGGCCCTTTCTTAATTCCAATCTTGTCACAGCAGGGTGGTCTTCCCATTTTGCCCAAAAAAAAAATAAAAAAAGTTTGTTATAGCTAAGCCAAATTACTAGCTAACTATACTGTTCTTCTTCTAGGTTTGCGAGATTTGATTTCCTCTACTATATATAAGGTCTCTCAATTGTGAGAATGAGAGTCTTGCATAGCAGAGAAAAGGTTCTGCAAATGGGGTTGGGTTGTCTATTCCATTAGGCACATATATATAGATAAGAAAAGAATAGAAGAACAAGTAACTTGGTTTAATTGCTGACTAGAGGTAAAAAGAAAAAGAGTCAAAACGGACAACACGGACATTTACTCGCGCATTTCAAAAGTCCGCTTTGTGTTCTCCTTTCTCTCTCTTTCTCCATAAACATTTCACACATATCCGTGCTCATGGGAACAGTGGAAACACCTAGAAAATATTTTTTTATTCTTAAAGGATATAAATTTAATTAATTATTAAAATAAAAGTAACCGTTGTCTTAAAATATATATAAAAAATATTATAATTGTTTGTACACCGTCATCAATTAATTGTCTTCGTTTCTTTGTATTGAATGTTTTATGTCTTATACTATTAAAATATTCAATTCATTAATTTTTCTATATACTTCTTTGACTAAACATAATCAGCAAAAAGATTTATACTACTTTTTTTTTATTTATTTGATTTATACTTTCTCGTCTTATTCCAAATGTTATGTAAAAAAATGTCATATGAAAGTTTAACTTTTTAATATAGTATAAATCAATTTTTATTTTTATCTTTAATAAAATTATTGTGTTGCATCCTTTTTAATAATGAAGATTCATTATTTTCTTGAAAATAATAAGATTAGTTTTATAAAATTATTGTTTCTTTATCTACTTATTGACTTGTTATACCTCTATAAAACAAATTTAAGATATCTATAACTAAATAAAAATAGTAAAATAGTTTTACTTAATTTTTAATTAATGATCTCACTCCTATCAGAAAAAATAAACTCCATTGAAATGTATTTCTAGCACTCTTCGAGATACAATATTTCCCTTCAAATAAAATGTCAGTTTTAATTAAAAAGTAGTAACACTTGATGACAATTAAAATATTATAGTAACAAATAATATTACAAATTAAAATTTTATAAAATATATTTAAAATTGTTCAAGAATTGTCGGTCACATTTTTCTTTACTATTTCAGATTTTGCTTACTTAATGAGTGTGAATGAGGATGCATCAAATTTTTCTTTTTTCTCCGCAGTGTCGCTGTTGATATCTATTAATATGGGTTTCTGGATATAACAAGTTGTTTTCAATGTAATTAAACCTCAGACCTTGTGATGTGTGCTTGATCATCGTGTGGTTCACAGGTTATTCAAGAACACAGGCTTTTCAACTTCAATATATATCATCACCGGTTGGCATAATGAAGAAAGAAGAATGTTCATAGGCTTTTTAATATTTTCTAATACTATCATAATAAATTGCGTTAATTTTAATAATTATATAATTTGAACTTAGTTTATTGATAAAATAGAACGATATAGTTTACTTTAAAAGTAAATTATGTAGATGACATGTGGTCCTCTTGAAACAAGAAATACGACTTCCCGATTCTTTGTCGGCTATTAATTTAATTGAAAAATAGTGTTTTTTTTCTTCATATTCCTATTTCTTTACTCAGTACTTAATATGTAGTCTATTTTTCTTCATGTCAAATTTCTACTCGTTAATTTACACTTAGACATCCATTGGTGAAAATAGGGCTGATTACTTTATTTTAGACAGTAATAAAATTAAATAAACCTGGATAGTTTTGTAAAAACAAAATTCATAATAATTAACATTGTAAGACTACGAATCGATTATTTATTTAATTAAATAAAATTTATATATAACATATGAATATTTTTATTATATAAATAATGTTATAATGCAAATTTATTATAATAAATATTTTTTAAACATGAGTTATAAATTAAAGTTATATAATTTAAAATGTGATATAAAATCATTTTTATATATTTATAATTTATTGAAATAATGAAAATGTAAGTTGGAAATAAAAATAAGAATAATGCATCAAAAAGAAATTTAAAAAAAAAATTCCTTACAAACACTTTTTTTAATGGAATCACTCAAGTCAAACCATTCGCATTAGATAAAATATCCAAGATTTAGGTTTCATCCTCAATATTGTTATTGTACATAAAAATAATACTCTCATTAAAATAGCTAAATGATATTAGGATGATGAAGTGTATGAAAATTCATTATGTATAATCTAACTGGTTATGTAATTTGTAAATGTTTAATTTACATTCTGTATTTCAATAATATTATATTAATATATAAGAAAAAGACAAGTAATTTTTCAATACACAATTTTTATTAAATTTAGATACAGAGATATTTCATATTTTCTTTATATTTTTTGTTTTAATATGAGAACTATTTCGACTGATATTTTTGAAACTTAATAACTCCCGGCTGAGAATATAATGTATTCTTAGTAAGTAATTTTATTATTTTAGTTCCGGTGGAGTGAGTTAGGATTTAAGTTTGAAATAGGTAATCTTTTTTTTATTTTAAAATTTTTTTCTTTCTTTTATTTTTATTTTATTTTTTATTATTTTTTTAAGGTAAGAATTAGACGTAAATCAATTGATTACATTTTTTTAGGCTGGGAAGTTAAATAAAATTTGAGAGGAGTTAAAATTTATTTTAATAAGAATTATTGTCTCATTTATTTTATGTGACTCTGTCATTGGGCAAGGTATTCGAGTAGGTTTATTGATGGCTGGATTTAAAAAAAAATTAAGAAAAATTAAAAATTTATTATTATTATTATTATTATTATTATTATATATATAAAAAAAAAATTTGGGAGCCACTGTCCTCTTCTCTAACGTAGCGCCGCCCTTAGCAATACATTAACTCTTTTCATAGCATACTAATTTTATGCATATATAATAATTTATTTAGAGAGGCTAAATGATCCTCCATCAAACCATCTTTCTTCTTGCAAATTTGTCTTTAAGTTATTTTGATCTTCGCCTATAACACACAAAGTCAAGTCACTCACATTGAATGACTTGTTACTTATAAAATCACTAGGAAGATCAAGTTTATAAGCATTAGGTCTAAGTTTCTTTATATTTTTGAAAGATTCATCTCTACTTAGAAGCAACTTGGACTTCCTAAGATTAGGGAATCTTTTCTTCCTCAAATGTGGTCACGCCAAATCTCTAACTTTGAATTATATGTCCTTTTAGCCTTTGTTCACATATTAGGCTACTTTTTCATGTCTTCTTTCAATTTGTTCCCAAACCTTGACAACCAAGGCTTTAATCTTCCTTCCTTATTCAAAGCAAACTCAAGTGGCAAAGGGATTGTATCAAAATGGGTTAGAGGATTAAATTCATAAACAATTTTAAAAGAAGAATGTAGTGTAATAGAATTTAAAACCCTATTATAAGAAAACTCTATGTGTGGCAAACAATATGCTCCCATGACTTGAGATTTCCTCTTACAATGCTCCTTAGAAATTGGCGCAAAGTCCTATTGACCACTTTGGTATGCCCATCTATTTAAGGATGGCATATGAAGGAGAAAAGTAACTTAGTTCCAAGCTTGCTCCATAGACTCCTCCAAAAATGACTTAGGAACTTAGAGTGTCTATCACTCACAATGCTCTTTAGGATTCCATGAAGCCTCACCACTTCCTTGGAAAAAAGTTGGTTATGTGTGTGGCATCATCAACCTTGTGGCAAAGTATGAAGTGGGTCATTTTAGAGAATCTACACATAACCACAAAAATTGCATTCATTAAGTTATATGATTGTGAGTTCTTTTTTCTAATCTTATTGTTTGGCATTAATTGTCCATTAATGGATTGAATGTAAACTTAGGAGAACTTTGAGAAAATAAACTTTGGTGGTACTGGAAATAACCATCACTTAGCTAGATCTTAGAGATAAAAGTAGAAGGTGTTGTGAACACATAACCTAATTATTATCCAAGGTTCATCGATCATAAACTCTACTTGGCTTAGTTTAACTTAAGAAATTAATTAATCGAGTTAACCTTAGGCGGCATATTCGATCCTGAGATGGAGGGATACAACAATAGGAATTTGATTCATACAATCGCATGATTGAATAACCTAGGAAAGGTATTAGGAGGATTAGTGATGAAAGCGGGATCTTAATCGCTTCAATTAAATTGAATATAAAAATCATCTTCTTAAAATTTAGTTAGTTCTTAATCATAATTAAATACTCAAAAATCATTTACTTGTCCTCGTAGGAATAATAACTCATGTTTTTAATACTTATTACTTACCAATTGTGGTATACTTGTCATAACCGTGGGAGAATATTTCTCACTCTCACACACGATGCACATCAGGGATGTTATCTTTATTTATTTTATGTTTAAGAAACTCATGATCGAGTCAGGATGATTTGATCATGAAAATTTTTGTTTACCTCCACTTTTGTTTGCTTTTAAAAAGAGATAATTATTATCTCGATTGTTTTCCACCAAAATGAATTTATTTGAAATATATTGACACGTTTATTTTGTGAATTATCCAAATTATAAGGGAGATTTTGTCAAATTTTGGTAAAATTTCTTCAAAAATGAAAAAAAATATTATGTTTTTGATGTTTTAGAAAACACTAGACTAAGTTTCCTTATAAATTGGGTAGCTTATATATAACTAAAGTGATATATTCTAACGAGAACATTGTAATTATGAATTAATATTGAAATGTATATTCATAATGTGTATTGGTGGTACATGTATTGAAATTCACCAAAAGTTTTGGTATTCTAGTGTAAAAAGTTATTTAATATATTTCAATTATAATATTTTGTATGGAAATACTACTTGTGTGCTCTTTCGTTTTTGTGTGCTTTTTTTTTTCTCCTTATAGGTTGAATTCTCAACGGTGGTATTAGAGCTGATGGTTCAACTTGGCGAGAAATGGATTCAGATAGAGGTCAGATGGACTTATCTTAAGAGATCCTTGTATCGAAAGTCTTCTGTTATAGGGGAGAAAGTACAGTGGGCATTTGTTTGAAGGGAGAATAGTTAAGATATAATCAAAGTCACACATCATAAGAAAAAACAATGTAAAACTTGAAGAAAAAGAAAAAATTTGTCAGTCGAAAGATGTTACATGGGAGAAAAGAGTTTCGCTAGTTAAAAGATTCAGTTGTCCTTTGTTTGAAGGAAGAATCACTGTAGATGTGTAGGACATAAAATTAAAAAAAAATTGTTGTGTTTTGTGTTAATTTTAAGTTTCACATCGATAAATATTATAAAGAAAGAGAGGAGTAAAAAACTTATACAAGAGAATGATAAGTTTCATTCACTTACACCACATCTTTAAATTTAGTGAATAAATGTATTAGATTTTAAGTAGTGTATCACAAATTAAGAAAGATTTGTAATTTTTCTATTAAAAATTATATACGAAAAAAGTTTGTAATTTTTCGTTAAAAATGATATATAAAAAAGATTTATGATTTTTTCCTTCAAAAATGATATATATAAAGAGTTCATAATTTTTTTTTTCAAATATTATAAATAATAAATTTTATTCTTATAAAATTATGAAATAAATCTTTAAAATACTAAACCACTTTAATTTAATTTTTAATAGTTACTTTTCCGTCTCCCATGTATTTTTTTAGGTTGAGTTCCTAACATTTCTTAAGACAAATATCAATCCTTTTTAATAAAGAACTGCCTGCATAAGGTGTGCCATAAACCGAACAATCAACCAAGTGAAATAAAAAAATAAAAACTATCATCTAAAAGTTATCTTAACCTTAATCATTATATAACAATTTATTTCCATATTAAAAAGTCACCTGTCATCCCATCGATTCTGTCGGAATGTCTGACATGATTCACATGAACCATGCCTTCCCAGTCAAGTAAAAAGTGAATCGCTACTCACGTACACATACAGAACGCATAACCTTGTAGTATATATTGCCAACCTCTGCAATTTCAAACACTAATTTAGAAAAAAAAAATATAAAAGAAAATTACGTTGTTCATTAGTTTAAAATCACGAATAGAGATTTTAATCACCTCCCACAATTTCCTCGGATTATTTATGAATGTTTGTAAACAGATTCATTTCTTATCCATCACAATTAATGCCCAAATTACACATACATTATTTCAGTTTATTTTCTTTCCCTACCTTCAAAAAATTCTATGAATATATGATAAGGGTTTTATTATTGGACTAAAACATGATAAGAGTTTTTATATCTTAAGAATATAATATACTTGTAACCTTAATACTTAAAATTGATAATCAAATTATTTTTTATTATAAAAATATAAATTAAATTCTTATAATTATTATAGTATTCATTAATTTTATCTTTAAAATTATAGCATTCAATTTAGTTTCTATTATTATTTAATCAATCAATTATTATGCGTGAACCTAACTCTAGGTTCATTGTCAATTCGCTGTCAAATTTTATAATCATCATTTAGTTTGTTTTGAGACAGCTATGTTTAATTAATAGTATTTTATTTAATTATAAAATAACTTTAAATTGAAGTTGTTTAATATGATGATGATTTAGTAGAAATTTATTAACCATTTAGACGATTAATTTAGAGTTATTAAATTAATTTTATTTTTCATTTCATAAAGGGTAATTTTAATATTAAAGAAAAGTTTAAAACTTGAAAAATGAGTTGACTTAGTTGAAAGTAAGAGAATTTTTCTCTTCAGGACATGAAATTTTTTCTATTCCCATGAAAGTTAATAATTTACGAAAAATGACGAGACATCAAAATTTCTAAAGATTGATCTTCATGATCATAGTTAAAAATCATTAACAAAAATTTGGAGAAGGGAATAAGAAACACAAGTTTCTAAACTTGCATTACAGTTTCGAATAAATTTTTTAACCCTCTCATATAAATTGTAGAATGCAGAAAAAATAGAAATAAATTTATCTAAGATCAAAAGTGTAATTCCTGTATATTGAATACTTTAATTAGAAATATAATATTTTTAAAAAAAACTCCTGTATATTAGAAATATAATTAAATAGAAAAAAATAGAAATATATTTAATATATTGAATACTCATGACAGTAAAATTATTTATTTTAACAATACTTTAAAGATTTTAAGTAATTCTTTAACTTTTCTCTTCATTTCATTTCATTTGGTTCTCTCGTTGACTCATTATAATTATTTATAACAAACCATTACAATAAATTGTGATGAGATAATTACAATAAATTATGATGAGATAATGGTTTTTTTTTCTGATATAAAACTGACTAATGTATACTAAAATAAAAAGCTATTGATTTTAAGGTTGAACTAATGTTAAGGGTGAGATTATTGATAATAAATTCTAATTTTTGGAATTAAAATCTATATTGGTAATCTTAATCATCGTAGATATGGAAATTAATTATAACTATAACTTTAAAAATTGATTCGATGTTTAAGTAAAAATATCAATAATTTTCAAAGTTAGTGGACAATTTCTAATTAAAAAATGAAATGAAGCTGAAAAGATTGATTAGTTAAATAATCAATAAGGTAGTTTAGGCCTGTACGAATTCATCTAATATGAGTAATAATAATTTATAGAATATAACATTAATACTCTTAATTAATTCTTGACAGTTGCAAATCATAAGTCTTGTGCGACACTCTTTATAATGTATTAATTATCAGTAGATTGCTAATACCAGTTGAAAGTACTAGTTTCCATAGACATTACTAAAAAAATATTTACATTAATAAAAAAAAAAAATAGGCGTTAGAATGTGGATCACGTGTAGTTATATATAATGAGAATTAATGGACACATTGCTGGATCATTAAGAAGGAAAATAAATGAGGTCCTACTTGATATATGCAATAACTTTTTTAATATTATTAATATTTTGAAAAGATAATTAAGTTTAATTATATGTTTAGTCCATATAACTTAATTTATATATGATTTTGATCCTCATAATTGTTTTAGTTGTTAAAGCTATCTAATTTAAAAATCAAGCAAATTTAATCCCTCCTAATCAATCAATTTTATTTTAAACCCCTATTCTCATTTAATATTCAAAATTTCAAATAGAAACTCCATCATATTTTTACTAAATAGAGATTACCTTAATTAAATACAAGATAAGATAAGATATACAAATCAAAATAATATATAGACAATCTAAAAGGAGTAGAAAATGTAATAAAGGGAAAAGAAAATATATTTTATTTGATCAAAATAATAAATTTTGAATGTTGTAGGTTAATTTGTAGTTGTAGATATAAAAGAAATAAGAGAAAGTACAACTTGTTATGAGATTTTTTTCCTTTTTCTATTTCTCAAGAAAGAGCTTGATTTTGTTGAAACGGATGATCAAATATTCACTGGTCCTGATTATAGGAGGGAAAAGTGGCTTTTTATCATTAAGTCTTGTATCTCATGGGCGACACACACCTCTAAGTTTGACATCGATCACACCAAAAGATGAGGAAAATTGTATTGGAACTTGAAACCAAGGACCAGTATGATGATTGGTAAATAAGACAATGCCATAACGATAGGGAAGTGGTTTTCCTTCAGTTCAGAAACTGGGTTCATTTTGTACTTGGGGACCATCGCCCGTTGAAATTTGAATGGTGAGAAACTCGGAATAAAAAGAGATGGGTATAGCTAACCGCCATTCAAACATTGCCTGTCCCTCTATTTACATGTTTCTTCATTTTCAATTAACTGGCAACTTCTGCCGTTTTAACTAACAACATCCAACAATTGATAGAAATTTGTAAAGGTTTAACTTTAGTGTTAGTTTCTTAGACATGTTTTATGAATAATTAGGTGCTTATATTTTAAGGATTAATTAAAATTTTAATTTTTAAATTTTTAAGAATTTTTTACAATTTAATTTTTATAAATTTTTAATAAAATTTAATCACTTATTTATTTATAGTCAATTCTTTTAATCTTTAGTGTCAAATTATATAAATTAAAAATATTAATAAAAATAAATAAATAACTAAAAAAATATTAAAAACTAAAATGTGAAATCTTAAAAATTTCACATTTAAAATTTAATTAATGTACATTCTTGATTGAGGTAACTAAATTCTTAAAATTTATTAGTATTTATTATTAAAAATTTTCCTTAATTTATTTATTAATGTCATAATGAATAATAACATGATAGATTATACTTTTAATATGTTGTCTAATATTTACGATGAAGTATAATTTGAAATTTTTTATTTTATATTTAATTTTTTATTAATTATCATTGTTATATCAATATTAATGTTAATGTAAATTATACTAATATTTATCGTATTTTCGTGAGAGTATATCAATAGGCTTTACTTTTTAATATTATATTTATATTTTTCATAGAAATTATCAATATAATGATTTTTGCAATTCAAAGTAATTAATATAATACATAAATAGATTATCAGTATGATATTTTTAAATAATTAAAAAGCTCTGTATAAAATAAATATAAGATATATTAAAATAATTTATTCTCAAGTTTGACTAATAAGTTATCAACCAAATCATCATATAATTCATTATATTAATAAATTTTGTTAGTTTTTTCATAGAAAATTAATAGAAAAATTTTATTATAAATGTTAATAAATTTTAATTTTTTTATTAATTTAATTAAAAATATAAGAAATAAAAACCACACTTAAGTGTCGATGTCTCTTCTTATGGAAGTGAAAAATCTTTAACTCCCATCAAAATTATATATATATATATATATATATATATATATATATATATATATATATATATATATATAAATCTTAGCTGTACGTGCAGTCAATTTCAACTGCAGACGATTAAATTCCGCGAGTGTACCTGTGGATGCATGTTCCAACAATGTAATCATGCATGTATGTTAAATCAAATTAAATTGCTATCCTTTCAAGTGTCTAGTGTCAGGTTTCTCAGGTTTAGCAGGTATATAAATATTGCTATTAATTTCCCACTGATAATCAAGATTCAATGTGCAAGTAGTGGGCAGTCTAACCCACCAGTTGAGTTAGGTTCTTTGAACTGATATATACGTCTAATAATTTGGCCAAAAGAAAAAAGATTGGGTAATTAATTTTTACAAATTAATTATGTAATAAGAGTTGTTGTGCAATGTGTTGAGTACATATTTATCATCAACCCAATATTTAATACGCTAGTTATAATTACACAATACATTTTCTATATAATAGAAATATAATTTTATTTTTACAAAATTGATTATGAAAAAGTATTTTAATCTTGTAAATTAAAACTTTTAACACGTCTATTTAATAACGTTGTTTGAAGTAATCAAGACAACATGTTAACACATATAGATGATATTATTTTTAAGTACCTACATAGTCTGGTTGGTGTATGGAAAATATCTAATAAGCAAATTTAGTATTGGTTCTAGATAGATAATCACAGCATATAAACAAAAAATTTATTCTGATTAATTAATGTAAATATGGTTGAATTTAATATTGTTCTTTCAAATAACTTATTAATTCTACTCCTTATTAAAATTTTGGAAAATAATTAATTTTATTATTATTGATTAAAATAATATTATTACGTAAAGAAAAGTTAAATATTCATATTAATATATCTATCACATTATTATTTAATGATCGACATATTACAATGATATATCTAAATTATATTATTTAAATGTTAAATTTAAGGTAAAATAAAGATTAGTCTATACTGAGAATAAATTAATACAGAATTTATATTTTTAAATCTTATAAATATCATTAATTCAACTATGTTATTTTCAAGTTATCTTAAAAAATAACAATCCAAAGAATGTAAATAAACATAGAAGAGTGTTTACATATATATTTATCTGTTAAAGACCGAAGATAAATTTTATTGAGATTCAATTATGATAATCAAAACCAAACTACCACAACCACATCGTCATCCTACCTCACTCCCCATACGAATATATCTAATTATAACAATGTATTTAAGATATGGATCATATATTATAATTAAATGATTATATAAAAATTCATACATTTAAAATATACAAAAATTAATTTCTATCAATTATATATATATATATATATATATATATATATATATATATAGTATGTGTGCCGGAGCCTCTAGCAGGGCCTTCCCAATTTTTTTTCTTCCCATTTAACAAGTATAGAAAAACATTATAAAATATTGTAGATACATATAATCACATTTACAAACCCCTCCCCAAATTTTTTTAACAAGATCCATCATATAATGCTTGACAATATTTTATTATAATTTAAATTATTTTTATTCCTCACATGTGTTAAACACGGGATAATAATTCTCATTTCCTGTCTTTATTATTTTTGAAGATAAAAATGTTCTTTGATTAAAGATATGCTTTTCAAAAAATTTTAAAAATAAATTTGTGTCAGTAAATTCTAAAAAGTTTAAAAATAATTTATAATATTAATTAGACTAAAAATATATGAAGAGTTTTGAAGAAAATTATTCAAATGCACCATGTATATTATACTAATGTATTCAAAATGGTATTAAATGATTGACACTTAAATGGTACTAATGATTGTTTATAATTAAACAGTTTTTTTTTTCATAACAAGGTTATAAATTAAACTTGAATTATAAATGATTGACTTTAAATAATATTCCTCCACGGAGTTCTAGAAAGTTATAGAAATTGTGCGAGTAGCAATTGTTTCAGCTGTCTGTTGAAGTAGCAATATGAATGAGACAATACCTGCCATCCACTTAAAAGTCTAATTTGATTACGACCTCATGGAGGGATTATGATGGATTTTCAAAATTGGATACAGCAAAGCATTTGTGTTTGTGATTTAAATGTATTAACAAACTATTAATATGTAAGTTTATTGATAATTCGTAAAATAATTAAGTAGTAGTAAACTATATTATAGCTAATTATGCACTAAATTTTATTATTTTAATATAATACTGAATTTATACAAGAAAAAATTAATTCTAGCTAGGCTTATGTATAGCGCCCGCTAGAGTCAGGTTGTTCGCAGTTTGTTAAAATCAATGTATTAAAGTTGACCCCATGTTCTGTCAAATATTTTACGAAAGTATTAAGATGGGATATACAAGTTCTTAATTTCTACCTCTAGTGACACCAACCATAATCGATCTTTTGCCTTGTCCTTATTGTTATCGAATCTGAAATCAAACTGTGTCATAATATAAGTGGAGCACAAATAAATAATTTGTCTGATGAGGGCCCACGATGTTAATGCTCTAGGGTGTATGAATGGGATAAATAATTAAGTTATTATTTAAGTATTTATTATATAAGAATGTACGTATGTAGAAATTAAATAAAGTTTTTAGTTTCATGCATGTTTTATATAAAAAATGTCACAAGGAAGAAAATTTTCACAAAAAATAATCACGTATGAACTTAACTATAAATAGCTGATTTTATAATTAAATAATTGATTAAATTATTTGTAAATTCAAAATACAGTAAAAGAATTAAATTGTGTTTTAATAAAAATTTTGTATATTTTTTGATTTAGTAAATCTCATTTAAAATATAAAGTCTGACAAAATTAAAAATTTCTGACTAAGATCATATGCAAGATCCTATTAGATAAATCAAAGATATTTTTTTAAATGATATATTAAGACTTTGAAAAATAGAATTTTAATTCAATTACAGATAATATAAACAATAAAGAGATAAACATAGAAAAATATATATTAATTCTTTTTAAGAAAGTTTTATAATAAAAGTTAAGATTATATTATTATTGATGAAATACAGAGTATTAATTGATCCTAACTATCTTTAGTTAACTTAAATAATTCTAAGTATTTTTTTAACGCAATCTTTTTAGATTAAATTATTATTATTTAATTTCGGTCTCTTTCAACTAACCTAACTATCACAAAAGATAGATTTGAAATGTGTATCTAACTTATAAATTCAACATCTACACATAGAACTTTACACAAAAGTACATTTTGAAGGCTATTTGAAGAGAAAGAATAAGTTTTTCTAAAACAAATTTATTAGAGCTTTTAATCTTCTTTAAAATGCAACATTCTTGCCAATTTTAATTCTTCAAACATTAATTTTTATATAGATGAAAATTTGAAGTAACCGTTAAATTTAACAATTTCAAATTTTCTCTTCAATCTGAGAACAGTGTGTTCAACGTTCTTCAACATTTAACTTATTGTGCGCTTGTCACCATCACACTAGAAAGTTATTCATATAATACGAGGTTTAGAACTAAAAAAAGTAGTTCTGTTATTTACAACAAATCTTTGCGTTAAAAGACATCTTACTTGACTCTATTACACATTCTTTTTAATAAAGATATTGTCTTATGTGATTTAAATAATGATTCAGAAGATAAATATTTCTTTGTTCTTGTTGTTAACTCTACAAGAACTAATAGCTTAGTTAGAGTCTTGATATAAAATAATTAAAAACAAAATTAATATTTATCTTTTATTTTTGAGTACGTCTATCTTATTATTAATCTAACTAATAATTATTTAATTATTATATTCATAAGTTGGAGTGTGGCTTTGTTTGATCACACCTTGTTTCACATGATTAGTTTGAAAATCTCAATTATCTTAATTTTTATCATATATTATCATTATTAAAATTTGAGAGAAAAAATTTATCTTTTTAAACAAATTTAATTTAATACTGTGTTTATATTCTTAAAGCTTAAATTTAAATTGGAAGTGCACAAATTAATTTATAAAATAATAATTAATTTCATAATATATATATATATATATATATATATATAAATTATTTAGATATTATAGAATTTAGAGGACTAAAACATTTTAATCTTAATTAAAATTTGAGTATAGGTACGTGAGAGTTACCCTTACTTTCACACTTCTCCGCCTTTACTAATAGCATTAGATTGACGTGACTTATCATTAATTAGTAGTTGTGATTTCCTACATACATATTGAAAGCTATTGCATAAGTTGTTTCATAGAATTTTTGGAACTAAAGTTTATATAGGTATAAAGTATTATATAAATACTTTTTTACGACTTCCATCAGTACTTACACAACTATTTGTATCTTTAGATAAGTCTAATACATTCTTACAAGGGAGTTTTTAACTGTATTTTAACCTTCGTAATGCATGGAATAATTTTTTATTTTGTCATACTAAAAGTTATAATGAATAAACATATATTGTGTTATAACTAGAAATTTGTATTACAATTATACAATAGTACAACATTTTTTCAATGAATAAATGTAGAAATTATGTTATAACTAAGATTTAATTACTTATCATAATTTATATTGTATCACAAAGTTATTTTTAAAAGATGAAAAATAAAGATAAAAATAATTATTAAAATAGATAAAAGGTTAAAATTTTTTAAAAAGTGTCCTCGTTAAAGTAAAAAACTTCTAAAACTTTGTCACAGAAAAAATAATCTCTAATTTTCTTCTCAAGATATGGATATTTTCATTTTACATACACAAAATGATTAATTGAGACTTTAGCTTGTTTAGAAATGTATATTACTAAAATTAATTTATAAAATTTATTGAAGGATTCGATCATTGTGACATTCTTTTACTTTAAAATCTATCTTTTAATTTTATTTTTTAGTTTTACTTCTTCTAAGAAATTTGAAGAAGATCGTGACCATTGTCATATCTACTACATCTCGTATCAAATTGAATACATCATTGAAGATAAATTTGGTAGATTTTATGATTCTTGCGTTAAAGATCACATCACACACTGAACGAATCATGTAGGCCACACTTAGTGTAAGGGGTCAAAAGTTGAGAATAGAGTCTAAAGGTTCATGCCAAACGTCAACTCATTATGACGTTGAGTGTGAAGCCCTGGAGAACTAGAAGAAGTCTTTATAATTCGACGCTGCGTGTGAGAGAGAGGTCACACTTAGTATGAGTCCTATGTTTGTGTTCAGTTCTGTAAGGAATTTTTTAAGCTATTCTCCTTCGTCTCCATATTTCTATGATGATTATACACATGATTGGATGATGATGAACTAATTGAGTGAGTTGAGCCATTAATGCATGGTTGTGAGAACATATTTGAATATGAAATCATGAAGGATTATGATGATTAAATTTCCTAACTTTGTGTGGGTGTTTTCCAACTATTGATTTGTGGTTTGGTTGCCCCAATTGAGACTAAGTTTATGGAACATTAAGATAGCTTAAGGATCATCATAATCACCCTATGAAAGTTAAATTATTTTTTTGGAATTGAAGATGAAAGAAACTACCACAATAGGTTTCTGAATGATTCTTAGGACTTGGAAGTGTCATTTGGTGGGAAAAACTTTCACTTTAGACAATCACTAAAGGTGGGTTGTGAGTCTTATTGCAATACTGGTGACCCCAACTATTATTATATAGTATTCTCGGGTGAGAGTATCCACGGGACATATATTCCTCCGCATCGCTCACTGGTTTTCTGACGATATTATATGACATTTGAGTGGAGTGAGATCTCATGTGTCATTATGTGAATTATATTCTTGGGATTAAGTTATGTTATGTATGAATTGGTGGTGAAGAATGCTTTACACTTAATTGCATTATTACTATTATTAGTTCACGTGAGATAATCCTTTTATGTGTTTCATGATGACATCATCTGTTATGACCCATGAATGTTGGGTGAGTAAAAAACCAGTAGGAGTAGACGATGAATGTAGCGCTTGAGAAACAGTATTTTTGGATTGAAACATTTTCTTTATTTTAAGAGCTTTTATTAAATCATCTTTTATTTTTTTCACTCCATGATAGTACATGATAAGACCATATTCCTTATTTTTTTTTATGAACCTTAAATCTTATAACTTTTTATTCAACTTTATGTTTGATGTAATGACTTTATATTTTATCTCATTTATCCTCCTCTACTTGATTATTATTTAACATGCTTTCCTTAATTAAATTAATTAAGCATTTTGGGTCGAATAATATAGCACCAATTTAGTAAATTTTTTAATAAAATCAATATTTTCTACCTTCTTATTGAACACACTTTCTTTATTTTTTATTCCATATTACCAAACCAAGCCTTAATATTCCATCTGAACAACCATCATCCTTAAGAAGAACAAAAGAAGAAGTAAAATATCAATAAAAATTCAAAACATGCTAAATAATTGTATTGAAATAAATACGAAGAAGTGAAAGCATTTGGAAGAAAACCTAAAACGCAACATTTGAGCAACGAAGTAACAAAGTCCACATTATCTAAATGAATAATTCACTACTAAATCTTTAGCTGAGGATAAAGCCCTTAGACATTTAATCAGATAAAACAACAACAAAAATGAAAAAATGTTTACAAGAAAACTCTTTTACCAACCGTAAAAATAATTTATTCTAATTTGTGTACGTGTGTCTTGAACCTGAAGCACTAATACGTTTCAAGATTATCATTTCTATTTTAGTTTAACTCACCAAATTCAATCTTGTGATCACGAATTAGGTCTCTTAAATTGCAATGATTTGTCAAATTGTAAAGTGATAAAATGGTCCTTAAAATTATATATTGAAAATTAATTTGGGTCATCGAAATTGTGAATATAGACAATTAAATTCATGCCTAAAATAAATAATTTGACAAAATGTTCTAAAATTTTTAATTTATGAATCCATTTATTACTTGAAATTGTAATGATTATTCAAATTAGTCCCTACAATTTTTTTTAAAAAAATTAATTGCATATTTTTGCTTGTGTTCTTAAATTTCTTTTTTCACATATTAATTTTTATTCTAAACTTTGGTAATTCTATGAATTTTATTCTTGTGATAATTGACCATCCCAAATTTTGGTAAAAGTGTATTAAATTCTGATCATTTTGAGACGTACATAGGCACAAAACAATTCGTCTCTATTTTTTTAATAAGGATCATCTCCGTATTTTATTTAAAATACAAAATTTTTTATCCCTTTCTACATTTTAAGTTTTATCTCCATTGTTATCATTGTTTTTGTTTCTAATAGAAAGAAAAAAAAAATTGTCGCTTTGTTTTGTTTGTATATCAAATTTTTTAGAGTAATCTAAGTTATACATAAATGCAAATATATTTTTAAAAAATAATATTTTCAAAATATACATTTGTATAGATTAGAATAATGTAAGATATTTGGAAAGTTATATAATTATTTGAATATATTATCAATATTCATATAACTATTTATTTATATTTTTTAAAAATATTCAAATAGTAATTACGTAAATATTTGTAAAACATAACATAATGCAGAAATTTATTAAAATTATAAATAGTTATTTGTCTTCAATAGGAGAGACATTCTATTTCATAGAGGATTGAGATGTCATCCATAATTTCTAAATTTTAAATAAGCTAATGAAACATTAAATTGTACACACAAAATGCCTTTAATGCTTGAAATACACAAAACGCCCTTTACTGCATGAAATAAAACTTTAAATAAACATTTTTGGAGGTCTTGTAACCTAAGCACTTCTGGCCGGTTATGGTACATATCAATACAATTTTCCATATGTCTGTTTGTGTTTACGTGTCTATATATATAATTAATTAATTAATTAATTAATTGATTGCATTAAGAGTCGGAACTAGATGGTGACAGGTATCGGCAGAAATTAATGAAAAGAAGTCTTTCAATATTTATTAAATCACAATTTATCCATGGTGTCAGGTAATCCTAACTGCATTCTAAGAATTTTGCGTTAATTATTCCAAAATCCATAGTCATTAAAATCACACCACAAGAAAGTCTCACACCATGATTAGAAGTATATCTATTCCTCTCCTTTTTCTTTATTTGATTTTGTTTTCAATTTTTAATATTGTCTGGGTTGAATATATGGATACATGGCCTGATACTTCATATCGAAATCTAGTATTAAATTGTGATAAAGTGAAGAGTAGATAAATAATTGAAGACCCCTAGATTACGATATGTTGGAATTTATCCGAGGGCTTAAGAGTTGGACCATTAATTAGTTAGACAATCGATCACGAATTATTTTGACTATTTTGCATTGCGAAGGTAGCTATTTATTAGACGGGGAAATGAGAAGCAGACGCGTCCCAAAAAATGTAACATCGCGTAGACATGCGTAATGGCGGCACAGGTCCAAAGTTAATTGCAACACTAGCAAACAAATTATGCCGTGCAATTCTTTTGTTTTTTTATATGAAAAAATGGTAGCAATTGTACTCATGTTCAAATGGCATTGAGACGCGTCACGAACATTAATTTTTTTTGGTTCATATGTTATAATAAAATAAAAAACTGTTTTTGGGGTTGAAGTATTGACGTATTATTGAGAGGGTCTTTATTATGTTGTGCCATCCCTGTTCTCACGCTTTCACAATACACGAAGAATAGAATGATTAGCTAATTTGGCTTGCTTGTCTACACAGTTGACAATGTGTGTGGAAGATGACATGGGATAGAAGGAAAATGGGTGTTTATCACCGGAGGGTACGTGGAAGAGAGCTAGTGAATTGGAAGCCCAAGATAAAGTTGTATTAAAGAGTGTTTAATTGTGAGGAATGGGTAGTCCTCTTCACATTGTCATAACTCATAATGTGTGGATGCAGTTACATGGGTTTTCCCATAAATTTTATTTTTGCTCCGTGTTCGTGTTGCGAAAGCATTTGATGATTGAAACATACTCTTAAATTAGAGATATAAGTTACCTTTTTTCATCACATAATTCTTTTTCTTTTTTCATATTTTTCTTTAAGACCGGATCTAGACACCAAATAAAATGGAGTCATATTTTTTTTTAAAATATTAATTAAATACTTAATTTTTAAAAGACAATTATTCAATAAACATATTCTGAAAAAAATATTAGCTAATTTTATACATACAATTAATGTTATATAAAATTTTAGAAATAAAATCTATCAGTTATAGAAAATTAGATAAATATTATCTCAGTATATTTTTTTTTATTCTTTCTTACATTAATAATTTTGCTATTTTTTTCTCGTGTATATACTATGCATTGAAGCGGTGGGAGGGGGAGGGGGAGAACCCTACTCGACCCTAAATAAATCCCTGCTTTTAATTTTTTATTTCTCTTATTTATTATATATATATATATATATATTCTTGTAATGTATTGCTAAATTATGAATTAAGAAATATTATTTATAAATATAATTAGATTAAAATTTAAAATAAGAAAATTAAAAATATTATAATGTTATAAATATTAACATAACATGATAATTGAAACATATTTTAACTTGTTATAATTATGTATAATCATATTTTAAAGTAAAAAATAGTTGAAATTATAAAGAAAAGAGGATATAAATACATCAAGAATACATAAAATTTAAATATACTAAACTATAATAAAAAAAGATGAAACAATTGACAAAACAATTCCATACATTTAATACCTATACTAAAAAAATTTTATAAAACAAAGTTAAAGAAATAACCAAATAACATATAAATTCATGTTATCTATGTTGTTATTTATCCTTTAATTTTCTAATTATATCAATTAAATCGATTTAAGTTTTATTATATTCAAACTCAAATATATTATTACATTTCTTAAATAAATTAATATGGCCATTCTTTAAAGTTCATGAATAAAATATTATATTTATTATTCTATTAAAATTATTACATTCATTAAAATATTTAAATTATTTTTTAACACAATTGTGATTAATAAATTTAGTTTTGATATGATTTAATTGAATAAAATTAATTGATAAAATATTTTTTTCTTGTCTTTATTATCCATAAAAATGTCGAATACGGGTGTTTAAAAGTTTATAATATTTGATATTACTCTATTCAATTAACAGTGTTAGATTCCATTCAAATTTTTTATTATATTACGTGAAATAATTCAAGAAATAAATTAAGAGAAAAAATTCATAAATAGAATATAGAATTTGAAAGTTCAAATATTATAACTTACATAAATTTATTATTCTCACATATAATTATTTTAATTTATTTTATTAACAAAATTCTATAATTAAATTTAAATCAAATTATAAGGATATATTAATAGTTAAAGTGGTTTTGAATTAATGAAAATTAGTATAGTCAAATTAGTACATATTTTAGTACACGTAACAACCTAGATTTCCAGAAAATTTTAATTGAATTTTATTTATTATTTTAGGAGAAGATTTTTGAACTTATCCCAATTTAACAAATAAATAAACGATTTTTTCAAAATTGTTAACCGTGTTAACACTTTTATTGCGCTTGTTTACTAAAATCATACCCAATAAGTAATTAAATAAAACTTTTCCACTACTTTCTGAAGCGGAATGAGGATATTGTAAATATATATATATATATATATATATATATATATATATATATATATATATATATATATATATATTACAGCAACAGAGATACGTCGTATATCTTAAGGCGAGAATTTCAAAAGATTATCTCCTTTAAAAAAATAGTCTCTAAAATACAAAAGGAGATTAAAAGAGATTTTTACAGTTTTTTCAAAGCTGAAGAAGGTTATCACTAACCTATACATAAAATATTAACCTAACTTAGAGATACATTAAATAAATGCAGGTGTAATCAGATGGTGAAAGCAATTAAAATAAATGGAAGTGTTTCTAGAGTAGTCCTCGCCTATGTCCACTCACCAACTTCATGTGCTCTTAATGCAAATAATCTTCGAAGAGGGCTAGAGTTGCATTTGTTGTCATTGATAATTGAAAACAAAGATGTAAGACATGAGACATGACTCACACACAATACAAAGACTTTTACACAACTTATATATATTAGTTCCAATGCAAGATTAGCTAGCGGTCACACACGATATAAAACTTGCATATTCTTCGGTGAGTCTATTTATTTGTATTGATTAGAAGTCACATTCAATTTCCATCACTTGATAGTCTTATAATAGTTAAGTTCATAATGAATTTATTCATTTGTATGTCACCTATCACGCTTTGATTTCCATTATTTAGTAGTTTTATTATAATGGTTAAGTTGATAATGTCAGACTGGACGTACATCTATTATAACATAGTTGATGGAGATTCATTCAAACTCAAGTATGATGATAGAAGAATTATAAAAATTATGACTAGAAGAATCTAAAAAGAGGTTGATGATCAAGCGTTGATGTTGAGCTCAAACATCTAACCTCTTCCATTAAGTGAATTAAAACCTCATCTAACCTTCTTCAATTTCTGGAAATTTGCCCAAAAATCCTAACACATTTGACATTCTAGATATATATAGAAGTGTGTCGCACCAATCCTTGCCTAAGGAGCAAGTAACATGTGATAGATTCAAAATTGGAGTCCAGAATCTGATTTGCACTAGAATCTTTTAGATTAGACACCAACCAATGGATAAGAAATGGATCCTTGTACTAGGCAAGGATCACTAATCACGGTTTGATGCAAACCATTAGATTAAGGTGAAAATTGGATGGTCCAAATTCAAATCAAATAAGTGCCAAAAATAAGACTATCTAGTTTAAATTCTAACCATGTGATAATATCTCATCTAATGGATAGAATTTAAATTAGTTAGTGGAATTAAGTTTAAACTTTAGCCATTAAGATCTAGATCCCATCCTAAGGTCAAGGTTTAAACTTAAGTTAGTGGAAATTCCACTCACATGACATGTACATGGCTTACTCTCTCCTATGGCAAGTGCAACACACTCTCCCTGGCAAACACTCAAGATTTTTGGTCCATGAACTATACTTGGTTGTGAGCTTCAAGCTCTCACACATTGGCTGAAATTCAAGTCTTCAAAGTATTTAAACAATTACAAATTAAAAATTAGAAAGAAAATTACAAGGTCTTGAAATTAGAGATAAGTCTCCACAAGTTTGTTGGTCCCTACGGGTGAATCTAGAGGGGGTGAATAGAATCTAGTTCCTAGATAGCCCAAATTAGCGTCGTTTCTACTTTCTTTTATTTCAAACAAAGACTAATCTTGTTTAACTATAAACACTTTAAAGAAGATACAACCAAAAAACGAATAAAGTGTTAGAACAAGATATATCAAACACACACAGCAGAAACTCCAAAGAAAGATCAATAAAATGTGTTAGTAATCAATATACTTAGAGAATCAATATCAGTAATAAAGCGTTAAAAATTTTAGTTGATTACTGAGTTAATTATCAAACGAAATCAATGTTTAACCAAGTTACCGATAAGCGTATAGGCAACAGATAAAAAAACGTAAGGGAGAAGAAAAGTGCCAGGTGATTTATACTGATTCGACTTCCGGCCTACATCCAGTCCCAACCTAACAACTGTTGCAATTGGTATTTCACTATGATCCCTCTGTGTTCTTTACATACACACTGCACAAGCAACACAAAACGAAATCAAAACACCCAATACAAACAATTCTTTAACCCAAAGATCCGTTCTCCTTGATCTTGACACTTCCAAAAATCAAACCTTTGAGAAACCTTTCTCAAATCACCTTACTCTTTCCTAGAGACCTCTCTCTTAGAGTAATCAACCCAAAATGAAACTAACAATAAAGATCAGTATAGGAAACACCTGGAAGTGTAGATTCTTATCAATATGAAGCACAAGACAAAACCAACCAATCAATACTTCAATCAAGATTGCCCTTTGAAAACTTTTCTTGAAAATATTTGAAGTTCTTTGAAGGATATTCTTGGAGAAAATATAAACTTAGCTTTAGAGAAGATATGAAAATGTAAGTGTAATCCTTTTCATATTTTCAAAGTTCTTATGAAAGATTTTAAAAGAGGGTTTATTTATAGTTAAGACAAAAACCCATTTTCAGCAATCTAATTGATTTTTGATGGTAGTAATCGATTACAGCAGTTGGTAATTGATTATCCTAGGAAGCAAAGTTCATTTCAAGTGTTTTGAACCTCTGGTAATCGATTAACCTCAGTGGTAATCGATTACTTCAGAGACATTTGTAAGTAGCTTAGAACTATAAATACTTGCTCCACTAAATTTGTAAAGACTTTTGATCATTTGAATGAAATAAGCTTTGAGCTTTTGAGAGAGGATTATCTTGTCTTCCTTAGGAAGGTTTCTTGAATCTTACCAATGGATTCTCATTTCCATTGTGGCGGTTCCTCCTAGGCTTATTGGCCATGCCATGGTGCCTTTCTAAACCATTTCTCTTCCTCTTTCTTTTTTGGTTTATTCGTTGGGTTCCATGGAAGCTTGACCGAAAGCTTCCCTTGGAGCTTTGTTTGGAGATAGTTGAATAAGCTAGATTGGGAACTTCAAGGACTCTTTGGAATTTATCTAAGGAGGCCTCTATCAAGTGGTATCATGAGCTTGTTGTCTTCTTCAATGGGTTTTCTCAAGTTTCCATAGTTTTCCTTGTGTTTTTCATATTCTATGTCTTCTTTGAGTTGCCTAGTCTTTGTTTCCTTGAGTTGTCACAATTTTGTTCGGTTGGTTTGTGTCTAAGCATGCTTTTCTTCTTTGTTTCTTCTTCAAACTGTGGGTTTCCATGGTTATGCATGCTTATCTTGAAGTTTTACCCATAGTTACTTTAGCTTCCATTGCAAGTTTCCTTGTTCTAGAGTAACTTTCTTTGTAAGCTTCTTTGTTTGATGTGTTTTCTTGTAGTTTTGTTTAGTTCTTGTTATCTTCTCTTATTAAACCGTGAGTTTACTGTATGTGCTGCACCATTTTTGAATTGTGTTTCATGTTTTACATGAGTTTCAAGTGTTAGAAGAAACTTCTAGTGTAAGATTCACATGTACATGCTTGTAATAGCTTCTAGAGCACTCTTTAGGTCCAATTTGTGTATAACCTTATGCATTTCGTTTTGGGTTGTGGAAATTGAACTTGAAGGTTACTGTTCTTTATGATGTGGTTTCAGTCCAGCCATAATTAATGTGTGGAAAAGATACAAAATCAAAATAAAAGAAAAGAAACAAGTGAGAAACAACAAAAGAAAAAGTAGTAGTGAAAAGAAAAATATATTGGTTCAAAAAGAGTATCAATTGAATGAGAACCATGTAAAAGAAAAATGAAAAGAGTGAGAACAACAAGAGAGTGATTCAAAAGTGAAAGAAATTGATCATTAGACACACCCTTGGACCTTGTTTTGAGGACACATCAACCAAGTTGAATTTCTAGCATGATGCCTTTGGACTTGAGTGTGTAGTTGACTTTGAGTGTAAATTTTTCACTTTGTATTTGTACTGTACTTGCTGGATTATGTTGATGATATGACTATATGAGCCTTGTGTTGCAATTGAATTGAGTTTCTAAAAGGTTAGACAATTATAGGACATAGTTTTAATTCGGTCGCTATTTGGAGTGGTGATTTTTCCGTCGCTAATTTTGGATGCCAAATCGGTTGCTAAATGATTTGTGTGTTGCTATCCAGTTTTGATACTTATGGTTGTGCTCTCGGTTTGGAATTGATTTCCCATGTAAATATATGTTATTTTTCTGTCAATATATGTGCCAATGTCTCATCAAAGTTTCCTCCACATTTGAGTAGCCATTATTTCATTTTGGGTTTTTTATTGTTTGTCTTTCTTGGATTCCTAGTTTTGTCTTTGAGTATTTGTTTCTTTGGACTTCTTAAGCCTAGCTTGGGTGCTGTTCCTCTTTCACAATGGTTTTATAAGGAATTGATAATTGATTAGAGAATAATTACTAAGTGAGAACCAAGAGATTAGAGAGAAAAAAGGCAAGAGAGATTCATTAGAGAAAAAGTCACTAAGTGTGAAACACGAGTGTGAATGGATACACTTAGAGAGTGGTGAGTTCCTTTATTTCCTATTACATTTTCTTGTGTACTAACATTCTCTTGCAGCAATGACTAGTTCTCCTAGTGTTGACAATGACTTGTCACCTAAAACTTTAAAGATGATGGATGTGATGATGAGTAGATTGAATACTAACTTGATGGAGAAATTGGGTCAATTTGAGAGAAAATGAGAAAGTGAGAAAAGGGCTAATGGAGAAAGTAGTAGGAATAGAGATAGAGAGGAGGAAGAGAGGAGAAATAAGGAAGAGAATGATAGGAGGGAAAAAGAAGAAAATGAGAGAAGAGATAGGAGAAGAAGAGAAAACAATATGAGGGGTTATGAAGCTTCTATATGAAGCTTCTATTGGGAGTGATGGTGGAGACAATTATGGGGATGATGAGTATGGTTTTGGTGGACATGGGAATGAAAGGAGAAGGGAAAGAGGTGTTGGATACCATTTTAGGAGGTATAGCCTTATGACATGGGAAAACCTAGATAGTGAAAACTTAAATGAATCAGGAGAAGAGGAGACAACAAACATTTGTCTCATGGCTGGAGAACTAACTTCGTCTGAGGTAAATAAATCACATACTTCATCATCTGACTCAGGCTCTAAATAAGAAGATATCTCGTATGATACTCTTTTGGAAAATTCTCATTTCATAGCAGAACAATACAAAAGATGCAAATCTAAGCTGTAAAAGGCCTTGGAATAAATTTCAAATTTAAAAACTGCAAATGAGAATCTATCTAAGAAAGGTACATAAGACAGATTATCATCTGAATTTGAAAAAGATCAGTTTCTTCTTGAAATCAAACGATTGAAGGAAGAAAATGAATATTTGAAAAGAGTTTTAACAAGTTCACTTCTAGCTCTTCCATGCTGAAAAAAATTTTAACTTATGGAAGATCCCCTTTTGATAAAAGATGACTAGGTTATATCCATAAGACAGACAAAAAGAAGTCAACAACCACTTCATCTGTACGTAAGAACATGCATGGAAATTATAACAGGGTTCCAAACAAATACAAAGGTCAATCTAGAACCTTCAACAAACAGAAACCCTCAACTAACAAAGTAAGACCCAAAAGGATTTGGGTACCAAAATCACTGATTATTCCTGTTGCAGATTTCCTTAACTGAAAGAGAGAAGACTTCAAGTTGGTATCTGGACAGTGGATGCTCGTGACACAATAAAGGGTTAGCCTCGTATGGGTCTAGAAAAGGTAAAATTCTTGGGATTGAGACTGTTGGTAAGGCACCCAACCCTCTTATTCAAAATGTGTCGTACGTTAAAGGTTTAAACTTCAATCTGCTTAACATTAGTCAATTTTGTGATAGTAGATATCAAGTTTCCTTTAACTTTGATGAATGTATAGTCAAGAACAAAGATAAATCCATTCTGTTTAGAGATAAAAGAAAGAACAACCTTTATGAGGTTTTTCTTTTTGACCTTAGTGATAAGAATGTAACATATTTGCTTTTAGCAGACGATGAAAGAGATATTTGACATAAAAAGTTGGGACACTTAAGTCTCAAGTATATTTCAAAAATTTCAAAGAAAAATCTTGTCAAAAGACTGTCAAACATCTCTTGGAAAACTAATCGTCTGTGTGAATCTTGTCAGCAAGGGAAACAACTAAAAGCTTCTTTCAAATCTAAAAATGTTGTTTCCTCGACAAGATCTTTAAAACTATTACATATTGATCTCTTTGGTTCTACCTAGACGCAAAATCTTGGAGAAAAAGATATGAATTTGTCATTGTGGATGACTATACTAGATTTACATGGGTATACTTCCTAGCTCATAAACATGAGTCGTTCAGTGTCTTTGAGATATTTTGTAAACGAGTTCAAAATGAAAAAGGTATATGTATCGCGTCTGTCAAAAGTTATCATGGAACTGAGTTTGAAAATTCAGAGTTCAAGGCTTTCTGTTTTGAAAATGGTATATTTTACAATTTTTCATCTCCAAGAACTCCTTAACAAAATGGAGTTGTGGAAAGAAAAAATAGAACCTTAAAAGAAATGACCAGAACACTTTTACATGAAAGTTCACTTGCAAAATATTTTTTGGCAGAAACAATAAATACCTCTTGTTATATTCAAAACAGAATATTAATAAGACCAATATTGAACAAGACTCCTTATGAACTATGAAGAGGAAGAAGACCCAACATATTACACTTCCATCCTTTTGGATGTGAATGCTTCATTCTTAATATTAAAGAACATCTTGGAAAGTTTGATTCAAAAGTTATTAAAGGTTTTCTTCTTGGTTATTTTGACACTTCAAAGGCCTACAAAGTTTTTAACTCTAAGACCAAAGTAGTTGAAGAATCTATTCATGTAAAATTCTAAGATAACTCAAAGACTGATAGAGAAATATCAGACCTCGAAACTTCTTTTGATCTTTTATAGATAAATCCATCAAGTCAAGACAATGAACCAGTTTTCAGAACAGACGCAGAAGTGAAGCTAGACGGAAATGTGTCTGCTGGTACATACGAACCCTCTTCGTCTACTCTTCAACAAAGGAATATCCAAACTCCTATCACAACATGGAAATTTGTCTCAAATCATTCTGAAGATCTGATAATAGGAGACAAGCATCAAGGAGTGCAAACAAGGTCAAGTTTTAGGGATCTCTCTAGATATGCATTGGTATCTATAATAGAACCAAATAACATTGAAAAAGCACTCAAGAAAATGATTGGATTATTCCCATGGAAGAGAAGCTAAACCAGTTCACAAGAAACGACGTATGGACCTTGGTAGAAAAACCCAACAATAAAAGCATCATTGGAACAAGATGGGTTTTTAGGAATAAATTGGATGAAGCTGGAAAAGTTGTGAGAAACAAATTATGGTTAGTATCTCAGGGGTACAATCAACAAGAAGGTATTGACGTCAGTGAAACTTCTGCTCCTGTAGCTAGACTAGAAGCAATTCGTAATTTGCTTGCTTTTGCTGCTCATAAAAATATTATTTTATATCGGATGGATGTTAAAAGTGCTTTTCTTAATGGTTTTATTGAAGAGGAAGTTTATGTCAAACAACCTCCTAGTTTTGAACATCCATCTCTACCAAATCATGTTTTTAAGCTTAAGAAAGCTCCTAGAGCATGGTTTGACAGACTGAGCTCTTTTCTGCTTAAAAATGATTTTTCAAGAGGAAAAGTTGATACAAATCTTTTTAAGAAAAACCTTTCAAAAGATTTTATAATTGTTCAAATCTATGTGGATGATATAGTATTTGGTGCTACTAACGAATCCTTGTGCAAAGATTTCTCTAAGTTAATGCAGAACGAATTTGAGATAAGCATGATTGGAGAATTGAAGTTCTTCCTAGATTTGCAAATTAAGCAGACAAGACAAGGGATCTACCTTGATCAACAAAAATACATAAAGGAATTGCTAAAGAAGTTCAAAATGGACAATGTCAAACCAATGAAGACTCCCATGCACTCATCTGGAGCAAACTTGTGTAAAAACGAATCTGTTAAGTCTATAGATAAGATGATGTACAAAGTTATGATTGGCTCTCTCTTATACTCAACAACAAGTAGACCAGATATAATGTTCAGTGTATGCTTATATGCTACATATCAGTCTGACCCTAAAGAATCTCATTTGCAAGTTGTAAAACGCATTTTAAGATATCTTGTTGGAACCACTAATCTCTCTTTGTTTTATAAGAAAAATAGTGATTTCAATCTTAGTGGCTTTTGCGATGCTGATTATGCTGGTGATAAAGTGGACAGCAAAAGCACAAGTGGAGGATGTCAATTTTTAGGCTCCTCACTCATCTCTTGGTCAAGCAAGAAGCAAAACTTCATAACACTCTCAACAACAGAGGTAGAATACATCTATCTTCTTGCATGTTGTTCACAATTATTATGGGTAAAACATCAGTTGGAAGATTACTCCAGGTTTAAGATTTAGATACCTATTTATTGTGATAATACCAGTGTAATTAACCTTAGCAAAAATTCAATTCAACATTCAAAAGCAAAACATATTGAAATAAAATTTCATTTTATAAGAGATTATGTCCAAAAAGGTATTTTCAATATTCAGTTTGGTCGAACAAATTTTCAGTGGGCAGACATCTTTACGAAAGCTCTAGAGATCGTCACTACCGCTGGGTGGTTGAAGTATGCTGATTGGCAAGGGGCTTGGATGATGGAAGCCTATGCCAAATACTGGAGTGATGCCCATATCGTGGAAGGAAACATTGTTGGTTCTATCTCTGACAAGGAGTATATGATTAACCCAAAGGTGATTGTTGTGGCCGCTAAGTGCAAACATGAAGGGGTTGAGTATAAACCCAACTGGAATGCACATCTGGATGAGAAGGAGTGATAGAGGCCTCCTTAGAGATATTCCAAAGAGACCTTGAAGTTCCCAATCTAGCTTCTTCAACAATCTCCAAACCAAGCTTCAATGGAAGCTTTCAATTAAGTTTCAATGGAACCCAAAGATGAACCGAAAAAGAAAGTGAAAGAGGGGAAGAGAAATGGTTTAGAAAGGCATCGTGGCATGGCCAATAAGCCTAGGAGGAACCGCCACAATGAAGGTGAGAATCCATTGATAAGATTCAAGAAACCTTCCTAAGGAAGACAAGAAAATCCTCTCTCGAAAAGCTCAAAGCTTATTTCATTCAAATTCATCAAAAGTTCTTACAATTTCGTTTTAGCATGTATTTATACACCTAGGCTACATGGAAAACAAGCTAAACTAATCCTAACCATAACTAAAATAACTAACCAAAACTAATCTAGGCTTAAGGTAAACAACTAACTAATTAATGAGTAACTAGTTTAAGTTACATGTCACTTTCAAGTGACATGTCACCCATCTTTAATCTAAACCCTTGAAGGGCTTAGGGAGATCTAGGGTGAAGATTCTTTCTTAAGTGGAAACATGGATTAACACTTAAGAAAGAACTCTACCTAAACCAAAGCTTTTGGATTCACAAAAGAATTTCTAATTAAACTCAAATTTAACTTGAAATTCTTAGGTGAATTTTAATGCCTCATTAATTCCTTACTTGCATCCTTAAGCTAAGCATCTTAAGAAAACAAAAGTTAAAAGCACCCACACCTAAACACAAGCTTGGACGTGAGATCTTTTTGGACTCACTTACAAGGCCTTCTTACACAAGTACACATTTAGAAAAATTATTCAAACAAGTTTACAAGCATATTACGAAAAAACCAAGTCCTAAACTAAGGCTTGATTAAGGTTGTGCAATGTCTTGGAGCTTTCCCACTTCTTCCTTTCATTTTTTCTAGTAATCCTCTGAGATGTTCCTACATCAATGAGATATACAAGGTGCTCTCTGGAAGCGCACGTTCGTCTGAAGTCTCAAAGTTTATCAGGGCTGGGAACTTGGTGCCAGCATGCAGAGTTCTGCACAACCTGCTCTTTAACATTTTCACCCCTAGGACTAGGTCTAGGGATAATGTGAGCAACAGAGACAGATTCTGTCTCTTCTATCTGATGCAAAAGGTAAAGATTAGCCTTCCTCACATAATAATGGATCACTAATTGAGTGTTATGAGGAGCAGAAGTTTAAAGAGGAGGTCAGCTGAACATGCACAGACATAACCTCCTCCGTTTGACTTGCCAACGTCAGCTACAATGGAACCAACCCACAAGGAAGTTCCATCTATGCCTTCCTTTGCATTTATGTTTGCTTCTACCTCTACCTCTGTTCCCTCTTCATCATCTACAACAATAAACATGGATCTCTTCCTTACAGAGGAATATCCAAGAAGAGAATTCTACATGAGGACAGGAACTTTTCTCTTCTCAGAAGTATTACCTTCTGATACAGTAAGCTCCACCTCCTACTTTCATTATGTCGATTCTTTGCTTGAGCTCAACTATGAAGAAAGAACTAAGCCAAAGCGGCTAATTGGTGGTCTTCCAGTTTTTGAAGATCCCTCTCCATCTATCTCTTATGAAGAACCATACAATTTCAGACTCTCTCTCGGTTTTAAAGTATCAAAGACTCCCAATCCTCTGCTCTAGCATCGTCTATGGAAATTAAAAGTGTTTGATTTGGAAAAATGCTTCTCAGTTGAAGATCAGAAGATGTTGCTGGCCAATCTTCCTTGGAATCTTCTAGAAAGTCTATGCTTGAAAGGACTAGAAGGCATCTCTGCCCATAAAAAGCATCTAGTAGAATCTTTTGTGGAGACTCCAGCCCTAGGATATGAACCTCATATTCCTCAACAGATTGCTCGTCCCTGGGTTGCTCTATGGAAGAATAACACAACTATATTCCAACCTCGTCTACCTGAAGATGTTGTGTGGAATCATAAGTTGCTTAGAGGATGTAAATGGTGGTTTCTAGATGCAGTTGAAGGTCATGATCCCATGCCCCTAACCATTCCTATGAATAAAGTTGAATATATAGGTCTTGGTTATTCTCTGGGGATTGTTCTTCCATGGATAAGGCCCCATTGCAAGGGAGTGCAACTTAATCAATTTTTGCGTTTAGATGAGTATGAATCTCTGGAAGACCTTGAACATTCTCTGCTAGTGGATTATGATATTATTTTTCATTCCATGGCTAATGCATACAGACGAGAAATGAAGTAGAGGAGTAATTTCCTTTACCATATTCATCGACTTGCTACAAGAGAAGGTCGCCCCATTCCCTTCTTCATCGGTTCACAATTCACGTGTCTTGCTTCTTCAAATATAAAGTTCTTCGTCAGTCTCGATCGCCCTAGACCGTGTAAGATCAAATTCTTGGCTAAGGGAAAAAAGCCTAAGAAGGAACTTGACTTGCAACATTTCTCTGGGTAGGACTCTTATTTCAAGATGGTAGATGCTGCTATTATTAGAAAGGTATACCCTGGTGAAGGCTTTGCCTACATACATGCCTCTTCTCTTCATAATCTACCTCTTGTCTCTGTGATTCACGATTTCAACTGGTATTGGGAAGAACCTTTCTCTGCTTATCTGGTACTTCCTTTTATCACGTTGCATTTATTAGAATTTGAAGAAGTCCCTACTGCACGAGGGTACACTTCTCTCAAACGCAAGTATAACTCTCTTAAGCGTAAATATGATGATCTTAAAGATGAGAATGCTAATATTTACGCTGATCACGATGAGCTGAAGTCTGAGTTTCATAATCTTAAGTCTATGGTGATGACCTTGATGTCCCAATCTCAAGTATCCAAAGAGGATAGTCAAGCTTCGTCTATGTCTTAAGCATCTTTTGATAATTTCAGCCCAAGGGGGAGAGACACAAAGATGGATATGAGAGAGACACAAAGATTTGATCTGAGTGGGAGGATATCTGAAGGGGAGGATTGTTGATCTGAGGGGGAGTTTCTGCTTAATGAAGAAAAGGGTCTCAAGATGAAGAAGAAGATAATTTTTTTTTTTTGGAATATGTTAGCTCTAATTCATTGTAATTTACTTATTCTTTTTATTCTTTAATAATAGTGCATTTTTCTTTGTAAAACCTCTTATGTAATTTGTAACAATTACATCACATTGATGTAATGATCTGAATAAAAGAGATAATTCAAAGGAAAACATTGTCTTGATGTGATTTTGATAACAATTATGTTTTTGCTCTAACATTGTCCCATGCAGATGTTCACTTTGATACATGATAAATAGCTCAAGCATCGTCTGCTTCTGTTTCCATGCTCTGATCAAGTATATTCAAGTATGATCTGTAATCATAAAAAACTGGGAGATTCTTAAGTCAATATGACTTAGCATCTTAAGTTTTGATAATTACTAAACAGAAAAAGTGATTTGTTGGTCCCTATGTGTGAATCTAGAGGGGGGGTGAATAGATTCTTGTTAAACTTTACCCCAAATTCGCGTGTTTCTAATTCCTTTTAATTACCTATCAATTACCTTTCAATTACAGATTCAATTACAAGTTCAATTACTGATTCTATTCCTAAATCAATTAATGAGTTGATTATCAATGCAGTTTCCAAATACAAAGCAGAATATGATCAATAACAATATAGTGAAAACTGTAAAGAGAGTAAGGAAGAAGATGAGTGCACAGCGATGTATACTGGTTCGGCCAACTGCCTACATCCAGTCCCAATCCAACAACTGTTGCAATTGGCTTTCCACTATCAAATGATTCCTTTTGTATCCTTTTACATTCACTCTGCAACAAGCAATACAAACAGAAATCAAAACACCCAAATCTGTTCTCCAACCTGAAGAACAGAACTTCCAAGACCTTGGCACCTCCAAGATCAAACTTTGAGAATCACTTCTCAATCACAATGCTCTATCTAGAGAGACCTCTCTCCTAGAGCAACAACCTAGAAATTGGAAATATAAAGATCAGTAAAGAGTACACCTTATGTGTAGAATCTGATCACAAATGAGCACTATCAAATCCACAAAATCAATGGAAAGAATCAAGTTTCCCCTTTGTCTTTGAAAACCTTGATGAACTCTAGATTTAGAGCATATGAAAGTGTAAGAGTTGTTTCAAGAAGCTAGGTTTTCAGCACCTTCATATGTTTCATCAAGATTATACTTATAGAACAAATTTAGAGGAGAAAACGTGCAAAATCGAGCTAAACCTGGCCAATGTAATTGATCCCAAATGAATGTAATCGATTACACTAGCCGTTAGAACCCTCCAATTTGAATTTTCCAGGCATGTAATCGATTACAACGAGATGTAATCGATTACATTAGTGTTTCCAGGCCATGTAATCGATTACAACAATGATGTAATCGATTACACCAGAGGGCCAAAAACATGTAATCGATTACATTACCCATGTAATCGATTACACCAGAGGGGAAGATCAATGTAATCGATTACATCAAGCCTGTAATCGATTACATCAGTGAAAAATGGATTTCCAGAATTTTCAAAGCTGTTTTTCACAATTGGAAATCAAACATTAGTCACTTGATCAACCATACACAAGTTTAAAACATCTCTGGGGCCTCAACACAAAGAACTCAACACATATACGCCTATACTCAACAATCAATACATAGATATATCCTACTTACACTTCATCTATGGAAAACCGAAAATACATTCATCAAAACCAAAACACATAAGAGAGACATAACATCATTCTTCAAGCTTCAAGTCCAACATGATTAACAGACAATATCAGATTGAAGACAAGTATATACAGACGAAGTGGGCACCCTCAACATAGACGCACAATCTTCAGCTTCGATAAGACAAAGTCTTCAGATTAATGTCTATCAAACGAAGAATTGTTTTGGTTACATCAAGACAAAGTTATAAAGTTTGAAGACAAAGAAGAAAGAAGAAGTGAACAGATGAAGGTTTAAGTGAAGACCTTTTCGTCTAATGAAGTCAGATGAAGTAACTTGAGCCAAAATTCAAATCAAGACATTACTCTCAGAAGCTTTTAAAGATAGAAAGATATATTGTGCTAAACCTATGCAACACGAAAAGTAGAAAGTACTTTTTGGTGAAATCTCTTAGCAAATCAGTCAAAGTCTGATCTCACATTGACTCCGTTGTGAAAACATTAATTATTCTGATTGCTCACTCTGTCATCTCTGAAGAGCTCAAGAAAAAGGACAATATTCAAATAGCATCTGTCTAGCGGCTACTTCGAGGAGCTTGCCTATAAAAGGACTTCATCTTCACATGTTCAAGTTGGCGAACTTACGCTAAAAAACTATCATTCAAAGTTTCGCCCTCAAGCAATGAAATTCTTCTTTGCTCAAATCTTTCATTGTAAATCTCTCTCTGCTTAGAAGATCAATCTTTTACTAAAACCCTTTTAAATCTAATGTTGTGGTGCCTTAGCATGAGAAGACTGTGTTTTAAAGAATACTTTGTATTAGCCTGAGGAGGCTGCATTCCAAAGAATACCTCGTGGTTAGCTTGAGAAGACTAGGTTCAAACAATATCTATAAAGCCAGAAGTGGTTAGGTGCAAACAATACTTGTAAGAATATTTCACTGGTTATAGTAAAAACTTAACACATTGTTAAATAACTGGACGTAGTCTTCTTAAAGCGAACCAATATAAAAATTCTTAAATATTAACTTGCTTATTTTCTGACTAACGGGGAATAACAACTTTTAACTCTTTCTATTAAAATCAACCTTTATAAAAGGAAATTCACATCTGATCTTTTCAAATCTATTAGACGAAACTCATAATTTTTTTTTAATTAATACAATTTAACTCCATCTGTGTATATCTTTTACAAATTGCACTTTATGAAAAAAAAATCTTAAATCCACCCTTTGTATTATACTAGAAGATCTATTTTGTACCATAAGATTTCATTCTCCCGTTCTTTTTCATATTTATTCTTATTTAAATGCTTTCTCACAATCAAGTGTTGAATTATATTTTCTATTTTTATTACTGGCTTCTATTTGATATTTATTCTTATTAAATGCTTCCTATTTATATATTTCACCCTCTGTATCTATATTTTATTTCATTATAATAATTCTAATATTTATTATGAAAATTATTTTTAATGAGATAATAATATTTATCATAAGAAGAAAAAAACAATTATTAAAATTTAATTTATATTAATAACAAATATTATCATTTTTACATTAATTATATTTTACATGGAAATATGTTTTTACTTTCCTTTTAATTTTACTATTTAAATAACATTGAATTTCACGTATTCTCTTACATAGATTTTTTTTTTTTATCATTTTCTTATATTTATTTCATTTTTTATTTTAAATATTTTTATTATTAATTGATAAAAAAGAAATTAGTGTTTTTTTGAAAAATTATTTTAGATATTGTTCAACAAATTTTTTTTCATAAATGAAAATATTTTTTGTATTTATTTTAATATTTATTAGTTTTGATATATCTTATCACAATATCTTTTGATACATGATGATTATTTATTTTAATTACATGATATGAATAATTTTTATCATACTCTATGATAATTTATTTTAAAATAATTTTTACACAATAAATACTATCCTTGTACTCTACGGGTATATGATAATTTAATATATATATATATATATATATATATATATATATATATATATTGATATAGCAATTGTATTAAACTAAAATTTTAATTTAGACGTGACTTTCCTCTCTCCTATGGTTAAAATTTTAAGTTAAATAGAGATTACATAACTCTTGAAAAAAAAATCCTGTATATTTATTTTTTAATTATGACCATCCAAATTAATATAATATGGTGATGTAAATTTATATAATTCTCACTTCTCCATATATGTTTTTATCACTTTTTAAGTGATTATGTAACCAACCACTAAGCTATAATATTAAACATCCACGAGTGCGCGTGCGTATATATATATATATTCTTTGTACTATCACCGTTGTAATCGGTTAGGTTAGGTAAGCGACAAGCAGTTGTTTTCCTAGTTCTTTCTTGCTAATCTATTACACCCTCTTTTGTTAACCCAATCTTCAAAGAGAGAAATGTGAATGACTAACAACTTTGGCTCAAAATAGTTCAAAGACAACGTTATCTTCAGCGTATGGCCTATTACAAATTTTATTTTCCAGCAAAATGCTAATTTTTTTAGTTAGCGACTTTTCCCTGTCTTTCAATACGTCCTGTCTCCCACCACTTAATCAATCTTTTCATAGCTATATAATTTGCACACAACTTTTATACGGTCCTCATCTTCTATTCACATTACTTGTGTGCAAAAATTATTGTATAAAATTTAAGTACATATACAATTTCTCGTTATATCATACATAGATTTTCAACATCTAAATTAAGGTCGATCACTTGAGACATATTATTAGGTTAATTGGGGTATTTTATGTTTTAAAAGATGTGAGATTTTAGATAAATTAATCAATAGTTAATTTTAATTGTTACATAAGTCAATTTTATTTTTTCTCTTAAAAATCCTTTCAAAAAGATTTCCTCCCTCAAAACATACAGGTAGACACGATACTGCAAGTTTCCTCCCATAGGTCGAGGTTATTTTACTTGGTATAACAACATAAAAGGAATGCAAAGTCCCATCACTATCCTTAGTTTTTGCATGATATCGATTGTCAATGGTAATTAATGGTAATATAGAAGTTCTTTCTGAAAACTAAATTATTGACCAATTTTATAAAGGACCGGATAAATCCATTTTCAGTTTTCGTTACTAAGTTATGTCAGTAAGTTTGTTATATTGAAGGATTGCTTTGAAGGCATTGGATCCAAACATCACTCGAAATTCTGAGGATTCTAATAGATATTATAATCAAAATGTTCAAAGCTCACATTAATTTTTAAGACTAGTAGCAAGATCATGCCAAATGCTAGACTAGTACTACAACAACAACAACATAACCTTATCTTACAAAATAATGTCGACTATACGAAACACACAAAACCATTCAATCATTATCTGGACACGTGAAAAAATAAATAAAGAAAGAAACCACAATTAATTGGAATCAATCAATTTTGGTTGGCACATCCCTCGTGATATCATAGAAATAGTCGAGGTTGTAGCCGAATGACTCAAAGGAATTTTGATGCTTTTCATAAACTAGCTCTTGCATTGTAGAATCTAGCCAAATTAACAGAAGAAAGTGAGAATGAGCAAGACAAAGAAGGACATGCGCTGTTATCTATCCCCGACAAAGCATAGACACATTTTAAGGCCAACCATCTATCCATACCTAATTAGGGGGCTCACATGCATGATTAAACCTTATTCTTTTGCACACTTGACGATCCCCTACAACTGCTTTAATTGTTTTAATTTCTCCATACGATGCTTTTGTGATAACTAACTTATTGATTGGTTATGACTGCCATATATTTAATTGGCTATTGTAAATTGGGTATTTTTTATACATCAAAACATGGATGGCCCTCTAATGTATTCGCCATGAATACCTAACTGAAAAATAAACAATATTTGGCATCACACTGAGTGGTTATTTTTTTCCGTATAATATTTTCTATTTGGGCTTTTGCCAGTGGGTATTTGATCCACCTAGAATAATAGCACGCACCTGGAAACTTGATGCAACAAATCAACGACTTTTGCCTGCTTTTGTGATACTCCCCAAGTCTCATATATTATATATAAATTTCAATTATCCAACATTATATTTTAAAATATAAGGTCCACATAGTTTTATGAATAAGTCCAAAAGGAAAATGTTACTAAGAATGTTTTCATGATGACATGACATTCGAGATTCTCTTAAATTTCAACTATTTTTTCCTTTGCTTTTATATATATATATATATATATATATATATATATATATATATTTGTAAATTATTTGTTACATATAAATAGTATAGAACAATAAAATAAGCATTTCAAAGTTAAAGAAAGAAATAAATTGCTAATTTTCACTCGTATCGAGGTAATAATTAAGTTTGTTCAAGACAATATGCATACATATTCTTTGTTCATTACAAACAATAATAAATAAGTGAAGAGCCCATACATATCACAAGGCAAAAGACAGGAAGTGCAGTTGCCACTTCGAACATATTAAAGCTAGCTACTTGGATTTTGTTGTATTTTCTACCTTTATTGAAACAATTCCCTTGTAGTCTGTGAAAAATTCCACTGAATACGCAAAAGAGAGGTGGTAGTCATCACCACACAACAACACTACTAATTATCTTGAGTCAACTTAAATTAATAGCATGTTTTAATATATCAAGGGAAAATAAATAATTTTAAGGCATTGAGTACAAGTGGGGCTTAAGGAGTTATATAATATTTCAAACACTAAATGATTGGGACAAAGATAATTTATTTTCATCACGTAGACACTTAACCTGTTTTCTTGCCTTGAAGGCCTGACAAGGGGAAATATATACCCGGTTCATATATCACTTGGCTTTCTCATCACAATCTGTAATCTCACACAAACTATCATACACGCTGTTTATTAATTGATGGTGTAGGAATAGGGGGAATATGAGAGAATATAGAACATTAATTCAAGACTGGTAGAAGATATTTGAACTGATCAAGAACTTGTCAATTGAAAAACTGAAGAAGTACTTCAATCACCCGATAAAATATAAGCTCCATTCAGCTACCACACACAAACACATCATATATATACTGCTGTCAATAATCAACTTTTATTGTATATACAGATAGCATGATTGTGTACATGTATGTCACTAGAGTAGTACTGTAAATATACAATTAGAAGCAAAATTCAACAGCTAAATTGCTACAAAACAATAGTGGATGGCTTTAATTCCCAAATCAAAACATTTCATTATTATTTAAATCCATATTATAAATATAAGAAATCCTATGGTTAAAGGTTAAGTTTCTATATACTAATATTGTAATAACATGTATTAGTGGAAATGATACATGGCTTCCAATTCTCAGTTACTCAACAGATTTGTTAATTACTCTCTCACCACTTCGCCTTAATTGTCTAGATTCGTAACCAATTGACCTTACAGGAAAGAATATTACAAGAAAAATAATGGCAAGATACTTGAAAGAAGAAGTAAAATAATGGAAAGTGGAGGGAGGGGGGTGGGGGGATGGAAGAATGTATAGAAAGCCTGGATATATAACATTCCAAAACACGAACCCTGAAGATTAAATTTTTGTTTTACAAGAATAATTATCTGTTTGTAATAATCAATCATCCACGCTTACAAGAACACAAATGAAAGAAAAATGGAAAAGAAAAAGAAAAATCCAATCAGTTAATTAATTTGATACACAAACCTTGCACTATTAATTTTCTTCCCTTTCTTTAGCGACCAGAATTAGGAGGAGAGTACTCACATACTACCTCAGTTTGCACTTCCTTTCTATGGAAGTTCCTGTGGCAGCCACAAGCAGCACACATAAGCGCGCTGCCGCTGCCGCTGACTCTTTCCCCTGTACTAGCCATGAACTCTCTGCAACCATCCACAGCATACCCTCCAATATTTGCAGCATGATTCTTCTGGCACTCGCCATATCTCACGTTTCTAATCACTGAGGACGAAGTGTTTGCCATATCTCTTTTCAGCACCACTTGCCTCTTCTTCATGCTAGATCACAAAAATCCTAATTAACTTGATATCTAAGTTTTACTTACTGTATATGTGTATATTTTGGGTTCCAATCAGGTTATTATTGTTTCACCCAAAATATTATGTAACCCCAGCAAATCAGATTGCTCGATGATGATTACACTAGAGATAGGCCTAGGTAGCTCTATTTATACATATGTGGGTTAGTGTTTGATGGTGATGACTAACCCTAACCCTAGTGTGTAAATTTCTTAGTGGCTTATTTGGGTAAAGCACTAGCAACAAAAGATGGAAATAAAGGTCATGATGATGATTCTTGAGGTGTTGAGCAGCCTTATTTTACCAACTTTTTGATGCTCATGTGTTTCAACTGAGAAGTATAATAAGGACACGCACATGGGAACACTTGGTCCCTAAAGTATTAAGACAAGGACTTAGATGGTTATTTCTAAAATTACACGTAGTATATTTTTACCTCTCATGAAAAACATTGGAAAGAAATTGAGATAAGATGACGAAAGAATATAAATAATACACGTTATATTTTTATTCGAGAATAACATCACTAGCATGTACACAACTTTATCCAAGTTTTGTCTAAAGTATTATTGTTTTCTTGGCCAATGAAGGAACAACACATCACACTAGAGGAAATGGTGGGGTACTTAGTTGGTTATGATGCTAGAGAAAGGTAGAAGTATGTTTACACAATGATCATCCGTTGCTTTTAGAATTATAAGTGAAGAAAAGTCTCCATACCTCATTGTGGTGCCCTCTGATTGAGAGCTGGACAAAGCTTAATATGGGAAGTAAAGGAGGGAATACTTGTCCTTACATTAACCATACAACCCTAGAATTGTCTTCTGGAATTGATAGCTCACCTATATCAAAAGGACCATTAATTCAAAAAGAAAAAATGGAAATTATATTTTCTTTGCATACTCAAAAATAGATGGTTCAATTGTTTACATCTCACTTTGTAATATGAATTACATACTCTCATAATTATGGTGAAGACATGCTTGTGCGGATAATTAACCTGCCTTTCAATTACTAGTTCCCTCTTTCTTTATGGAGGAATTTATCCGTAATAGACATGCCTTCCATGGGTTTAATTGATTAATGGTGGATTTTGATAATGTTTCCTTATGTATCGTTATCTTCTTTTTATTTAGTAATATTTCGGCGTGCCGAATATGATAGAAAAAGCCTTGAGTGTCAATTTGATTGGGACGGTTTTTTTAATTCCTTTGAATACCTTTCTTATATAAAAACACAATTAGATTTTTTTTTATTTTAAAATAGACAAGCATGTATGGCTATATTTATATAATTTACACGGGTAGTTAATAAAACTTAAATAAATATACATGGTGACTCTGCAGTGAACAACTTTTTGGTCAAACTCATTGATTAAGCTGTTTAAGCAGAATTACCAACTAAAGGGTAGATGCTAATATTATATCTGCGGTGGGTCCCGTGTGATACTTAAAAGGAAGGCTGTTGTGGCCCTTGCAACTGTGACAACAACTCTTGTCTAATTACCTAATAAGATTCTAATTGGTATAAGGCCATTCCCCACATTCATACATGAATGACCACCCTTTTCTTCTTTCCTTTGGATCAAATCAAGGACAATGATAACTTTTTAAAATTTCAACATCATTGATATGCTCTTGAACTATCTGGCCATCATCAAAGCTATATAGCTAAAACAAAAGTGCACTATTTATGTCTACACATACCAGATTCCTTCAATTTTTCTTGTTTCAAGTCATTGAGAATAAAAGCCACGGTTCACAAAAATAGCGATTTCTCCTATATTGAGAAGTTGAAAATTAAGTGTTGTTATCTGCATATAGAACCTGATACGTGTAGTTTACACCAAGCTTTTGCAGTCATTCGTGGAGCAACTGATCAACAACAACATAATAGAGAGACAAGGAGATAGTGTCGAAGTGAAAAGTGTTTGTTTGCACACGAAATGCATTATTTGGAAAATTTGATATTATTGGCTGGGGTTAATGGTGGGGGAAGAAGAATAGAAGTGCCATAGACAAAGTTTGATGGTGAAAGATCTGGATTGTTCACTTAGGCCATGAGTAATACATACACAAGAAGGCATGAAGAGCCTCCACCAACGCCATATCAAAGTGAAGTACTAGAAAGGGACAAGCACACTTGGGGCAATAACATGTGCACATTAGAGAAAGTGACTAAGGACAAGGACACATGTGCTTGTCAATCACAACTCGATCGTAGTTTACGTTATAGCAATGAATTAAATATTCGTATTTAGCTAACTTCCAGTTGGAAAATTAAGCAATACCTTGATGAATCTCTAGCTATGTAGTGTTGGAATTTGATTTCTTTACGTAAGTTGCTATCGATTTTAGGATTTCATATATATATATATATATATATATATATATATATACGTAGAGAGAGGGGGTAAACATTTCAACTCATCTAATCAATCAAAATAGGTTTAGTTATGTGATTCAGCCTGTATTTTCTGTCAAACTAATAGGTCAAGTAATAGCAAGTTAGGTTAGATGACTCACATAATTACAGCATAATCCTAACATTTTAAATGATTATATTCACCTCCTTTGGCTAGTGTAAGTTTGGATGGGTTGAATTTAACATTTTCAAATGTGCAAGTGATATTAATATAATGTTAGTGTAGAAAAAAAAATATGTTTACGTAATTACATGAAATTGCCGAGAATATTATTATAATTTAGTTTTACATGTTTGATAAGTTGTTTGGTTATGTACTATTCTAGTAAAAAAATATTGATTATTATATCATGTTTATTTAATGATATTCATATTTATTTATTTATTTTGCCAGTGAACTTATGAATAATCCATTTTTTTATAATTTTTTGTATATAATTTTTTAAATTTGGAAAGGTCAACTTAATTTCACTCACAGCTCATTAAGGTTTGGTTGGATTGATATTTTCAACCCAATTTCAAACATGGATCCAACCCCAACTCACTACAAGAATCAAGGTTATTCACACCCAAACTCACTCCAAGAATCAAGGTTATTCACAGTAATTTTTTATCAATGATAATTAAATTGCTAGAAAAAATAAATATTTGACAGTAACGGTGTTGTAATTTTTTTTCAGCAATATTAATTTTGTAAGGAAAATTATTATTATTATTATCACAATAGTATAACTTATAGTTGTAAATACATACACTTTCTTACCAATAATATTTAAAGTTGGCGGGAAATATACTCGTTATACTGACTATTTAGATGTTCATTACGAAAAGTTAGTTTTTTTATCAATACCATTCAGATAGCTAGATATATACATATGTAATAGTGTCATTGATAACTGTTAAGAAATATACATTCCTTGTTTAAACAAAATTGAATTAATTGCAAAAAAAAAAAAAAAGAAAAACTACAATTGTATGACAACATGTTTATTGTTATTGGAAAAATTGTATTTTTTGGCAACAATATTAAAAGTTGCTGACAAAATATATATTTCTAGCATTAATATTCAAAAGCCACTGAGAAATGTCATTCTTTCTTTTTGTTTTCTTTACATGGATATTTCTTTACTAACTTTTTATATTTTGTATTTTATTTATGATATATATAGATTAGATTTTTAATCCATTTAAAAGTATTTAAGGTTATTAAATAACATGTGGTTGAAATGTAGTTGAGTTGTATGTGTTTTATTTCATGTAATATGTCATAAAGCGTAACAATACATTTTATATACTCAAAATATTGTCTTCAAATACCAGATAGATATTATCTCTAAGTACTCCAAAACAAAATAATTTTTTTTATAAAAAATAGAGAAATATTTTTTAGCTCAATTAGTTGAATTTGATTTTCACTGTGTTAAAAGCAATTTTTTTTTATGAATTTGAAAATTTAATATAAAAAAATATAAAACATATTAAAAAACCGTTTGGCTCTGTTAGAAAAGAAAAGAAAAATTAACATACCATTAAATTAAATTATTATTGCGCATGCGTGTGTCCTGATTACGATATTTGGAAATGAATATAGGGTAAACTATTTTACAAGATACTTTATATAATATTCGTCATATTTTTTATATTAACCTTCGTTTTTTTGGCTATAAAATCATTGGTTGATGTTTTATAATCTAGTAATTTTAATATTTCACACTCAATAGATAAGTTAGTTAATCTATTTAATCTTGTAACATTGTAATATTCAATTTATTTTATTGTATTCTTTAAACAGTACACGTATTTGAAAAAAAATTTCTTAGAGGACATGAACCCATTACTTTTAAACTTGATCTACCTAGTGATTTGTTGGATGGAATTTTTAATTATTAATGACTTGTCTTTGTTGAATGTAGGTGAAGATCAAGCCAACTTAAGGACAAGTTAGAAATAAGAAAGAGGATTTGATATAGGAACATCTAAGGAAAATCACTCAACTAGAAGAATTACTAAAAAGTATGTTTAAAAGGATAGAAGAAGAAGTTGGAAGGAAGCTCTTCAAGATAGAAGCTCAAGTTCAAGACTCTTCTTACTCTTATAATTCTTGTAAATGAAGTGTAAATATTACTTGAATAGTCAATGTATGTTTCGACCAAAGTTCTAGTAGTTGACTTTATTCTTTGACTTTTTAGCCTTTAAAGTGTATGGAACTAAGAGAGTAAAGTCTAATGAAGAAATAAGGAATTTAAGTCATATACTTACTAAAATTCATAAGTGAAATTTAAATTTAATTTGAGTTGAATTTGAATTTCATTTGTGAATCTAAACACATAAGCTTAAGAGAGGATTCTTACTTAGGTTAGAGATCCATGCCTAAGTCTAAGGAAGAATCCTAGCCCATGTTAAGATCAACCCATCCAAAGGTTGAGATGAACTCAAGATTGATGACATGTCAAATTGAAAGTGACATGTAACTCTTAGATGTTGACATGTAACTCTTTGAAGTTGACATGTAATTTGAGCCTAATGAATGTGTAGCTCATATTCTTTCTCATTTTCCACCACTAGCTTAGGAAGACTTTCTCTCCACGCTTCATCTACATCATAAAAAGCCTAACAAAACAATGTAGAGATCTTTTGACCAATTGAGAAATAAAGTTTTGCTTTGTAAGAGAGGATTCTCTTTGTCTTCTTAGGAAGAGACCTTGAGTCTTATCAATGGTTCCAACACTATTGTGACAGTTCTTCTTGGCTTATTGGCTTAGCCATGACGCCTTCTCCACCTTTCAACCTTTCCATTTTATACATTATTTTTCTAAGCACCATTAAATTGAAATTCTACTTGGAGTTTCATTTAAGAGCTTGTTAAAGAAGATAGATTTCGTGTTTGTATCAATTGGTATCATGAACTTGTTTTTTCTTTAACGGGTTTCTTTCATAACCGATTAGTTTGTGTTATCATTGACACATTTTTTAGTTTTCGTAGTTCTCATCGTCTACATTTATTAAAGTGTGCCTTGTCATCTTGTTTCCTTGAGTTGTTTTCAATTTTCGGTTTATATATGTTGTTTTAGTGTTGTCTTCTTCATTGTTTTTGTGTAGCTATGGCTTCCATGGCAATTTTCATATTGTTTTTGTAGTTTCACTTGTCTTTAGAGTATCTTTCTTTGTAAGTTTCATTGTTCCTTAAGTTGTTACATCAAATAATTCATGTTTTGTTGTTAGTTTTTTGTTGGTTTTGCCTTAAATTCGTGTAGTAACTTGATAGGTCCGTGAATTGCAATCATTTTTCCTCCACTATTGCACTTTATTTCATGATCTCCTTGGGTGGTGAAGCTTCTTGTGCAAGTTTAATGAATTACATGCTAATTCGACTCTAGTGTACTCATTTTAAGTCCAATTGACCTTATGTATCGAATATCATCATTGTTATTAGCAATTGAAATTAGAAGTGCTCTTGTTCTTGCATATTTGTTGCTTTCCAAAGTAGGAAGAACATCAAGAAAGAAAATCAAAAGAAAAGAAACAAAAACAAGAGAGAAAACAAGTCAAAAGAAAGAAAGAATGCAAAAAAATAAAAAAAAATAAAAAAAAAAGTGAATTGTGAGTAATAGTTTGAATCAAAGTGATATCAAATGTGTAGAAAATATTGAAACAGCATTGTATACATCAAATAATAGAAAATAACATCAAAGTTTGAGTGAGTTTGAAAGTGGTAAACAATAGAGACAATGAGGACCCTTGAACGTAGCACACATTACTGTTAGTTGAATTGTTAATACATGATATTTGGACTTGATTGTGTACTTGTTTGAGCATGTTCTTGAGTTTACTTTTTTAACATTCTTATTGTTAGAGACCTTTTGGACTGCACCTTGCTGAAAAATTTGGTTCCCAAGTTGATTAATTACACTAGTTCATTTTGGTCTCTAAGTTGGTAGCAAATTCTACTCTCCAAATCGATTGCTACTTGAATATCTTGTTGTCTAGTTTTGTGTTGAATTTTTCTGTGGTGATTTGGAAAATATTACTATAGTATTTTATTCATCCTTGTTGCTCCAAGTGTTGTGCCATTGTCCCTTAAATTTTTCCTATATTTGAGTAGCCATAAATTTCAAATTTTAGCTTTTATTGCTTCTCTTCTTTGGACTCAATTAATTTTGTCTAGAGTCTGTAATTCTTTGGACCTCTTAAGCTCAAGTTAGAATTGTTTCCTCTTGCACAATAGATTGATTAAACCTTGGTAATTGATTAAAGATCTCATTCCAAGTATACCAAAGAGAAATTCAATGGAAAAAGGCAAGAGAGTAACATTAGAGAAAAGGTCAAATAAGTGTGATACACGAGTGTTTGACGGGATACACTTAGAGAATGGAAAAAATCTATTTTATTTATATTTTACTTCTATACTAACCCATTTTCTTTGTAGCCATAGGAGAAATTTTCCCAAATATTGAAAGCCAATTGTGTCCTAGTGACGTGAGATTCTAATGTAGGAACATCCACAGGAAGAGTTACTAGAAGAATACAAAGGAGGATGCTCAATTAAAGTTTCTTTAGTTTCAGAATGAAATCATGTAATATACCTTTGAACAATTTTGATAGCATTGATTTGTGATATGTTTTCAGCCAAGTGATGAGCTTAGGAGCTCACGACCAAGTACACTTGTAATGGTTGACTTTTATTCTTTACAAGTTAGGTTATCAAGTGTATAAGCTAAGAGAGTAAATCTTAGTGGAAGTAAGAAGTAAGAGTCATATACTTACTAAAATTCACAAGTGAAAATTAAATTTAATTTTAGTTTGAATTTGAATTTCATTTATGAATTCAAGCACTTAGAGCTCAAGTAGAGTTCTTACTTAGATGAGGATCCATGCCTTAATCTAAGAAACAATTTGAGCCCTTGATCACTCTTTTTCATCCAATGGGTGAGAGTAGGGGATTGATGACATGACAACTTGAGAATGACATTTAACATTCTTGAAGTTGACATGTTACTTGAGCCAAAAATGGGTGGCTTTTATTTCCTTTAATTCCACCACTAGTTTTAAGGTCTAGCTTAGTCTCCAAGTTTACTTACACTATATAAACCCCAACCTAAATTCATGTAAGAAAAACTTTTGATGAATTTTAATGAAAAGAGCTTTTAGCTTTTGAGAGAAGATTCTCTTGTTTTCCTTAGGAAGAGTTCTTGAATCTTATCAATGATTTCCTACACCATTGTGGCGGTTTCTCCTTGGCTTACTGGCTATGCCATGACACCTTTCTTCCATTCCTAGTCTCCCTCCATTTTCATTTATTTTTGGTTACTTGAGGTCTTAACCGAAAAGCTTCCTTGAAGTTTCCATTGAAGATTGTTGAAGAAGCTAGACTGAGAATTCATGGTCTTGTTGGAGATTTCTCTAAAGAGACCTATATCAAGATTGATACAAGTGTTGGTCTCTATATGTGAATCTAGAGGGGGGGGGGGTGAATAGATTCTTGTTAAACTTTACCCCAAATTCGCGTGTTTCTAATTCCTTTTAATTACCTATCAATTACCTTTCAATTACAGATTCAATTACAAGTTCAATTACTGATTCTATTCCTAAATCAATTAATGAGTTGATTATCAATGCGTTTCCAAAATACAAAGCAGAATATGATCAATAACAATACAGTGAAAACTGTAAAGAGAGTAAGGAAGAAGATGAGTGCACAGCGATGTATACTGGTTCGGCCAACTGCCTACATCCAGTCCCAATCCAACAACTGTTGCAATTGGCTTTCCACTATCAAATGATTCCTTTTGTATCCTTTTACATTCACTCTGCAACAAGCAATACAAACAGAAATCAAAACACCCAAATCTGTTCTCCAACCTGAAGAACAGAACTTCCAAGACCTTGGCACCTCCAAGATCAAACTTTGAGAATCACTTCTCAACCACAATGCTCTATCTAGAGAGACCTCTCTCTGAGCAACAACCCAAAATTGGAAATATAAAGATCAAGAAAGAGTACACCTTATGTGTAGAATCTGATCACAAATGAGCACTATGAAATCCACCCAATCAATGGAAAGAATCAAGTTTCCCCTTTGTCTTTGAAAACCTTGATGAACTCTAGATTTAGAGCATATGAAAGTGTAAGAATTGTTTTAAGAAGCTAGGTTTTCAGCACCTTCATATGTTTCATCAAGATTATACTTATAGAACAAATTTCGAGGGAGAAAACGTGCAAAACTCAGCTACAACGGTCAATGTAATTGATCCCAAATGAATGTAATCGATTACACTAGCCGTTAGAACCCTCCAATTTGAATTTTCCAGGCATGTAATCGATTACAACGAGATGTAATCGATTACAACAGTGTTCCCAGGCCATGTAATCGATTACATGAATGATGTAATCGATTACACCAGAGGGCCAAAAACATGTAATCGATTACATTACCCATGTAATCGATTACACCAGAGAGGAAGATCAATGTAATCGATTACATCAAGCCTGTAATCGATTACATCAGTGAAAAATGGATTTCCAGAATTTTCAAAGCTGTTTTTCACAATTGGAAATCAAACATTAGTCACTTGATCAACCATACACAAGTTTAAAACATCTCTGGGGCCTCAACACAAAGAACTCAACACATATATGCCTATACTTCAACAATCAATACATAGATATATCCTACTTACACTTCATCTATGGAAAACCGAAAATACATTCATCAAAACCAAAACACATAAGAGAGACACAATCAGCATTCTTCAAGCTTCAAGTCCAACAATCTCCCCCTTTTTGGTTTTGATGTACCAAATCACATATGAGGTTTTCCTAGAGCTTTTAGGATATGTGTTGTTCTTTGAAAGTCCTGCATATGTTAGAAATCTCCAGAAAATACCATATGCATATGCACTACTAATCAACCATTCATTCAAGTATATATGACATGATTCAAATACAAATATAGATCAAGACCAATGAATCATAAAACAAACCAAATTTTATTTAATATCAAAGACAAACACTTAACATAGTTCAGAACTCAATAAAACAGTAAAAACTTCAAAAACATAAGTTCTAAGTTCTCCTAAACAATATCAGCTAAACAAAACCAGAAACAACCTATCAAAGCTACTCTCAACTCAACTCCCCCTTACTAGAATAATCTATACTATTCTCCCCCTATTTGGTATATCAAACCAAAAAGAGAGATACAGCAGAGGAGTCACTGATCATCATCATCATCATCTTGGTTGAGGCGCTCCATGATGGTTTCCATCAATGATCTCATGTCAAGAAAATGCAGATTTTGATTCCTTTCCAATTCTTTAATCTGCTTTCCCAGATCATCTTGGCGCTTATCCATCTCTTCCAGCCTATCAATGACAATGGACTCAAAGCGAGACTTAGGGATGTACTCCCCAGCCGCTGAATCCTCATTCTCATCATAAGGAGGATGCTCTTCTGGTTGTTGTTCTCCTTGTTGCTCTTCTTGTTGTTGCCGTGGTGGTTGTTGTTGTGGTTGTTGATGAATTTCCTCTCTAGGTACCCAACCCTCAGCTGTCTTGGTCAACCTCATCTTTTTCAGCATCATATCACCAAGAACATGGATATCCCTGACCAATTCTCTGTGTTCGTTGGAGACATCCACTTGACACCTCTCAAGAACACGTGATATGAACAAACCATATGGGCATTTGTATTCAGGCTTCCTCTGAACTTTGACCATATTTTCCATCATAACACGAGCCCAATCCACTTGAATACCGTTCTTCATAGCAGCCATCAACACCAAATCTTCTTCCATGATTTGGGCATGGTTGGTTCCTCTTGCTGCCAAAATCCAGCATATCGTATAGTGAAGAAGACGATCGTCAGTGTTAAGATCGCCAATGCCAAAGGTCTTTCTCAAACCTCGTTCTCTCCTTGCTGCTGTTTCAGCTTCCCATGCCTCAGGATTCTTCAACAAGCTCATATAGAAAGCATTTTTCTCAAGCTCAAAACCCTCTTCCATTAGATTTTCCACAGTGGGAATAATACCATCATCAGTTATCCCAGCATATCGAAAGAACAAATCAGAAGTCAAAACAATGGACACACCCTTGACCACAGATTTCACTCTCCTAGAACCAGAATGGATTTTCATATTGGCATAGAATACTCTTACCAAATCAGGGTATATGAAACCCTTCAGCCCAACGAATTTCTCCAGGTTCTGATCCCGGAGTGCTGATTGAAATGTAAACCCTTCATGGTCCAGCCATCTGAAGTCCACAATCTTTGGGGGTACGAGTTCCCTGTTTGCGAAATCAGTGAAGAAACGAGTTTCTTGTTCCTTCGTGGTGAACCAAGGGTTGTGATGCACAACTTCTGCTGGAGCCTTCCTCTTGGAAGATGATTCCTGTCGCTTCTTCGTACGTCTTTCTTCTTGTACGTTCCTATGAGCACTTGTTTTCGTCCTCTTGCTGCTTCCTTGTCCTTCCATTGCTTAATGTTGGTGGTGAAGAAGAAGATGAAGAAGGTTGAAGATGAATGTGGGATAGAGAGAATGGAGGCCGTGAGAGATTAGGGTTTGGAAGGGAATGTGAATGTGAAAGAAAAACCCTAACACAGCACTAATAAAGATCACGGAAGACTAGGTTCAGTGAATGTGTGCAAATGGGCTTCCAAAAACATAGAACACAAAGCCCAGAAACGAAGAACAAAGCTCTGAAAAACACTTCCAGAGCGCATGTAATCGATTACATTCGTGATGTAATCGATTACATCGAAACAAAAACCCCATGTAATCGATTACATTGTTATTGTAATCGATTACATCAGAACCAAAATATCATGTAATCGATTACATACATGTTGTAATCGATTACATCCTATAGAAAACCAGAAAACAAGTTGAAATAAAGCTATGAACTGCAATGTTAATGATTTTCACATATAGGATGATTGAAAAGCATTTGATTCATCATATAAAAGGTCAAGATCATGTTATGCAATGAATTCATATCAAGTTTAAGCACAAATGAATGATTAAACTAACATACTTACAACACTTTATGTGAGATGTTCTTCACTTAGAATACCAAGATTGGTTCTAAGTTTGAAGAACCTCTCCTTGGGCAGAGTTTGGTGAAGATATCCGCGAGTTGATTCTCTCGTGTCAATGAATTCCACCTCAACATCTCCCTTCTCAACATGATCTCTAATGAAGTGATGACGCACCTCAATGTGCTTCTTCTTGAGTGTAAGACCGGGTTCTTTGTGATATCGATGGCACTTGTGTTGTCACACTTGATTGGAATATGATCAAGCTTAAGTCCAAAATCCTCAAGTTGTTGCTTGACCAAATGGTCCGAGCACAACACTACCCGTACTACATACTCTGCCTCTGCCGCTTTGAAAGAGCTACACAGGCTTGCTTCTTGCTATACCATGAGACCAAGCTTCCTCCAAACAAATGACACACACCACTTGTGCTTTTCCTATCAGTTTTACAACCAAGAAAGTCAAGATCACTAAAACCAACCAATGTGGATACGTACCTTTTGGATACCACAAACCACAGTTCGTAGTTCCTTTGAGATACTTCAAGATTTTCTTCACAACCATGTGTGATTCCTTTGGTGCAGATTGGAATCTTGCACAAACACACACACCGAATATGATGCCTGGCCTACTTGCTGTGAGGTACAAGAGTGATCCAATGATCCCTCTATATCTTGATTGGTCTACACTTTGTCCAGCTGCATCATTATCCAAGTAGAGATTAGTTGACATAGGAATGTTTGAGATCTTACAACTCTCCATGTCGAATTTCTTCAACAATTCCTTGGTGTACTTTGCTTGATGTATGAAGATTCCATCTTTCAGGTTGTTTGACTTGCAATCCTAGGAAGAATTTGAGTTCTCCCATCATAGACATGTCAAACTCCCTTGCATGCTATTCACAAACTCTTCACACAGATTTATTAGTTGATCCAAATATAATATCATCAACATAAACTTGAACCAACAAAATACAGTTTGACTTCCTCCTTATGAAAAGAGTTTTGTCAACATTACCTCTCGCAGAACCCTTTTTGACAAAGAAATTTACTTAGCCTTTCATACCATTGTCTAGGGGCTTGTTTAAGACCATATAGGGCCTTCTTGAGTTTGTACACATGTTCAGAAATCAAATCGCTGAATCCAGGAGGTTGTGAAACAAAACTTCTTCATTGATATAGCCATTCAAGAAAGCACTTTTAACATCCATTTGAAACAACTTGAAATCATGTATGCAGGCAAAAGCAAGTAAAACTCTAACAGCTTCTAGTCTAGCAACAGGAGCATATGTTTCACCAAAGTCTATTCCTTCTTGTTGATTATATCCCTTAGCTACTAGTCTAGCCTTATTCCTAACCACAACTCCATTCTCATCTAACTTATTCTTAAACACCCATTTTGTTCCAATTACATTCATATCTCTTTTAAAAGGTACTAACTCCCATACGTTATTCCTTTTAAACTGATTCAATTCTTCTTGCATAGCATTCATCCAATATTCGTCATTTATAGCATCATCAACACAAGAAGGTTCAAATTGAGATACAAATGCATAATCATCACAGAACATGTTATGAGTAGATCTAGTAGATACTCCCTTATGGATGTCTCCAATGATGTTGTCAAGAGATAAATCTCTTGGTTTCCTCCATTCTTTTGGAAGCTCATGAGAGGTAGTTGGTGGTTCTTGTCTTCTTCTTTGCTTGTGCTTTCTTCACCTACATGCTCATCATCATCAACAAACACACTTCCCTTTTGGGAATTGTTAGTTTCATCAAACTTGACATGCACAGATTCCTCAATGCACATTCTCCTTTTATTAAAAACTCTATATGCTTTACTTGATGATGAATACCCAATAAACACACCTTCATCAGCCTTGGCATCAAACTTACCAAGAGGCTCTTTGCTATTATTCAAAACAAAACACTTACACCCAAATACCCGAAAATGAGATATATTGGGTTTCTTGCCTTTATAGAGTTCATAAGGGGTTTTCTTTTAAAAGAGGTCGAATCACAATTCTATTTAGAACATAGCACGCAAGGAAACTGCATCAGCCCAAAAATATTTAGGCAAATCACTTTCATTCAACATAGTTCTTGCTAGTTCTACTAAAGATCTGTTTTTCCTCTCAACAACCCCATTTTGTTGTGGAGTTCTTGGAGCGGAAAAAATTGTGATCGATTCCATATTTTTCGCAAAACTTTTCAAAATGTTCATTTTCAAATTCCCTCCATGATCACTTCTAATGGACTTGATTTTCAAATCTTTTTCGTTTTGAATCTTTTTAGCAAGTATTTTGAAAACTTTGAAAGTGGTGTCTTTACTTGGTATAAAAGCCACCCAAGCAAAACGAGAGTAGTCATCTACAACAACTAATCCATATAGATTTCCACCTAAACTAGCAGTTCTAGATGGACCAAAGAGATCCATGTGCAAATTCAAGCGGTCTAGAAGTTGAAACAACATTTTTAGATTTGAAAGAGTTTCTAGATTGCTTGCCTTTTCCTCGACATGCATCACATAGGCCTTCTCTTTGAACTTTAATTCAGGTAGTCCTTCTACTAAGTTCTTAGATGACAGTTTATTAAGTTGATGAACATCAATATGTGCTATACGTCTATGCCAAAGCCAAGATAGATCATCATTAGACGTAAGACATGCATGATATGATGATGAATGATCAAGTTCAAGTATATAGATGTTACCTCTTCTCTTACCTACCATCAATACCTCATTCGATTCGCTGTTATTGATCTTGCAGCAGCCTTTGTCGAATGAAACTTGATAGCCTTTGTCGCACAATTGGCTAATACTCAGAAGATTGAACTTCAAACCTTCTACAAGCAGTACATCTTCAATCACGGAGTTGGATTTGTCTCCAACATCACCAATACCCAGAATTTTGCCTTTGTTATTATCTCCATATACTACTGAACCAGATTCTTTGGATTTGAAGGAGATAAAGTTACTCTTGTCACCCGTCATATGTCTTGAGCAGCCACTATCCAAATACCATGTTGAGTGTTTGGCTCTCAAGCACACCTACACAAAGAAAGATATCATTTGGTTTTTGGTACCCAAATCTTGTTGGGTCCTTTCATGTTAGAACTGTGACTATCTTTCTTTATCCATTTAAACAATCCATTATCTAAGCCTTTCTTTCTAATCATGCAGTTATAATAATTATGTCCAGATTGCATACAATAACTACATGAGAAGTTTCTATACTTGCTAGTTTGTTTAAATGTATGGAACTTCTTTTTATTCCTTTTTAAAGGGGCAGTAAAAGATTTACACTTTGAACAGGGCAATTTCAACTTATCATTTTCATCTTTCAATTCTTGAATATTGGTTTTCAAAACACAAATTTCATTCTCTAAATCTGCAACTCGTTTTTTTCAAAACCTTACTTAGTTTTTTCAAATTTTTCTGCTTCTTTAAATAACTCACAAAAAGCAGTATATAGTTCATCATAATCATTATCATTTTTAGAAGAGTCAGAATCACTTACCTCATTATTCGATTCTGGTTTAGCCATAAGACATAAGTTGGCTTCCTCATTTTCGCTTTCACTGGAGGATGAGCAGTCATTTTCTTCCCAAGCAATGTAGGCCTTTTTCTTCCGATACCGGTCCTTCTTGGGTTTTTCTTCTTGCTCCACTCTTCTAGGCTCACTGCTGTTTGATTTCTTCAAGTTAGGACACTCTGATCTATAGTGTCCAGCCTTGCCACATTCATAGCATGTGACCTTTGAAGATGAGCCTTTTCTAGCATTGCTGAATCTCCTTTTGTTGCTGTTCTTCTTCATGAACCTTTTGAACTTTCTGACCATGAGATTCATTTCTTGCTCAGACTCATTTCCACAGCTTGATGATGCATCACTATCACTAGTTGTTTCCTCCATTTTGAGTGCCAAACTCTTAGCCTTCTTGTCCTTTTGCTCTCCATCAGCCATACGTGACATATCCATCTCATATTCTCTCAGCTTACCAAACAACTCAGCACTTGTCATTAAGGCCAAGTTCTTTGATTCTCGTAATGGTCGTGGATCGTTGGTTGCCATTTTCTCGCTTAGAGACTTCAGCACCTTTATGTTTACCTCTTCCTCAACAAAGACCTTACCGAGTCCTTTGAGGTGATTCACAATGTGTGTGAATCGCTTCTCGCATGTCCATGATAGACTCACCTTGTGCTATTCTCGAACATTTCATACTCTTGATGAGTGTGTTCTTTCTAGCTCTTCTCACCTCAGGAGTACCTTCATGAGTCACCATGATAAGATCCCATGCCTCTTTCGCTGTTGTACAAGCTGAAATTCTAAAAAATTCATCAGAGTTTAATGCGGAATGTATTATATTTAAAGCTTTAGCATCATTTTCAGCTCTCCTAATTTCTTCAGGTTCCCATTTCTCAAATGGTTTTTCAACCTCATTTCCATCTACTGTGTGTGTTGGAACCTTGTAATCAGTTACTACAGCTTGCCAGATGTTTCTATTTACAGACTCCATAAAAATTTTCATTCTAACTTTCCAAAAGGGATAGTTATCTCCACAAAACAGAGGAGGTCTATTAATAGAGGCACCTTCAGCAAATGGTAATTGATTACTGGCCATTATGGATCAAATTCTAGAGCAACTTACTAGAAGTAGCTTTGATACCAATTGTTGGTCCCTATGTGTGAATCTAGAGGGGGGGTGAATAGATTCTTGTTAAACTTTACCCCAAATTCGCGTGTTTCTAATTCCTTTTAATTACCTATCAATTACCTTTCAATTACAGATTCAATTACAAGTTCAATTACTGATTCTATTCCTAAATCAATTAATGAGTTGATTATCAATGCAGTTTCCAAATACAAAGCAGAATATGATCAATAACAATACAAGAAAAACTCAAAGAGAGTAAGGAAGAAGATGAGTGCAAAATGATGTATACCGGTTCTACTAATCGCCTACATCCAAATCCAATCCAACAACTGTTGCAATTGGCTTTCCACTATCAAATGATTCCTTTTGTATCCTTTTACATTCACTCTCAGCAAGCAATACAAACAAATCAAAACACCCAAATCTGTTCTCCAACCTCAAGAACAACTTCCAAGACCTTGGCACCTCCAAGATCAAACTTTGAGAATCACTTCTCAACCACAATGCTCTATCTAGAGACCTCTCTCCTAGAGCAACAACCCAAAATTGGAAATATAAAGATCAAGAAAGAGTACACCTTATGTGTAGAATCTGATCACAAATGAGCACTATGAAATCCACCCAATCAATGGAAAGAATCAAGTTTCCCCTTTGTCTTTGAAAACCTTGATGAACTCTAGATTTAGAGCATATGAAAGTGTAAGAATTGTTTTAAGAAGCTAGATTTTCAGCACCTTCATATGTTTCATCAAGATTATACTTATAGAACAAATTTGGAGGGAGAAAACGTGCAAAACTGAGCTACAACGGTCAATGTAATTGATCCCAAATGAATGTAATCGATTACACTAGCCGTTAGAACCCTCCAATTTGAATTTTCCAGGCATGTAATCGATTACATCAGTGTTCCCAGGCCATGTAATCGATTACATGAATGATGTAATCGATTACACCATAGGGCCAAAAACATGTAATCGATTACATTACCCATGTAATCGATTACACCAGAGAGGAAGATCAATGTAATCGATTACATCAAGCCTGTAATCGATTACATCAAGCCTGTAATCGATTACATCAGTGAAAAATGGATTTCCAGAATTTTCAAAGCTGTTTTTCACAATTGGAAATCAAACATTAGTCACTTGATCAACCATACACAAGTTTAAAACATCTCTGGGGCCTCAACACAAAGAACTCAACACATATATGCCTATACTTCAACAATCAATACATAGATATATCCTACTTACACTTCATCTATGGAAAACCGAAAATACATTCATCAAAACCAAAACACATAAGAGAGACACAATCAGCATTCTTCAAGCTTCAAGTCCAACAACAAGCACCAAATCCTGGGAAAAGCATTGATGCTTGGAAGTTGCCCAATTCTATCTCTATGGTGTTCTATTCTTTCACCTCTTTTTCTCTCATTGTTTTCCACATTTGTTCTTTCATTCTTATCAAACATCTCATTCAAATCTTTGTGAATACTTGTTTCAAATTTTTCCATTGCCTCCATAAAGGATATTCGACCACATTTTTGATAGGTCATTCAAATTCACAAAGAAATGATAATTACCAATAATAGGGACATTCCGTCATATTTTCGATGGGTCAATAGAGTTCACAAAGAATTATTAACTACCGATGAAAGGGACGTTCCGTCATATTATCGATGGTTCAACAGAATTCACAAAGAATTCATAATTACTAATGAAAGAGACAATCCATCATAATTTCGATAGGTCAACAAAATTTACATAGAATTCTTAACTATCGATAAAAGGGACATTCCATCATATTTAAGACGGGTCATTTGAATTCACAAAGAATTAATAGTTTCTAATAAAAGGACATACCATCATAATTCCAGTAGGTTAATAGATTTCACAAATAATTATTAACTATCGGTAAAGGAGCATTCTATAATATTTCCGATGGGTCATTTGAATTCACAAAGAATTCATAATTACAAAGAAAATGGACATTTCGTTATAATTTTGTTGGGTCAATAGAATTTACAAAGATGAGACATTCTGTCACATTTCCAATGTGTCATTAGAATTCCAAAAGTACATATTTACGAATAATTGTGACATTCCATCATAATTCCAATGACTCAATAGTATTCATAAAGAATTATTAACTTTAAATAAAAGGGACATTCTATAATATTTCTCACAGATCATTTGAATTCCCAAAGATTTCACAATTACCAATAAAATGAACATTCCACCATAATTCTAATGAGTTAGTAGAATTCATAAAGAATTCTTAACTATCGATAAAACGAACATAAAATCATCTTTTTGATAGGTCATTTGAATTCACAAAGGAAAATTTCGTTATAATTTTGTTGGGTCAACAGAATTCAAAAAATATTCTTAATTAGGAGACATTTTGTCACATATTCGATGAGTCATTTTAATTCAAAAATAATTCATATTTACAAATAAAATGGACATTCCGTAATAATTCTGATGGCTCAATAGAATTCACAAAGAATTCTTAACTTTCGATAAATGGGACAATCTATAATATTTCTCATGATTCATTTGAATTCACTAATATTTCATAATTACCAATAATAGGGACATTCCACCATAATTCCGATGGTTAATAAAATTCACAAAGAATTCTTAACTGCCGATAAAAGGGACATTCCGTCATATTTTTGTAGGTCATTTAAACTCAAGAAAAAATCATAATTACCAATAAAAGGACCATCAATCATAATTCCGATAGGTTAATAGAACTCACAAAGAATTCTTAACTATCGATAGAAGAGACATTCCATCATATTTACGATTGGTCATTTGAATTCAAAAAGAATTCATAATTACCAATAAAATGGACATTTCGTCATTAATTCGATAGGTCAATAGAATTCACAAAGATGAGATATTTGAATTCACAATGAATTCATAATTACCAATAAAAGTAACATTCTGTCACAATTTTGATGGGTCAATGGAACTCACAAAGAATCCTTAATTATCAATAAAAGGGACATTTTGACATATTTCCAATGGGTCTTTTGAATTGAAAAAGAATTTGTTATTGTCGCTAAAAGGAAAATTCCATCATAATTTGGATGGTCAATAGAATTTAAAAAGAATTATAAACTACCAATAAAAGGGACATTCCGTCAAATTTCTAATGGTCAATTAAATCCATAAAGATATCATAATTACCAAGGAACATTCCGTTATAAAAGGGACATATCATAATTACCAATAAAAGTGACATATCATAATTCTAAAGGGTCAATAGATTTCACAAACAATTCTTAACTACTTATAAAAAGGACATTCTGTCATATTTCAAATGGTCATTTGAATTCACACACAATTCACTATTACCAATAAAAGGAACATTCTTTCATATTTCATTGGGTCATTTGAATTTACAAACATTTCATAATTACTAATAAAAGATACATTTCGTTATAATTTTGATGATGTCAATAGAATTCACAAAGAATTCTTAACTACCGATAAAAGGGACATTCCGTCATATTTCGATGGATTATTTGAATTCACATGAGTTCATTATTACTAATAAAAGGGACATTTTATCATTATAATGATGAGTTAACCAAATTCACAAAGAAATCTTAATTAACGATAAAAGGGACATTCTGTAATAATTCTGATGGGTCAATAGATTTTATAAAGAATTTTGAACTACTGATAAAAAGAACGTTTCATTGTATTTTGATGGATCATTTTAATTCACAAGATATTTATAATAACAAATAAAAGGGACATTCTGTCACAATTCTAATTTATCGAGAGAATTCACAAGGAATTCTTAACTACCAATAAAAGGAACATGTCATAACTCTGATGGGTCAATAGATTTCACAAAAAAAATTTAACTATTGATAAAAAGTACATTTTGTCATATTTGAAAGGGTCATTTGAAATCACACACAATTCATAACAACCAATAAAAGTAACATTTCGTCATAATTCCGATGGACCAACAGAATTGACAATGCATTCATTCCTAGCAATTAACGAGACATTCTTTAATATTTGTTAAGCGTCAATTGAATTCACAAAATATTCATAATTACTAATAAAAAGGACATTCTCTCATAATTTTGATGAGTAAATAGAATTCTTAACTACTGATAAAAGGGACATTCTGTCATACTTCGGTAGGTCACTTGAATTTACAAACAATTCATGATTACCAATAAAAGAGACATTTTGTCATGATTCCAATGGGCCAATAGAATTTACAAAGAATTCTTAATTATCAATAAATGGGACATTCCAACATATTTCTGATCGGTAATTTGAATTCAAAGTATTCATAGTTACCAATAAAAGAGATATTCTGTCATAATTCTAATGGGTCAATAGAATTCAAAAAGAATTTTTAACTACTAATAAAAGGAACATTTCGTCATACTTTGACGGATCATTTGAATTTATGTGAATTCATAATTACTATAAACGGGACATTCCAAAACAATTCTAATGAGCCAATAGAATTCACAAAAAATTCTAAACTACCAATAAAATGGACATTCCATCCTATTTTTGATCAGCCATTGGAATTCATATATTTTCATAATTACCAATAGAAGGGACATTCTATCACTCTTATGATGATTCAACCAAATTCACAAAGAAATCTTAACTAACAATAAAAGAGACATTCCGTCATATTTCTAATAAGTCATTCGAAATAAAAAATGATTCATAATTACCAATAAATGAGACATTCCATCATAATTCCGTTAGGCCAATAGATTTTACAAAGAATTTTTAACTACCGATTAAAGAGACATTTTGTCATATTTCTGATCGGTTATTCAAAATCACAAAGAATTCATAATAACCAATATAAAGGATAATCCACATAATTCCAATGGGTCAATAAAATTCACAAAGAGTTCTTAAATACTAATAAAAGGGAGATTCTGACATACTTTGATGAATAATTTGAATTCACAAAGAATTCATAATTACGAGTAAAAGAAATATTCCATCACAATTCAGATTTATCTAGAGAATTCACAAATAATTCTTAACTACTGATAAAATGGACATTCCGTTATATTTGCGATTGATCATTTAAATTTACAAAGATCTCTTAACTACCGATAAAAGTGACTTTCCGTCATATTTCCGATGTGTAATTTGAAATAAAAAAGTATTCATAATTACCATTAAAAGAGACATTCTATCATAATTTTGATGGGTCAATAGAATTCCCAAAGAATTCTTAGATACTGATAAAAGAGACATTTTGTCAAATTTCGATGTGTCAACTGAATTTAAAAACAATTCATAATTACCAACAAAAATGACATTCCATCATTATTCTGATGGGTCAATAGACTTCACAAAGAATTTTTAACTACCAATAAAAGGGATATTTCATCATATTTTCAATTAGTAATTTGAATTTACTAAATATTCATAATTACCAACAAAAGAGACATTCCATCATAATTTTGAAGGGGCAATAAAGTTCAAAAAAAATTCTTCATTGCCAATAAAAGGGACATTCTGTCACATTTCAATGGGGTAATTTGAAATCACATTAATTCATAATTACAAATAACAGGGACATTTCATCACATTTTTAATAGGTAAAAAGAATTCACATAGAATTCTTAACAACCAATAAAAGGGACATTCCATCATATTTCTAATGGGTCATTTCAATTTATAAATATTCTATCATAATTTTCATGGGTTAACAGAATTAACAAATAATTCTTAATTTCTGATAAATGGGAAATTTTGTCATAATTCCGATGGGTCAACAGAATTCACAAAGAATTTTTAACTACCAATAAAATGGACATTCCGTTGTATTTCTGTTGGGTCATTTGAATCCACAAAAAATTCACAATCACTGATAAAAAGGACATTTCGATATAATTCCAATAAGTAAATAGAATTCACAAAGAATTCTTAACTACCTATAGAATAAGCATTTTGTAATATTTTCGATGGGTCATTTTAATTCACCAAAATTCATAATTACCAATACAAGGGACATTCCGTCACATTTCCGATGGGTCAAGAGAATTCACAAAGAATTCTTAACTACCAATTAAAAGGACATTTCGTCATATTTTTGATACGTTATTTGAATTCACAAAGAATTCATAATTACAAGTACAAGGAACATTCTGTAATTATTCTGATGAATCAATAGATATCAGAAAGAATTCTTATCTACCGATAAAAGGGATATTATATCATATTTCCGTTGGGTCATTTGAATTAACAAAGAATTCAAAGTTACAAGTAAAAGGTACATTTCGTCATAATTTCGATCAGTCAATCGAGAATTCTTAGTTACCGATAAAAAGGGCTTTCCATCATATTTTTGATGGGCCATTTGAATTCAATGAGAATTCATAAATACCAGGAAAAAGGGATATTCCGTCATAGTTTCGATGAGTCAATAGAATTCACAATGAATTCTTCCCTACAAGTAAATGGACATTCCGTCATAATTCCTATGGCTCAACAAAATTCACAAAGAATTTTTAACTATCGATAAAGTGGACATTTCGTTATATTTCCGTTGGTGATTTGAATTCACAAAGAATACATAATTACAAATAACAGGAACATTCCATCATAATTCCGATGAATAAATAAAATATACAAAGAATTCTTAACAAACATGAAATTCCATCATATTTTCGATGGGTAATTTGAATTCACAAAGAATTCATAATTACCAATAAAAGAGACATTCTGTTTTAATTTTGATGGATTGATAGAATTCACATATAATTCCTAATTACAGATTAAAAGGACATTGCGTCATATTTCTAATAGATTATTTAAATTCACAAAGAATTATTAACTCTCGATAAAATGGACATTCTCTTGTATTTCTCATATTTCATTTCAATTGACAAATAATTATTAACTACCAATAAAACTGCACATTCACTCATATTTCTGATGGGTCACTTGAATTCATAAGGAATTTGTATTTACATATAAAAGGGACATTTCATCATAATTTTGATGCCTCAATAAAATTCACAAAGAATTTTGAAATACAAACAAAAAGGGTATTCCATCATATTTCTGATGGGTTATTTAAGATAACAAAGAATTCATAAATATCAGTAAAAGGGACATCCCATCATAATTCCAATGATTTAATAGAATTCACAACGAATTCTTAACTACCGATAAAAGAGGATTTGGTCATACTTCCGATAGGTCATTTGAATTCACAAAGAATTCTTAAATACCAATAAAAGGGACATTACGTAATAAATACGATAGGTCAACGAAATACAAAAAAAATTCTTCACAATCGATAAAATGGACATTCCGTCGTAATTACGATGGGTCAATAGAATTCACAAAGAATTCTTAACTATCGATAAAATAGACATTTCGTCATATTTTCGTTGGGTTATTTGAATTCACAAAGAATACATAATTATCAATAATAGGGACATTCAGTCATAATTACGATGAGTAAATAGAATATACAAAGAATTCTTAACTCATGATAGAAGGTGCATTCTGTAATATTTTAGATAGCTCATTATCATTCACCAAAATTAATAATTACCAATACAAGGGACAATTTGTCACATTACTGATGGGTCTAGAGAATTCACAAAGAATTCTTAACTACCGATTAGAAGAACATTCTGTCATATTTTCGATGGGTTATTTGAATTCACAAGGAATTCATAATTACAAGTATAAGGAACATTCCGTAATAATTCAAATGAATCAATAGATATCCTAAAGAATTCTTATCTACCGATAATAGGGACATTATGTCATATTTCCAATGGGTCATTTGAATTCACAAAGAATTCAAAATTACAAGTAAATGAGACATTCCTTCATAATTACAATGAGTCAATCACAAATTTTTAACTACCGATAAAAAGGGTTTTCTATCATAATTTTGATGGGCCATTTAAATTCAATGAGAATTCATAAATACAAGAAAAAGGGATATTCCGTTATAGTTATGATTAGTCAATAGAATTCACGATGAATTCTTACCTACCGATAAAAGGGACATTACATCATATTTACGATGAAACAATTGAATTAAGAAAGTATCCATAATTACCAACAAAAGGGATTTTCTGCATAAAATCCAATGAGTCAACCAAATTCACAAAGAATTCTTAAATATCGTTAAAAAAATGGGACATTCCGTCATATTTTTGATGGATCATTTGAATTCACAAAGAATTCATAATTAACATTAAAAGGGACATTTCGTCATAATTACGATGCGTAAATAGAATTCACAATGAAATCTTAACTACTGATAATTTCTGACAAGTCAATAGAATTCACAATGAATTCTTACCTACCGATAAAAGGGACATTACGTCATATTTACGATGGAACAATTGAATTCAAAAAGTATCCATAATAACCAACAAAAGGGATTTTCTGTCATAAATCCAATGAGTCAACCAAATTTACAGAGAATTCTTAAATATCATTAAAAAAAAAAAGGGACATTCCGTCATATTTCCGATGAGTCATTTGAATTCATAAAGAATTCATAATTAACATTAAAAGAGACATTTCGTCATAATTATGATGCGTAAACAGAATTCACAATGAAATCTTAGCTACCGATAATTTCCGATGGGTCATTTGAAATCACAAAGAATTCAAAACTACTAATACATGAGACATTCGATCAAAATTTTGTTAGGTCAAGAGAATGCACATAGATTTCTTAATTACCAATAAAAGAGACATTTTGTCAAATTTACGATAGGTCATTTGAAATTAAAAAGAATTCATAATTAAATTAAAAAGCACATTTCATCATAATTCCGACGGATTAATAGAATTCATAAAGAATTCTTAACTACAGATAAAAAGGACATATCGTGATATTTTCGATGGGTAATTTAAATTCACAAAGAATTCATAAATAACTATAAATGGGAAATTATGTTTTAATTCTGATGGGTCGATAGAATTCACAAATAATTGTTAATTACAAATAAAAAAGACATTACGTCATATTTCCGATGAGTCATTTGAATTCATAAGGAATTATTAACTACCGATAAAATGAACATTCTGTCATATTTCTCATATTTCATTTCAATCCACCAAAAATTATTAACAACCAACAAAGTGTACTTTTACTCATATTTCTGATAGGTCATTTGAGTTCACGAAGAATTTATATCTACAGAAAAAATGGACATTCCGTCATAATTCGGATGCATCAATAGAATTCACAATAAATTCTTAAATACCGACAAAAAGGGTATTCCGTCATATTTCCGATTGGTCATTTGAATTCACCAAGTATTTTAAAATACCAAGATTCGGGACATTTCAACATAATTCTGATGGGTCATTTGAATTCATAAAGGGACATTCCGTCATAATTCCGATGGGTCAAAAAAATTAGCAAGGAATTCTTAGCTATTTCTGATGGGTTATTTGATGCCCCATGTATTTAAAATAACCAATAAAACAAATATTTTGTCATAATTTTGATGGGTTATTTAAATTCAAAAAGAATTCATAATTATCAGCATAAAGAACATAATTCTGATGGGTCAACCGAATTCAAAAACAATACTTAGTTACCGATAAAAGGAACATTTCGTCATATTTCTGAAGGGTCATTTGAATTCACCAAGTACTTTAAAATACCTATATCAAGGACATTTCGACATAATTTTGATGGGTCATTTGAATTCATAAAGGGACATTCCGTCATAATTCTGATGGATAAAAAAAATTAACAAAGAATTCTTAACTACCAATAAAAAGGATATTTTGTAATATTTCCTATGAGTCATTTGATGCACCAAGTATTTAAAATAACCAATAAAATGGACATTTCGTCACAATTTCGTTGGATCGACATAATTCACAAAAAAAATTTGCTACCGATAAAAGGGACATCCGGTCATATTTCCGATAGGTCATTTTAATTCACCGAGTATTTATAAATACCCAAAAAAGGGACATTCCGTTATAATTCCGATGGTCAATAGAATTACCAGTAAAATGAACATCACGTCATAATTTTGATTGGTTAACAGAATTCAAAAAATTCGTGTCATGGGAGACCTCATTCGGGTCATGAGGCACTTTGAATTAAATTAGAATTCACATTCGGGACATGGGGCACCTTTGAATTAAATTAGAATTCATATTCGGGACATGGGACACCTTTGAATTCATTTACAATTCACATTCGGGTCATGGGGCACCTTTGAATTCAATTAGAATTCACATTCGGGACATGGGGCACCTTCGAATTCAATTAGAATCCACATTCGGTACATGAGACACCTTTGAATTCATCTAGAATTCTCATTCGGGACATAAGACTCTTTGAATTCATTTAGAATTCACATTCGGGACATGGGGCACCTTTGAATTCAATTAGAATTCACATTCAGGACATGGGCACCTTTGAATTCAATTAGAATTCACATTCGGGTCATGGGCACCTTTGAATTCAATTAGAATCCTCATTCGGGACATGGGGCACCTTTGAATTTAATTATAATTCACATTCGAGATATGAGACACCTTTGAATTCATTTAGAATATATATTCGGGACATGAAACACTTTTGAATTCATTTAGAATTCACATTCGGGTCATGAGACACCTTTAAATTCAATTAGAATTCACATTCAGGACATGGGCACATTTGAATTCAATTAGATTTCACATTCGGGTCATGGGACACCTTTGAATTCAATTATAATTCACATTCGGGTCATAGGTGATGGAGGACCATTAAAGGAAGGCAACTCTTCATGAAGGATTACAATAAGCGTGATGAAGAAGATACTCTTAAAGATTGAAGGAGTTCTTGAAGACATGCCCTTAGTTAGAAAGCTTTGTAATCTTCTAGAAATAGCTCATATGTAATCATTATTGTATGTTTCCTTTGCTTGGTTGAGGACTTTCTTAGAAGAGATATTAAGTGAAAAAGGTCAAGCGAAGAGGAAATCAAATAGACCTTGAACCTACTTAAATCCATAATTTAGACTTAACCTTAGTTAAGATGAAATTATAGATCCAATAAGGTAGGGCCTTAAAGGTGAGTGTGGGCTTCATGACTCATACCCTTAGGCCCAAGGGTCCAAGGCCCATTTCCCTTCACTCTCCACCTTAGCAAACCTTCTCTTATAGTTTTCCTCATCTATAAAAGGACCTCATGCCTTTCATTGTAAACAACTTTTGATGGAATAAAATTGAAGCTTTATGTCTTTCCTAAGAGAAAAAGTTCTCTTATCTTCTTCTTGTGAAAAAATTGAGTCTTATCCATCGTTTTCTATGGTGACGATTCCTCAGGCCTTATTGGACTAGTCCATGGCGTCTTGAATCTTTGGATCTTATCAAAGTTCCTACTTTGTGGCGATTCTACACTTTTGGCTTATTGGTTTACACCATGGCGTCAATCCACTCTTAATCTTTTCCATCTTTTGAATTTCCTTCTTGTTTTACATGTTTTTACCAACCTTGTTCTAATCCTTTCTTGATGAATAATCATTGCATCGGCTTAAAGAATCCGTGGAGTTCTCTCTTGAATAATGAAGATCGGGAAATTCTCTCAAGCATAGAAGTGTGCTTTATCAAGTGGTATCAAGAGCCTTTCCTTATTCAAAGATTCTTCACATTGGTTAGAGAATTTATTTTTTTCTTGTTTCTTGCATCTTGAAATATTTGCATCCTACTTCTACCTTTCTTTAGATTAGGTTCATCATAATTCATTATTGTGTGAATGTGACATCATAGCCATGTAGTCTAGTGCTTAAATTCATTGCAACCTTGTCCTTGCATGCATCATTGAGAGTCTTGCTACATCTTGCATACTAACCGTGAGCCTTATGTGGGATTTTCATTTCATTGTTGCCTTCCATGCCATTTCAAATCATAGTCTTAACTCCACATGAACTAGTATGTGTTGCTGCATTTTTTTTTCTCTTCTTTGACATTGCATGCTTGTGTCCGTGAGGCTTCTTGGAGAGAATCACAAGGTTATATGTTTTGCTACATTTTACATTGACAATACTTGGCTGGCTGTGTGTGATCTTGAAGAAATTCTTGGTGGATCATTGTTCTTTCATTCTAGCCTCTTGGAGTATATTGTTGTCCATACATGCTTCTTGAAGGAATTCACATGAATAAAATCTGCTGCATGATCTTGCCATACAAACCGTGAGTAACTATCACATCCCTTGTCTTGATTGTGCCTTGCATGGTTTTCCAATTTTCATTTCTGCATTATACGTGAAAATAGCTTGTTGTCCATGCATACCCCACCCAAATTCACATGCAACCTTGAAGTTCTTGTATGCAAATCTGATTGGTATATAAATTGTTGTATGTGTGCACCTCATCTTCATCAATTTCCAGCATTCTTGACACACTTCTTGCATTGATTCTTGCTGTCAAAATAAAATCCAAATCTGCATCCATTAGCCTGCTGCACATTCATTTCATTTTCTTACTGTCAACACATCATCATATTTGTTCTTGATCAAGTCTTGCTGCATGATATTTTTTTTTTCTTTCCCTGCCTCAAGATTATTCAAACTGCACAGTTCTGCTGCATTTTCAAATTGGATTATTTACTGCATGCGTTTTCCTTCTGCACTTGACGCATGAATCTGCTGCACTTTGTGAATTTGCTGCTTGCATCAAGCTGTTCACACATGAATGTTCTGCACATTGGTTCTGTTCTTGCTGTTAGAGTGCTAAAAAAAAAATTCGTTTTTCCTTTAATTCATTTACTGCATGTGTTTGGAACAAACAAGTTACAGCATTGCAGTTTCTGTTCTGCTGCATTTTATTTTTCTGCTAAATTGAATTTTCTACTGCAAGTGTGAGGTCCCTTTTTCTTTTCTGCTGCATATTTTTCTATTTAAAGTTTCCTGCTGTCACAAGTGTGCTGCTGCAATCTTCTTTCTGCTGTCACGAATTTGTTTCCTTTTACTGCATATGCTAATCAAATTGTTTGCAAACCACCTGCTACATAATTCACATTCTTGGATGATTGCATACCTTGCTGAAGTTCTGTTTCAAAAAAAAAAAAAAAAAAAAAAATCCCAGCTGTCATAAGTGTTCTGCTGCAATTTATTTTTCTGCTGGACTGTATTTTTTTTACTGCAATTAGTTCTTTAACTCTTGCATTGAACCTACTGCTAGTGTGATATCTTTTGTTACTGATTCTTGGTTCATTTTTGCAGAAAGAATTTGCTGTTTTGTGTTTCCATTGTGGCTGCTATAGGTTCCTTGTTCATACTGTTTTCATTTTTTTTTCTCTGCTGCAACTGTTCTCTATTTTCTGCTACTGCACATTGTGATAATCTGCTGCATTTTTGTGTAGAACCTACTGCTGTCACGTTTCCCTTTCTTTTTCTGCATTTTCTCTCCATCATTTGCTGCATGATTCACATATCAGTTTGGTTGCTTGCTGCATTCCTTTTTCTGCTGAAACACCTGCTGCGTGTTCAAGCTACTGCATACTAATATCTGATTAAAAACCTTGCTGTTTAGGCGCATTGCATCATCTCACAACTGCTGCACTTTTGAACTGCTGTTAATATTGCTGAAACCTCCTTGCATGTTCTGTTTTGATTTATAAAGGACATGCATACTAACCTATATTTGCTGCACTTGGCATACCAGTAACTGCTACTGCTTTTTTTTTTCTCTGCTGCACAAGCAATTATAGATTCTGTTTTCATTCAAATTACATGGTTGAGTGCCTTGATATTCAAGTTAGTTATCACTTAGATTGTGCCTAGTTAATTAGTGTGAATTTGACCCCTTGAATTCAGTTTTTCCTTGGTTTTACTTGCTGCATATGCTATGTGTATTCTTGTTTAATTGCTGCAACATATAGTGCATTTAGTGCCTTGCATCCATAGCTCACATATAGGAGAGCCCATAGCCCGCATATGTGACATGCATGCTATCCTATAGCCTGCATATGTGCCACACCTTGGGTTGATTTTTTTTGCTGCATATTTTCTACCATTAACATACTTTGTGGTGCAGTTTTAGTTCCCAAATAGGCCACAAAGACGAAGAACAAAGGAAATAAGGAGGGAGATCAAATGAAGAAAGCATTGGAATTTCTAACTTGTTTTCTAACACTTTAGCATCCATTTGTGTATCACTTGACCCTTAAATAATTCTGGAACTTTCTTTACAGATTTGAACTTTGAGGTTTAAGGAAGAATTCAAGTATAGAATCCAAGTGAAGAACAAAGCTACACCACCTAGTTGCATACACTTTGCCTTGAAAGTTCCTACTTGTTAGCTTTACTTGTAATTTTGCTTTCATTGTGTGTAATTGGACTTTGGACTCTTCAAATCTGGTTTGCTTGCTGCACCAAAGTGCAATTCACGCTTTATTTCTTGCTCACGAATACAAACGAACATTACCTTGCTCATAGTTTCGGTTTCCGAGCAATCGCTTTTATATCTCTTACTAATTTTGCTATCTTTGCCTTTGGATTTTTGTCTTGGTTTGGCCTTGTTTAGTGGCTGTATCTCCATCCATTTGTTTGCGTATCTTGGTTATATCTTTCTTCTATACATCTCTCTTAGTTAGAGTAGCTAATCTCTTGATTTAGAGTTCATATTGTCTCTTTAAAATTTTACTAACTCTTATGGACTAACCTTTTCCTTGAGTTTCTTGTTTTTGTTGGACTTACCTTCCTTTGCAGCCATGGATAGACCACCTAGTGATGTGATGATTTAACTCCCAAGACTAAGAAGTTTATAAAGCTTATAAGAAAGGCGTTCACCCATTGCTTGGAGGAGCGTGATAGAAGGAAGGAGGAGGAAAGGAGAGCTATGGAAGAAAATGAGAGGAGGGAAAGGAAGAGGAGAAAAGAATATGAGTTGAGATATGACAATGAAAGGGTTGATATAAGAGAAAAACAAGGGAGGTACCATCATTCACCTCAAAGAAGTGAAAGAGACTATTATGAATCTAGAAGGAAAACGAGAGAAAGAAAAAAAAAAAGTTGAAAGGAAAAGAATTGAGGGGAAAAGAAATTAAAGAATTAGAATTGATGGAAAAATAAATGAAGGAGAAAAGTGATTCTTTACTTGTTTATGTTAACCCTTCATTTGACACTTTTGATTCTTATTTTGAGGATATTGTAGGTGTTATTCCAAAGGAGGATTTTCAAGAGCAAATTGATCATCTCTTGTGTGAAGATGTTGAAAGGAATGAACTTCAAGTTTCTTATAAAGATGCTTGTAATCATCTTTACAAACTTCCTTTTGATTTGATTCCTAATAAAGAGTTGTGCATAAAGGAGCCTTGGAACAATTATGTTCAAGAGAAGGAAGTACCTTTCGAATTTGAACTACCTTTTGAGAAAATTTCTTTATCAACTACTATTTCTTTTACTTTTAATAAGAATGATATTACATACCATACACTAGAATCTTATGGCATTGATCCTTGAAAAATTCTTGAGTTTGGTGATTTAGAATTCTTAATTGTTCCTATTAACCTTTCTTTTCATGATGTTGAGAGTTTTCCTAGGTTGATGGAAGAGGTTAAGAAAGAGGGCACACCACAAAGTTCCACACCTAGAGAAGGAATAATGAATAAGAATCAAGTGTCTACACAAGTGGAAAAAGGGGTAGAAACTCCTAAGAGTTTCGGTTCTATCCCAAATGAGTATTCAAAATTTTCTTTTCATTATTTAATTGATGTTGTTGGTATTGAGGAGAAATACATGTTCTTGTACTATAACTTGTAATCATACCAACACAACAAATCACTTGCATCAAATGCTATCAATAATGATTTATCCATAATTAATTATGACATGGTTATATTTGATCTAGGTGGCTAATTGGTTTTTTTCTTGTAGGTAAGGAGGACTCATTTAGGGGTAAGAGTCCAATGTGAAATTTTCCTTACAAGACATGAATCTAAAGGGCCCTAAATCTTTTATAACTTAATCGTTCTCAAAATTGTATTATGAAGATTTATCTATATTCTTGACTAACTTGTGGCATGAAGATGGTATAGGCCAAACCAACTTGAGGGCAAGTTGCTTGCAAGAAGGAGGGTTTGATGGAGGACCATCCAAGGAAGACAACTCTACAAGAAGGATTATAATAAGCGTGATGAAGAAAATAAAAGAGGGAGCTCTTGAAGATTGAAGGAGTTTTTGAAGACATACTCTTAGTTAGAAAACCTTGTAATCTTCTAGAAATAGCTCATATGTAATCATTATTGTATATTTCCGTTTCTTGGTTGAGGACTTTCTTAGAAGAGAGATTAAGAGAAAAAGGTCAAGTGAAGAGGAAAGGAAAGAGACTTGAACCTACTTAAATCCATAATTTGGACTTAACCTTAGTTAAGTTGAAATTATGGATCCAATAAGGTAGGGCCTTAAAAGTGAGTGTGGGCTTCATGACCCATACCCTTAGGCCCAAGGGTCCAAGGCCCATTTCACTTTACTCTCCACCTTAGGAAATCTTTTCTCATAGTCTCATCATCTATAAAAGGACCTCATGCCTTTCATTGTAAACAACTTTTGATGGAATAAAATTAAAGTTTTAAGCTTTTCCTAAGAGAAAGAGTTTTCTTTTGTGAAGGAGTTGAGTGTTATCCATAATTTTCTATGGTGGCGATTCCTCAAGGCTTGGACTAGTCCATGGCGTTTTGAATTTTGGATCTTATCAAAGTTCCTACTTTGTGGCGATTATACACTTTTGGCTTATTGTTTTACACCATGGCGTCAATCCACTCCTAATCTTTTCCATCTTTTGTATTTCCTTCTTGTTTTACATGTTTTTACTAACCTTATTCTAATCCTTTCTTGATGAATAATCATTGCATTGGCTTAAAGAATCCGTGGAGTTCTCTCTTGAAGAACGACGATCGGGAAATTCTCTCAAGCATAGAAGTGTGCTTGTATTAATCGGGCACCTTTGAATTCAGCTAGACTTCACATTCGAGAAATGGGACACATTTCAATTCAATTAGAATTTTCATTTGGGACATGTGGCACCTTTGAATTCAATTAGAATTCACCTTCGGGACATGAGACACCTTTGAATTCATTTAGAATTTACATTCGGAACATGAGACACCTTTGAATTCATTTAGAATTCACATTCGGGTCATGAGGAACCTTTGAATTCAATTAGAATTCACATTCGAGACATGAGACACATTTGCATTCATTTAGAATTCTCATTTAGGAAATGGGCACCATTGAATTCAACTAGAATTCACATTCGGGACATGGGACACCTTTAAATTCAGTTAGAATTTACATTCGGAACATGGGACATCTTTGAATTCAATTAATATTCACATTCGGGACATGAGACAGCTTTGAATTCATTTAGAATTCACATTCGGGTCATGGGGCACCTTTGAATTCAATTAGAATTCACATTCGGGACATGGGGCACCTTTGAATTCATTTAGAATTCTCATTCGGGATATGGGACACCTTTTAATTCAATTAGAATTCACATTCGGGTCATGGGGCACCTATGAGTTCAACTAGAATTCTTATTCGGGACATGGGACACCTTTTAACTCAATTAGAATTCACATTCGGGTCATGGGGCACCTTTGAGTTCAACTAGAATTCACATCCGAGACATGGGACACCTTTGAATTCAATTAGAATTCACATTTGGGACATGGGATACCTTTGAATTCAATTAGAATTCACAATTGGAACATGGGACACCTTTATATTCGTTTAGAATTCACATTCGGGTCATGGGGCACCTTTGAATTCAACTAGCATTCACATTTGGAATATGGGACACCTTTGAGTTCAGTTAGGAATTCACATTCGAACATGGGACACCTTTGAATTCAATTAGAATTCACATTTGGGACATGGGACACCTTTGAATTCATCTAAAAATTCTAATTCGGAACATCATACTCCTTTGAATTCATTTAGAATTCATATTCGGGACATGGGGCACCTTTGAATTAAATTAGAATCACATTCGGGACAAGGACCACCTTTGAATTCAATAAGAATTCATATTCGTCTCATAGGGCACCTTTGAATTCAATTAGAATTTACATTCGGGTCATGGGACACCTTTGGATTCAATTAGAATTCATATTCGGGACTTGGAACACCTTTGAATTTAATTAGAATTATCATTCGGGACATGGGACACCTTTGAATTCAATTAGAATTCACATTCGGGACATGGGACACCTTTGAATTCATCTAGAATTCTCATTCGAGACATAAGACTCCTTTAAATTCATTTACATTTCACATTCGAGACATACGGCACCTTTGAATTCAATTAGAATTCACATTCGAGACATGGGACACCTTCGAATTCATTTAGAATTCTCATTCGGGACATGAGACAACTTTGAATTCACCTAGAATTCACATTCAGGTCTTGGGGCACCTTTAAATTCAATTAGAATTTACATTTGGGACATGAGACACCTTTGAATTCATTTAGAATTCACATTCGGATCATGGGGCACCTTTAAATTTAATTAGAATTCACATCCGGGACATGTGACACCTTTGACTTCATTCAGAATTCCCATTCGGGACGTGCGACACCATTGAATTCATTCAGAATTCACATTCGGGACATAGGGCACCTTTAAATTCAATTAGAATTCACCTTCGGGACATGGGAAACCTTTGAATTAAATTAAAATTCACATTCGGGTCATGAGACACCTTTGAATTCAATTAGAATTCTCATTCGGGTCATGGGCACCTTTAAATTCAACTTGAATTCACATTCGGGACATGAGACAATTTGAATTCAATTAGAATTCTCATTCGGAACATGAGGAACCTTTGAATTCAATTAAAATTCACATTCGGGTCATGGGGCACCTTTGAATTCAATTAGAATATGCATTCGAGACATGGGACACCTTTTAATTCATTTAGAATTCTCATTCTAGACATGCGGCACCTTTGAATTCAATCAGAATTGTCATACGGGACATGGGACACCTTTGAATTCATTTAGAATTCACATTCGGGTCATGGGGCACATTTGAATTCAACTAGAATTCACATTCAGGACATGGGGTACCTTTATATTCAATTAGAATTCTCATTCGGGACATGGGACATCTTTGAATTCAATTAGAATTCACATTCGAGACATGGGACACCTTTGAATTCATTTAGAATTCTCATTCAAGACATGAGACACCTTTGAATTCAATTAGTATTCACGTTCGGGACATGGGACACCTTTCACTTTATTAAAAATTCACAATCGGGTCATGGGGCGCCTTTGAAATCAATTAGAATTCATATTCGGGACATAGGGCACCTTTGAATTCAATTAGAATTCTCATTCGGGATAGGGGTCACCTTTGAATTCATTTAGAATTCTCATTCAGGACATAGGACACCTTTTAATTCAATTAGAATTCACATTCGGGTTATGGGGCACCTTTGAGTTCAACTAGAATACTTATTCAGGACATGGACACCTTTGAATTCATTTAGAATTCTCATTCTAGACATGTGGAACGTTTGAATTCAATCAGAATTTTCATTTGGGACATGGGACACCTTTTAATTCAGTTGGAATTCACATTCGGGTCATTGGGCACCTTTGAGTTCAACTAGAATTCACAACATTCGAGACATGGGACACCTTTGAATTCAATTAGAATTTATAATCGGAACATGAGACACCATTGAATTCAATTAGAATTAACAATTGGGAGATGGGGCACCTTTATATTCATTTAGAATTCACAATCGGGTCATGGGGCACCTTTGAATTCAACTAGGATTCACATTCGGAATATGGGACACCTTTGAATACAGTTAGAATTCACATTCGGGACATGGGACACCTTTGAATTCAATTAGAATTCACATTTAGGACATGAGACACCTTTGAATTCATCTAGAATTCTCATTCGGAACATAAAACTCCTTTGAATTCATTTAGAATTCACATTCGGGACATGGGGCACCTTTGAATTAAATTAGTATTCGCATTCGGGACATGGGTCACCTTTGAATTAAATTAGAATTCACATTCGGGGCATGGACCACCTTCGAATTCAATAAGAATTCACATTCGAGTTATGGTCACCTTTGAATTCAATTAGAATTTACATTCGGGTCATGGGGCACCTTTGAATTCAATTAGAATTCATATTCAGAACTTGGGACACCTTTGAATTTAATTAGAATTCTCATTCGGGACATGGGATACCTTTGAATTCAATTAGAATTCACATTCGGGACATGGGACATCTTTCAATTCATCTAGAATTCTCATTCAGGACATAAGACTCCTTTGAATTCATTTAGAGTTCACATTCGAGACATGCGGCACCTTTGATTTCAATTAGAATTCACATTCCAGACATGGGATACCTTCGAAGTCATTTAGAATTCTCATTCGGCACATGGGGCACCTTTAAATTCAATTAGAATTCACATTCGGGTCATGTGACACCTTTGAGTTCAACTAGAATTCTTATTCGGGACATGGGACACCTTTTAATTCAATTAGATTTCATATTCGGGTCATGGAACACCTTCGAGTTCAACTAGAATTCACATTCCAGATATAGGACACGTTTGGATTCAATGAAAATTCAAATTTGGGACATGGGACACATTTGAATTTAATTAGAATTCACAATTCGGACATGGGGTACCTTTGAATTCAATTAGAATTCACATTCAGGACATGCGGTTCAATTAGAATTCACAATTAGGACATGGGACACCTTTATATTCATTTATAATTCACATTCGGTTCATGGGGCACCTTTGAATTCAACTAGCATTCACATTCGGAATATGGGTCTCCTTTGAATTCAGTTAGAATTCACATTCGGAACATGGGACACCTTTGAATTCATCTAGAATTATCATTCGGAACATAAGACTCCTTTGAATTCATTTAGAATTCACATTCGGGACATGGGACACCTTTGAATTAAATTAGAATTCACATCCGGGACATGGGCCACCTTTGAATTCATTAAGAATTCACATTTGGGTCATGACGCACATTTGAATTCAATTAGAATTTACATTCAGGTCATGGGGCACCTTTGAATTCAACTAGCATTCACATTCGGGACATGGGACACCTTTGAATTTAATTAGAATTCTCATTCGGGACATGGGACACCTTTGAATTCAATTAGAATTCACATTCGAGACATGGGACACATTCGAAGTCATTTAGAATTCTCATTCGGGACTTGTGGCACCTTTAAACTCAATTAGAATTCACATTCGAGTCATGGGGCACCTTTGAATTCAATTATAGTTTACATTCGGGACATGGTATACCTTTGAATTCAATTAGAATTCACATTCTGGACATGTGGAACCTTTGAATTCGTTAGAATTCTCATTCGGAACATGGGACACCTTGGAATTCTTGTCTAATTCACATTCGAGACATGTGACACCTTTGAATTCAATTCGAATTCACATTCGAGACATGAGACACCTTTGAATTCATTTAGAATTCTCATTCGGGACTTGAGAAACCTTTGAATTCTACTAGAATTCACATTCGGGTCATGGGATCCCTTTAAATTCAATTTGAATTTACATTCAGGACATGAGGCACCTTTGAATACATTTAGAATTCACATTCGGATCTTGGGACACATTTAAATTCAATTAGAATTCACATTCGGGACATGTGGCACATTTAAATTCAATCAGAATTCTCATTCGGGACATGAGACACCTTTAAATTCATTTAGAATTCATATTCGGGACATAGGGCACCTTTGAATTCAATTAGAATTCACATTCGGGACATGGGAAACCTTTGAATTCAATTAAAACTCACATTCGGGTCATGGGGCACCTTTGAATTCAATTAAAATTCACATTCGAGACATGGGTTATCTTCGAATTCAACTAGAATTTACATTCGGTACATGGGATACCTTTGAATTCAATTAGAATTCACTTTCGGAACATAGGTCACCTTTGAATTCAGTTAGAATTCACATTCCGGACATGGCACACATTTGAATTCAATTAGAATTCACATTTAGGACATGGGACACATTTGAATTCATCTGGAATTCTCATTCGGAACATAAGACTCCTTTGAATTCATTTAGAATTCACATTCGGGACATGGGACACCTTTGAATTTAATCAGAATTCACATCCGGGACATGGGCCACCTTTGAATTCATTAAGAATTCACATTCGGGTCATGAGGCACATTTGAATTCAATTAGAATTTACATTCGGGTAATGAGGCACCTCTGAATTCAATTAGAATTCATATTCGAGACTTGGGACACCTTTAAATTTAATTAGAATTCTTATTCGGGACATGGGACACCTTTGAATTCAATTAGAATTCACATTCAAGACATGGGACACCTTTGAATTCTTCTAGAATTCTTATTTGGGACATAAGACTCCTTTGAATTCATTTAGAATTCACATTCGAAACATGCGGCACATTTGAATTCAATTAGAGTTCACATTCGAGACATGAGACACCTTCAAAGTCATTTAGAATTCTCATACAAGACATGTGGCACCTTTGAAAACAATTAGAATTCACATTCGGGTCATGGGCAGCTTTCAATTCAATTAGAGTTTACATTTAGGACATGGGATACATTTGAATTCAATTAGAATTCACATTCGGGACATGTGGCACCTTGAAATTCGTTAGAATTCTCATTCGGAACATGGACAACTTGGAATTCATGTCGAATTTGTAACACCCCCTTGTAACATCCCCTCTTATTTACTTACTTATCTTATATTTTGTAATTAGTAATTTAAAGTGGTTAATGATGTAGTAAATAAAAGAGAAATTTAGGAAACAACACTTTCATTACATAAGATTTAAAGTTCATTACAAATAGATTTCATAACTTTGTCCTTTTATTATTTTACGTAACTACCTTTGTACTACCTTAGAACATCTACCCAACACTTCTACACGCAAAACATAGCAAGCACCTTCACACAAGATAGTAGCAACAACCAGTGACAACTTCTTAACCCTGCAAATCTGCTCCCCCGAACGTTGTTCGAGATCATCACAGGTGTTAAAAATACAAAGTGCAAGGGTGAGCTTTCCTTAACCATAATTATAAAAAAATTGATTGTAGTTCAAGGAAAACCTTTTCTTTTATAAATTTAGAAATTTCATTGAAAATATCATTTTTAGAATAATACTTCCATACATATCCATGATCATCAAAATATCAATCACATAGTAAGGCAATCAACAACCAAATCAAACAAACCATCAATCACAATCAATGATTCAGGCATGAATTCCATTTAATCAAACACATCATCACTAATGTATGCTCCTAAGCCTACATGATGCATGCACCTTCACCATGCATTTTCACTCTTCACTCGAAATGCAATGTGGCGCCCTCCACTGAAAATAGCCTGGGGCATCTGATTCTCACACTCAATCAGACCCACCAGAGGTAGACACTCCGTAATTTGTCGAGTTCCTCGGTGTCCGGCGGGACCTCCCCGCAACATGTGATCATCATGAGCAGGGCAATTTCCCCACCAAGAGAACCCCCCAGTCCACGGCATTCCACTCACTCAGACGGGAATCCGTGACTTACGGACTTGGTCTACTACTATCCAGTCATCAATGCAACATGTTCTGGACCTTGAATTGTATAATGACCTTCATCATATTTCAGATATCAACCTTTCCACCAGGTCATCTTTATCTCACCTCATTCTAAGCATTGCCCATTCACCAAGCAATCTTAGAATGTTGCCTCTCCACTAGGCATTTCCAATCGGTCATTAAACAATTCAAGTCCATACTCATTTCAATGCAATCATGCATATCACTACTTATTCACATCCAATTCACCAAGTAATTGTATACCAGTCATCAAACAACCATAATACTATCATCAATATGTGTTATATTAAATTATTCAGTATGTTAATATTCAAAAGAGGTTTCCTTAAAAGAGTAAAGATTGAAGTTGTTCATAGAAGTCAAAAGCTTAATAAACATAAGAAAGGTTTCCATTTCATTTATTTTTTATAAAGTAGTCATAGTATTCAGAGAAATAGCTGAAAGAGGAAAACAACTTCAAAATAATCATTCCAAGGGTAAAGAAAACGCAAACTTAAAGAATTAGAAGTAGTGTAAGAAAGATGAAGAAAAGAAACACCAAGAAACCAAAGAAAGATAATGAAAGTACCAAGGAAAGAGAGTGGAAGTACTAAGAAAACAAAGAATAAAAAAAGAAGGATAAGGAAAGATCCCCTTACTGCAAGAAACTAAAGAAAGATAATGAAAGTACCAACAAAACAAAGGATAGAAAAGAAGGATAAGGAAAGGTCCCCTTACTGCAAGAAACTAAAGAAAGAAAATGAAAGTACCAACAAAACAAAGGATAGAAAAGAAGGATAAGGAAAGGTCCCCTTACTGCAAGAAACTAAAGAAAGAAAATGAAAGTACCAACAAAACAAAGGATAGAAAAGAAGGATAAGGAAAGGTCCCCTTACTGGTTTCTCCTAGCTTCCTATCTTCTTTCGTGCTCCTTCCTTGGTTAGAGAGATTTCTTCCTAAGGTGGAGAAAGTATAGAAAGGTTTTTTATAGAGAAGATAGTTTGAGAGAATGTAGGAGTATTCTTTGGGTTGTATCTTCATTTGAAACCTCTAAGCCCTATTTATAACCTTCCTAAGGCGGTGCTACAGTAATTTCGGGCAGCTACAGTAATTTCGGGCAAATACATAATGTCGGTCGGCTACGATCTTGTCGCGGCTACGATATGGCGGTTTGCTACAGTAATGGCGGTTGCTACAGTAATGTCGGCAGCTACAGTGATTTGCTACAGTAATTTCAAAAATTCATAATTTTTTAATTATTTTTAAATTTCTTGAATGTTACAAAAAAAACCTCTCTTAAACTATATTTAAATTTTTGGGATGTTACAATACTCCCCTCCTTTTTAAAAAATTTCGTCCTCGAAATTTCCATTCTTGTTACATATCCTATTCTTCTATTCTATTTTTCCAACTCCCAAAGTTTCTTTACTTTCAACTACTTCCTCTTATAATTTTACCTTATGTTTTGAAATCTATCTGTTACCCTCAACCTTACTATCCTTATATGCGAGACTATGATTTCCTCTTTTCCCACTTATAAATACTCCTCATTTATTTTCACTAAGATTTCTCTTTTCTTAATTTTTAAAATCAACTTCTCTTGGTTGGTATATAAGTTCATACTCTTGCTCTTTTTCCTTATGGCTCCTATTAGATTCTTAAGGATTTTATTATTTCTATCTTATTTCATTCATAAATTCTTTAGTTATTCTTAAGGCTACTAACTTCATACTAACAGGAGTAAATTCACACGCAAGGTTGAAGTTCCTAAATTGCTCTATTAAATCCATCTTTTTGACCGTTAAACTTGACATTGCTATGGTCTTCCTACTTAAGGTGCCAACCACTACATTTTCTTTGTCTAGGTTGCACTTAAGATTGAAACCATGATCTCTTAGAAATGTTATCCACCTTCCTTGCTTCATGTTTAACACCATTTGGCTAAATAAACACTTAAAGGCTTTTGTGATTACTAAATACCTCAAATCTTATCCTAAAAGATAGTGTCGCCATATTTTAGGCGCAAATACTACTGCAGCTAGTTCTAGGTCATGGGTTGGGTAGTTCCTTTGATGGGTTTTTGATTGTCTTGATGCATAGGCTACCACTTTTCCTCCTTGCATTAGTACCCCTCCTAAACCTAGTTTAGAGGCATCACAATAAACCTCAAATGATTCAGTTGGGGTTGGTAAGGTCAAAACAGGAGCAGTAGTTAGTTTTTTTTTTTTTAAGGGTTTGGAAACTTTGTTCACAGTCGTTATTCCATACAAAAGCTTGGCCTTTTCTAGTTAAGGTTGTGAGAGGCAAGACTATTTTGGAGAAATATTTTATAAATCTTCTATAATGTCTAGCTAACCCTAGATAATGCTTTATTTCTGTCACATCTTTTGGTCTTTCCCATTTTAGAATTACGTTTACCTTATGTGGATCTACTGCAAATCCTCCTTGTGATATTACGTGTCCTAGGAAACTGACTTCTTCTAACTAAAATTCTCATTTGGACAATTTCGCATATAACTGTTGATCTTTCAAGAGCTGTAATACCACTCTAAGATGTTTAGCATGATCCTCTTTGGTTCTCGACTATACCAAAATATCATCAATAAACACGACCACAAATTTATCCAAATATGGTTGGAAAATCCTATTCATGTAATCCATAAATACTGCTGGTGCATTAGTTACACCAAAAGATTCATAATTTTTTAATTATTTTTAAATTTCTTGAATGTTACAAAAAAACCTCTCTTAAACTATATTTAAATTTTTGGGATGTTACAGAATTCACATTAGGGTCATGTGACAACTTTGAATTCACTTAGAATTCACATTCGACACATGGGACACTTTCGAATTCATTTAGAATTCTCATTCGGGACATGAGACACCTTTGAATTCAACTAGAATTCACATTCGGGTCATGGGGCACCTTTAAATTCTATTAGAATTTACATTCGGGACATGAGACACCTTTGAATTCATTTAGAATTCACATTCGGGTCATGGGGCACCTTTAAATTCAATTAGAATTCACATTCGGGACATGTGACAACTTTGACTTCATTGAGAATTCTCATTCGGGACGTGAGACACCTTTGAATTCATTCAGAATTCACATTCGAGACATGGGGCACCTTTGAATTCAATTAGAATTCACATTCGGGACATGGGAAACCTTTGAATTCAATTAAAATTTACATTCGGGTCATGAGGCACCTTTGAATTCAATTAGAATTCACATTCGGGACATGAGACACTTTGAATTCAATTAGAATTCTCATTCGGAACATGAGGAACCTTTGAATTCAATTAGAATTTACATTCGGGTCATGGGGCATCTTTGAATTCAGTTAGAATTCATATTCAGGACTTAGGACACCTTTGAATTTAATTAGAATTCTCATTCGGGACATGAAACATCTTTGAATTCAATTAGAATTCACATTCGGGACGTGGGACACCTTTGAATTCATCTAGAATTCTCATTCGGGACATAAGACTCCTTTGAATTCATGTAGAATTCAAATTCGAGACATGCGGCAACTTTGAATTCAATTAGAATTCACATTCGAGACATGGGACACCTTCGAAGTCAATGAGAATTCTCATTCGGGACATGGGGCACCTTTAAACTCAATTAGAATTCACATTCGAGTCATTGGGCACCTTTGAATTCAATTATAGTTTACATTCGGGACATAGGACATCTTTGAATTCAATTAGAATTCACATTCGAGACACTTGTGGACCATTGAATTCGTTAGAATTCTCATTCGAAACATGAGACACATTGGAATTCATGTCTAATTCACATTCGGGACATGTGGCACCTTTAAATACAATTAGATTTCTCATTCGGGACATGGGACACCTTTGAATTCATTTAGAATTCATATTCGGGACATAGGGCACCTTTGAATTCAAGTAGAATTCACATTCGGGACATGGGAAACCTTTGAATTCAATTAAAACTCACATTCGGGTCATGAGGCACCTTTGAATTCAATTACAATTGACATTTGAGACATGGGGCACCTTCGAATTTAACTGGAATTTACATTCGGTACATGGGACACCTTTGAATTTAATTAGAATTGACATTCGAGACATGGGACACCTTTGAATTCAATTATAATTCACATTCTGGACATGAGGCACCTTTGAATTCAATTAGAATTCTCATTCGGGACATGAGACACCTTAAAATTCAATTAAAATTCACATTCGAGACACGGGACACCTTTGAATTCATTTAGAATTCTCATTCAAGACATGAGACACCTTTGTTTTGAATTAAAATTCACATTCAGGTCATGGAGCACCTTCGAAATAAATTAGAATTCACATTCGGGACATGCGGCACCTTTGAATTCATTAAGAAATCACATTCGGATCATGAGGCACATTTCAATTCAATTACAATTTACATTCGGGACATGGGGCACCTTTGAATTCAATTAGAATTCATATTCGATACTTGGGACACCTTTGAATTTAATTATAATTCTCATTCGGGACATGGGACACCTTCGAATTCAATTAGAATTCACATTCGGGACATGGAACACCTTTGAATTCATCTAGAATTCTCATTTGGGACATAAGACTCCTTTGAATTCATGTAGAATTCACCCTCGAGACACGTGGCACCTTTGAATTCAATTAGAATTCACATTCGAGATATGTGACATCTTTGAAGTCATTTAGAATTCACATTTCGGACATAGGGCACCTTCAAATTCAACTAGAATTTACATTCGGTACATGGGACACCTTCAAATTCAATTAGAATTGACATTCGGGACATGGGGCGCCTTTGAATTCAATTAAAATTCACATTCGGGACATGAGGCACCTTTGAATTCAATTAGAATTCTCATTCGAGACATGAGACACCTTTGTATTCAATTAGAATTCACATTCGAGACATCGGACACCTTTGAATTCGTTTAAAATTCTCATTCAAGACATGAGACACATTTGAATTCAATTAGAATTCACATTCGGGTCATGGAGCACCTTCGAATTCAACTAGGATTCACATTCGGGACATGGGACACCTTCGAATTCAACTAGAATTCACATTCGGGTCATAGGGCACCTTTGAATTCACTTAGAATTTACATTCGGGACATGGGGCACTTTGAATTCAATTAGAATTCTCATTTGGGACAAGGGACACCTCTGAATTAATTTAGAATTCACATTCGGGTCATGCGGCACCTTTGAATTCAATTAGAATTCACATTCTAGACATGGGACACCTTTGAATTCAATTAGAATTTAGATTCGGAACATGGACCATCTTTGAAGTCGTTAGAATTCTCATTCGGGACATGTGACACCTATGAAATAATTTTGAATTCACATTCGGGTTATTGGGCACCTTTGAATTCAATTAGAATTCACATTTGAGACATGGGACACCTTCGAAGTCATTTAGAATTCACATTCGGGTCATGCGACACCTTTTAATTCAATTAGAATTCACATTCGGGTCATGGTGCACCTTTGAATTCAATTACAATTTACATTCAGGTCATAAGACACCTTTGAATTCAATTAGAATTCAAATTCGTGACTTGGGACACCTTTGAATTTAATTAGAATTCTCATTCAGGACATGGGACACCTTTGTAATCAATTAGAATTCACATTCGGGACATGGGACACCTTTGAATTCATCTAAAATTATCATTCGGAACATAAGACTCTTTTGAATTCGTTTAGAATTCACATTCGGGACATGCGGCACCTTTAAATTCAATTAGAACTCACATTCGGGTCATGGAGCAACTTTGAATTCAATTAGAATTTATATTCAGGACATGGAACAGCTTTGAATTCAATTACAATTTTCACTCGGGACATGTGACACCTTTGAATTCATTAAGAATTCATGATTAGGTCATGGGTACAATTGAATTCAATAAAAATTCACATTCGAGATTTGGGACACCTTTATATTCATTGAGAATTCTCATTCGGGACATGGGACACCTTTGACTTCAATTAGAATTCAAACTCGAGTGATGGGGCAAGTTTGAATTCAACTAAAATTCACATTCGGGCCATGAAACACCTTTGAATTCAGTTAGAATTCACATTAGGGACATGGGACACCTTTGAATTCAACTAGAAATCACATTCGGGACGTGTGACACCTTTGACTTCAATTAGAATTCAAATTCCGGACATGGAACACCTTTGAATTCAACTAGAATTCATATTCGGGACATGGGACACCATTGAATTCAGTTAGAATTCATATTAGGGACATGGGACACCTTTGAATTCAACTAGAAATCACATTCGGGACATGGGAAACCTTCGAATTGAGTTAGAATTCTTAATCAGGACATGGGAAACCTTTGAATTCAATTAGAGTTCACATTCCGGACATTGGACACGTTTGAATTCATCTAGAATTCTCATTTGGGACATAAGACTCCGTTGAATTCATTTACAATTCACATTCGTGACATAGGATACCTTTAAATTCATTTAGAATTCACATTCGGGTCATGGGCAACTTTGAATTCAATTAGAATTCAGATTCAAGACATGGAACACCTTTGAATTCAATTACAATTTTCATTTGGGACATGGGACACCATTGAATTCATTTAGAATTCATGATTAGGTCATGGGGCAAATTGAATTCAATTAGATTTCTCATTACGGACATAGGACACCTTTAACTTCAATCAGAATTCAAATTCGAGTCATAGGGCACCTTTGAATTCAACTAGAATTCACATTCGGGACATGGGACAACATTGAACTTAATTAGAATTTTCATTCGGGACATAGGACATCTTTGAATTCAACTACAACTCACATTCAAGACATAGGACATCTTTAAATTCATTTTAGAATTTAAATTCAAGACCTAGGACACCTTTGAATTCAATTAGAATTCAGATTCGGGACATGGACCATCTTTGAATTCGTTAGAATTCTCATTCGGGACATGGGACACCTATGATATCATTTTGAATTCACATTCGGGTTATTGGGCACCTTTGAATTCAATTAGAATTCACATTAATTGAATTCACATTCGAGGCATGGGACACTTGTGACTTGGGACACCTTTGAATTTAATTAGAATTCTCATTCAGGACATGGGACACCTTTGAATTCAATTAGAATTCACATTCGGGACATGAGACACCTTTGAATTCATCTAAAATTATCATTCGGAACATAAGACTCTTTTGAATTCGTTTAGAATTCACATTCGGGACATGCGGCACCTTTAAATTCAATTATTACTCACATTCGGGTCGTGGGACAACTTTGAATTCAATTAGAATTTATATTCAGGACATGGAACAGCTTTGAATTCAATTACAATTTTCATTCAGGACATGTAACACCTTTGAATTCATTAAGAATTCATGATTAGGTCATGGGGTACAATTGAATTCAATAAAAATTCACATTCGAGATTTAGGACACCTTTATATTCATTGAGAATTCTCATTCAAGACATGGGACACCTTTGACTTCAATTAGAATTCAAACTCGAGTGATGGGGCAAGTTTGAATTCAACTAAAATTCACATTCGGGCCATGAAACACCTTTGAATTCAGTTAGAATTCACATTAGGGATATGGGACACCTTTGAATTCAACTAGAAATCACATTCGGGACGTGGGACACCTTTGACTTCAATTAGAATTCAAATTCGGGACATGGAACACCTTTGAATTCAACTAGAATTCACATTCGGGACATGAGACACCATTGAATTCAGTTAGAATTCATATTAGGGACATGGGACACCTTTCAATTCAACTAGAAATCACATTCGGGACATGGGAAATCTTCGAATTGAGTTAGAATTCTTATTCAGGACATGGGACACCTTTGAATTCAATTAGAGTTCACATTCCGGACATGGGACAAGTTTGAATTCATCTAGAATTCTCATTTGGGACATAAGACTCTGTTGAATTCATTTACAATTCACATTCGTGACATAGGATACCTTTAAATTCATTTAGAATTCACATTCGGGTCATGGGCAACTTTGAATTCAATTAGAATTCAGATTCAAGACATGGAACACCTTTGAATTCAATTACAATTTTCATTTGGGACATGGGACACCTTTGAATTCATTTAAAATTCATGATTAGGTCATGGGGCAAATTGAATTCAATTAGAATTCTCATTAGGGACTTGGGAGACCTTTGACTTCAATCAGAATTCAAATTCGAGTCATAGGGCACCTTTGAATTCAACTAGAATTCACATTCGGGACATGGGACAACTTTGAATTTAATTAGAATTTTCATTCGGGACATAGGATACCTTTGAATTCAACTACAACTCACATTCAGGACATAGGACATCTTTAAATTCATTTAGAATTTACATTCAAAACCTGGGACACTTTTGAATTCAATTAGAATTCACATTCGGGACATGGACCATCTTTGAATTCGTTAGAATTCTCATTCGGGACATGGGACACCTTTTAAATCATTTCGAATTCACATTCGGGTTATTGGGTACCTTTGAATTCAATTAGAATTCACATTCGAGACATGGGACACCTTCGAAGTCATTTAGAATTCTCATTCGGGATATGAGACACCTTTTAATTCAATTAGAATTCACATTCGGGTCATGGTGCACATTTGAATTCAATTACAATTTACATTCAGGTCACAAAGCACCTTTAAATTCAATTAGAATTCACATTCGTGACTTGGGACACCTTTGAATTTAATTAGAATTCTCATTCGGGACATGGGACACCTTTGAATTTAATTTGAATTCACATTCGGGACATGGGACACCTTTGATTTCATCTAAAATTATCATTCGGGACATAAGACTCCTTTAAATTCGTTTAGAATTCACATTCGGGACATGTGGCACCTTTAAATTCAATTAGATTTCACATTCGGGTCATGGGGCAACTTTGAATTCAATTAGAATTTGTATTCAGGACATGGAACACCTTTGAATTCAATTACAATTTTCATTCAGGACATGTGACACCTTTGAATTCATTAAGAATTCATGATTAGGTCATGGGGTACAATTGAGTTCAATAAAAATTCACATTCAAGATATGGGATACCTTTATATTAATTCTCATTCGGGACATGAGACACCTTTAACTTCAATTAGAATTCAAACTCGAGTGATGGGGCAAGTTTGAATTCAACTAGAATTCACATTCGGGTCACGAAACACCTTTAAATTCAGTTAGAATTCATATTATGGACATGGAACACCTTTGAATTCAACTAGAAATCACATTCGGGTCATAGGGCACCTTTGAATTCAACTAGAATTCACATTCGGGACATGGGACAACTTTGAATTTAATTAGAATTTTCATTCGGAACATAGGACACCTTTGAATTCAACTACAACTCACATTCAGGACATAGGACATCTTTAAATTCGTTTAGAATATACATTCAAGACCTGGGGCACCTTTGAATTCAATTAGAATTCACATTCGGGACATGGGGCACCTTTGAATTCAATTAAAACTCACATTCCGGTCATGGGGCACCTTTGAATTCCATTAGAATTGACATTCGGGACATGGGAAACCTTAGAATTCAATTAAAATTCACATTCGGTTTTGGGACACCTTTGAATTCAAATAGAATTCACATTCGGACATGGGAACCTTTGAATTCAATTTAAATTCACATTCGGGACATGGGGCATCTTTGAATTCATTTAGAATTGACATTCGGGTCTTGAGGCACCTTTGAATTCAACTAGAATTCACATTCTGGATATGGGACACCTTTGAATTCAATTAAAATTCTCATTCGGAACATGGGACAACTTTGAATTCAATTAGAATTCACATTCAAGATATGAGAAACCTTTGAATTCAATTAAAATTCACATTCGGGTCATGCGGCACCTTTGAATTCAATTAGATTCACATTCGGGTCATGAGGCACCTTTGAATTCAATTACAATTCACATTCGGGACATGGGACACCTTTGAATTTAATTAGAATTCTTATTCGGGACATGGGAAACCTTTGAATTCAATTAAAATTTACATTCGGGTCATGGGGCACCCTTGAATTGAATTAGATTCACATTTGGGTCATAGGGCACCGTTGAATTCAATTACAATTAATATTCGGGACATGAGACACAGAATTTAATTAGAATTCTTGTTTGGGACATGGGACACTTTTGAATTCAATTAGAATTCACATTCGTGACATGGGACACCTTTGAATTCAATTAGAATTCATATTCGGGACATGGGAAACCTATGAATTTAATTAAAATTCACATTCGGGTCATGGGGCACCTTTGAATTCAATTAGATTCACATTCGGGTTATGGGGCACTGTTAAATTCAATTACAATTGACATTTGGGACATGGGACAACTTTGAATTTGATTAGAATTCTCATTCAGGACATGGGACACCTTTGAATTCAATTAGAATTCACTTTCGAGACATACGACATCATTGAATTCATTTAGAATTCTCATTCGGGACATGGGACATCTTTGAATTCAATTAAAATTCACATTCAGGACATGGGGCACCTTTGAGTTCATTTAAAATTCATATTCGAGTGATGGGCACCTTTGAATTTAACTAGAATTCACATTCGGGACAAGGGATACCTTTGAATTCAATTAGAATTCACATTTGGGACATGGAACACCTTTGGATTCAACCAGTATTCAAATTCGGGACATGGGCACCTTTGAGTTTAGTTAGAATTCATATTTGGGACATGGGGCACTTATGAATTCATGAAGAATTCTCATTCGGACATAAGACTCCTTTGAATTCATTTAGATTCACATTCGTGACATGCGGCACCTTTGAATTCAATTAATTAGAATTCACATTCGAGACATGGGGCACCTTTGAATTCAATTAAAATTCACATTCGGATCAAGGGCACCTTTGAATTCAATTAGAATTCACATTCGAGTCATGGGGCACCTTTGAATTCAATTAGAATTTACATTCGGGACATAGGAAACCTTTGAATTCATTTAGAATTCACATTCGGATCAAGGGCACCTTTGAATTCAATTAGAATTCACATTCGGGTTATGGGGCACTTTTGAATTCAATCAGAATTCTCATTCGGGGACATGGGACACCTAAGAATTAAGTTCGGGACATGGGGCACCTTTGAATTCAATTAGAAATCACATTCGGGATATAGGAAACCTTTGAATTCATTTAGAATTTACATTCGGGATATGAGACACGTTTGAATCCATTTAGAATTCACATTCGGGTCATGGAGTATCTTTGAATTCAGTTAGAATTCACATCCGGGACAGGTGGCACCTTTGAATTCAATCAGAATTCTCATTCGGGTCATGGGACACCTTTGAATTCACTTAGAATTCATATTCAGGACATGGGACACCTTTGAATTCAATTAAAATTCACATTCGAGGTCATCGGGCACATTTGAATTTAATTAGATTTCACATTCGAGACACGCACACCTTTGAATTTAATTAGCATTCTCATTTGGGACATGGGACGAATTCACATTCGGAACATGGGACACCTTTGAATTCAATTAAAATTCACATTCGGGACATAAGACTCCTTTGAATTCATCTAGAATTCACATTCGGGACATGTAGCACCTTTAAATTCAATTAAAATTCACATTCGGGTCATGGGAAACCTTTGAATTCAATTAAAATTTACATTCGAGTCATGGGGAACCTTTGAATTCAACTAGATTTCACATTCGGACATGGGACACCTTTGAATTCAATTAGAATTCTCATTTGGAACATGGGGCACCTTTGAATTCAATTAGAATTCACATTCGAGTTATGGGCACCTTTGAATTCAATTAGAATTCACATTCGAGACTTGGACACCTTTGAATTCATTTAGAATTCTCATTCTAGACATGTGGCACCTTTGAATTCAATCAGAATTCTCATTTGGGACATGGGACACCTTTTAATTCAATTAGAATTCATATTCGGGTCATTGGGCACCTCTTAAGTTCAACTAGAATTCACATTCGAGACATGGGACACCTTTGAATTCAATTAGAATTCACATTCGGGACATGGGACACCATTGAATTCAATTAGAATTAACAATTGTGAGATGAGTAACCTTTGAATTCAGGACATGCAGCACCTTTGAAAATTCAATTAGAATTCACAATTGGGACATGGGGCACCTTTGTATTCATTTAAAATTCACATTCGATTCATGGGGCATCTTTGAATTCAACTAGAATTCACATTCAGAACATGGGACACCTTTGAATTCAGTTAGAATTCACATTCGAAACATGGGGACACCTTTGAATTCAATTAGAATTCACATTTAGAACACTTTTGAATTCATCTAAAATTCTTATTCGGGACATAAGACTCCTTTGAATTCATTTCACACAAGGTATCTTTAAATTCAATTAAAATTCACATTCGAAACATTTGAATTCGTTTAGAATTCTCATTCGGGTCTTGGGAAACCTTTGAATTCTATTAAAATTCACATTCGGGACATAGGATACCTTGGAATTCAATTAGAATTCACATTTGGGATATGAGACACCTATGAATTCGTTTAAAATTCACATTCGGGACATAGGATACCTTTGAATTCAATTAGAATTCACATTCGGGACATGAGACACATTTGAATTCAATCAATCAGAGATCACATTTGAGACATGCGACACCTTTCAATTCATTTAGAATTCGCATTTGGGTCATGGTACCTTTGAATTCATTTAGAATTCATATTCGGGACAAGGGACACCTTTGAATTCATTTAGAATTCACATTTGGGTCACGGGGCACGTTTGAATTCAATTAGAATTCATATTCGGGACATAGGGTACCTTTGAATTCAATTAGAATTCACATTCAGGTCATGGGGCACAATTCAAATAGAATTCACATTCGGGTCATGACACCTTCGAATTTACATTCGAGTCATGGGGCACCTTTGAATTTAACTAGAATTCATATTCCGGACATGGACACCTTCAAATTCAATTGGAATTTTCATTCGAGAGACATGAGGCACCTTTGAAACATTTGAGATATGGACACTTTAAATTCAGTTCAACTAGAATTTACATTAAGATATGAGACACCTTTGAAATTCATTTAGAATTCACATTGGACACTTGAAATTCATTTAGAATTCACGTTCGATCATGGCCACCTTTGAATTCAATTAGTCTGGATAATGGTTGAAAAATTTCAAAACATGTCCTATACAGAGAAGAAGAAAAAAGATTAAAAATTTAATTGAAAAACGAAATGTTTAGACCCAATTTGAACTTGTCCCATCCCGATAAGAAAAAAAAAATCAAAAAGATTAAATGGAAAACGAAATGTTTAGGATTTAAAGATTAGGATTTTAGGGAAATTGTTACCGCGAGAGAGAAAATCGTGATTATTGGAAGGAACATATCCTCTTCATTGAAATTGAAGACTAGTTGATCTGTGCGGGGAGAATCGCTCATTTCTACCCTGCAAGGGTCTATGAGAGACCTAACTAAGAGCGCGACATCATGAAAGCTGTAACGTAATGTATCGACACTATTTGGTATCGAAATGCGTTGAAAGAGTGTCATAAATAGTGTTGAACTCCACCAATTACAAGGTGCCAGTTGTCCCTAACAAAGTGAACCACACAATGAACATATGAAAATTAAACTCATTTTTAAATAAAAATTTGCATGTTTATAATAAAATAAGTTCCAAAATATATTGATATTTATTAAGATTAATGGTTGTCCCTCCAATTTTCTTTATTTTAAATTTTTTTTCTCAAATCAATACATCTATCCTATTAGTATGTCATGTATTATTATTAATATGTCATGTATTATTATTATGTCGCGCGTTCTTTTTATATCTAAAATTTTTCTTTTTCTAAAATTTTTTTTTTTACTTAAAATTTTGAACGATTTTATTTAAATGACAGAATTTTGATTACTCAAATTGGTGAAAATAATGTTATTTTATCCATAATCTTAATTATATTATATTTATAGACTCAAAAAGAATATTTTCGATGAATTATTTAAATTAAAAAAGAATTCATAATTACAAGTACAAGGTATAATTCTTTATAATTCTAATGAATATATCACAATAAATTCTTATCTACCAATAAATGAGACATTATGTCATATTTTCGATTGGTCATCACAAAGAATTCAAAATTACAAGGAGGACATTTCATCATAATTTTGATGAGTCAATCAAGAATTCTTAACTACCGATAAAAAGGGCATTCGATTATATTTCTTATGGGTTTGAATACAACAAGAATTCATAAATACTGAAAAATGGACATTCCGTCAAAATTCCGATGAGTCAATAGAATTCACAATGACTTCTTATCTACGGATAGAAGGGACAATCTATCATATTTTCGATGGGACAATTGAATTCAAAGAAGTATTCATAGTTATCAACAAAAAGGATTTTCCGTCAGATTTCCAATAAGTCAATGAAATTCCCAAGAATTCTTCACTATCTATAAAAAAGGAATTCTCATTTGAATTCACAAAGAATTCATAATTATCAATAAAACGGACATTTTGTCATGATTCCGATGAATAAATAGAATTAACAATGAAATCTTAACTACCGATAAAAGGGACATTGATGGATCATTTGAATTTACCAAGTATTTTTAAATACCAATAAAAGAGACATTCCGACATAATTCAAATGAGTCATTTGAATTCACAAGGAATTCATAATTACCAGCAAAAGGGACATCTCATCATAATTCTGATGGGACAACAGAATTCACAAAAAATTCTTAGCTACCGATAAAAAAGACATTTTGTCATATGTCCAATGGGTCATTTGAATTCACCAAGTATTTAAAAAAACCAATATAAGGGACATTCAACCATAATTCCGATGGACATTTGAATTCATGAAGAATTCATAATTACTACTAAAAAGAACATTACGTCATCATTCCGATAGGACAACAGAATTCACAAAGAATTCTTAGCTACCAATAAAAGAGACATTCCCTCATATTTCCTATGGGTCATTTAATGCACCAAGTATTTAAAATAACTAATAAAGGAGACATTCGTCATATTATTTTTATTTTTGAAGGGTCATTTGAATTCAAAAAGAATTCATAATTACCAGCAAAAAGTACATTCCATCATAATTACGATGGGTCGACAAAATTCAAAAAGAATTCTGAATTACCGATAAAAGGGACATTCCATCATATTTTCAATGGGTCATTTGAATTCACTAAGTATTTAAAAATACCAATATCAGGAACATTTCGATGTAACATTTGAATTCACATATAATTCATAATTACCAGTAAAAAGGACATTAAGTCATCATCATTCCTATAGCACAATAGAATTCCCAGAGAATTCCTAGCTACTAGCTACCGATAAAAGGAACATTCCGACATAATTTCGATAAGTCATTTGAATTCACAGAGAATTCATAATTGCCAGTAAAATGAACATTCCGTCTAAATTTTGATAGGTCATCAGAATTCACAAAGAATTCTTAGTTACCAATATAAGAGACATTTTGTCATACTTCTGATAGGTCATTTGATGCACCAAGTATTTAAAATAACCAATAAAAAAGACATTTCGTCATCATTTTGATAGGTCATTTGAATTTAAAAAGAATTCACAATTACCAACAAAAAGAACATAATTATGATGGATCAATAAAATTCAAAAAGAATTTAGTTAACGATAAAAAGGACATTCGGTCATATTTCCGATGGGTCATTTGAATTCACCAAATATTTAAAAATATCAATACCAGGGACATTCTGACATAATACTGATGGGTCATTTGAATTCATAAAGGGACATTCCGTCATAATTCTGATGAGTCAACAAAATTCACAAAGAATTCTCAGCAATCGATAAAAGGGATATTTCATCATATTTCCGATAAGTCATTTTAATTCACCAAGTATTTATTAATACTCAAAAAAGGGACATTCCGTCATAATTTTGATGGGTCAATCGAATTCACAAAGAATTCTGAACTACCGATAAAAGGGACATTCGGTCGTATTTCTGAAGGGTCATTTGAATTAAAAAAAATTCATAATTACCAAAAAAAAGTCCAACGATTACTTAGCATATTTTATTAGTTTCCTGCACTTGTCAAAATGCAATTAGTCAACACATTAGGGATAATTAAACTGACATATGTTTGTTACAACATATATCTACAGCAAAAATCAAGCATAGAAAAAAATCCCAACCCATCCCCCACCAACACTCCAAAAAATAATGCATACCTTTGAAGCGACGTTCTTTTTAATAGGAAATCCATTTGGGAAGTCATTAGACACACTAGGCTGCAACTCTGTCCCATGAATTGTCTAAGAGTAAGTCATCAGCTTTGATTTGATACGTCTCCTAAAGTATATTAGCTCTCACTAATTCCACCTGCATACTGCAAAAATTATGTACAGTCTCGGACACTTCTACAGTCTACATAAAAACAATAACCAGAAACTAACAGCATGGATGTTACTACAGTTTCAGAGTTAAAAATAGATCTTTGAGGACATCCAAATCCACACCATACTCAACAAGAAAATAACTTGAAAGATCATCAAAGAAAATTTGTCCAAAAAACAACAAATACTTCTTGTAAAAGGTTTATTTTAGGAATTGGATCCCCATCAGGATATATCAGATTCAAAATTATATGATACGAATTAGGGGCTACCACCAATGCACGGTAAACCATAGTTGAGAAATCTAAAGGAAGAGTCTCAATATAGGCAGGATAAACATGTACATAAACATCATTTAAGACATCAAAGTTAAACACAGCTTCAATTGACCTATTTAAAACCCAGTTCAAAACTAATAATGTCCAAAATACATGGCAAACCTACCCTTACAAGCTAACAATTAAAGAAGGAGAACCAAGCCACTTAAATACTCCATCAAACATCCCATATAACTTGACGTGGGACTGAGGCCCCCTATTATACTCGAGCCCCATATAAATAACAAATTGAGAAAAAAAAATCAGTATTCAATGTATTGCATAAAGCAATCGGGACAGAGAAAAAGGGAGAAGAAACATCCACAATTAAGTATAATGAATGGGTGGCAACAGCAAAAAATAAAGCATCTTCATACCCAACTGCAATGAAATAACATTTAGAATGAAATATAATGGGTTCTGAAACAAAATAGGCAGATTATGATATAAAAGGTATGCAGTAATAAATGGCATAAAAATCAAGTCAAAAACATCAATACAAGTCTGTCACGCAGAAAATCAAAAATATATATACACAGGTACTGATGATAATTGATTTGTCAAAAACTGTCTAAAATCTCAAAGATCTTTCACCCTCAATTTTATCAATACATGGGTTAAATACAACCTATTACAACTATTAAATTCAAAATTTCAAAGAAAAACAAGTTTTAATCAACTCTTCAGTTGTTCCTTTTCTTGATGCGTTACTTGGCATTTTCTAATCTACAACAAATTTTTTGTAGTTTGTACATTGAACTATCATATTTCTCATATCCAATCCTAGCTGCGATGGGAATTTTATGGATTTAAGATATTTCCAACTTAAATATTCGTCATTCAATATTCAAGTTTCACATCTCTTTCGCACCCCAACCACCATAAAAAAAACTTGCAAAAACAAGACAGTAACAAGAACCAATATCAGTCACAGGTGCTTCTGCTTCGATTCTCCCTCCCATTCTCACAACTAATGCACCGTTGCAACCCAAATACATACACAAACACATTGTCATACAAAACATAAAAAACAAAATACACAAGCTCAGTAATCCTTCCATTATCAACTTCATCCAAGTCAGTACACTCCCTTTTTTCTCTTTTATGAAGCTTTTGTTTCTTCTAACAAACAAAGTTATAAGTAATATTGTATACTATTTTGAATGTGGATTAAAGAGTCTTAAAGGGCAGCATAATCAAATTATTTAAAAGTAAAAACCCTTTTAAGATGCAGTTCATACAACAAAGTTACCTGTGACAATGCTTCTGACATATAGTACAGTGCTTTATAGGAGGAATTATAAATTTATCTGGCAGCAAAGCAGTCTCTTGTAGCCATAGGAGCATCTTTTTTTCACTTTCTCTGAATAAAGGGTGGAAAATTTCAAAACATGTCCCATCCAGAAAAACATATTCAAAAAAATTAAATGGAAAGCGAATTGCTTAGACCTAGTTTAGTATAAGAACCTTAACCAATGATGCAGCACGAGCACATAAGCATTCATGTTTTAATGCTGGCCCAAAAATATGGCTATAGCCATTCAAAACCTCATTACATGCTTCGATTCCATAATAGGGTGTTCCGTTGTCCAATGATTTGTTAGCATATTTTATCAGTTTCCTGCACTTGTCAAGCTACAAAATGCAATTAGTCAACAAAATATTATGTAAGACTAAACTGACAAATGTTAGTTACACTATATATCTACAGCAAAAATCAAGCATAGACACAAATCACACCCCCCAACACTACAAAAAATGGATGCATACTTTGCAGCGATGTTCTTTTTAATAGGAAATCCATTTCGGAACCCATTAGACACACTAGGCTGCAACTCTGTCCCATTAATTGTCTGAGAGTAAGTCATCAGCTTTGAATTGATAGGTCTCCTGAAGTATATTGCATCTCATTCACACCACCTGCACAACGAAAAAATTATGTACAGTCTCAAAAACATTTACAGTCACCATAAACACATTAACCAGAAACTAACAGCATGGATGTTGCTACAGTTACAGAGTTTTAAATAGATCTTTGAGGACATCCAAATCAAACCCATACTCAATTAGAGAATAACATGACAGATCATCAAAGAAAACCTGTCCAAAAATAAAACAAATACTGCTTGTAAAAGGTTTATTTTAGGAATTGAATCCCCATTAGGATATACAGGAATCAAAATTATTATGATAAGAATTAGGGGCTACCACTTATGCATGGTAAACCGCAGATGAGAAATCTAAAGGAGAGTCCCAATATAGGCAGGATAAACATGTACTTGAATATCATTGAAGACATCAAAGTTGAAAACAGCATCAATTGACCTCTTAAAATCCCAGTTCAAAACTAATAAGTGCCAAAATACTTGGCAAACCTACCCTTACAAGCTAACTGTTAAAAGAGGAGAACCAAGCCACTTAAATACTCCATCAAACATCCCATACTACTTGATGTGGGACTTAGCCCCCCCCCCCCCCCCCCATAATACCCAAGTCCATATAAATAACATATAAATTTGTATTCAATGTATTCAATAAAGCAATCGGGACAGAGAAAGAGGGAGAAGAAACATTCACAATTAAGTATAATGAATGGGTAGCAACAGCAAAAACTAAAGCATCTTTATATCTACCCAACTGCAATGAAATAACATTCAGAATTTAATAAAATGGGTTCTGAAACTAAATAGGTAGATTCTGTTGTAAAAGGTATGCAATAACAAATGGCATGAAAATCAAGTCAAAAAGATCAATACAAGTCTGTCAAGCCAAAAATCAAAAACGTATATTCGCAGGTAATGATGATAACTTACTTGTCAAAAAATGCCTTAAATCTCAAAGCTCTTTCACACTCAATTTTATCAAAACATGGGTTTAATAACACCTATTCTGACTATTAAATTCAAAGTTTCACAGATAAACAAGTTTTAATCAACTCTTCAATTGCTCCTTTTCTTGATGCTTTACTTGGCATTTTCTTATCTGCAGCAAATTTTTTTGTATCGTGTACATTTAACTATCATATTTCTTAGATCCAATCCTAGCTGAATGGGAATTTTATGGATTTAAGGTGCTTCCAACTTAAACAGCCCTCTTTCAATATTCATATTTCACAAGTCACAGGTGTTTCTACTTCGATTCTCCCTCCCATTCTCAATACTACGGCACCTTTGCAACCCAAATACATAGACAAACGCATTGTTATACAAAACATAAAAAAAAAAAAAATACACAAGCTCAGAAATCCTTCCATTATCAACTTTATCCATTCCTATACACTCCTTTTTTCTCTCTTTTATAAAGCTTTTGTTTCTTCTAACAAACAAAAAAATTATGAGTAATACTGTATCCTATTTTGAATGATGTTTAATATGTCTCAAAAGGCAGCATACCCAAATTATTTCAAAGTAAAATCATTTTAAAGATGCAATTTATACAACAAAGTTACCTGTGATAATGTTTCTGACATGTAGTAAAGTGCTTTATTGGAGGAATTATCAATTTTCCTGGCAGCATAGCAGTCTCTTACAGCCATATGAGCATCATTTGTCCACTTCCTCTGGATAAAGGTTGGAAAATTTCAAAACAGGTCCCGTCCAGAGAAGAAGAAAAAAGATTCAAAAAATTAAATGGAAAACGAAATGTTTAGACCCGGTTTGAACATGTCCCATCCAGAGAAGAAAAAAAAGATTCAAAAAGATTAAATGGAAAACGAAATGTTTAAGATTTAAAGATTTTAGGATTTTAGGGAAATTGTTACCGCGAGAGAACATGATCCTCTTCATTGAAATCGAAGACTTGTCGATCTGTGCGGGGAGAATCGCTCATTTCGTACCCTGCAAGGGTTTATGAGAGACCTAACCGAGAGCGCGACATCGATGAAAGCTGTAACGTAATGTATCGACACTATTGAGTATCGAAGTGCGTCGAAAGAGTGTCATAAATAGTGTTGAACTCCACCAATTATAAGATGCCAGCTGTCCCTAACACAGTGAACAACACAATGAACATATGAAAATTAAAATCATTTTTAAATAAAAATTTGCATGTTTATAAGAAAATAAGTTCCAAAATATATTGATATTTATTATGATGAAAGGATGTCCCTGTAATTTTCTTTATTTTTATTTTTTTTCAAACTAATACATCTATATTATTAGTATGTTATGTATTATTACTAATATACCGCGCCTTCTTTTTATATCTAACATTTTTTTTTACTTAAAATTCTGAACGGTTTTATTTAAATGACAGAATTTTGATTACAAATAGGTCAAAATAATATTTTTTTTACCCACAATCTTAATTATATTATATTTATAGACTCAATAAAATTGACCCAGATCATGATCAGGTTAAATTAGTTTGAATAATAAAAAAAATTGATTAAATCTAAAACAAATTAAATCAATTAAAATTAATTTTTAAATTTTAATTCATCATAGATCCAAACCAAACCGACACACAGGCGTCCCTAATTTTCATATTCATTTGTAAAAAAATAAAAAAAAATTCACTTGATTCTTTTTCTTTTGCATGATTATTTCTAATCATGAATATTTTGTCTCACTAATGTTTAAATGCATGCAAATTTTTTACACTTGACTTTTTTCCCATTTTTATAATTTTCTTATTTATTTAGATAATTTTTGTAACTTCTTTACATATTTTTATTACTCATTTCAATGGTATTTTCTACATGTTTTCTTATTAGAACAGGAAAAACTTTGAAAGTTTATTTTCAACTTTTATTAAATTTAATGAAGTCATCACCGATCAAAGATGAAAATAAAAATTAACAAAATATTATGCAATTAAATCACCTTTTCTCTGTGTAAAGCAAATAAAATACATTTGGGAACAATAAAAGCAAGAAAATTACGCTAGGACAACCCCAACCACATCATAGACATTCCACCCTGCAAGTTACTGAACCTAGCAGGTTGCAAACAAAAAAAAAAAAAAACAAAACATACGCCACTTGAAGCTACCATCAAATAGAAAGCGCAAAGTATCAACTTGGTCAACAAACTTTGTAGAATTTATTACATTAGTGTTTACTATTTATAAAATTATAAAAAAAATATTTTTATTTTAGTTAATAAATTTTATAAATATTATTATTTTAATTCTTATTAAATAAATTTACTAATATTATAATCTCCAACTTTTATCAGTTATTGTTATTTTAGTTAATATTTAAACAAAAATGACTAAAAACGAAAAATGAGAGATTCAGTTATTATTTTTCCAATGTCAATGACTATTATCACTGTAGTGTGAAATTGAAAGCTTTACTTAAAATAAAAATAGGACAAAGCTTGAACAATTTATATGTCCTATTTTTATTGTTTTGTAGTTAGATTTAGAATTTTGTCTCACTTAATATATTTCTGATCAAAGATGTTACTAAAATAACACTATAAATCTAGTAAGAGAAAAATAAGATAACATATATCCATTTTTGTTTGTGATGAGAGATTTATTTACTATTGTTTTTAATATTAATCTAATGCATATAATGTGAAATTGAAAATTAAATTTGTACTTTTTCTTAAAATAAAAATAGGATAAAAAAATCTGGTCCTCTTTACTTGGATCATTCGAACTGAAAAAAAAAAATATATGATTATTAATAATAGACACAATCCATTATAATTTCAAAAGGTCAATAGAATTTATAAAAGATTTTTAATTATCAATAAAAGAGACAATTCATCATAAGTCAATAAAATTTATAGAAGATTTTTAACTATCAATAAAAAAGATATTTCATCATATTTCTATTATATCATTTGAATTTAGAAAAAAATCATAATAACTAATAAAAAGGACATTTCGTTATATTTCTTATGGTTAATTATGTGTTTAGATGAATCAATTTAGTGAAGCAATTCATTTATTTTAATCAATTGAATTACTATCAAATCAATTGACTTGTTTAGATAAAGCATTTTGAAACATTTAAAATGGTGTCATTTTAAGAAGAAATTTCAATTAAATAAAATTGGGGAATATTTTCTAAAATTGAGGCAATTAAATTTCTTCCCTATCCTTCTCATTTCTCTCACAACTCCTTGAGTAAAATTAGGGAATTTAAAAAAGATTAATATTTAATTTTATTCAATTTACAAATTTAATTTTTAAATAAATATTTAAAAATAAAAATTTGAATTTCTTGAAAATCGAATTACTTTATCCAAACAAGGAAATTAAAATACAAGAAATTGAATTGATTTATCTAAAGAAAATATATACAAAATGAAAGGAATTTAAATCAAGGCAATTAAAATGTTAGGTATTTAAATTTTTTGGGAATTTTTAAATTCTCCATCCAAACACAACTAATAGAATTCACAAAGAATTCCTAACTACTGTTTAAATGACATTTTTTCATATTTCATCGTGTCATTTGAATTCACAAACGATTCACAACTACCATCAAAAGAGATAATCGTCATAATTTCAATGGGTCAATAGAATTCATGAAAAAATCTTAATTACCGACTAAAGGAACATTCTGTCATGTTATTGATGGTTCATTTGAATTCATAAAGAATGTGTAATTATCAATAAAAGAGACATTCCGTCATAATTATTATTGTTCTATAGAATTCACAAAGAATTTTTAACTACCGATAAAAAGGACATTCCGCCGTCTTTTGATGGATCATTTGAATTCACAATGATTTCATAATTATCAATTAAATGGACATTCTATCACAATTTTATTGGGTCAATAGAATTAACAAAGAATTCTTAACTATCATTGAAAAGGACATTTTGTCATATTTTCGATTAGTCATTTGAATTCACAATGTATTCTTGATCACTAATAACAGGGACATTTCGTCATAATTTCAATGGGTCAATAAAATTCATAAAAAATTCTTAACTACTGATGAAAGGGACATTGTGTCATATTTCAATGTGTCATTTGAATTCGCAAACAATTCATAATTATCAATAAAATGGACAATTCGTCATAATTCCAAGTAGTAGTGGCAGAGATGAAATTTTCAATTCTTAGGCTTCAACTTACGCGAGTTAAGATGCAACTTGCGCGAGATGATTCTTTTACACTAATTTCTTCCAATTTTTACCGCTTCTAAGCCCTAAAACACTTAAACAGACCATTAAAAAGTTCTACAACATGATATTGCATTCAAACGCATTTAAACATTGTTTTGTCTTGCTTAGTGCCCTTAATAGACAAATTCCCCTAAAAGAACGGATGTCGATAACTCTCATTTGCGATTTATCATTCTCCTTTCTTCCTCTTCTTTTTCCGTCTTCTCAAACCTTTCACTCAACCTCCTCACTTCCTCGGTTACCTCAGGCAACATTCCTTCATTAGAGGCTCTTCTACCACCTCCAGCACTCTTAAAGTTTTCTGCAATAACTGCAAAGTAAATGTTAGTAGCAAAAATCACTATACAAATAGACCTCACTACTCACTAAGTATTTACACTTAAATTCTCTTGTGTATTACACACTTGAATTATTTTCTCTAATGTTCACTCTACCCTTTTACCACTTTATTCATTTTAGGAACTCTTACAAAAACTCCTATCAATTAGCAATAAGATATCAACCAATGTGAAATAGGAACAATTTCAAGAGACTCATAAAGGCCAAGGAAGTGAAAACTCTAGAAAAAACTCAAGAATGCAAAGGAGATAAACAATAAAAGTTTCAATAAAATGAAAGTTAAAGTCTAAGAGGAAATTATGTGACAAGAATATGAAGAAAACAAGGAAAACTAAATCATGGACACAAAGAAAGCACATGTTATAAATTATGTGGCAACTAAGTTTAGAAACTAAATTTAGCCATAAATGTGAATTTTGGTCTCTAAATAACACTAAAGAATAAGCTGAAATGTTTAGAAACCGACTTTCAAGGCTAGTATGATGCTTTTTTGGAAAGGTCTCGCGTGATGATCACATGGCTCAAGCCTATGTGTCGATTCTCCACTTAAATTTAAGCATTCTAAGTCTTACTCAAGACTCAAGTGTCTCACATGATATCCTATTAAGCAATCACAACCACATGCATCTAATTAAGCCAACTTCAATTATCAAGCTACAATGGTACACAAGTATATATACATGCCAATAATGGTCGAGACCTATAATGCATCTAAAATCTCGAAATTATGAAACATTTTGGTCTTTAAGTCTTCAATGGGCTTCCAAGCTAAGAAAGACACCACATCTTGTTCAACCTTCTTAGTCATGCTCCTTATAATCTTATTTGTATCCTCTTGATTAAAGTCCATATCCTCATCACATGCTAGGCCCCGCAGATTGTTCACACTTAGCCTCACAAATCAGCAAGAGGCTTCCTTTCAAGAAAACGCTTTTAAAAAGACTTATTTTCCTTTTAAACCTCACATTCACTCTGTTAGATCAAGATGATTAACGTCTCAAGTTTTTATTAATTACAGAACAGACGAAACCTATCAGACTGAAGCATTGCAAGCCAAAGTCAGACGGAGCAAGTACAGACGGAAGATGATCTCTCAAAGATCATCTTAATTCAGGTCATTCGTCTGTCACAAGCCATGCCTTAAGACGATATTCTTAAGACGAAGTCTTCAGTTCAAGCTCAATAAGTCAGTTCAGGATGCAGTATCAGACTGAAGCTCATGAAGATCGAATCGTCTATGAAGAATGAAGAAGTCCAAGTCTTTTCATCTAAGTAACGCGCGCCAAATTCAAATGTTTACGTTACTCAAGAAGCTTCCGAAGTCAGAATGGGGACTCGTGCTTAACCTCTACAACATGAAAAGTAAATCTACTTTTCGCTGTTATCTTTGCTAAGTCAGAAAAAGGTTCTGACTCCGCTATGCAACTTGTCAAATTCATGATTATACTCGACACCAGTTGAAGACTTCAAGGAAGGAAAGGGCAACGGTTAGATTTATGGGTCTAACGGATCTATCAAATCACCGCCTATATAAAGGACTTCTCGTGCACTTATTCAAGTTGGCGAACACGCTGTGAAAGCTATTCATTTGTGATTTCGCTCACTTGCTCTGTATTTCATTTGTATACTTGATGTAAGTCTCCCGTAGAAAACTTACGAAATTGCCGATCTTCACTTCGTCAATCGTGAATTTCGTAATTTCGAAACTATAAATTGTGGAATGAAATTAATCAAGAAGAAGAAATGTATAAAATGGAATTAGAAGAGAAGATGCGGAGCGCCATGCTTAAAGCAATAAGCTCGAGGTAGAATCGCCACATGGAGAATGCACCATGATAAGACTCGTAAGAGGTTTACTCAAGAAACCTATAAGAGAAAACTTTCTCTCTTAAGCAATATGCTTCGCTATAAAATTTGATCAAAGATCCTTTACAATTCAATGTGATAAGTATTTATACTAGTGGGGAATGGAAAGATCTCGCGCGCCTATACTTCAGCAGTAACTAACTTCCAGACGCTGCTCTGTTGTTTTCATCTGTGGGTTCCTTAAGTATCGTCTGCGGAGGCCTAAGGCATCGTCTGGGGGTTTAAAGGTTCAGACGAAACATAGCACAGCGAATTTCAGACGAGGCAGATCCTTCAGACGAAGAAGCATCTACAGGTATAGACGAGGCAATGGTACAGACGGAACAACATCAGTCTTCAGACGGAAGCTTCATTCTCAAGGTTCAGACGAAGAACTCAGCTGGAGACATCAGACTAAGGGCATCAGATGGAACAGTTCCTCATTTGAAGGTACAGACAGAACAATCTTCATCAAGAAGTATCGGACGAAGGGGCGCGCCTTAGGTATCTTCTGTGGCCGCTTATGATGCTTGACTATGTCAATCGTCTGACTATTATCCTGGACACATTCTAAAGGCTATCGTCTGTGGTGTTTGACTGATTACTCTCCTCGGATCATTCCATTACTATCGTCTGTAGTATTCAAATGTGTATCATCCTGGAAGCATGTCGATGCTATCGTCTGTACGCTAGCGTCCGTGGTATCGTCTGTAACCCTATCGTCTGTAGGTATCGTCTGTACGCGAATTTCTCACAAACACTCCTACTTACGGGCTGCGCATTTATTCACCACGCAAAATGTTCCTAATCTAATTACAAGTTCAGATGATTCTAAGACTATTACAAGGTTTATTAATCAAGAAGGCTTGTTGGTATTCTTCTCGGTTGTGGTATCGTCAAATGGAAGCAAACAGACCTTGAATCAATTTTAGCTCCTCCTCTTCTTGCATCCTTTTGAGCATTGACCTTGTAACTCTCCTTGTGATGGATGGACCTCCATCAAACCCTCCTTCTTGAGCACAACTTGTCCCCAAGTTGTCATCTTCCTCGAGACCTACAAAAGGTGAAAGATCGCCAACATTAAAAGAGTTACTTCCACCAAATTCCAAAGGAAGGTCAAGTTTATAAGCATTAGCGCCTAATTTCTCAATAATTTTAAAAGGTCCATCTCCTCTAGGGAGTAATTTAGATTTCCTCAAGTCGGGAAATCTTTCTTTCCGTAGATGCAACCACACCAAGTCTCCCACGTTAAAATCGATTGCTTTTCTGTTCTTGTTGTGAGCCTTGGCATATTGTGCATTCGTCTTCTCAATCCTTGCTTTAACTTTGGCATGAAGTTCTTGGATCCTCTCGGCGTGATTTACTCCTTGCCTATCATTACTAATCTCAAGAGGCAAACAAGCAAGATCAACAGGGGTTAGTGGATTGATACCATAAACAACTTGAAAAGGAGACAAAGAAGTAGTAGAATGAGCTACTCTGTTGTAGGCAAATTCTACATGTGATAGGCACTCCTCCCAAGTCCTAATGTTATCCTTTACAAAACTCCTAAGCAATTGTCCTAGAGTTCTATTTACTACTTCCGTCTGACCATCCGTCTGAGGGTGACAAGTAGTAGAAAATAAGAGTTTTGTACCCAATCTTCCCCATAGTGACCTCCAAAAGTGACTAAGGAATTTGGCATCCCTATCACTTACAATACTTTGCGGTACGCCATGAATCCTTACTATCTCTTTGAAGAACAAAGTAGCAATGTGAGAAGCATCATCCGTCTTGTGGCAAGGTATGAAATGTGCCATTTTAGAGAATCTGCATACCACAACAAAGATGGAATCCGAACCTTTCTTGGTTTTAGGCAATCCCAGGACAAAGTCCATGGATATGTCTAACCAAGGTGCAGTTGGTACGGGTAAGGGTGTGTAAAGACCATGATTGGTTAGCCTGGATTTTGCCTTATTGCAAGTGATACACCTTCTCACATACTTGGAAACTTGCACTTTCATTTTTGGCCAGAAGAAGTGCTCACGCAAAATGGCAAAAGTCTTGTCTATTCCAAAATGTCCCATGATTCCACCCTCATGTGATTCACATACTAAAAGTTCTCTTAAGGAGCAATTAGGTACACATAAACAAGTTCCTTTAAAAAGATATTCTTTGTACCTATAAAAATCCTTAAAAGCACCTTTATTACATTCTTGATACAAGAGGCCGAAATCACTATCAGTGGTATACAAGGTCTTTACATGTTCAAAACCTATTAATTTAGATTCAAGCATAGAAAGGAGAGTATACCTTCTACTCAAAGCATCGGCTACTATGTTGGTTACCCCTTTCTTGTGCTTGATTATGTAAGGAAAAGTTTCTATGAATTCAACCCACCTAGCATGTCTCTTGTTGAGTTTCCCTTGGCTCTTGAGATATTTCAAGGCTTCATGATCCGAATGTACAATGAAGTCCTTGGGAAGCAAATAATGTTGCCAAGTTTGGAAAGCTCTAACCAATGCATACAGCTCTTTGTCATAGGTGGAATAATTCAACTGAGCTCCTTTCAATTTCTCACTAAAATAAGCAATGGGGTGGCCTTCTTGATTGAGAACCGCACCAATTCCTAAATTTGAGGCATCACATTCCAACTCAAAAGTTAGTGAGAAATTTGGCAAAGACAAGATAGGAGCATTAGAAAGCTTATCCTTAAGTAAATTAAAAGCAAGTTCTTGAGGTTCTCCCCACAGAAAAGGTACTTCCCTCTTGACTAGCTCATTCAATGGAGAAGCAATGGTACTAAAATCTTTGACAAACCGTCTATAGAAGCTTGCTAGGCCATGGAAACTTCTCACTTCCTTGGCACATGTAGGGGTCGGCCATTCCTTGATTGCTTTGACCTTTGCTGCATCCACTTGTACACCTAAAGAACTTACAACAAATCCAAGAAACACAACACTGTCTGTGGCAAATGTGCATTTATCTTTGTTAGCATATAGTGTTTGCGTCCTAAGGGCTTCTAAAACATGTCTCAAATGAGTCAAATGTTCATGAAAAGATTTGCTGTATACAAGAATGTCATCAAAATACACTACAACAAATTTTCCAATAAATTCCTTCAAAACATGATTCATTAGTCTCATGAAGGTACTAGACGCATTTGATAATCCAAAAGGCATCACAAGCCATTCATACAAACCAAATTTCGTTTTAAAAGCTGTTTTCCATTCATCCCCTTCTTTCATCCTAATTTGATGGTATCCACTCTTAAGATCTATCTTACTAAAAATGGCAGAACCATGCAATTCATCTAAAAGGTCATCAAGCCTAGGGATGGGATGGCGATACCTAACAGTGATGTTGTTGATTGCTCTGCTGCGTGCACATGCGCCGAGGTTCCCTCCTTCTTAGGAACAAGTATAACGGGTGACGCACATGGAGACAAACTTTCCTTCACCCACCTTTGCTTACGCAGTTCACTGCACTTGTCTCTCAATCTCATGTGTTTCTTGTGGTGAAGTTCTATAGGTTGGTCTATTTGGAAGGGGCGCACCCGGAATAAGGTCAATTTGGTGCTCTATCCCTCTTAAGGGTGGTAGGCCGTGAGGTATCTCCTCAGGGAATACGTCGTCAAATTCTTTCAGTAAGGCATCCACAGTACTCTGATCACCTACACATTTGGTTTTCAAAATTAATGGTGAAGGTAAACATAGGTACATAGATTTCCTAGCAAAAAATTCCCTCTTAACCTCTCCTTTCTTAATTAGATAACTCCCCTTTGTTTCTATGCTACTCTTAGCCTTTTCTCTCTTGCTTTTAGGCTTTATGTTGGGGGTAGGAAGCTTTGATGTCCTCTTGGAGCTTTCGTCTGATTCATTAGGACCTGAAGATTCCTTCCGTCTGATGTATACTTCGGCTGATGACGTTCTTCTGTCTGAGGAATGCTTCGTCTGATGGTCCTTTTCGTCTGAGGAAAGCTTCGTCTGATGACTCTTTCCGTCTGATGAAAGCTTCGTCTGATGACCCTTTCCGTCTGATCCCTTATGAAGGGTGTTAGCTTTGGTGTTCTCGGCCATCCCTTTCTTTTCAGTCTCTCGTTTCACCTTCATTTTAACTTGATCTTCAATAACTTCCCTTGGTGTCAATGGTTTGAGATGTACCTTGCGGCCAACATGAGAAAAAACATAAGTATTTGTTACCCCATCATGCAATGCATGTCTATCATATTGCCAAGGTCTACCTAGTAATATATGCGTTGCCTCCATAGGAACTATGTCACACAAAATCTCATCATGATATTTTCCGATATTAAAGGCAATTAGAGCTTGTTTATCTACTACTAGTTCTCCTTGTTCACTTAACCATTGTAGTTTATAGGGTTTCGGGTGTGGGAAAGTTTTCATTTCAAGCTTTTCTATTAATCTAGTACTAACGACATTAGTGCAGCTACCACTGTCAATTATCAAAGAGCAAACCTTCCCTTGTATGTTACATCTTGTGTGGAAGATATTTTCCCTTTGAGTATCATCAAGTCCATGGTAGGCACTTCCTAGAAGCCTTCTCACCATGAGGAGGTCACCTTCTTCAGCCAACTCTTCACTGGACTGTTCGCTCACTGTTTCGTCTGTATGTTCACTTGAAGAGCGGTGAGATTCTTCACTCGTGACTTCTCCGTCTGCTCTCATCACCATGGTCTTCTTGTTTGGGCATTGAGAAGCAATGTGTCCATTTCCTAAACACTTAAAACACTTAATGTTAGAGGGTTTAGAATTTAGTTTAGGAACATCCTTACTTTTGTCTTCTCGGCCAAATTTGGAAGAAGGTTTGTATGAACCCTCCTTCTTTTGTCCTTCTTTCCAATTTGAAGAACCATTATTATGTGATTTCTTCATGGTGTACTTTCGCTTCATCTGAGCTTCTATCTTTTCGGCCTTATGGACAGCTTCTTCCAAGGTTCTATAGCTTTGGAGCTCCAAGATATCTTGGATTTCTCTGTTTAGTCCATGGGTAAACCTTGCTAATGTAGCTTCCTTTCCTTCTTGGTAACCGGCCCTCATCATAGTAAGCTCAAGATCTCTGAAATATTCTTGCACACTTCTTCCTCCTTGTGTCAACCTCTGGAGCTTGATGTGCATATCCCTCTCATAAGATTTAGGAACAAACCTTCCTCTCAGAGCATCTTTTAATTGTGTCCATGAAGTAATGGAAGGTCTCCTCCTCTGTTCTGCGTCTATGAGTATTTGGTTCCACCAAACCAAAGCGTATCCTTCAAACTCCAAGATGGCAAGGTTGAGCCTCTTCTCTTCACTCAATGTCGGGTTGCAAGAAAACACTTGTTCAACCTTCATGATCCAATCCAACAAGTTCTCAGCTCCCCCTTCTCCTAGGTACTTTGGAAGAGTAATTTTCATATTGGTCTCCCAACCTCTTTGCTCCTCTTCTCCAAAGTATTGTCTCAGGCTAGAAAAGGTTGCCTCCTATAGGTACCTCTGTGACTGCCTCTTCTATGTTTCCTTTCATTTTCATAGTCTCGGAAGGCATCACTCTCTTCATGATTACTACCCTCATCACTATCTCTAGGTGAGTAGTAGTGCCCTCTTTGGCTTTCTCTTTCACTCCTACTTCCTCTGTTTTCTTTACTTCCTCCTCCATAAATTTCCTTTCCTTTTCCTTCTCGGTCCTTTCTACTTGCCTCATCTCTAGCCTTTCTTTCACTTTCTTCCCTCAATTCATTCACCTCATTTTGCAGATGATTGAATTTTTCTGTCATGAAGTCCATTATTTTCTTAGTCCGTGGAGACAAATCAGTTCCAACACTAGGTGGACTATCCATAGCTGCAATGAAAAAAGGATTAGTGTATACGGAAATAATAATCAAGGAACCTTACCACTCACTAAGTGTGTCACTCAAATATCAACTCGTGTATGCACTCTTAGTGGCTCTTTCTCTAGTGTTCTCTCTAGCCTTTTACCACTCAATTCTCCTCTGAAGCTTCTTAGGTGAACCTCAACTCAAGCACAAATATGGCTACAAGTCCATGTGAAAGAGGAACAACTCTACTTCCAAGCCCAAGAATTCCAAGAAAATGGCAAAACTCTAGACAAAACTCAAGATTCCAAAGGAACAAGCAATAAAAGCTAAAATGAAGGAATAAGCTACTCAAACTCAAGGAATGAAATGATATGTGACAATGGCACAAACTGTACAGCAAGAGTCAAGTTTGCTGGATCAATCACTAACCAAGACAAGCAAATAATAAAAGACTAACTCAAATTTGGTAGTGATCACTTTAAGACCAAAAAGAAGTAAGTATAGTAGTATATGATTGGACAGATATCAAATACAGCAAGTTTCACTTATGCAGAAATTTGAGTCAAAACAAACTAGTCACAAGTACACACTAATACGCTAATTTCCACGCTATCAGTAATTGTACTAGGTAATGAGTGTGCTTCGTCTTAGCTCTACATCCAATTTGCTGGCTCAAATTTCTTAACGCTTCTTTATCACGTTGATGTCTTGCTGGACAGAGTTTGGCAAGTCCTCTAAATTCACTTTTCGTACTCAAATTTCTAGTACTTTCAGAACTCCTTTTCTAGCTTTCTTTTGAATTTCTCACTTGTTTTCTTCTTGTTTTGATTTCTTTTCGCTTGATTTCTTTTCTTCTGAGTTACTGGACTGAGATATATTTTGCCTAAAACAAGCACTCCAAGCTCAACTACTAATGCTAATGCTATTACAAGGCGTAATAGGAATTTAGACCTTTAGTAAGCACTCCACTAGCATGTAATGATGTTGACGTCTCAATTTTGCATACGTGAACTTGAATGTACAAATTGATAGGTGTATTTCCAGTACCAAAACAGAACAAAAAACAGAGTTTATACGGTGTATGACTCACGGATGAATTAAGACTGATTCACTGTAATTGATAATTTCTATCAATTGACCTCAATTTGACCGAACCAAACTAATAATACTTGATATATTTTCTAGTTTCAATTCAAACACAAGTTAATACTCAGATCTACACAATGCACCGAACGAAAATTCAAAACGACTCAAAGAACTCAACGATGAACAAGAACATGACTCAAAGACGAATAAAATTCAAAAGAAAATTCAGATCTAGAAATTTAAACTCACAGATACGAAATTCTACTTGAAGAAGGAACAAGCTCTGAATACCACTTGATGTAAGTCTCCCGTAGAAAACTTACGAAATTGCCGATCTTCACTTCGTCAATCGTGAATTTCGTAATTTCGAAACTATAAATTGTGGAATGAAATTAATCAAGAAGAAGAAATGTATAAAATGGAATTAGAAGAGAAGATGCGGAGCGCCATGCTTAAAGCAATAAGCTCGAGGTAGAATCGCCACATGGAGAATGCACCATGATAAGACTCGTAAGAGGTTTACTCAAGAAACCTATAAGAGAAAACTTTCTCTCTTAAGCAATATGCTTCGCTATAAAATTTGATCAAAGATCCTTTACAATTCAATGTGATAAGTATTTATACTAGTGGGGAATGGAAAGATCTCGCGCGCCTATACTTCAGCAGTAACTAACTTCCAGACGCTGCTCTGTTGTTTTCATCTGTGGGTTCCTTAAGTATCGTCTGCGGAGGCCTAAGGCATCGTCTGGGGGTTTAAAGGTTCAGACGAAACATAGCACAGCAAATTTCAGACGAGGCAGATCCTTCAGACGAAGAAGCATCTACAGGTATAGACGAGGCAATGGTACAGACGGAACAACATCAGTCTTCAGACGGAAGCTTCATTCTCAAGGTTCAGACGAAGAACTCAACTGGAGACATCAGACTAAGGGCATCAGATGGAACAGTTCCTCATTTGAAGGTACAGACAGAACAATCTTCATCAAGAAGTATCAGACGAAGGGGCGCCTTAGGTATCTTCTATGGCCGCTTATGATGCTTGACTATGTCAATCGTCTGACTATTATCCTGGACACATTCTAAAGGCTATCGTCTGTGGTGTTTGACTGATTACTCTCCTCGGATCATTCCATTACTATCGTCTGTAGTATTCAAATGTGTATCATCCTGGAAGCATGTCGATGCTATCGTCTGTACGCTAGCGTCCGTGGTATCGTCTGTAACCCTATCGTCTGTAGGTATCGTCTGTACGCGAATTTCTCACAAACACTCCTACTTACGGGCTGCGCATTTATTCACCACGCAAAATGTTCCTAATCTAATTACAAGTTCAGATGATTCTAAGACTATTACAAGGTTTATTAATCAAGAAGGCTTGTTGGTATTCTTCTGGTTGTGGTATCGTCTGTACTGGAAGCCGCAACAGACCTTGAATCAATTTTAGCTCCTCCTCTTCTTGCATCCTTTTGAGCATTGACCTTGTAACTCTCCTTGTGATGGATGGACCTCCATCAATACTCCTCTATGCAAAGAGGAATTTGTTTATTAGAAACTTCTTTTAAATCCACTTTTGTGGTGCCTTAGCCTGAGGAGACTGCGTTCCAAAGAATACCTCTTGTATTAGCCTAGGGAGACTGCGTTCCAAAGAATACCTAGTGGTTTAGCCTAGGAAGGCTGTGGTCAAAGAATATATTGTTTAGCCAGAAGTGACTGGGTTCAAAGAATACTTTTAACCTTTTCACGGTTTGTAATGAAAACTCAGTTGTTGCTGGGTAACTAGACGTAGTCTTGAATAGATGAACTAGTATAAAAATAACTGTGTTTATTTTTATTCTACTTGTTGACTAACGGGGATAATCAAACTTAAACTTCTGTTATTAAAATCAACATTTAAAGAATAACAAAGTTTCGTTTGATAGATTTTAAAACAACAAACAAAAGGACAAAATTTTTAATTAACGTAATTCAACCCTCCTTCTTGTGTTTTGTCTTTTACACACTCCAATTTAAAACTATACTCAGAATACATGTATACATTGCTACACTTTTCTATTTCAAATGAGAAAATACTTTTGTGAATATAACTCTCCCCTAAAAACACAAAATGCTTGTCATATCTTAATAAGAACACACATTTTTCTATGGGTTCCCATTACTCTTAAAATAACTAAAAGTCAGGGTGTTCCACCTACTACTAAGGGTAAAAAAAACTTATCTTAATAAGAATATACATTTTTCTATGGGTTCCCACTACTCTTAAAATAACTAAAATTCAGGGTGTTCCACCTACCACTAAGGGTAAAAGTTTTTATAAAGGGGTTTTTGTCTAACTGAGATTAATCCTGCACAGAGAAGGATTTACAATGAAAGAATACAAAAAGGCTTGCTAAGGGATTGAGAAATTAAATTGAAGAGTTATAGCTTGTGTAGAGTAATTTCTAATTTCAGTCTTCAACCTCTGGCCTTTATGTAGATGTTGATGATCTTGAAGTAGTCGCTAGACTCAACAACTTCAAATCTTCATTGATTCATTGTAATCATGTTGTATATCCATTTACATTAAATGTTTCTGCATAAACTATCTCATTAAAATTGACAACTTTATTCTTTCATAGTTGAAGAATATTGAAAAGGGTATCTACATTTTGTTGCAAATCTTCATATCAGAGAAATCACTTTCTATTTAATTTGGCCCGTATTTTTAACAGAGTAATAGGTAGATTCCTCGTACTTGAACTACGCAAGCCAAGTTAATCTCTATAAAAAGAAATGATCTTTCCATTAGAACGATAACTTATCTTCTAATTTGGAGAGCTTTTGCATATGCATTCATTAATTTGTTCTATAATATTATACATTAGTCTGTTTCTTTAAACCGATAATAAACAATAAAACTCGTCTGTCATAAGTTCATCAGATGCGGTTTGCGTCTAATAAATTTAAAAAATATCAATTTTTACACATTATAAGATTAGTTATAATTATAAATTTTAAGGGTCATGATTTGTTTTTAATCATCTTAGACTTCATAGTTTTAATTTAATATTTCAAATTTTTAATAATTTTATTATGAAAAATTATTTGAATTATTAAATTATTCATGTTAATCATTAATTTATTAATGAAATTTGACCCTTACAATTAAAAAAAAACCTCAAAAGCATAATATTTTTTGTGAAAAAATGTTTTCAAGATTAAGTAAAAATAATAATTAATTAGTAATTAATTTGTAATTTATGGAATTCATACATAAGTAAAATGTTATAATACTAATATTTAGTATTTTGTTGAATATCTCACTTTTTTTTATTGATTTATTTAATGTGCAATTAGTCACAATATAAGTTCCAATCAACTAAGTCACCGAGTTAAGGGTAAGAAAAGTTTGTAAAAAAAATAACTATACAAAAATATTTTAGGAAAGAATAAATATTTTTCTTTATTTTTAATGTGTCATATTTATTTTAATTTTAAATAAAACAAAAATAAAATTACTTAATTTTTATTCCTAAAATGTTTTGGATTTTATAAGATTGAATTCAAAAAATCAAATGATTTGTATGATATTGATCATATTGACCAAAAATCAAATGATTAGTTTGATATTAATCGTATTGTTATGTTTAATGTACAGCTCATTAATCTTTTTAGATTGGTTCCAAATGAAAAAAAAAGAAAAATGATCCATGATATAAATGAAATAAAAAGAAGTAATAACTAACTCGCTACTCCATATAAACTGGATTGTAAAGAATTAATCAAAGCAATATAAAAGAAAATATATATATATATATATAATAGTAAAAGTCTACAGTAATCGAGAAACGATGGTGTAAACAGATTAACATTTTTTTTAGGTTAGATGAAATAAGGAAATTAAAATTATTTTTAGGTCCAAAACGGGTTTAGAAATTATAAGATAAATTTTGGAAAAAGATTGCTTGAAAAGAGCTTACTAAAGCATAGTCTTGGTTCAAAATACCAAACTAATTATTAAAATGTAATTTCTGAAATTTTAAGTTTTAGAAATTAAAAATATATCAATTATACATTAGAAACATTAAAAATAAAATGTTTTAGGCACTATTTTTTTTTCTTTTTAAGTAGATAAGGAACTAGTGAAAATGGTTATTTTAAGCAGAAAAACTGTAAAATATAATAAGAAGGGAAAATGGTAAAATGGTATTCGCAAACTTAGGAAAAAAATTTCTAAGCCAAAAATAATATATTTTAATGAAATTATCATAAATTTTTAGTTAAATAATTCTATATTTTAATTCTTTAACTGAGCATTGGTCAAGAATTCTTCTAAGAAAAATTATACAAAGTTTTGAAAAGAAAAGTTTCATTTTTATATGAATATATTATTACTAATAGAAGTACTTAAAAAGAATTAAGAAGGTGGGTGAGTGAGACTGTAGACAAAGATACAAAACATTGGCCTAAAAGTTGTCACAATGGGAAAAAAATCAAGGCCCATGGACAAAGTGATAAAAAAGAACAAAAAGTGAATATAATGACCACCACCCCACGAGTATGATGAGTATGTATTGTTGAGGCCCAAAAAAGAAAGATGAAGTGAATGCATGCTTAGTTGAGTGAGTAAGGTCTTCATTCCTTAGTTTCCAAGTGGCTAGTGATGAACATTGGAAATTGAGGGGTGACAACGTATCGTGCGCATTGCTGTCCTTCTTTTTTGGCCTATCTTTGAGCATGTGCAAATGCACACAAGCACATGGCTTACCCTTCTTTCCCTTTCAATTATATAACTCCCATGTCCCATCCCTTTGGGACCCCACCCTTAACCACCTTACCCATGTGATCGGCCTCCATTTGCACCCTTCTTCAAATTACTAATCTCTCCTTCTCATTTTCTCACTAATCATCTATTCATCCCTTGTCACATACATAGTCACATTCATGCATTCTTCTCATTGCAATTGTTACTTAAACTTTTTGGTCTTTAACAACAAACTAACAACAGTAATAATAATAAATGTCTTCTGTTGCACCACGGATGTGATTGGTTTCCCATGCCCCTTAAATGATTTTCAAATCATGAAAGGGTGCATAACATGTTTGTATCTCAGTTTAGATTCACGTTTTCCCACATATCAACTTCCAGAATCCATCGGTAACTTACACCCAACAATATTTTGCTTCAACTTGACCCACATTCAAGCCAGGAAACACTGACCCAACAAGCAAGTAGTTATATTGATTCCTTTGAAATATAAGTTTTTCATAAATAAAATTATCGTCTAATTTTCTTTTTCAAATTAACATTGTACTTTGTTTGTGAGTTATATCCTGTGTATCATCACTTCGGGAAATTTATCCAAAATAACTTTAAAATACCATATTAAACTAAAAATATAGAAGATTACTTGATCAATAGAAGTTACAAGATTAAATTTTCTTAAAAAAAGACACTTTAAAAACGAAATATTAATAGATAATTTCCATTAATTATTTAAATGGTTAGAAAGAGTGGAGATTAGTTATTATTATGTAACTTGCATTCGTAGAAAAGAAACTTAAGCAATGTTTTATCTTCAACAATGCAAAAAGAGGTTATGATCAAAACTTAAATGAACAGGGTGGGAATATTCTTTTATACAAGATACATTGATTTACATTGTATAATTTCATTATTTAATTCAAATTAACACTTCTCTTAAATAGAGGCGAGAAATGGAATTATGACTCGATTGACATGAATCCTTCCCTTTCTATCACTGTTTGTAGATCGATTGATATATTCCTTTTATTGGCAAGTTGTAATGAAATTATATCTTGTTCTTTAATACTTTTTTACGAATATATAATTTTTATCTGTAGAAATTCTACGAGAGTAGAAACAATACTTCACACGTACAAAATTTATATAGTTTTATCCTATTGAAATTGTTATTTATATCATCATATTATTTTACATATTTAATTTCTCTTTCAATATTTCAAGAGTTATGTATTGTACTTTTCAAGAATACATCTACTGTGTGCAACAGCATCAACAACCAGTAAATATAATAAGATTATTGAGTGGTGCAAAAAATTGGGATAAGATAGTTGCATAAATTGCATAGCAATGAAAGGTACAAGAAGGTAATCGTTATAATGAAAACCGGTACACATAATAAATACAATGCAATTTTAATAGAAAATAACTCACTACGGAATCCAATACTCCAATTAGCCAATCTACTGAATCCAGAGTTTAAAGCCAACCACATCTATTTATAGCCCATACAAACTCTGCATCTGAATCAAACCAAACACACCAAACCATTTAGGCCTTTTAAACCAGAGGCCCCTCTAACACCTTCCCTACATTCTTCAGTGTGTCTTTTCTCTCCACAAAGAGGTCTTGTGTTGTTCAATGGCTATGTCTAAGCTTGTCAGTGTTCTGCTTCTAGCACTCCTTTGCATTTCCTTGATCACTACTCAGGTTAGTCCCTCCTAAAACAACCCATTATTACACTAACATGTTACATGTACATACCATTGTTTTTACTTAAGTTTGAACTTAGTATTAAATTTAATTTTCACATGTCTCCAGGTTATGGCAAAAGATGATGCTCATCACTTGGACGGAGTGAGTACTATCTTTTCTTTGTTTTGAGCATTTCCCACCTTCCTATTAGTCTCCTAATTTGTGATAAATTATTATATGTTCCGAGATTAAGTCATCTTAACCAATTTCCATGTTACACATAGTCACATTTTTATAATTTATGAGCAATTAAGAACGTAATAATTAATAATGCGTTATGTAAAAACTGGTCAGATCAGGTGTAATCTCGGATCATTTCATAATTTTTCATAATTGATGAGCATTGTGCAAAGTTGAAGATTCATACCTTGACTGAATTTTTTTTCCTTCAATTTTCAGAGGAATTACGGGCCTGGGAGTCTAAAGAGCTCACGTGAGTAATCATACTCCATTATTTTGCACATCAAATCCATGAACCAAGAATGGCCTTAGATTTACCAAATTATCTAATGTTTTCAACTCATTTTGTTTCAATCATGTGAATAAAGTGTGATCTAATGGGTAGTGTTTCTGAATTTGGTTTGATCAGAGTGCCCTTCTGAATGCACAAGAAGATGTAGCCAGACACAGTACCACAAACCGTGCATGTTCTTCTGCCAAAAATGCTGCAAAGCGTGCTTGTGCGTTCCTCCTGGCTACTATGGGAACAAATCTGTGTGCCCCTGCTACAACAACTGGAAGACCAAGCGTGGAGGACCCAAATGCCCTTGAAATTAAGCATGATATTAATTACCTACAAATTTATATTACTCAAAGAAGTTGATCTATGACCGTTGCTATATATATGTTTTGGGTAGCACCTACTACAATTAATTGGGTCGTTACTAAGACTATATATGTAACCCATCTTTTTCTTTACCATGAAATTAACTAGGTCATTGATTTCATGGAAGAAGCCTACATGCTACTCCCTTTCCTAAACAACTACGAGAGGAGTGAGGAGTGTTCTTCTTATTAAACAATTATCTTTGTCATTGTACTTTTTGAGTTTTATATATATAATGAAGTTATTTTATAATTTTATATTTGATTAAATGTATTGCGACATACATGATCATTATTAGTTAAGAGGATCTGTAGATCCGACTTCATTTTAATTCTTGATTCTTGTGATTCTCTTCAGTTCCCTACAATTATGCGTATAGAATCTAGCATCTGCATCAGAAACAGGGTGCACCAGTCATACATATAAATATTTTGGAAGTACTAAAGATTTAAAAACAAGAAAAAAGACGTAAAAATTCTATATTAATACGAAGAAAGAAAGAGAAAAAAAATAATGAAAAAGTAACGCAGTTATAATTTAAGGCTTTGTAACTCAGAATAAAAAATAACGTGTTCCTCCTTTAATGGATTTTTAAATTCCAAAATCATTCATAAATATTTAACAACCTTTCCATTTTCTAATGGCGTGTAGTCTTTTTGTTATATTTAATATTTTTGTTTGAAAATAGAACAATAAATTCATTTTACAAGGATGTTTTGATCAAATTTTGAATCTAAATTATGTGTTATAAAAAGACTTTTCATTTTCTAAGGGATCCTACAGCATTACTGCATTAATGAAGAATTTGAAATTAAATAAATAATTAAAACTAACTATGATTTTAAAATTAAGAAAGAAGTAAATTTTGTTGTAAATTGATAAAAATAGAAAGTCAAATATTCTTAAAATAACTTTTAATACGGTAATATCACCTCTAAAAGCTTTCTACTATGGTTTACACTAGGTATAAAATTTATAATCTTAACACTTTTTAATAATTCTAGTTTATAAATTAAATTTAATCAATATATAAAATTTGATATTTTCATTGACGAGATTATACATATAAAACTTCATATAATTTTAAACTATTTAACATTTCATTAAAAAGTATGCATAATATGATATTAAAATATCTAAATATTAATTAATAAATAATATATTTATATATTACTTATACCTGTTTTCAATCAAATGTTAAATAATTCTACTAATCATTCCCCAGCTTGCCAAATTGTCTCTTTCCACATCAGTGACCATGTCTCTGCATGTTCCACTATTAAAAGTACTTGTCTTGTCTTAGATCACTTAATCTAAGATATTTATAAATAGCGTTCTCATGGGGTTTCCTTATCTATATACCAAATTCATGGATAATATATATATTTTTTTTTTGTATCCGTTAGACAAATTGTATGGACGAAATATACAAATCACAAAAAAAACTTAATAATAATTTTCACAACCTATAAATATTCTTGATCTATCTCGGAACTATAATTTTCATAACCTATAAATAATTATCACAACCTATAAGTCTTTAATAATCATTATTGAAGTAAATGAGAAAAGAAAAGAAGGGATTAAACTGTGACTTTATCAACGTTTTTCTGATACGTATCTGAACTTTTGTTCAAGACTAACAAGTTAACAAGTTAAGTTTTCTAGGTAGCTAGTCTATTATATGGTTTCCATGTTCATAAATTTTGTTGGCCTATATTGTATCGTAATTACATATTTTAAGACAACTCGAATAATTAGTAAAAGGGTATCATAGGTATATATTTTAACACAACAAAGAGTGAATTAAATAATTAGAATTTTTTTTATTAATTGGTTCGGACTTGACGACCTTATAATGGGAACATGGGATGATAGTCATAATATAGCATATTCAGAGATAATTTTACATGCACTTTGATTAAAAAAAAGTTAATATAAAATAATTAGTTTATTATAATAAGGATATTTTATTAATTATGATATATTTCTTGGGAAAAAAATACCATAAAACAAATGCAGGTTTTAATTATTCCAGAGAATATATAAAAAAAATTCCCATCCAATTTTATGTGTGACGAAAAATAAAATTTCTTAAAAAAAACAAAAAACTTAAGAATGTCATTCATATATTGTTTTTCTAGAAATGATATTCCTAAAAATTAAAAAAAAAATCATGAAACAAGCACCCGTGATAATAATTAATTTCATTCACGTTCTAAGACTATGATTTAAATAATAAGGATTCGTTTAGGTAAATGACTTAATAAATATTTTACTCAATGTGTTCTTATTTATACAAGTTTTCTTTTGCGTAAGCTAGCTTTTACTACTTATTAAAATAAGTTACAAATATATGAAATTATTTATAAGGTCTTTTTAAAGTTCTCAAACACCTTCATATGCTCTAAAATTATAAAATAAATATAAATAAGTTGTTAATGAACTTTTCCAAACATATCTTAAATATGAAAAATAAAATGTGATTTAGAAGATATCGGCAGGATAAAGAATTGGAGTTGTGGGTTGAAAATTTGAGAATTTAAAGAACATGAAGTTGAAAGTGTAAAAATAAGATTTAAAAGATAAACATGGCTATACGAAAATTAGATTTAAAAGAGTATATTTAATAAAAAAAATATTTAATAAACAATTTTAATATACAGTCGATTCATCAACTAACTTATAAAACATATATTATGTATATTTTTATCAATTTTTTTCTACTTTTTCTTCGCATCTTATATACAATTAATCAGTTAATAAAATCCTTGTCAGAGCTATCTATTTCTTTCGATAATAAACAAGAGACGGGCCTTTTTGTTTTGGAATACTCATTCGAAGGTTGAAAAAATAAAGGTGTAGGTTGAGTTTTACAGGGAGCAGTGAGAAATTGTGTAATTAATAGTATCAAAGACAATGGACTTCTGTTTAGAAAACTATTTACGTCCCCATATCACTTTCTAGGCCCAATGCTTTTGCCGATTGACTAAAGTGGCTCAACCCCACAGAATAAAAAGGAAATCAGAAACACTGAACAAACACGTCATTGGCTTCTTCGAAATATAATAAACCATTGATTTATTCTTTTAAGTATTACCTTTTCTATCAAAAGAAAAATCTTCAAACTAATAAAATTGTATAAATGATTTCTAAAATATTAAAATTATATTAAGTTAATTCTTATTTTATAATATTAAGAAACTTCCATATTTTAGAGATTATTTATACAATTTCTAATAATTTAAAATTATTCTAGAGAAAGAGTAACGATGAAGGTCGACTTAATGTAAAAGGGTTAGATAATATGAATAAGGTTTTAAATTCGATTCTCATTATCATTGTTAAAAAGAGATATAGTATTAAATGAGTATTAAAACAAAACATGAAAAAAATTATATACATAACCATTTGAAACAAAGTTATTATTAAGAAAGATATAGTATTAAAATGTATAAGTTTTTAGTTTAGTTTATAATTTACTTACAATTATTAATAAAGAGGATTCTCTTTGTAATTATTTTGTCTCTGTTTTTATTGTACGATATTTTTCCTTTTAAACTTACGAAGAAGTTATTTGTTATGTTTCTTTAGTTTAATTATTGTTTTTAGTCTCCATGTTAAACTTAATAAAATATAAAAAATTAATGCAATTCCATGTCTATTATTTTGAAATACTTTATTTCTCACGTATAAAATCTCAATTTGTTATGATTTTTTTAGTTTATAAGAAAACAAAATTTACTAAATTTATACCTTCATTAGTTTTATTTTGAATTGAATGCACATCCACCGTTCATCTTCCTTACATTTTTTCTCTTCTCTCATCTCTTTTTATCATCATTTCCTTTTTTTTTCTTTTTTTTTATCCGTTATTTCTTCAAAATATGATATACATATTAATTATAGATGGCGTCTAAAATTTTTGTTTCCATTCAAAATATATATATTTAGCAATTTTGTTGAGGCATGTGAAATAGTGGTTCGATCTTAAGATCGAATTACGAAGGATAGAGTTGAAACTTTTTCTGCGTTAATGTGTATTTGGATCAACATCACGTGAATAGAATTAATTTTGATTAAAATTGATTTTGAAGTAACATGTAAAGGCGGAGAGAACGGGTGAAGGGGAAGATAGTCCCACGCTGAATGAATTTTTTATTATATTATGTATGTTGTAAATATAAAAACTGGGTGAATTGTGTTATTTAGAAATTTTTATGATCAATTTCTTTAAATGTTGATGTTGCAATTGTACTAACAAATTGAACTTTTCTATCAGATTTACAGAAGAAATTTTAAAAAGAAAAGAAGAAAAAATAAAGATATAAATGTTTTTATATTGGTTTATCTTATTTAAAAACTATGTTTAGTTCATTAATTATTACTAAAATTTCACTATTATTTTAAAAAAATATAAGTATTATATAATTGAATGATTGATACAAGTATTATTTGAATATAGTAGATAAATAAATTAAAAAAGAAATGAACCGCACATAAAAGTTAGAGAAAAAAGAAAAATAAGTTAGAATTTTATCACAATAAAATAGGTTTTAAAATTTAATTGATAGGAAAAAAATTTCAAATAAGTGGACATTTAGTTATTTACAATTAAAAGAAAAGAAGTTTACATCAAAACACCGTAAATTTGGTGAAAGCATAAAGTAAAAGTTCTATTTTTCAAAAAATTGAGAGCTTTGATAAAAAAAATTGATTCTTAGTTAGAACAAAATTTGAAAACATAAAATAAATTTAAGTTGGTGAGTGTTAAAGAAATGAAATAATAATTTATGGACGAAGTTAAAGGGACAAAATAGAAAAATAAAATGTGTAGACGAAAAGAGAAATATTACTTTTATCAATAGTTATAAATTAAATATTAAAAGGAATGCAAAACATGATAATAAAATTAATAATTTCTTCTCATAAAAAGAGTGAAACATCGTAATTACATGTTACCATTATTTATTGAGATCACTCTTTCTTACAATATAAGCGAATGTAAATTTTACTATTATGATGTTTTAGCCCATTAAGTAAATCAGACAATGTGATTAAGTTGACATATCAATTTACCTGGCCCAGAAAATAAAAGAAAAGATAAGAAATCTCACTCAAGTTTCTTGACATCATGTCGGGTAGACACGTGATACCTTATCATCCTATGTTTGGACGAAAAAAAGTTCTCTAATAATAGTTTTTTGTTTTGTTATGCATACCAAAAGATAAATGATTACTAGAAGAAGCTCATTAATAAAATGAAGTGGTCCATTAGTTTATTTTGGAGACAGTGTGTGGAATATTAGAATATTTTTGGGAAACAAAATGGGATAGGAGCTCATGGTATTCCTCAATTTCATAGTATTTTCTATTTCCTGCTCTATAAAATATTTAGAATTTGTCACAATGATGACCCATAAAGCATACACCATACCTTACCAACCATTCCATTCCAAAATATAACTAAGTTGTTGTAATTTACTCTAAAGTAAAAAGAATAAGGTTCTTTTAAGAATAAGGTTCTTTTATGAGTAAGGTTCTTTCTCTTCTAATGCGCTTACTTTACAGGTGTTGTTCATTTCCATGAATCAATTGCAATAAAAACCAAAGGTTATTGTTTAAAAGCATGTATCAAAGCCTTTTTTCTTGTTAGCTTCTATTTCTCTATTTTGTAAGTGCAAAATTATATTCATGCACCTAACAACACCTAGTTATTTATCAGTGAAAGTACAAAATTATCAAAACCGTGAAAAAAAACTCTCATTCACTCTACGGTGTTGGTAAGTTGCTAACCATCACTAGTCAATTTATGATTTCGATTATTTTCCACAATCCTTGTGCAAATCAAGATTTAGACTTTTTCACAGAAATTGGACGCAACACCCACATCCTTCAAATTTCAAACTTATTAATTTTCTAATTGGTGGCAGAAAACGTAACGTAATCATCTTTCTCTTCACCCTTAAATTACGAATAAGCAATTGTTGACAATAATGCAAATTTCACCGATCACCAAAATATATGATTTTTAAGATTGTTAAAATAAGACTCTGTTATTTTCCAAGATGTAACGGTTTATAGTTAATTCCATGCGTAAAATAATTTTTACATTATTAAAGCATATAAATTAGATCAAATGTTATATATATTGAATATTTCTTCTTATATTTTATAAAGTTAGATTTTAAGTCATTATCAATTGCCTACTAAATCAGACAAACAGATAAAATTTATCTTTAATATAATGATTAAATTCTAATTTATTATTAATTAACTCTAAGTGAAAATACCCAAACAAATATTGAAGTAGGATGATATAATTATAAAATTTCCGCCATTATATCATAAAAATTATTAATTTTATATTAATTATTATAACAGTAATAATATTTAATTAGTTATGAGTATTAGAACTAATGATGCATTAAACACATAATTATATTTAAGGTGCAATGTTATAAATTAGAATCTGATGGAAAGTGAGTTCCCTTAATTACTCGTAATGAACTACCAAAACTGAGTATATAAATATTTTAAAGAAGTACATAGTTTCATCCAATATCTTATATTCATTTAATAGGTATTTGAATTCCGAATGAAAGGTTGAGAATAGAAGAATTAATGAATTTTATGAAACTCGCAGTTCGCACACGTTGAGCGTGCACCGCTAACTAAACATTAACCTTTGTTAGAAAACTTTCTTCCTTTTTTCCTCTGATGTCCAAATGTGAAGACACATCACAGTGATAAAGAGAGTTCTGCATCAACCTCAATCATCAGGTACCCACCCATTCATGCTCAACTTACATACCCAGATGCCAATTCATCTTCAATTTTCATGTTTTGTTTATTCCAAGACATTTTCTTGGGTTTCTGATTGTTGCATCTGCTAAGGTTGTTTTGCGGAATGCTGAAGCTGAGAACTTCTTTTGGGGGTGTTTGTTAGCTGCTAGTTTTGGTTTGGCTCAACAAAGGTTGGATTTTCAAAGGCATCTTTATTTGATGATTGATACTAGATTTGATCAGTGTGTTCTGTAAGAAGTTGGGGTTTTGTTTTTCCATTCCTTAGTATGTAGCAAGTTATTGCATTTGAGTGCTGTTGGAGATTTTCTTCAACATTGTCGAAGGTTGAGAAGACATTAATGGGTTGGTGGATGCAGATTGAGGAGGGATTATTGTTAAAATCATGAACTCCAAGATTTTTGTTTTGTGTTTGTGGAAATAGCATATTCTTTGAGGTGCTCTATCTATTTTCCTTTGCTGTATTCTCTGGAAGGTTGCTTGCTTCCATTGGACTTTGCTTGATCTTCAACAATGTCAGAGAAGACCATGGTTCACTCAAGGTTGATATTTTGCGTGATGCTCATTTCTATGTTCCTTTTGGTCCTATCTTCCCTTTTCCTGCTTCAGTTTGGTAGTCATTCTTTGATACCTAGATCAGTGTTAGAACTTATTCTTGACAATAACGGGACACTTTCCTTCATGCCCAATTTGAAGAGAGAACAAAGTATGCTCCCTCCGGACCTTTCTGGGGATTTAATATTTCAATCACAAAAAGGCAGAGAATCTGATTGTCAAGCTTCTAATTCAAGCCCCCTAACAACTTCTGCAAGACAGCAGATGAATATGGCATCACATCAAACTCGGCCTTTATTGAGAGTATTCATGTATGACTTGCCTTCAGAATTTCACTTTGGGCTATTGGGTTGGAAGGGAAGTGCGAATCAAACATGGCCGGAGGTGGATAACCCCAAACAAATCCCACGTTATCCAGGTGGTCTGAACTTACAGCATAGTATGGAATACTGGCTCACCCTTGATCTTCTGTCATCAAACACAGCCAAATTTGGCCACCCTCGCACTGCAATTAGAGTGCAGGATGCAAGTCAAGCTGATGTGATTTTTGTGCCATTTTTCGCATCGTTGAGTTACAACCGGCATTCCAAGCTTCAGGGAGAGGAAAAAGTTAGTGTTAACAAAATGTTGCAAGACAGATTAGTACAGTTCTTAATGGGCCGGAAAGAATGGAAACATTCAGGAGGGAAGGATCATCTAATTATAGCCCACCATCCTAACAGCTTGGTGGATGCCAGGAAAAAATTGGGCTCTGCTATGCTTGTGCTTGCTGATTTTGGAAGGTATCCCCCTGAAGTAGCAAATATCAAGAAAGATATAATAGCCCCCTACAAGCACGTAGTGGGCACCATACCAAGAGCTAAATCAGCTTCATATGAAAAACGTACCACACTGGTGTATTTCCAGGGAGCAATTTACAGGAAAGATGTGAGTTTCTACCACACTCATGTTATCTGTTTAATGCATTGTTACCTTTTTTGTTAAAAAATTGCTGCATTGACTATTAATACAATTCTGTTCCGTGTTTTTGGTTGTAACTTCATCTAGGACTAAATTGGTTATTGATTATGCTGATTTAAAATTGGAAAATGCCTGTGTTCCATACCATTGCATCGAGTATTGTCAAGATGTCAAGGTGCCTTAGCTTCTTAACTTGTTAATGGGTGGTTGGACATCAGAGTTGAGAACTCCTTCCTGGTTGTAATTTTCTTATTTTTTTGACTTAGATAGTTGATAACGGAAACAATTCAGAGTTCGACAATTAGATAAATAACGCATTCCATCTAAAGAACACACACGTATACACTACACCTAGGGTGCCTGGGGCTTTTTATTTTAAAGGTGGGATTTGATCGCAGGTACATGTATTCCCCCTGGCGACTTCTTGTAACAAATTTGAAATGAGCATAGAGAACTGACACTTGACAAATATTCTACTGTCACCCTGCCTCTCTTTACAACAATCTCTATGACCTTTTTGTCCTTCATAATTAATTATTTGTTGAAAACAACTTTGATTCCACATGCTTTGACACTTACTGCATCTATCAAGATTTCAGTTGTAGATCATTTTTTTTATTGAACTTCAAAAGACAATCAAGATATAAATAGCAGTGTCAATGCACTGACTATAATGTCTTAGTTGATATATAAGCAGTAGAAGTTTAATCAGCATAGGTAGGTTCTTTGTATCGTGTATACAAGCCTTCAATTCTGAGGTGTTATAAGAGATAAAGGATATAACTATAAGGACAAGGGGGGAGTTTAGTATATTAGTTAGTTAGTTAGTTAGAAGAGTGTAATTGATATAAATAGGGAAGGTTAGTGGGAGAGAAGTGTTAGGATATAAGGATAAGGGAGTTTATAATGTTAGTTAGTTAGTTATAGGGGTTTTTAGATATAAATAGGGGTAGAAGGATAGAAGGAAGGGACTTGATCATTTTGTAAATTGAGCATTAGCTCTTTGTGAAAGGTAAAATCCTTTGTGAAGGGGAAACCCTTGGAGGAGAGTTTCACTCTTATTTTCTGTTCTTGACATTTTATACAATAAAATCTCTCATTCCTGGTGAGTTTCTCTAACAAATTGGTCCAACCTTCCGGATCTTGGAGGGGTAGCCAGCGTTAAAGATGGAGGAAGCGCAATTGGGCCAAGAAGGAGGAGCTGCCAATGTTTACAGGGGAAGATCCAATTGGTTGGTTGGCTAGGGCCCTGACAAGTTCTTCAAGGTACACCAAACTCATTCTTTTGATCGACTGTAGTATGCCTTCATGAGTATGAATGATGCTATTATGCCCTTGGTTCTATTGTTGGAGCCAAGAGAACCCCAATTTAAATTGGGATTCTTTTCCCACAGCTTTGATGAAAAGATTCAAAGATAGTTGTTGCAGTCATGTCTTTGAAAGATTGACTACCATGAAGCAAGAAAAGAAAACGGAGATGAAAACCCACATCAAAGAGGTGGTGACACCAAAGAAACAAGAATCCAAACCAGGCTAGTTGGGTCATTGAAGGAGGCATTTGGGGAGGAGGCACCCAGTTCTTGTGAGCTGCACAAACAATCTTGCAAGACCAGTGTTTCAGGGTTGAAGCATGAACAACAAAGTTAAAAGGAGAGAGGAAAGGATGGAGGCACAACCCTCTGAAATCAAAATCAAGAAAAGGGTTGAGGGAGAGAGGAAAGGATGGAGGCACAACCCTCTGAAATCAAAATCAAGAAAAGGCTTGAGGGAATTAAAGAGATCAAAAAGATGCCACAACTGTTACTCAAGAAAGAAAGCATGGATCTTTTGTTAAAGAAAGAGAAGAAACAACCTACTGAAGCAGAGTCATCTCTACAATGGGGTGTTGGGGTGGGTAACAGGTTCAATGCAAGAAAATGATTCAAAGAAAGCCCTTGAGGTATCGACAGAGGAGCTGCAGAGGATCTTGTTACCATGAGACAAAAATACCCACAATCAAGGCTGTCTTGGTGTCAACATAAGCATTGAGATGGAGATATAATTGTGTACAGTGATCAAGCATGGGTTAAAGGACCCTCCAATGGCCTGGAAAATTTGGGTCTTAAGCAAACCTATCACTGCCATCATTAAAGTTGTTGAATGTAAATATGTATACAACAGCAGTTGGATCAAACTTCACCTTGGGTACTGCAAAATTTGGTTGTATGAGCTACTCATCCACAAATGCTTTGGAACAAGATATAGTAGACAAATTATGGGTTATAGAAAATCTGGCAAACTTGTCAATACAGCTAGAGCACTGGGGTCAAAATTTTGAAGCAACTTCAATGGAGAATGAAATTATGCAGAATCCAGCTCTCCCTTCACCACCACCAAACCCACCTGATGCAAGCTCAAATATGGACAAAGGGGGTTTTTAACAGCTGAACAGCCATGGGTGCAGTTGTGTTCCAGCAATTAGGGAAGAAAATTAAGGAACTGTTTCTTTTTAGTGGGTCAATTCCAGTTTTCAGATTCCAACCTTGAGGACAAGGTTGTCTTATAGGTGGAGTGTAGTGGTATGATATAAGGATAAGGGGGGAGTTTAGTATATTAGTTAGTTAGAAGAGTTTAATTGATATAAATAGGGAAGGTGGAGAGAAGTCAGTTTTTAGCATTTTGTAAATTGAGCTTTAGCTCTTTGTGAAAGGAGAAATCCTTTGTGAAGAGGAAGCCCTTGAAGGAGAGTTTCTCTCCTATTTTCTATTCTTTTCATTTTATGCAATAAATCTCTCATCTTTTCTCACTTTAAATCCGGGTTCCTAACAAGAGAACATTACATTTTCATGCTCCCAAATATATGAAAGTACATTGATGGTTTATTTTTTTTCAAAGATATTACTGAATTATTTTCTACTGACATCTATGAACATAACTTGGGGCAGATGATATAGGATCAATTCATTGAAATACTGAAACACATCCTACTAAGACTGCCTTGAGAATCATTGCAATGTCAATTTCTACTGCCTTTTCATAAATACTACTTCCCTCATCAATTTTGTTGCATTAATCTAGATGTACCAGATTAGCCTTTCTTCATGATTATTGATTAAATTATCATGTTAAAACTCTAGGGAGGAGCCATTCGCCAGGAACTTTACTATCTCCTCAAAGATGAGAAAGGTGTGCATTTCACATTTGGGAGCATAGGAGGAAATGGAATCAATCAGGCAAGCCAGGGTATGGCTTTGTCAAAATTCTGCCTCAATATTGCTGGGGATACCCCATCATCGAATCGCCTCTTTGATGCCATAGTAAGCCACTGTGTTCCTGTGATCATTAGTGATGACATTGAGCTACCCTTTGAAGATGTCTTGGACTACTCACAGTTTTCTGTATTTGTCCGTGCCTCTGACGCTGTGAAGAAAGACTACCTGCTGAATCTCCTGCGATCAATCAAGCGGGACAAGTGGAACAAGATGTGGGAAAGATTGAAGGAGATTACACATCATTTTGAGTATCAATATCCATCACAACCTGAGGATGCAGTGAATATGATTTGGCAGCAAGTTGCCCAAAAGATATCTTCAATAAAGTTCAATTTCCACAGGAAGAACAGATACCAGAGATCTCAGCTTCGTGCTAAGACTAACTGAAATACTGAGATTTTTCATGTTAGAATCTGTTGATCTTGATCACATCAAGTTCAATTGAAGAGACAAACATAGTCTCATTTGTTTGCCACTAGCAAGCTCCCCAGCCCTTCATTGGTTTCTTTTTTTTCTTTTTGCTGAATAACCCATCTTGTTGATGAAAAAAAGAATTATTTCAATATGGAAGAATATCTCATTATTTTTCCTCTTTTTGGCATATGGATCTTATGAAAAACTACCAAAAATAGGAAACTTTAATTGGAATACAATAATATAATTTTCTTATGCACATCCAATTACAAACTGTCATAATTGGAAACCATTAACTTTTGCAATAATTGCTTTAAAGTTATATTGAGAGTGATCTTTAATTGGTTGGTTGGATAAAATTTCTTACTGGAATTGTATATCAAATTAAATTGAAAGAAAAATTGTATTGACATTCTGTGTACCTTATTTTCCCTTTAAATCCGATATTAGTGTACCAATGATATTGATGATCACGCGTGTTGTGTTTAATTACCATTGATGTGCAGAGAAGCAAGACTGTCCAATAGAGCGAAAATCTAGAGACTGCTTTTCATATGTGAACTACATCTTAATTTTACTAAATGCAAGCACGGATCCGTTTAATCTGTAAAAATTTGTTATACTGGACAGTACGAATACAACTGTACCACATTTGATAAAAAAAAATAAATTCATAAAAAAAAAATTTGTTATACTGGACACTAATGAAGATGGGCAACACAGAAGTTAAATGTTTTGTTACTGAGTTTACTGAGAAAGCTTTCGCTTCATAAGCAGATACACTGTATTATGCAGGAAAATGGGTCAACACATGGGTCGAGGAGAGACAGTACTAGTGACAGTAAAAGAGAGTGAAAGAGAGAGAAATCCACTATATTCTGTATTTGATAGCTAACAATATCATGAAACTATTGTGCTATTCTTCAAAACCTATGCTTTCTTTACACGGATCAGAAATGGTCCTGATTAAAACATGAGTTTCAGCAGCAATTCTTCACCTGACAGATAGACTCAACAAAACTAAAAAATCAAATGGGCAAAGAAAAACATAGAAAACCAACCAACTTCATTTAGAAACGGTTAACAAAGCAAAAAGAACAACTATGTCTATCTTCGCATTAGGGAACTCACTTATCATTTCTCAGCATAGTAAAAAGGAAACAGCCACAGGAAGCATATTAACATCTATTGTGAATTGGGTCAGACCCTTTTCGAACTGTCCTTTTGTTTGATTGATTAGGATCAAATGTCATTGAAGGTGCAGGTGCCAAATCCATCTGTGATTGCAAATCCTCCATTGCAACAGCTTTTAGAACACGAACCATTTGAACAAGTGGTGACTCCCTGTTACCCCATCTCAGAGCAAGATCTTTGCTTCTCAGGCCAGAAACCATGCATGGTTCAGAAGCTAAAATCCCAACACAAACTAAAACAAAGAATCCTCTCAAAGTCAATAACCTCATCATGTCTTTTACTATGGAAAATTTGGAGGAACAAAAGCTTTGAAGCAAAGAAGAAAGGTGGTGTGTCTGGAACTGTGTGTCTTGTATCCTATTTCTTGTTGCTCATAGCTGCAACAAGAATAATAATCCTGCAGTTTTATGTTCTATGGGATTTGGAGTGTAAAAGGAAAAGGTATAAGAAGCCTAGAACATGTAGGGAAGGTTTAGATTCACCCCAATCATAAGCATGCTATATATATATAAGGCTGATTTAGAAGACTGACAAGTTTGAACAAAAGTTAATTGGAACAATGTCCTTGGGAAGCCAAGTATCTTTTTCATTCAGTTTCCCTATCATTATCATTTGTCTTGCTCTTTTTCACCAAACAAAGACCGAACCTGTGTCTTCAAACACTTTATTAGTCTTCCACATCACCTCACCTTGCTGACATGTCCTTGTACCATATCCTGAAGACATGATATTATATATGCCAATGAGAGGAATGATTCCCTGCTTATTGCCTAGTTGAATTAGCAGCCTTCTGAGTTTATTTTATTGGGAAACCTTTTTTTTTTTTTTTTTTTTTTTTTTTTTTTTTTTTTTTTTTTTTTTATTGAGAAGTTGCATGAAAAACCCAACCCACTAAATGATGCCCTGAATCAGTAAGTAATGAAAACATTAAAAGTGATTTTGATCTCAAACAACCCATCAAGAAAGAAACTGTGTTTCTTCCACTACTAAAGGAGCATTTGGTTTATTGCTAAGATCAATTTCACATAAGTATTAATAGTGATTTTGGATTGGCGGTATGGACCCAAAAATCATGTAAAATATGTGAAAATCTAAAAGCAACAATGAGTTGGTTTGCTTTGAATGTGGCAATGAACTCATTTTTTTTTTTTTTTTTTCAAAAGCACCGCTGCACCAAAGTGTATGTTTGAGTGAACCCATGAAAATTTGATTTATTGACTTTGAACTGAAAACATATATGTTTGAATCTTTTTTATTCTAAAAGGGAATACTAATTAGTAAAATTTAATATAAAATTTTTATGTTGACAACATGCATATATTTGCATAACCACATTAATTTAAATGCTTGTTTGATTTTCATTCATGATCCATGTCCGACACATTATCATGCGAGTCTAAGGTGAATAGAGGGACATCCAAATATGCAGGGATAGCTTTTGCTTAGATGCATGTCAGGTCTTACAAACAAGATTCAAAATATATATTTAAGGTTGACTCAACTTAAAACTAATTTTAAACTCAAGATTAATTATCTAAAATAAAATCAAACATGTAAATATTACCTAAATTTATATTAGCTGTTTCAATGTAATTATAGGTTTAGATAATTTTACGTGAATCCAAACCCTACTAACAAATATAATGTAAAATTTACATTTTAGATTTATTTAAATAGATATTTCAAGTAATGTTATGCAGCTAACTCCAATATACACCCAACTAGCCAATTAATTCATAATATATATATATATATATTTCATTTATTAATTCTTTTTTTTTCACATTTTATAAATAATTATTTGATTATCTAATACTAATTATCTATCCAATATTTCTTTTACCTAAGAGGTGTCACACACATTAAAATGGTGACATGTCAACCAAAACAAAAGGTGGAAGTGAGTGACTCATTTAGAATGTTAATGGAACAGAGACAAGAAAGCCATTAAAAGTAGAGAATTTAGGAAGGAGGTAGGGAATAGAACCATTCCGGAAAAAATAAACCAACCAATAACAGGCTTTCATGTTCCAACACTTTCTTTTTGCTTATAGTCTTTAGAATTCCAAGCTCTTCACTCTATGCAATAAAAATCCTAGTCTTGGTTTTTAGTGCTCAATGGATTTCCTTTATGCTTTTCTTACCTCTGTTTGTATTGCCTAGATTCAAAAACACTTCCACCAAAGTGAAGTTATCTCTAAAACATACAAACAAGTACAGAAACGTACAGAGGTACAAAAATTTATTCAACCAAATGTTCAGCATCTCTAAAGCACAACAACGATTGATTTCTTTCCAATTTTTTATATTTATCCAATAAATATTACTCCTAAAATAGTATTTCATAGTGAATTTGTCTCACCCATCTTGGCACAAACCCATACTCCTAAAACAAATAAGGATCTATTTTCCTTTAATTTAAAATATTTTAAAAAACAGTACTATTAAATATTTAGAAAGAGTTTTATTGTCTATAATAATATTACGTATACATAGCATATAGTGTAATTGCTTTTGTAGATACAAGTGGTCTCTAAAACAATCACAAAAATATAAGAATGAATGTATTTATGTACTTAAAGAACAAGTTTACTGTAAAAGATTATTACGTGACCCAATCCCTCCATTCAAAGTTTTAAAAGAACACATTTTTTAGCTTCTAAATCCAGCCTTTATGTTCCCCTTTATTTTTCTCGCTTATCCACGACGACCACACTTAACTCTCTTCTATCATTTATTCTCTCACCCTCCTTTTCTTTTTCTAATCTATAAATTTACATGGTTCCAGCAAATAATTTAGTTCATGTGTTTAAAGAAGTAATAACCATGAAAGAATAAAGAAATTCGGGAGGTGAATTGAAGAACATAGCCAACAACTAAGATATTCTTTGTGACCACTTTAGAGCTGTATTAAAGTAAAAGAAATATCTGACCGTTTTCTCAAGGAAAAAAAAGTAAAAGAAATAAATGAACTGTTGCTTTCAAAAACAATCCTTCCCCAGCAAATACAGCTTTTAAGATTCATCCATGGTAATATTGTTATTGAACCATAATTAGTTTGAACCAAATGATTCTAGCTTATCATGTAGAAATTTAAAGCTTAAAACGGCATATTCTAATCTCATTACAATAACCCTTCATGTTACATAAGAACATCAATACTTTTATATTTATCTTATCTTATGATTTTGACTAAAAATTGACCCGGCTAATATCTATATTAAGAAGCCTCAAATTACATATTTGGGAGCTCGTCTCATGAGTAAGCCCTAAACACACGAAGTTATTACCTGATCCCAGATGATTATAATCTCGAACAATCTTCATACTTGTAATTGAGTTTTATTAACTTGATTATATTTAAAACTTAATCATGTTTCATGCAAAACTTAATCATGTATTTATTAACTTGATTGTATTTAAAACTTAATCACGTACCATGTCCATGCAGTGATCGAAAACCATATAACTTTTTTAACATTTTCTTGTTGTACTCATTAAATCATAACATACATTTTTTTTTATCGATGTCGGTGGTAATTAATGATTAGTGTTTTTTTGCCTACCATATACCCCTTTGTTTATGTTGTTTACATTCTGAAGAAATAGATATCACAGAATGTTGGCTTTTTGATGGTAATAGAAAAATTTGCAAAAGAAAATATGAAAATGGGTACGGTTGTAAATATATTATCAAAATGGGCCGATCGCGGTACGTGGCGCGACTACTTGGTCGCTGCTATTTTTGCGACTTCATGAGAGCTCGTCACGTGACAAAAAAAGCCTACGTTGAAGGCTGACTCGGACCTTGGTTGTTGGAAAAATAGCGACCAACCCTGGTGTCAACACGTGTCCAAAAATGGTTGGCGTGGCAGACACGTTGGATTTGGCACAGTAAAAATGTGACACGTGGCCTAATCACTGGATTTTTCACGACCACGCCACGTGTCACAATGTGGTCGTAGAAATTCCAGCAACTACGCCACGTGTCACGTTGTGATTTAATTTCTTACACGTGGCGTGGTCGCGGAAATTCCAGTGACTACGCCACGTGTCACGTTGTAATTGATTCCCATTGTGGTCGCTGAGAAAGCTGCGACCAAATTCTGTTCATTCTTCCGCACCCCTATTTGCAACCAACAAACACTATATATACCCCGTTCCCCCCACCAATCTTCAAACCAGTTCTACACACAGGTATGAACATTTTAATTTTGCTGTTTATTTCGTTTCATTTTATATATAAATAATTATATACAATTTTAATTTATTTATTTTGTTTTGTGTAGATAAGTCGAAATTAAATGGCGCCTACATTAGTTGTTGTATGTGCTAAGGGAAGAGTCATAGAAACTGAGGAAGGAGTAAAATTTGAATGATCTAGGAGGATTATAAAAATAGAAAGAAATATTAGTTTTATTGAGTTAAAAAAAATAGTACGTCTAAAATTAAAATTACAAGATAATGAAGTAATAAGATGCATTACTACTAGATATTTTGTAGATAATAAATATGCATTATTTGAATTAGTTGAAGATAGTGATGTCAATCTTATGATAACAAATTTTGAACAACCGGGGTTAGGTCATATAGAATTATGTGTTGAAATAGTTATTGGAGGTAGTGTGTCGTCGTATAATGAAGGTGGTGCATTTGAGTCAAATATTTGTAGGACGTACGATGAAGGTGGTTTGGGAATAAATTCAAGTGAAGAAGATGAAACTTATATCGTCTTAGATTCATTTGGGGATTCGTCTTCTGATAGTGAAGATTTTGAAGGTCATTTACCTGAATCAGATGATGATGAAGTAAATGTTGATATTAACAGCTTAGGTATGAACGTCCAACCAATTGCATTACCTAATTCAGTAACAGGTGAGATTCTTTGTCAATGTGTTAAAATTAAGTATTGTAAAAGAATGTATTTAACTGTATAGTGATGACATTGCAGGCGATAGCCAACAACCGTTTTGGCACAATACACCCCATTATACTCAAATAAATTGGGATCACCCTGGTGAAGAAGATTTGTTTGGTGTTAGTGGTCGTACAAGTTGGGTGGAAGGTCAAGAATTATTTGTGGGTTTGGAATTTGAAGATAAAAAAAGTGTTCAAAAGGTCCTAAAACTGTACATGATGAATGTACATCAAATTTCGAAAGTCGTTGAGTCTAAACCACATAGATATGTCGTTAGATGTCATGATGTTAGATGTCCTTTTTATATGCGAGCCAGTTTATCAAAACGGACACAGAGATGGAAAGTCATACAATGGGGAGGACCACATAGTTGTTTATATGCTAGTTTGAGTCAAGACCACGTAAATCTTAATTCTGATTTGATCAGCACATGCATACTAGGTACATATTAGAGTTGTAGTTGAATGATTGTTTTATCTCTTATTTTTATCGTAATTGATTTTTTTTACAGACATGAGCAGAGAAGATCCATCAATTAAAGTTGCACTTGTTCAAGAGAGAGTGTCTAGCATTTTCAATTATAAAATTTTGTACAGGAAGGCATGGTTAGGAAAGCAAAAAGCAATGATTATGATATATGGGGATTGGGCTGAGTCATATGCAGAACTTCCTGTCTGGCTTGAATACATGAGAAAACACTCTCGAGGTTCATATTATGAAATTTGTGATGATGATTTTTTTGTTGGTAACACTCTTAGTAATGAATTTAGACAATTTGATCGTGTGTTTTGGATGTACAAGCAATGTGCCGATACATTTAAATTTTGTAAGCCTATTATACAAGTGGATGAGACTCACCTGTATGGGAGATATAAAGGAACCTTATTAATAGCAACTTCACAAGACGAAAATGAGAGTGTGCTACCTCTTGCGTTTGTTGTTGTTGAAGGGGAAACACTATCAGCTTGGTCGTGGTTCTTAAGGCTGTTACGTCAACACGAGACTGACAAATTAAGGATCTCGATCATTTCCGACAGGCATCGTAGCATAAAGTCAGCCATAGATGATGACCAAAATGGTTGGAGTCGGCCACATGCATATCATTTTTATTGCATTAGACACATTGCTTCTAATTTTAATCACAAATTCAAGAATCAGAAACTAAAGAGCATGTTGGTTAAATTAGGTATGCATATTTTTAAAACACAACTTGAATTATATTTTCATTCGTACGAGAATCTTATTCCATTTTATAATTATTGACAATTTTTTTTTGTAGGTTATACTCCTTGTAAACATATATTTGACAGAAATCTGGAAAAATTTTGTGAATCAAGTGCTGATGTTTGTAGATGGATAGAAGGGATTTCAAAGGAAAAATGGAGTATGGCATATGATGAAGATGGATGCCGGTATGGCCACATGACAACAATTTTTTCTAAATGTGTTGATAAGGTCTTTAAGGGATGTAGAAATCTTCCAATTTGTGCCCTGGTTAAGGCCATATATAGCAGATGTAGAGAGTATTGTGTTGAAAGGGGTCGTCGTGCTCAACAAGAAATGTTGGAAGGTCAAGTTTATTGTTCAAAAGTGATGCAAGTGCTTCGACGTTATCAAGATAAAACATCTTCTCATACTGTTCGTGTGTATAACATTCAACAGACTAGATTTGAAGTTGAAGAAGCATTTAATCCCCGTACACAGCGTGGAGGCCAAAAATGGACAATCATCCTATCTGAACTATATTGTCAATGTGGACGTTTTAAGGCTTTCCATTATCCTTGTTCTCACGTGATAGCTGTTTGTGGACATGTTTCAATCGACTTTTTTCAGTTTGTTGATAATGTTTACAAAAATGAATATATCTTGCAAGCATACTCCGCAGAGTGGTGGCCTTTGGGGAATGAAGATGCTATGGTACATATTGAGCAACCTTGGAAGTTAACCCCCGATCCAGCAACGCTTAGAGGGAAAGGTAGACCCAAATCAACAAGAATCAGGAACGAAATGGATTGGAGTGAACCATCGCAAAGATGACAAAGATGTCGAAAATGTGGTCAAGAAGGGCATAACAGAAGTGCTTGTCCCACAAATCAACAAGATTAGTGTTACTGTTATTTTTAAAGTAATAATAGTCGTGGTTCAATTATTATATTGCCTAAAACCTTTTGATTTAACACATAGGTAATTTTATCATTCAAAATTTTATAATACCGACATCGCATTTTCATAAGAAACATAATTAATTACATAATTAAAATGTCAAGAAAATGTCTACATATCATAAAATTTCCTACATAAATAATAAGTCCTATACTAGATAATGAAAAACTACTGATCATGATGATGTCGGTGACCATGTCGCCCATGCCTACCACCCGTTCCACAAGGGGGATCATAGTGTCTCGCATGCCTATCAGGATTACGGCGAGGCGGACGTACCTGACTCGTACCTGCAACATCAAAATGTTGTCCTACATCACCCGCAAACAGATCATCCATATAAGCTAAGTCAGCGGGGATATCATAAGGTGGGCCTGCCTGAGATATAGGCGTCCTGATGTCAATAGAGGCAGTGCCCATAGGTGAAGTACCAAATAAATCATGTACAACAAAATTGGTGTCATCCTGAAAAGGCTGTAATGCTGGTGATGGATGATACGAGACAGTATGTGTATGATCAGGTGATGACTGCGACACTCCGGGATAATGGTACATCGGAGGAAACTGAGAGGGTGCCTGAGTATACTGTGACGGTGTATAATACATGCCATGAGGAATCTCTGGAATCGGAGGAATAATATGAGGTTGGGACTCCATCATCGTACGACCTCTGGCAATACCACCAGTCTCAACAGTATTAATCGAAAGCTGGACATCATCAACATGAATCCTCTCAACACCCAGAGGGGCACTGGTAGCTGGCGCTAATACTCGCCTAACCTCAGTACTAATCATGGCCAACCTCCGAGTGATGTCCCTTATCATATCCAATGTCAAAGTACTGAAACCTTGTGGAGTGGATAGAAACGCATGGTTCTCCACCACTTCACCCTGAAACAACAATTTAGATATTAGTGAAAAACAATGTTAATAAACATATAAGGCAAACTAAACATTTTAAATTAGATTAAAGACCAAGGCAGCTGCGTGGGCGTGTTTCGGGTCGACAAACATAAGAGTTTTCTTCCTATACCAGATCATATAATCATCATTGTAACTCAAAGGGCGTGAATGCGGGATCTTTGTCAAACAACATACTCGTAGCCGATTCTCGCGATACCTAGAATAGATCGTAGAAGAGTAGCCCAATCTTTGGTCATGTTTCCCTCTCGAGTGTCACCGGTGAAGACCGCTAATTGAGAAGGCGCAACAGAAATAAACTGCCTCATGCCAAACTGCCTCAGGACCCTATCTTGCTGGTGCCACTCAGCAATCTGAAAACAAAGAAGTGGCACAATAGCTCACCAAATAGGCTGACCAGCACGACATATCTCAGGTACATACTGTAATATAGCACCACTATATGGCTCCCAAATAAACTGCACAAATAGAAATTACAACTTTAAATATTTTAAAACATATACAAAAAAATTTCATATAAATAAAATGTTTAAGTATATTACCTCTTCATTAGTAAGAAGATCTAATGCGTGTCTAATCACTGGGACATCATGATCAAAATGAATGTTTTCCATAACAGGTAACCACCTACACAATAAATACACATTAATCTTATTCAGTTATTATAATTAACAACAAATTAAAAAAAAAAAAAACAAGTTGCTTCTAATGGACATACTCGTGAGCTATCGGTGAGTGTGGTAGTCTAGGTGCAATGACTCGTGGCATAGTGCAAGCAAACCTCTCCCAAGCCCATAACTGCACTAACACTATCATGCCACCAATGTTCACGTTCTCTACATTAGTTGCATTGCACAACTCTCTGTATAGAAATCCTAATAAAGCACTACCCCAGGCATAGGTAGTGATCTCCCCAAAATCAGCGAGGAACTGCAACCATTTGAGGGATACTCGTGATCCACTCCTATCAGGAAACATAATACCACCGATAAATCATAAAATCCATACACGTGCGTATCTACGTAGTGCTACTGGATCGTCTAAAAATGGTGTAATGTCTCCAAAGTTCTCAGTTACCCAACTGAGCTTCACTGACGATCCCTTCACAACATCTGGTGTTGGTCTAATACCCAACACCGCCTCGCATATATCAGACCATCAGCCATGGGTGTCTGCAATCAAAGGTCTGCCATCAATAGGTACACCCAATAACATAGCCACATCCTGCAGAGTAATAGTGCACTCTCTGCAGCGCATGTGAAATATATGAGTCTCTGGTCTCCAGCACTCCACGAAGGCATTCAAGAATCCCTGATGTACCTGCGTAACACAAAATTATAAACATATCAAATAATAAAGTAAATACGTAAGTAAAATACTAAAGAAAATTACTTAATAAACATAAAATAAAAAAATTATTAAGTACGTAAGTCAACTAGTAAATACTAATTAAATTTAAATAGGTAAATAAACTACTAAAGAAAAATAAATACGTAAGTCAACAATACACAAAATTAAAATAAATACTAACTTATATAAACACATTTACACCTATAATAATTTGTGAAAATATTACCATAACACATATACTAACTACAATTAAATAAAACAAATTACCGTAACACTACAATTAAATAAAAAATTATTAACGTAAAATAATAATTTATTACTTGAATACATAATAATTTTTTACTACTAAATAATAATTTATTACCTTAATCACTATTTAAATAATAACTTACTAAATTAAAACACTAATAATATATTACGGTAATCACTAATAATACTAACAATTAAAATAATAAAAATAATTATCTAACCACCTATTTTAAATTTACTGTTTATAATACTATCTTAAAATCTAACCACCTAAAAATCTAACCAAAAAATATTATTGTCTATAATACTATCTAAACATCTAACCACCTATTTTAAATATTACTGCCTATAATACTATCTTAAAATCTAACCACCTATTTTAAATATTATTACCTAAAAAACTACCTTTAAATCTAACCACCTAGAATAATTCTAATTTCATCAATAAAAATTATTTATAATTTCGAAATTAAAAAATAAAAAATATTTGAAATACCTTCAAGTAGCCAATCTTACACACCCACAGAAAATCAGCTTCTTTAAGGAGGTCCACGATAACATCTGGTATGGTGGGTCGTCCTAAATATAGTGGCGGTTTCCTTCGTAGTACTAACCGCCTACATTCTCCACTATTCCATACATGTTGGGAAATGTGAGCTTTCTAAAGCTACAACACATCTCCCTCAACTGGACCACACTCAATAACTAATCTATCGGAAGAAGACGAGGATGTCATGGTAAAAAAACAAGATTGACCAGAGCACTGTAAAGGAGGGAAGTAAAATTTTTTAACTTCCACCTCCTTTTATAATGGTCCCGGAAGTGGGGCGCGGGGGTAACGCAAAAGGTGGTTGCGGGTTAATCCGCGACCAGGCCTGGTCGTTGGAAATGTCGCGACCAGGTGACGTCATCCATAAAAACTCGCCACTCCCCTCTCGACACGTGGTGCCACGAGAGTTGGTCGCTGCAAACCCAGCGACCACGCCTCGTGGCAATACGACAGGACATTGTGACACGTGGCGTGGTCGCGAAAAATCCAGCGACTACGCCACGTGTCACATTTTTACTGTGTCAAATCCAACGTGTCTGCCACGCCAACCATTTTTGGACACGTGTCGACACTAGGGCTGGTCGCATTTTTTCCAGCCACCAAGGTTCGAGTCAACCTTCCACGTAGCTTTTTTTGCCACGTGGCGAGCTTTCATGGAGTCGCAGAAATGGCAGCGACCAGGTAGTCGCGCCACGTACCGCACCGACCCATTTTGATAATATGTTTGCAACTGTACCCATTTTCGTATTTTCTTTTGCAAATTTTTCTATTACCGTCAAAAAGCCTAGAATGTTTCATATAAGGCATATTTTTAACCTCTAAAATTTTGTTATATAATTATTGAAAGTTTTTGATAATTTTTATGAGAAATATATATGATATTAATAAGAAAAATTTTCTATTTACTAAAATATGTAATTTTATAAAAAAATTAATTATTTTTGGACAGTGTATATATACACGATAAATATTAGAAATTTTAAATTGAAGTAAAAATAGGTAATTAAGATTCATATGATTGAGGATTAATTATAAATTAAAAAATTATATAGTTTTGAAAGAAAAATTATAGAACAAAATTTGTACAAATTTAATATGAAATCAATTTTGGAAATTTATTTAGAAGAAATCAAGAACTAGAAAAATATAAAAAATAATTAATGAAATATATGAAATTTAATCTTAATTATGATATGTTCAAACTAATTTAGTTAAATGATTTAGTGGTTAGAACTAAATAAAGATTAGATTAATCAAAATTAAGATTAATTGTTATCATAAGATTATTTACGTAAATTGTTTGTTGAAATAATTATCTTTTAATTTGTATAAACATTTTAGAAAATTTTAGTAATAATGTCATGCTTATATAATGATTGTATCATGTATGTGTAGTGATGATGTCATGTTTATGCAATGGTGATATTATATTTAAACAGTAATGATGTCGTGCTTATACAGTAATGATATTACGAAGATTTCAAATTGATTTTTGAATGCATGCTTCAAATTAATTGAAATATTCGAATTGAATTTTCACGTGAATTAGGATTTCCAAACCAAATTTACAAATAGACAAATGGATGACTTAGATATCATAAAAAGTTCAAATTGAATTTTACTAATTCAAAATGAATGGTTCATATTGTAACTAGTATTTTAGTTAAGATTTGTTGCACTTTCTGGAGTATTTCACATGAAGAAGTATAGAAGGCAAGACAAACTTCTTCTTCTTCTTTTTTATTTTTTTTATTTTTTATATTTTTTTAACTTTCTCATAGAATCATGGCGGCTTGGAAGAATTTAGAAATCAACATTTTTTTTTCTCTCTCTAATACTTGCTTTGAACTACCCACTGATATTTTAAGAAGTCATTATTCCATAGTTAAAATCTAATGAAAAAACTTAAACTAATTTATAGAATAATTAAATAGTTAAGTTTCGTGATGACATGAATATTAATATATTTTTTTTATAAATTATCTGTTGGTCTAAAATTTGTAATTCAAAATGAAAGGGTTTGCTTTGACCGTTAAGAGTAGTTGATAACTCATTTCCTTCTGTTAATCCTAGGAAAATCAAACACAAAATCCATAGAAATATCTATCTAAAGAGAGGTAGAGATAGACGTATATAATCCATGATTCATCATTTTAGACTTTGCCCTATACACTTATGCAGAAACCTATAAACATCTCTTTTCATATGTGACCAATAAAAATGTTCATACAATATGACTAAAGTCTTTTTATCTATATCAAAATGTTTCATGATGCCTCACTCATGTGCTTCACAAACCAAAAGTTCTCTTAAGGATGCTTAGACATACACAAACAATTTTTCTTGAAAAGATAATCATTTTGCCTATAAAAATCCTTATGAACACTTTGCACATACATCATGTACACTTTGCCAGAATCCTCATAATTTGAATACAAGTCCTTAATGTGTTCAAAACCTAGCATCTTAGTTTTTAGCATGGTAATCAAAGTAAATCTTCTATTAAGTGCATCAGCAACCACATTACAATCACCCTTTTTATATTTAATTATATAAGAAAATTGTTCAAAGAATTCAACCCATCTTGTGTGCCTCTTGCTTAATTTTCCTTGTCCTTTGAGGTGCTTCAAAGCTTTATGATCTGTGTTGAAAATGAACTCTTCATGTAAGAAGTAGTGTTGTCACACTTGAAAAGCTCTCACCATAGTATACATTTCTTTGTCATATGTTGAATAATTGATATGATCACCCTTGAGCTTTCCACTAAAATATGCAATCTGATGGCCTCCTTGGATCAACATCACGTCAACATCTATATTGGAAGCATCACATTCAAATTCAAATGATAAAGCAAAGTTAGGTAATGCAAGAATAGGTGCATGAGTTAATTTTTTCTTAAGACTTTAAAAAGTTTTTTCTTACTTAGACCGCTAAAAAAATGAAATTTCCTTTTTAACTACTTCATTGAGAGGTAAAGCAATTGTACTAAAAGCTCTAATAAACCTTTTATAAAAACTAGACAAATTATGAAAACTCCTAACATCTTTTACACAAGTAGGAGTGAGCCAATCTTGTATAGCTTTTACCTTACTCTCATCAACTTGAACTCCTTAGGAGCTCATTACATAACCGAGAAAAAATATCTTATTTGTGGAGAAGATGCATTTGTCCTTGTTGGCATAAAGTTGTTCCTTCTTAAGAATTTTAAAATTTAAAATTATCCTAATTGGAATTATATTCCTCTTTAATTAAACTAATGAATTTTTATACTTATTAATATAAGTTGAGTGAGTTAAAGTTCTATTGAGTAAACGCTTTATATTTTTAGATTCAGAATAAAATTTGGAGTAAGGAAGTGATTTGTGATATTTTATTAAAGATTAGTAAAAATACACCTAAGTGCTCACTTATGTTCATTTGACTGTTTTGCCCTTAATTTTACAGAACCCTAGGCATTGATTACTTCTACTCATGTAGTCGTCTAGTATTCCCTATTCTATTCATTCGTTTAGCGTTCAAAAGGTCATAATCACCATTCTTATCTTTCTTGCACCTTTCAACTTTCACTATTTCTGAAAACTCCTCTTTCTTCCCCCTTCTCCTCCACTCTTGCAACCCATATTTTTCCTTCTTCATCGGTGGTGCCAACTAATGCAAAAAAGGAGTTAGGCTTAAATTTACTTCACTATTCTCTTTTCCTTCACTTTCAAGTTTTCCTTATGAGCAAGCATAATAAGTGCAACTTTTCCTCCTATTTCCCTTTTTCTTTTGCAAAACATTATCTTCTCCATATTTATTTGTTTAGATCCTCCAAAAGAAAGTTAAGGAAATTCCTTCTTCCATTATTCCTCCTCGCACGTTTTTCACTTTAGAGGTCTTAGCGGGAAGGCTTTAATGTTTTTCCTCTATAGTTCAAGTCTTACTCTCCTTTAACTGCTTATTCACCAGTTTCAGGTAAGGATAGTAAAACGCAATAATGATGTTATGCTTTGTTTGTGAAAGTTTGGCATTGTGGACTTATGACTTCATTGTAGGATTTTGATATGTACGAATGTTTAGAGTGCTTCTTGAAGTAAAAATGTTACTAATGTATTATTTTTAAAGATATGTATTTGTTGAATATGTTGTGGCATTGTACATGATGTGTTGTTCTTGAGAGGAGATGTGGTTGATGAATGATTAGTGTCATGGTTGGGTGGGAGTAAAGTCTAGGAAAACTTGGAAGGTAAGTAGCCTAGTTAAAAGCACCTTAGTATTTGAGGTCTTAATAGTTGACCTTTTTAATTAGGCACAATTGACTTAAAAATCAATCTCAACAAATTAGTTATAGTAGTTTAGACTCTGAAGCATCTTTGGTTGGGTCCAAAAAGCTTAAAATTAGAGTTTGACCCATAGAACTTGTATTTTGGTAAAATTAAGATCTAGAAAGTTATATTTTGAATTAGACACTTTGGATTAGTAATAAACCCTTAAACACTCTTAAAATAAGAATATAAACATATCAGAGTACTAAAGAGTGATTTTAGGGAAGAGTTAGAAAGTTGAAAGGGATCCAAAGTTCACAAAATGCAATAAAACTCCGCATTATTGTGTTGTCATCCCACGCTATGTGTGAGCATGTGTTAGCTCTGAATGTGAGGCCCGCTGAGGGCCTCTAGTGTTGTCATGCACCCACGTCAAGCATAAGCTCAGGCTGACGCTTAACATGAAAGTCTAGAGAACTCATGAGTACATCTTGAGGTTCACGCCAAGCGTGCCATGTGGGCTATGCTTAGCGTGAGGGGTCAAAGACTAAGGTAGTCTTTGGAGTTCTACATTGAGCGTCACATGGTGGTGACATTGAGCATGAATGAACATAGACTTAATGAGAGTCTTTAGAGCTCAACGCTGAGTGTGGAAGGTGATTCATGTTCAATGTGAGTCCTCTGTTTTCTTGTGTGATTCATTTGCCCTATTGTGGAGTGTTTTCTTGGTTATGATGACTTTATGGCCCCTTTCATCATGTGTTCATGTTTATTTGATGGTAATGTCCATAATTGGTTATTGATGAATTTATAGGTGAGTGGATATGATGATTTATTATAGGGGAAACATCTTGCATTTGTTTAAATGATTTGGAGGATTATGATGATCAATGTTTCATGAGATATGGGGGTGTATGATCATTGTGTGAGATACTTAATTGTTCGTTTTGGATATGTATGTGGGACATGAGTTTTGGTGTTGTGAAAATTGGAAAAATCATGATAATTGTTCCATAAGTATATTTTGTTAAAATGAGGATAATATGAAACTAATATAGTAGGTCCCTAATTGGGCGTTTGAGAGATAGAGACTTTAGGATTTTAAGAGTTGATACTTAGTGGGGAAACCTAACATTATAGTCGATCACTATGAGTGGATAATGCATCTCGTTACAATACTAGTGGCCTTGACCGGTACTATATAGTTTTCACTAATGAGAGTGTTCGAGGTAGCATATATTCCCAAACATTGCTTACTAATTTTGATGGTACCACATGACATGATTAAGCGAAGTGAGTTCACATACCTCATTTTGAGTCGTGCATACTATTATATGATTTTGTGCTTATATAATTAATATATATATTTACCTTATTTGAATATATTTATACTTATTTTTATAACCTATCTCTTTGATGTTTTATGTTTTGACACGTGGATGTTTAAGTGAATAGAAGATTAATAAAATGACTATTTTAAATAAAAATATTTTTTAGAGCTAATTTTTATCAAAAATGTTATTAGATTTTTCTTTCACAAAATTACATTTAGATATTTTTTCCTTAAAATCTCTTATGTCCTTGAATTATACTATTGTTATCATATTCGTTTCTAAATTTAGTCCAATATTTTTAATAGATTATCAATAATTAAAATATTTTATCTTACAATATGAATTAATTATCATAATAAATATTAGATATAATTTATATGTTAAAAAATTATCATAAATTTTAATTATATCATATTTATTATAAATCTTTAATTATATTCAAAATATTTGTTTATTATTTTTATTATATAAAATAAATAACTATTTTGTACATACTAATTAGTAGAATTGGGCAGAAGGATTTACCCACCACTTACATTTTTATTCGCATAATCTGCATCTACTCGTAATTTAAATGGATTCAACTTTAATAAGCTTCCAATTATACTGCAAAATAAATGAGTTAACTAGCGCTCAAAAATATTATAAAAAATATAAAATTTTAAAATATAAGTCATAAAATATAATATAAGCAGAGAATTTGTGTTATTAGCTTTGAACTTTTTACCCACACGCTTTATCTACGTTAAACAGTTATTAGACTAATAAAAGTGAAGGTTTCGGATCGGATTGCACCAAAATAATGTCATGCGTGGAAGCTATTTGAAAGAGAAAAAACTAAATCTCTTCCCTTTTAGAGAAAATTTTTTGTAAAGTCAGTAAGTCACACATTTACATTTATGCTAAGTCACGAAACAAACTCACGTTTCCAATATCATTATCTTATATTTATTTTTTAAAACGTAATAACTAATAATAATTTAAATTTATTAAGTTAATTGTAAATGTCTGTTAATCCAATTTTAACCTCTTTTTTTTTGTTAGGTTATGATTGAGATCGGGTAATATATCATGCGCCTAGTGGCAGTAGTAATGGACTAGTGGGAGAGAAATACAGCACAGTAACTTGTGATTCTTTTCAAATATAAATACAGCGTTCATTCTCTGAAACCTCTCTGCTATCACAATCTAGGGTTTTACCGTTTTTGGCAAAACCCTCCCTTCATCCATGGCTGAAGGTGATGCACCCGAAGTCGTCGATCCCAACACCGCCGTCGCCTCCGCCGTAGACATGGACGTCGAGGCCGGTGATAACGGCGGCGAGACAAACCAGAAGCGCGCACGGGAGGAAGAAGAGCCTCAGGACGATGACGTTGCGAAGAAGCAGAAGGTGGACGAAGAAAAGTCCGTGGAGGAAGAACGGCTAGAGAAACTCGATGATCAGGAAGAAAAGGAAAAGGAATCGGAAAAAGAAGAAGAAGAGAAAGAAGCAAATGCTTCGGTGAACTTGGGACACAAGACCTTCGTTTCTTCCTCAGACATGTTCCATTACTTCTACAACTTTCTTCATACCTGGCCTCAGAATCTCAATGTTAACAAGGTATTCCCAATAATAACGCTTTATTTTTCTTCCCTTTAGTTTAACGAATGTGGAATGTCCTGTTTGATTTTCTATGATTGTGATTTTCTGGAATAATTTCTGTCTAAACAATATGATAGCGCCTGTGGAGTTTAATGGTTTCTGTCTCGATTGATGCTGTTGTTGTGTCCATTCCTCACTGGTTATGTTTGTAGACTTTTCTTAACATTACAAGTATGATTTTCCAATATTTTTATGTGAAAAAGGAAGAAACCCCTGTTTGCATAAGACTATTATGTTGCATTGTGCGCATGTTTTGTTTTTATGTTGGTTTTTCATTGATTGTGCTCACCCCTGCTATATTTTTCTCTGAAAGCTGTTGCTTCATGTGTTGTGTTTCTCTGATTTTGTAGCCTTATTGTTCAATCTATAGATTTTATTTGCACGCTTGATGCTAAAAGGAGACACTTGCTATCCTGTGGCTTTTGTAATCTGATTATTGTGGTTTTTCAATCTTGGCCGAAATGCGTGTTTTCTTGTTGCTAGCCGTCTTAGGTACTATTTTATCTACATATTGCTGTCAATAATGTAATTTCAGTGCAAAGTCTATGAATGCATTCGAATTATTTGTTTCAATTAATGGGTTTTTTAACCACTTTTCAGTGCCACCAAAGTGTAATATAACAACACAATATCACTGCCTATTTGAAAAAGCGCATTGTTAAATGTCATCAACTGTTAAATTGGGATTTGACTGTTTACAGTTCCATTTTAGTATGTTTTCATATTTTGGTAACCTATGATTCTGTCCTGATGTCGCAGTACAACATTTACTTACTGTGAATTCATATTGTCTTGTTTTGTGTGGCAGTATGAACATCTGATGTTGTTGGAATTGCTTAAGAATGGCCATGCTGAGCCTGATAAAAAGATTGGTGGAGGGATTCGTGCTTTCCAAATCCGCAAGCATGCTACCTTCAACAGTAGGTGCTTTTTCTTAATCAGGGAGGATGATTCTGTTGACGATTTTAGCTTCAGAAAGTGTGTGGATCACATTCTTCCCTTGCCAGAAGAGATGCATTTGAAATCTGATGCAAACAAGGCATTGGGTGGTGGTGGAAAGCATCGTGGATATGGAGGAAAGGGTGGTAGAGGGAGGGGTGGAAGAGGAGGTGGGCGTGGGAGAGGAGGAAAGTGGAGACATTAACAACAATAGTTGCTGCTGGTCCGAGTTAATATCCTGGGATCTAATATGTTTTTTGCATACTTGGCCCTGCATATTTCATGTTTTATGCTAGTTTATAATTCAGGTTTTGATGGTACACTTATTTATATTTATGAAGCTTTTTGAGCTATACCGCGCCCCATTTTGATTATGGGTGCTGATGAATCGAACCAAACTGAACTGTATGCTTAGTTTGGTTTGACTTATAAGAAATAGTTTGTTTTAAAATTTGACATGCTTTTAATATGAGCCGGTTTTTGATAGAGTGAACTTGGGTCTAATCAAGCATATGCAGTATTTGGTTGAATTTGCATTGGATAACATGAACAAGATGTCAAGATGATGCCACAAACAATTCGATTATGCTATAGGGGTTATTCAACTCACCAACTTATTTTTCCCTTTAAATAAACAACGTGTGGCTGGGTGGGGAGAGCTATTTTGTTGGGTTAATATATACTTTAAATTATTTTCATTTTTAAAATTTGGTAAAATTTTAATATAAAGCTGTTAAGAATTTCAAATTTCCATTTCATTTTGGTTTGAAACGTGTTCAAAACTTAAGGTCTTGCTTGATCTAAGGAAATGTTTTCTTCTTTTATTTCATATTTTTATGTTTTGAAAATTGCCTTTAATTTTCTTCTTTTATTTCATATTTTTATGTTATGAAAATTGTTATCATTTTAAAATTTTTTAGAATTGAGAAAATATGTTTTAATTTTATTGTAATTATGTTTTTATCATTGGGTTTTTATTTTCAGTTTTTGAAAATGATTCATTTTTAATTTCAGTTTTTATTTAAAAAATATTTTTAGAAAAAATATAAAGGAAAAGGGAAAACCAAAACATGTCCTATTTCAAGTAAGAAGATGATTATGAAACGAAATATATCTGATAATTTTATTGTCGTTAGTATTGAAGACAAAAATTCACAAAAAGAAAAATGAAAGACAAGTATTGGAGACAAAACATTTAGTAACTTCTTAGCGAGTGAAAACGGGCTGAATTGACTTGTATCTGTATCCATACTTCAACTCCAGTATATCTTCGGTTTCAAAACAAATCTCAGGATCATTAAAAGTAAAAGAAAAAAGAAAAATGGATCTTCAAAAGTATTCTCAAAAGGATTTTATTTCTAAAGAAAAGAACAAAATAATTTTCAAAATTTCTGTTTAAATATCTGAAAGACCAGAACTTCTTGTTTAAGGACTTCAAGATCCCTTGGTGTCCAAGACCTGAATTTCTTCTTGACATATAATAACATTTGACATTTTTAGGTCGGGAATACACTTTTATAATAATATATTAATTATTAGTTTACACAATAATTCTGCAATACATTTTTATGGGGCAAGTTAGTGAATTATATTTCAAATAGTTATTTATTACTAGTATTAAATATTTTGACCTATAATATATTTATTTTATTATTTTAGTTCTTAAAATTTTATTATTATTTTAATTATATTAAAGTTTATTTTCTTAGTCTCTACTGTTAAATCTCATTTATCATAAAATAAATATCCTTTTATTGTTTTTTAATCTCTAGAAAAGTTTATAATCACTTTTAGTCTCTATTCAAATTTTATTTCATTGTCTTTTTTATAAAAATATGTTGATAGGTAATACTTAACTACAAATTTAAAAAGTAACATTATATATTATTGAGATTAAAATAATAAAAAATTATACCGACCAAAATCATAAAACAATTTTATTTTAGATTGCAAGAACACGTTTAAACAAGTATTATATTGTCTCCTAATTTAAACTAAAGAGTTGATTTATTTTAGATATTAAATATATATTTTACTTTCACGAGGCCACTTTAGCTAACATAACTTGTTGAACCATATTTTTAAAAATTTTTACTATCATATTTTCTTAATTCAATCGTTTGATTTTTAATTTTTACTAAAAATCTTTAAACTTGCAACCCATATTCTTTAAAAAGACTTAAATTCACTTTTAATCCTCATGGTTGCGTGATTTTGCAATTTTAGTTTATAAAAATATTATACATTTGATCCTTACATTTTTTTTCCAAAATAGTTGAGCAATTTACTAGTTATGTTTATTCACTTTTTAGTGGAAATCATTGTATAATTGTTGTAAATTTACACAATTTATGATATTTTAAGCATCAAAATTGCTGACTTAGTTTTGAAATAATAATAATAATAATAAATAATAATAATAATAATAATAACAGTAATAATAATAATAATAATAATAATAAAATAATGGCAAACACATATATTATTATTACTTTCAATAATATGTTTTTATAAATGATAATTATACTGTAAATTAATTAAAAATTATGATTGATATGATTTTTAAAATACTTTATCATAAAATGTTAATAAACATATTATACATAATGATTTTGATTGGATGTTTACGTAAAACTATTTTTTTGTTAGTACATATCCATTTAATTCATTTTTAATGGTTTAATACTTTCTTTAAAAAACCTACATTATTATCTTCTTTCTTTTAGAACATATTTTGATTAAAATATATCCATTTTTAAAAGTACAAATAAAACGGATCTTATAATAAATGCCCTGAAAGTAAGTAATTTTACGAAGAATATGATTAGCAGCACTATTTATTTTTTCGTATTAAAGGGACATAATTAAGCAATTATTTTCTGCATATCTAAAACAGTAAATTATGAACTGATAGTTTACATCACTCATCAAAACTGAAATTTAACTGTGATTGGAGAATTTGATCGCTGAGTCGGTTACATTATACATCTCCATACAATAATAATTATTATTATTTCAAGAAAAGAAATATTATGGCAAGAGCAAAAAAAATTCCCTAATGAATATACTCCTATACCGTATCTATCATTCTCAAATTCCAAATTCCAAATTCCAATTACACTGCCTATCAAAAACAAGTTTCAATTATACTATATTTATGAACTTTACTACTACTATTTACGATCATCATTTCAATTTAATATTACTGTGAAGCTAGGTTTAGGTTGAAGAAGATCTTTCATTAGATTAGAGTTGCAACCGTTTAGCCACTAATCAATTATTAGTTCTCCCTAAGAAAGATAAAACGAGTGCCGCAAATAATTATTGGTTCCAAGAATACCAATAATTATTGGTACTGATATCTCTCCACCCAAAAAAATATCATTTTTGTACTGAGAATTACGAAAGAAATAATTAACATTTAGTGTATCTTAAAAATTACTACTAATTTTAATTTACGTGATCATAGATCATTTTATTATAAAATCACTATAAATTTATTTATAAAGACGAATAATTTTCATCTCTCATTGGATAAAAAAAACTAAAAAATGAAATTGAACAATAACTACACATTATATAGAATTAAAGTCCAGGCATATCTTGGTAATTGAATTCATCTTGTAACTCATAGTAGCGCACACGTTAAACAATAAATTGTGCGGCGCGCACATTCTCCAAAAGTTAATTACCTCACCAGTTTCATTGATTCATTATCCTCATCATGAAATTACTTATTTCGAATATATATTGCTAATTCCTCTGTTCATTTTACACCATGTTACCACCTTAGACATGGATAATCACTACCTCACGTTTTGGAAGTCTAATTATGAAATTGATGAAAACCCATTTGCATCAATGAGCCAATTTTCTTCATATGATTATTGCAGGTAAAACAAACTTGTTTTTGCTTCACCTTGTAAATATCTCCATATTTTCTAGTTTCCATGTGTGATAAATTTAACATGTTATTAATATCTTTAATTTTTGCAGGGGAAATGCTAATGATGGTTATCCCTGGCCTTATGAATTTACTTTGCAAGATTATCCTTTTATGGATTGTTATTATCCTCATGACATATTATATGAAACTCTGCCCATTGCGCCAACCCCACTAACCATGCAAGGTTAATTATTATCAATGAGTTTTTTTTCAAGTTTTCATGCTACTAATACTATCCATAGTTCTCTTATTTGTTTTGATATATGGTATCTTTTAAGTTGCTTTTGCAGGCTATGACTTTTGTGATGTTAAGAATGTGCTTTCTGAGTTGAACGAAATTGATGGTTCAAATCATAATAAACCTATGTTTTCATCAATCAATGGTGGAGAAAGTTTGAATGAAATGAAGGGAGATGTGAAGAGTATGCAATGTAGAGAAGAGAGAAGTGGCAGTGCGAGAACGTTGTCAAGGAAAACCGTTTCTCAATACTTTTACATACCAATTTCTCAAGCAGCTAAAGAGCTTAATGTGGGCCTCACACACTTGAAGAAAAGGTGTAGGGAGTTGGGAATTCAGAGGTGGCCACATAGGAAGCTAATGAGTCTTCAAACTCTTATAAAGAATATACAAGTAAGTTCTCATTTTGTAATATTGTGAATATGGTTTTTATTTGTTGATTTTAGAAGTTTTCGTCATCACTAAGGTTTTAAAGAGTGGTCACAATTTAGTTATTTTATCTCAATCGTTTATCAATTATGGATAAATTTAGTTGATGAAGCTACAATTGGGGAAATTTTTTTATGTGATTGTATACTGCTTTTTTAAAAGCTTCATTATCACTAATATTATTCTTATATTTGTTTTTCAAATGGGTGGGTTATGCAGGAGCAACGAGAGGAGGGGCAACAAAATGATGAAAAAATAAGTGCTGCCATTGAGATGTTGGAGAGAGAAAAAAGGATGGTGGAGGAAATGCCTGATTTGGAACTGGAAGATAAAACAAGAAGGCTTAGACAAGCTTGTTTTAAGGCTAATTACAAGAAGAGGAAACTCATGGGTACGAGGATCATGGAATCCCAATCTTCCCTTAGTGTACTGTCCTAGGAGTATTGTCACTTTTGGGGCCAATAAAATTATCATGAAGCATATATACATATACATGTAAACTTTGTTCTACTTTTAATACAATGTTATATTACGTGGGGTTCAATATTATGCATGCATACTAGTATACATGTGTGTTGTTACCGTTCACTCCGTTTATTCTTTTCTAAGCATTTTGCTGTATTTGTTATATTTAGAGTCTCAAATCTATTATTTGCCCGGTAAGTCCGGATGAGGAATATTCAATGATTTTTAGTTGAAGTTAATCATTTTCATTTCTTTCTCCTTTCAAAATGATCTGTTGAAGGCAATTCAAATTTGAAAAAAAATTAGTAGATAATTTTATGAATCTATATTTTGATATATAATAGGTAAGACAATTTAGTTGTGATGCAATAGTTGCTAATCAGTGCATTTTCTCGCAAGTGTCTACATTATTTAAGATTTAGAAGTCTCTATACATTTGCATTTGTAACCATAATTTTTAACTTTTAATTTGTTTTACAAATGGATTTTGAGAGACCCAGAGACACTGTTGTTGGTTGCTCGCATTATTTGATATACTTATGATTTGTTTTGTGCTTAAATATGTATAAGCCAGAGTGCATAGATTTGATCCTGACGATGTTTACTGTGTGTTTCTGCTTCATTCTTGTGTTTAATCCAAGTGCTTAGGATTTGCGTATGAATTTGTTTTATATGTTTTGGGTAATTATATGTTGATATAATCTGGTCATCATTATTAACATTCACACTATCAATAACACTCATTGTTTCATTTTATATTTATTTATTGTTTTTGGGAATATATATTCGAAGTTTTTATATTTGTTTATTTCCTTTGCTTATATTTTTCTCCTTTCTTGTCTTTCTTCCTTGTCCTAGCATGCCAAATAACATTTTATAGTATCATCGCGTTATTTCTTTTTTAATCTTTTCTCAAGGGTCGTTTGTTTCCGCACGTTTTATTATTATGATTTTTATTTTTAAGAATATTATAATTGAGAATATTTAAAAATATGTGGTTATATTTTAATATTTTTAGGAAAATCATAGAATTTAAAATAATAATTTAAATAAAATTAGTGAAATTTGAAATTATATGTTGAATTAGAGAATAATTTTCAATATCCTTATGGGAATAAATCGTTTCAAATTATGATATAGTTAATTGCACGCGAGAATATTTTTTATACATGAGAATTGTGTTTCTTGGAGATTATGATTTTTGGGAATTATGATTTTTTAGAAATGCGTAAATTATATTTGGTTAGTCAAATAATATCTTGGATTCAAATATTTTTCCTTAATATTTATTTAAACTTTTTCATGATTTCAATTATTTACTACATTAAATGATTTTATACAAAATAAAGTGATTTTTTCTATTTCAATAAAGAAAAATTAACTTCAGAAAGTTAGATTCATGACTCTATCTCAAGAATGTTTTCACAGAAAAGTAGATTAAAAATAATTTTTGTGAAAAAATATTTCCTGACAATGCATTTATTTAAAACTTGACACGAGGAATTAATATTACCAATGATAGATTGCTAGAAAATTAAAAAATTCCCGCATGCCACAGGCCCTACGAATAAACGGACATTTGATTGATTTCAAAAGCTGAAGAGGAGGATTTGTTTTAGTTGGCTAAAGAGAGTATATAATGAAGTAAGATTGAATTTTCAATTTCATCAATACAACCATTGAAAAATTTAAAATAAATTTCATATATTATAAAATATTTTTGAATCATAAGAACTTTTACTTATAAAAAATCTCATTTTACATATACCATAGTTACCAAAAGTGTAAAAAAACGATATGTGAAATACATATTCAACAAGCGACGACAGCGTTAGGTGTACTTACCTCAACAGTTCTCACCAATCCAATATGCTTAAATTATAATCAGTGATAGTTCCACACCAATGGATTTCAGTTTGCAACATTAATCAAATCATGACTTGATCATCTTTGAATAAGTAAATAAAAACATGAAAGGTACATATGTATGTGATCGTAAGTTACAAAGCTGTACCCTGTAACTGAATATAAGGGTAGTTGCAGTAGGTTTGAATCAGTAATAGTTGGTTTATCAAATGATCTACTACCCTTTGCTAACATTGCTACCAAACGTAGCATAATCTCACCATTAATTCCATATCAGAAAAATTCATTGCTATTATATAAAACCAACTCAATTGCTCAAAGCCTTACTAGACCTCATTCCACTAGAGCCTACAAGTATAACTAGAAGAGATTAACACTTGCTAGACAAACATGAAGTTTGAACTGGTGTTAATTGTTGTTATAATAGACATCTTTTCGGGAATTGGGTTTAAAGGGTGTCAATGCAAGGTTGTGCAGTTCATTTTTGGAGACTCTCTTTCAGATGTTGGAAATAACATGTACCTTTCTAAAAGCCTTGCTCAGGCAAGTTTACCTTGGTATGGTATTGATTTGGGAAATGGACTACCTAATGGCAGGTTCTCTAATGGTCGCACCGTTGCTGATATAGTAGGTAAATCTTTCACTTTTATGATTAAAAAGCCACAAATTAGGACCAGAAATTTCACTTTAGTCTTTGCTTTTACAAATGTTTGTCTTTTCACTTAGTACTAAAAAGTGAACAATGTTTTATAAAGTTAGGGAGTAAAGAAAAGTCAAGGACTAAGGTGATGAATGTTAACAATCTTGGACTCATACGGGGATTTACTATATTTTTTAACAAGCACATAATTCGTTGCTAGTTAGCATTGTGAATTTAACTCAATGTATATCAGCATGCTAGTTGTTGGATCAATATGGCTGCTAGTTTCAACTTTCTTTTCATTTTAGCCAAATGTGGAAAAATGGCTCCTTCGTTTAATTTTAGTGTCTATTATGTTGTGGTTTGTCAAAGGTTGTTGATAACAGGATGAGCAATCGGTGAATATATGTGAAGTAAGAGTGTTCTCTGTTACTAAGAAAGACAGGCATTTTACTATTGTTTGACTCTTGTAATCATAGTGATTTTTCATGTGTACAGGTGACAATATGGGCCTTCCTAGGCCTCCAGCATTCCTGGACCCATCTTTATCTGAAGATGTTATATTGGAAAATGGGGTGAATTATGCTTCTGGGGGAGGTGGCATATTGAATGAAACTGGCAGTTATTTTGTAAGTTGCATAGAGTAAACTTCGGTGCCATTTTTCATGTAGCTATTTTGAGTGATTTTTTTTTTATAAATATTCATAAAAGGAAAAAAAATGAGAAGAAAAAAATGAAATAATTTTTTTCATAAGTTAAAATGAGTTTATTTCATTCTTTTTATTTTCTTTTCCTTTACAAGTGTTTACTAATAAGTTTACCTAAATAAACCATGAGCCCTCACAAGGTGTGACACAAATGGCTAGTACCCATGATCCTTTGAATATGTGACAAAGATTTGATTGCTAGCTATTGGCTGTGGAAATTTAGTATATGAACATAACGACACAGTAATATATGAATCCAGATCATCTGATCAATTTCCTTTAGAAAGTAGATAAGTAACTAATCAAATGATTAATATCATATAGACATGCATAACAAATCATGCATATGCTAGAATGTTAACCCTTGATTTTCTTATCAAGGGCTTAGATTACTTATTTTATATTTACTTTAGAGTTTAGAGTGCAAAATCCCTAATGTATTAATGGAAAAACCATTCCTCCGGCAGATTCAAAGGTTTTCTCTCTACAAACAAATTGAGCTGTTTCAGGGGACTCAGTCACTGATTAGAAGCAAATTTGGAAAAGAGGAAGCAGAAAAGTTTTTCCAAGGAGCACGTTATGTTGTTGCTTTAGGCAGCAATGATTTCATCAATAATTACTTGATGCCTGTTTACAGTGACTCATGGACTTATAATGATCAAACCTTCATGGACTACTTGACAGGAACTCTACAAGAACAATTGAAGGTTTATTTACTAATCCACTCTATCACAATCATTTTTTTTTTTTACAAATCTTAACATAATTTTCTTTATAAACTCCATTACTAACTAACATTTTTGAGAAATTACAAAATTACGAAGATTTCTCTTTATTCAATAAAATTTTGTTATTTTAGTTTTCAATGAATTTTAATGATTGTTTGAAATGAATATTTTGTTTGCATTTTTATTTTCCATTTTGGCTTCTAACAATTATTTTCAATTGTGGTTTCTTTACTATTTAGGTACTGCATAGCCTAGGAGCAAGACAGTTGATGGTGTTTGGGCTTGGCCCAATGGGCTGCATTCCACTTCAAAGGGTGCTTAGTACATCTGGGGATTGTCAAGATAGAACAAACAAATTGGCTATTAGCTTTAATAAAGCTGCAAGCAAGTTAATAGATGACTTGGGAAAACAGCTACCCAATTCAAGCTACAGATTTGGAGATTCATATGACGTTGTTAATGATGTAATTACCAACCCAAACAAATATGGTAAGTTTATTATATATATAAACCATTATCCGAAACTTAAAGACATTAGTAGTTATAAATATTCAAATGAATCTGATATATTATTCTTTATTTGAATGAGAAGAGAAAGAATAAAAAATTAAGAGAAGAGAGAAAACAACTGAACTAAAGACAAAATTTGGTGAATAAAAAATTGAAACCTTTATTTCTTCAAGTAAATTCCCCCTTTTTATTCATTTTCTCTTCAATTAAATCATAAAAAAATTTTAACTTAAATTCTTTTTCTATTTCCTTCTCTCCATTCAAATTCGGAGTAAAATTCTGAGGAAAATGATGAATAATAATGTAGGTAATTTCTTGAACTTGTAGCAATAATAATAAAAAGTCATTTACCGACAACAAAATAATGTTAAGCATCACAGATATATTCAATCTACCATAATTAAACGGTTAAAATAAACATGGTAACATACACTGATATAGTATAATACATAATTATATTAATATTTGATGTACTAATTATATTTGTGTGTTAGTATGATGTACGATATTATTAATATAAACTTGTAAAACTATATAAACAATTTCGTTTTTATTAAACTGTATATCAATGAAAGCTAACCCAATGCTTAACTGTTATTATATGACAATTTTTGTATAGCCTATGGAGTTAGCATTATATGACAATTATTTTATAGCCTAATAATTATGTCCAATATTGCATCAAAATATGAATGTAGGATTCCAAAACTCAGACTCACCCTGTTGCTCATTCGGGAATATTCGTCCGGCTCTTACATGTATACCTGCATCAAAACTGTGCAAAGATAGAAGCAAGTATGTGTTTTGGGATGAGTACCATCCCTCAGACAGAGCTAATGAGTTAATTGCCAATGAGCTCATCAAGAAATTTGGATTTGTGCGTGTTGATCAAACAAATTCTCCTTCACCATCACCCGGTCTTGCTCCATCTTTGGATGATTAATCATGCAAAATGTAGGTTTTATTGCTAAATGATCTCATTGCTTTTGTTAGATTTGTAATCAAAGTAACTTCTCTTTCCGTTGCTTCAATTCTCTAGTTGCTCATGCCCATTTTAGTTTATTTCTTTTTTAATTAATAATACCTTAATCATTAGTTCATTCATAACTTAGTCACACTTAAAACTCTTCATTGAAGACACTAGTCTTCCTCTACAAACTCAGTTTTGTGTTTGTGTTACAACTATGATACACTCATTAATTACTCCTAAAGTATGTAACAAGGAAATTTTTGTATTTACTACATGAATATACAAGGTTTAATTAAATTTTCATCCTTTAACTATTTTCTATTTTGGGTTTTAGTCTCTCTAAATTGTTTTGTAGTTAATTTTAATTTTTTGTTTACTTTTCGTCAATATTTTAATTTTCTGCCATTAAAACTTAATTAAGGGAACAAAAGTAATTCCAGGAATAAAAATTCAATTAACCGATATACAATCATATCTTTAACCTATAGTCACCCATAAATAGAAAGGAATTAGATGTTTATTTCAAATTCTAATTTTGCAAAGGAAAGAAGTAGTGGATGACAGAACTTTATCTCCTCAAATAAGTTATATTCTGATCCACTTGAGTTAGACGGGACTAAATAAAAGTCTATGACTAAGGAGAAAAAAAAAATTGTCACAGTGAAATTCTTTTTGTTTAATTAACCTTTTGGTCCCTGTTACTTGTTCCGGTACTTTTTTTAGTTTTAGTCCTCTTTAATATTTATTTTTATTATTGAGTTATTATTAGTTAGGAAAAACTGAAATTTCAATTTTCAATTCAAACGTGTCTTCTTTGGAAGTGTTGTTTTTGACTAAAGATTCTAAAGTTTGAATTCGACATTACAATAACAGTAATTTTCGAAGAGATGAAAGTAGACGAAGAGACAAAATTGATAGTCAGGGAGACAGAGTTGTCGAAGGGCATATTCTCGATGTTTATGTCTTTTTTTTTTTTTTTTTTTACTCAACAGGCAAGCATGAACTTACATAAAATAAGTTTTTCTTTTGTTTGTTTGTGTTATGGGTTTCTCCGTATGAGAAATGATGGTGATACTTTTTGCGGTGCTGTAATCATGCTTGTGCTGAAAATGATTTGAGATTTTAGAGTTTACTATTTGGTTGGAATCCAAGTGAAGTCTTTGATTTCTAAATTTGTTAACGAAAGGAAGTTTTTCATGATAATAAAAATATAAATAATCACGAATAAGATGTTTTGTTTTTGAATAGATAGATACACTGAATTAAAATTACTGTGTAATAAGCAAGTAGACTTCATCTTTGTCCAATAGGAAAATTATCGTCTAAACAATACCACTAGAAATGATAATATAAGATAAATTTACTTCGAAGGAAAATAATCGATCCCACTGTTACAAGGATTTTGTTCAAAAGATGTAATCTTATTTTCAACAACATTTTGAATTCAACATGCAAGTGTATATAAAATCAACTTTACTTTTTGTAGTTATTGCAATACGCAATCAACCAGCTAATTCACTTATAAAATATGTACATATTTATTTCTTTTCACATTTTATTCATATACATATTTCTCTTTTTTTACATTTTATTTTATAACTGGTTATTTGATTATCTACGTATTCTAGTTGTCTATCAAATACTTTTCATATAAAATTGAACAAACGTATTTCGATAGAAGGATTTAACTTTATTTAATATATGCATTCTATTTCTTTATAAACTATTTCATTTATCATGATTGAAAGGTTAATGTTAGGAATGTTAAATATTATATGAAACAACATGATTGAAATGTTAATGTTAGAAATGTTAGATATTATGTGAAATAACAACTAAAAAGACAAAAGTACTTTTTTAGAATTGAAAAAGATGATACATGTTAGATCAAACTTGGTTATTTTAATTTGTTTCTTTTCAAAAAAAATTTCTTTACTTATTTTACTTCATAACAACTCAAATTCCAACAATAAATATTCTCCATATAAAAAAATCAACTTATCAAGCATAGGTAATGGAGAGAACTTTCATGACAATTCTATCAACACAACCCGCTAAAGAAAGACTTCCTTTTATTGGATAAAACTTTTGATTTCAAAGAAAAATATTCTTGAGTGAAACTTATTAGATATTCTTTGTTTAGCAAAGTTTGTCACTTAAATACTTAGCTAAATTTTATATATCCTCTCATTGAGAGTTATTTAAACTCTCAGACATCTTTTGTTTGTAAAAGACAAGAATGATTTCAAAAGAATGAATACTTGGTTTGTTAAACATTGACATGAGTTCATGTGAATTGAGTTAGGAGTGGCTTTGTAAGAAAAAAATATTAGGATTGAGGTAGAAATAACTCTATAAGAAAGAATACTTATAACCGGTGTTGATTAGTGGAAATCCTTCAAGTGTCTTAAAGGTATTAGACATAACTCAGTTGAGTGAACTAATATAAATTCTTGTGTTCATCTTTTCTCCCTTTTTCTCTATTTTGGACGATCCTTTTCAAACCTTTTAGTGGATGATACTTGAATTGTTGTTATTTAATGTTTTTGTGAAATAGTTTTCAAGAAAAACTAAAACTTTTTATATACACAATTCAATCTCTCCCCTTCTCATGTTTATATCTTACAATTTTAGTTGGCATCAAGGCTTAACCTTTAGGTTGAGCATCTAACAATGTAAGTAAAAAGATCTAAGAAGAAGAAGAAGAGCCATGAAAAACGAAGGTCAAGCTATTAACATACCACCCTTGTTCAAAGGAAAAACTAAGAGTATTAGAAGTAAAGAATGGTAGCGTTTTTTGATGCTACCAACATAGATATGTATGACGTAGTGCTCTTGAATATCTAAAATTTCTTAAATATTCTTTTACCTTATGTCATGGTTACAAAAAATTTAAAAGAATTTCTTAAATATTTTAAAAGAAAATCCTGAATTTAAGGAAGAAGTGAGTTTTCTGAAAAGGCCAATAAAGTAGTTTTCTCATAAAAAAAAAACTTTTAAACGATAAGGAAGAATCCTCTCACTTATCCTAATCCAAATTTGTTGAAGGGAGTGAAAAACTAAAAAGATTATTAAAATATTCAAGACATCCAAACAACAAATCTAGACTTAGATATGAGAATCCTAACTCTACATTTAAGAAGAATGATGCTTCTAGCGGTAATATTTGCGGAAAATCTTGACACTTAAACACCCAAATGCAAACACTTGCCTAATAAGGTTTCCTCTAAGAACCTGAAAACTAAAATTAAAAGACCTAAGTTAATTAGGTACCTATAAAACTATAAGTTGGCTTATTAGACAATGAAGCTCCTAGAATAAGATCAATTTGGTGTTGAATCTCTCTCAAAAGGGGTAGGCCGTGAGGTACATCACTAGGGAATACATCCTCAAACTCCTCTAGCAAGGTTTCCAAGCTTCCTTTGTCACCTTCAAAATGAGAACTAGAAATAAGAGGTGAAGGTAAGCATAAAAGAATAGTAATTTTCTAACTAGATATTCCTTTCTAATTTCACCTCTCTCCACAAGTAAACTCTTTTTATCTTCACTCACTTTCTTTTTCAATTTTCTCTCATCCTTGGAACTACCCTTAAATGACTTTTCTAACTTGTTTTTCACTTGTTTTTGTGTAGTGACATTTTCTGTAATGCTTTTTAAAGTCTCGGCCAAGACATGTTTTACACTAGGTTTTGTTGCTTTTGGAGTGTTCTCGACCAAGCTTGCTTTCTTTTCCATTTCTCTTTTAATTTTCATTTTCACTTGATCTTCACATACCATTTTGGGTGTCAAAGGCTTCAAAGTTACTTTCCTACCACCATAAGAAAAGACATGTGTTAGAAACTCCATCATGTAATGCATGCTTATCATATTGTCAAGGTTTACATGGTAAAATATGGGATACTTCCATAGGAACTTTGTCATATATAATCTGATCATGATATCTTCATATAGTAAAAGAAGCTAAAACTTGTTTGTTCACTACTAGTTTAACTTGTTCACTTAGCCATTTCAATTTATATGGTTTAGCATGTGAAGTTGTTTTAAAACCTAATTTATCTACTAGGTTTTAAAGAAGGTTTAGGAACACCTTTATCCTTGGATTCATCTTGGCTAGGCTTGGAAAATGGCCTTGAGGTGCCCTCCTTCTTATACTTCTCCTTCCAATTTGTAGATGTGGATTTTGTAGCTCTCCTCAATATGTGTAATTTCCTCCTAAATTGGACTTCAATCTTTTCGGTCTTATATATAAATCCTCCAAAGTGGTGTAAGATTGAAGTTCCAAAATATCTTGTATCTCACGGTTCAAACCATGGATGAATCTTACTGTGGTTGCCTCCTTCTCTTCTTGGTAGTCCACCCTTAGCATAGTAAGCTCAAGATCCTTGTACTAGTCTTTAAAATTTCTTGTGCCTTGGGTGAGTCTTTGAAGCTTCATATGCAAATCTCTAGTGTATGAGCTTGGTAAAAACCTTTCCTCGAGTGTCTTTAATAACTCGCAAAAGTGAGTTATCATCATACACCTTTTAACTAATAAATTGTCCATTAAACACTCTTAAGCAAGCCAAAATAACTAATAAATATTTCAAAATATAATACTTTGTGTTAGAACTTGTTGATGGTTTGTTTAAGTGTTTCAGGGGTTAAAAATAGCCCAAAACATGAGAAAACGTGCATAAGAATACATCTCGCGCGAGTTGGGACTTAACTCGCATGACTTAGAGCTTCGGGGTGGAATATTCGTCTCTGTCACCTCAACTCACGTGACTTGTAACTGAGCTTGCGTGAGTTGACCTATCTTCTAGCCCAAGTTTTCTATCTGTAACCTCAACTCGTGCGGCTTGCTACTCAGTTCGCGCGAGTTAGTCTTGCTTGCAGACCACATTTGCTCTCTAGAACCTCAACTCGCGCGAGTTGATTCTTCGCTCACGCGAGCTGGGTTCGTGAAGCCCAAGTTCGTGAAAAAAAATGTTATATATTCTTCATGTCACTATCAACAATTATCTTTTGATCAATCTAGAAAGTTTAGACGGTTCTTCTGATCACTCTTGATTCACACGACATTCAGAGTACGACTTCAAGCCTAAGCGAATGAGACACAGGGATCATTCGACTTCCATAGAATTTGTTTACCTATGTATTCTCTTTCATATTACTCTTGTGTTGTATTCTTTACCAATATTAACTAAATACCCCTCTAATTGAAAGAATGATATAACCTTAATTATTCCTAATATAATTCTTGATGTTATTCAGTATATGATTAGACGCTTATTTCTTTTATGCTTAATGTTGTTTGTTAACTGACCGTTAATAAATTGATTGTAAATATAAGAGAACTTTGAGAAAAGAAACTTAGGTGGTACTGGAGAATTAGTCATTATTGAGCTAGATTCCTAGATATAGAAGTAGACAGTAGTGTGGACATAACCTGGCAATTATCATCGGATTCAGAGAATTAAAATTTTAATTAACTTAGTTTAATTTAAGAGATTAATTAATCGAGTTAAACTAGGCGGCGTAGGTGATCCTGGGAGGGACAGTTACGAGGGTAGGAATCCGATCCATCCAAGAGTATAATTTTAATAACAGAGAGGAGAGTATTAGGGTAATTAGTGGTGAAATCGAGATCTCAATCGCTTCTTTAATAATTGAATTTTCGTTTAAACTTAATCATAATTTATTTCTCTCCAATCCTTTCAAACCCAATAATAATATAATTGAGTTATTAATTTGATTGTTTATCCTCGTGGGATTGACAATCCTATTCTTAAATACTAATTTCTTGACGTATTGGTATACTTGTCATAGCAAGCAACTAGGGTGCTCAAGCATTACCGGTGGCTCACGCATCAGCCTCCTTCGATTGAGTTCAAAAGTTAATGTGTTGTCTCCTCCTCCTCATATCATCTCCTATAACTTAGTTCCACTGAACCAAAGCATAACCTTTAAATTACAGTAATTGTTTCCATGCAAGAAATGTCTCCAGTATATGACATTGTCCGAGTTAGCAATAAAAGAAGTTGTACTATACTAGAAATGACATTTAAATGGAATTTGGGAGTTTTATGCACATTAGATTTTCATTCCAATGATTCCGAAATTCGTATATGATTCTAACATAAACATTATTGTATAATTAGCACAATAACCATTCTCATGATTTTGATGACATACGCGAGTTGTATGTGGAGGGGGATCCTCTATAGTAGCCTTTGATATTGTGTTCGGCGGGGAGAGGGGAAGAGTGACAAAACCATCCATGGGATCCCAATACAGCCACAGTGGGTTAGGGTTGTGGTGGAGCATGTCATTGACCCTAGTACCGAAGTGCCTGTGTCCACTATAGATGTTCAATTTGTAGGGAAATTACTTAACACCTTCATTGCATGACCTCGAAATTTGATGAAAGATATTTCATCACATAATAATGTACAATTTGGTTAATTCAGTTGTATATAATATTAACTTCAATACATGCTATAGAATGTGACTTTTCATGTTTAGGACATTAATAAAGGAAAATGGGTAATGGACGTTCCAAAGCCTACTGTTACTGCTGATGATGATGATGCAGAACAAAATCCCCTAGTTGAGCTTCTCAACATATTATCATCATCATTGATTCGTACACCTATACATGTGCCTTTCACAAAAGAGGTTTTTGGTGTTCATAACCCAGAAATACCCATGTACATATCATTGTCTCATGTTCTAGAGATTAGTTCAAGGAATACTATACTAAACATCTCCATCATACAATCATGACAAAGGTAAGTAAATTTAATAATTAATTTCATTTACTAAAACTAGTTATGTAAGCCTTTAAATATGTTTTTGACTTGATATAGTTATTTGTATGAGATGAACATCAACCAAAACACGTCGCACATAGATGATTTTTTATATCCTTGGCCCATACAAAAAGTTGGTAATAACAAAGTCTTAATTCAACAATATATGCAAACTTGGATGAGTGAATAAGGAAAACAAGTATTTTTGCCTCTATACATATTTTTGTTAGTTGATTAATGATTTTATGTTATTATTAACTCCATTTAATTAATGACTATGTTGCTAAATAATTTTCCTATTACAGGTGTTGTTGACAAATTATAGTTCTTATTATTAAGGACTATAAAATAGTTTGGTTTTGCTCTTTACACCATAAATTGATCTTTGACATGAGATACTTATTAAATGTGTAACTTTATAATGCTTTCAAATATTTTTTATATTACTTAGACATATGTTATAATGGTATAATAATAAATAATTTGGTTAGGGTCATTCGGGACACAAATATGTTGAGTGGAAGGGGTAATCAAGGAAGAAATATCGACATTATCATTCCTATGGTATAATGCGTCATAGTTAATTTACATCGCTTATAATGTGATTTAACTACGAATCTTATCAATATAATATAATAAACAACTTGACTCATTCACGTGACTATTTTGTGTTGTATTGGATGAATGTCATTATTAGTGCGACTATTACGAAATCTTTTCTTCAGATAATATCTTTATAATTATATATTTATATAATTATTATAAAAAACAAGGTATTTAAAATACAAGTAATAATGATTAATTCTTTTTACATGTTTCCGATGTTCCAAGTTGCTAACTCATTACTAACTAATGATATTGAGATTATTCGAAAGAAATGGGCAACATATATAGTTCGCATGAGGAGAGGTTCACAGTACTGACACCTTTGTATAAAGAAGTACTCTAAACCTTATAGTTGTTTTATGAATAAATGTTATGTTGTTATGTTTAAGTTAAAGTTAAATAAATACTTAAACTGGATTATGAATGAATAGATAAATGTGTTATTGGATTATTATAGATTCAAATCTTTTTCTGATATGTATTAATTGATTTTTAATAAGTTTGATTTTGGGAATTATCCAAATTATAGAGAAAACTCTATTTAATTTTTGTTAAAATTATTGTTTTAGGTTATTTTTTAATTTTTTAAGTTACGTATCATATAATAGTATGTTTGATATTATTTAAGCATTTGCTCCATTTTTAGATAACATTAACACTAAAGTTATTGCTATAGAAGTTGATGATATATTACTTAATTTGTTTACTTTTGAATTATCATATAATTTATAGTTTAACGTTGATTTATATGTAATATTATTAGGAAATGACATATATTGTTGATAATTAATATTTGTAATTAATATTACGTGACTATGAGAAATTTTAATAATTAAATAATTTATCTTTTGTTTGTTGTTTATTTATTTTTGATAGTTGGAAATTCACTATGACGTAAATGATATTATTGTAAATAAATTTATAATTGTTGATGATAATGTTATTTTGTTTAGGATTTATGAAAAATTTATTCAGATTACAATTCTATTAAAACCCAAAAAATAAACCAAATATTAAAAATTTGATTATGAAAAATCGACATGAAAAGTCTTTTTATAATTTTTTTATATATAAGAAAGTCTTGAAAATGACATTTATTATTATATAATAATAACCGATATGAAATATGGTTTTGAACATCAGGTTTTTTACCTATTTACCACGTCAGACTTCTAATCGACCAAAAAATATTTTTACAAACCTATAATGAATCCTATATTCTATAATTGAGTGAAAAGAGATCGCATGTACCGATTACAGGTGTACCATTGTGTCCGTAACTCTTAATTTTATACCTGCATCATTAATTGTTTTCTCGTGTTTATTAAATTTAAACTCCACACTTCCATGCAAACTATATATATTCAGAAATGACGAGTTTTGATATTCTATTTCCTTTAATATGAGAATCGCACTAGTTCCATTCGCCAGAATGAATATTATTATAATATCATTGGAAAAGAAGTCTATGGACAAAATTCTATTCCCACAACTTTATGTTACACTTTCTCAACGGAACATATAAGCATATTAGTGTATATATATTAGGTAAGATATTTCATAAGGCTTTTCAGTGGCCAACTGACATGATTACACAAAATAAAAAATGTTGATTCATTCTGAACTCACTACGAAATTAGTTATGGATGCACCAAGCATCATGCTGTGATCGACAAATGGTTTTACAATTTTATATCTTCATATCTTTTTAAGCCAAAAGAAGGTCTATAAAGCCTATTTGTCGGTTTGTTGCGGCCACATGTTTCACCGTCACATAGACAACTTAATGTATAAACATTTATTTATTCGACGACAAGGTAAACGTGGAAGAGTGTAACCTTAAATAATACTATTTACGGTCTAAAGGTTTTTGACAGGTCTTACCTGATTCTTTGTTTTAGTTTTAATATACTAATTTATTTGATTAATTATTGCATTTTTTATTTCTTAATATATGTATACACGATAAAAATACAATAATAAATCAAATTCTAATTAAAAATAAAAAATAATTTATATTTTCTTCAAGAATAAAATATGTAATTACAGTTAATTAATATCTTTAGTTTGATCTATTTGTATTTGTATTCACTCCATTTTTTATTGAGGTAATTTTTTTCCGGCTAAAATTTTCAAAGCCTACGCTTTTTAATCCAGTTTTGTAGATATTATGCCGTAATACTTTTCCTCTTTTTTTTTTCTTAGCTTAGATGGTGTGATTCCTTCAATATATTGATAAAAGTTTGATTTTCTGACCACGTATACGGAAAAAAAAAACACTATTAAAAAAGAGCTAAAAATCACATGGAAAAATTTTACACCTTAAAAGGAATTATTCTTGAGTTACTATTAGGATATCCTTCATGGAAAAAAAAAATATAGCTATTTTTGTCCCGTTAATCGACATGTCTTCTTTATTTGCAGCTTAGTTGTGATAATTTCAGCTGCTGAGGTGATATTAAGGTGAAGTTTAGTATTACAATTTTTCTCAGTTTTAATTAAATTTCCTTTTTCATAATGTATTGAGGTCTACGAGATAATTAATCCTTCCCTAGTTCCCTTTCATGTATCACTTTGTTATAAAAAAAATTTGGGCTAATTAAATTTTTGGTCTAATTGAAAAATATTTATATGGGATAAAAATTAAATTGAAATAGTAACTAAAATAAAATAAAAATTATTTTCTCTAAAAAATAAATCTGAAAAGATAAAATTATATTTATTGTTAATTCTTATAAAGAGGTTGAGTAAAATAAAAAGATAAATATTAAAGGAGATTGTGAAAAATTGAAAAATAAAAATTATTTAAGATAAAAATAACGTTTTAAATAAAAAATAAAATTTCAATCATAATTAGACTGTAATTCAGCACTTTAAAAATAATATTCAAATTTTATATTAAAATAATGATTGAAAAATGATATTTGATTTGAATTAAGATTATGCATTATTTGGGTTGGCAATTGTATCTCATGAAGTTCCAAACATATTATTGGATTGGAAATTAAATGTATATCTTGTTCCCTCCTTCGCGCGCGGTTTCGACAATCCAAAATGCTTTCGTTGTTGTTACTTCAGGATCAATTTCTCTCTGTTACCGACAATTGTATCAGTTCTTAAAAAGTATAATTGAAAATCCTAGTTCACACTTCACAGTGATCATTAATTAATAAGAAGCACTTAAACGATTAACAAACAGTAGATGATCAAAGTTCTCACATTAACCACACTGAATCCACTTATAATGCTTACTTAAACTATAGTTATTGTTAATCTTATAACTGCTTCGACATCATAAGATTATATTATGCTTCATTGGACCCTAAAAGTATGAACACAGCAATTTGTAAAAGTATTATGGATACGGTGGTTTTGGAGTGTGACGACCATTAGCAGTAGATGGTGGGTAGTCATGGAGTTCCAAGTCCATCCTCTCTGCAAAAATTGGGTCCTCCTGCTGCCACTTTATCCCAATCGTAACCTATATTCGTATGGAATAAGCTTCTTTATTTTTATATATGGTAAACAATTATTTCATATTCATACGTATGAATTAAGCAAGGTTTTAAAATGTGAATATGTGCGACACAAGTCAGTGCAATGTTAATGATGTCTAAATCATTTTTTTTAAAAAAAAAAATTACTTTAAATAAGAGTATTATGAATTGAACTTTTTAAGGTCGTTTTTTTCAATGTATGAGATTTTTTTTTTGATAAAATTAATATAGTTATTATTTCTTTTATACGTAGACCTAAATTTAAACTTTATTTTATTTTATATTGCGAAAAATTGCAGACAGGTGATATTAGCTGCAATGCAGTCACAAACTCAAAAACATTGACATTGCAGTCAAAATCAAAGTCGATCATAAATCATTTTCTAAATGGTTTTAAGCAACTTATTTATTGATGTAGTTAGTCTTAGGGAATTAAATTTGTGTATATACCTTGTGGTTGTGGATATTCTCCAGTGCAAGATGAAGAACTTTGGGATCTTGAGTTAGGTTTTCAGTTCCTGTTTATAAAGAACAATTAAGAAGAGGAGGAAAGAAAAGAAGAACTAACATCTCTGCAGGAATAAAATTGGAAATATGATGGTAGTAGAATTTACTTGTAACTGGGACTGCTTTAAGGCATACAAAATAGGAGAGTCCTAAAAGAATCACAAACAGGAGGTGAAGTATAGTGCCCTTCATTCTTGAATATTGTGTAACTTCTTAACGACAAGCTCTTGGTTGTGTTACTTCACATGTGCTAGGTCTCAATTTATACATGTAGATTGTAGATTTTTCTAGAATATTTTTTTAGTATCTAAGGTGCATATATAATGGAGGGGCAGTGGTATTGCCATATTCAAAAAGCTGATAGCAACCCATACATCATTTCTTGAAAGATCAACCCGTTTCCCACTCTTTTAATTTGTGAATTGGATATTTCTGGATCAGAAATTAAAACAAGATTTATTAAAATTATACATATTTCTTAATAAACTTTTTTCCATGCGGATAAACCAAAGCTTGAATCCTTAATAACATTTTAAGGTAAGAAGCTATTTACTAACTATGTAACACATTTTCGCTCTTTGCATTGAAAAACTTTCCCCGGGTAACATATTTCTTAACATTGCTGGGACCAGGATTATATTTTTTTGGTGGATGTGAAACTAAAGGTGTATTTTAAGTCAAAATGACTACAAAAAGATGGAGCACACAATGGAAAGTGGAATATGACACAAAAATGTTGGGGCACTGAGGCAAAACCCAATGCAAGCTGGTACACTAATATCCAAGTCAAGGTTAAGTGGACATGTAACATATAGTCATGTACCTATATATTCCATTGTGAATAGTGATGGAACAGGAAAAATAGGTACACATCCATGAAACTAACTAAAAATATGAGCACGTCACATATGCACCTCTTTTAACAAAGGTATAAGGCAAACAAAACAGGCACGAGATGTGGTAGTGATTTTGTTGGAATTTTTGCGCGGGTCCAACAGGGGATTGTGAAGCATGGGGAATGTATCGTCCAAAAGATTCCAATCAATTAATTAGGTACACTCAATAACCTCTTTAATCTTTTTATGTTATATGTACTTTTGTTTGTTTTATTTGCCCAACGTGGGATTTTACAGATCTCCAATATACTCCTTTAAGTCTAATGTGATTGAACTAGTTCTTGGGTACTATCATGTAGTAGGTCACATCTAATTTTTCTTGAACTTGCACTTAAGCATGTGTCAAAGGTTACATGTCTCTATTTGTTTATTGACCCTTTTACTTATCTTTATTTGTCTTTATTCCGTTTGAAGTACCGTATATAATGCATGTTTTTATTTTATGTTTGATTTTTAAAAAAATATTATGTATCATCACACATAAAATCCATAAGATAGGATGAAAATTTAATAGTTTTTTAGTAAAAATATTTATTGAATAAAAAGATTTAGAGTGTACCTTAAAGTGTTTAAAAGATATGTATATCCATATTTTTCTTTTTATTTTAAATCATTTCATTTAAATTTTAGTTATTTATATCCGTTAGTATAGGTAGGGAATTACAGGTTGAAGTCCGCGTACTGATACACAAACCCGCATGGTCATGTGGTCCATGACCCCTAGAGTTTTCATCTTTTCAAGTTGATTCAACATTTTGGCAATCCTGTATAATCTGCTGTTTAAATAGGTTTAACTCGCGAGGCCATGGACTTGGATTGATATATTTAGTGTTAAATTTTTATTCATTGAAATTTTATTTAAATTGTTACTCTGAGTTTTTAATTTTTATTATTGAAACTTTATTTAGATTTATTCATTTTTCTATTGTAATTTTACCTTTTCATATTTTAGTTAGATTATCATTAAGATATTAAAATATTATTTTTAACTTTGGATTTTAAGGTATATTATTTATTCCTTTTCCAACATATTATTAGAAAATTACAATTTTTAAAAGAAATAGTTTTTATTCGTATCATTTGAAGAGCAGATCTTATTAGACAGGCAGCCTATTTACCCATTTTTAGTAATAAAAAACTTTATCATGTTATTGTTTTGAATTAATGTTATCAATAATAACAACGTTAATTGTTTCATTTATATTTAATTATTATTATTTAATAACTTATTAATAATATATCTTTAATTTTAATTTATGTAATATATAATAATATTTTAATAAATTTAATATTATTTTTTTATCTATTTTCCATTTAACATCCAACATGATAAAAGTCATTCATAGTTTATATTGTAATTTTTAATAAATCAAATAGAATTATCTCAAAAATCCTTTTTTTTTTTGTCATTTCTTCTTTTTTATTTTTCTTCATTTGAGTTCTTATATCATAATTCTCGTATATCGCCTGAGTAACATTTAACTCAATTTTTTTTAATATATCATTAGAAATTTGAATATCGACAGTGAAAAAGATTAATAAATAATGCTAGTAGAGGCTACATATATCATATGCTCAATAAAAAGGCGTGGATTCAGTTAATGTGTTTTTTTATTTGTCTCTGTTTTTTTATAATTTTACTTTTAATATTTTAGTTATAATATTGTAAAGATATTAAAATATTTTTTTAATTTTTTAATTTTTTATTTAGATATATTATTTATTCTTATTCCAACATTTTTATTAAAAAAATAATTTTTTTAAAAGTCTTAATTTTTATCCATATAATTTACCGGGCAAGCTAAGTCTACTCCGCTTAAATGCGGGCAGGCCTAACTATGCGAGGTGAGACAACCCGTTTAATTAGGATTACAAATTTTATCATGTTATTATTTTGAATTATCACCTAGTAATAACATTTTGGTTATTTATATTCAATTATTATTATTTAGTAATAATATATCATGAATTTTAAATTATGTAATATATATCAATATTAAAAATTGTGTGAAGATAATTAATATCAAATATAATATTATATTAAATTTAATATAATTTTGTTGATTCATTAATCATCTAACATTGAATAGAATAAAAGTTATTAACCTAATCAATTATTTTCTATTGTTTTCTTTATCCAGTTCAGTATTATAATTTTGAGAACAATAAAGTTCCTGATGTGTTGTCTAAGTTTGAGAACAATGCATGTGAGGGTAAAGAGAGTGTTTATAGGTTGTTCCTGCTTCTGACAGGTGCTAATTGCACATAAATTGCAGGTGGTGGAAGTCATATTCAACCATTGAAAAAGCTTTTGGCTGTCGTGCATGTTATTGCGAGTGGGAACAACACTTTTCTCTCCATTAGCATAGATGAGAATTTATAACTCTAATCCATAAAGTTCCAAGCAATTAGCTAGAGGTAGAATGAAGGCTATCAGAGAAGTATGATTTCTAATTAAAAGACGTAATAATTTGTTATAAACATATTTTACAACAACATTGTAAAGTCATGCAAACTTATTTTTTATACGTTTAATAGGTTAAAAAAAAAAGGCTTAATTGTTATAAATTTAAAGCTATCTCTCTTACGATCATTTTGTTACAGTATTTAAGAGTTAAGTATTAATTGTACCAATTTGTACCTTATCTTTAAACAATTGTTTTCATTACAAGAAAGGACGTTTTAGTAACGTGTTGTCATCCCTTGAATTTTTTTTATCGAAAGATCTCTTGTTTGCAAGAAAAAATTACCAACGTATTAATAATTATCTGAAATTTTAAATTTTTGTCCACATTACTGATAGATTTTCGATAAATATTTCCATTGAGTGTAATATGTTCGATAAAAATTTATATCAATAAAAAATTCTAATTTTCCCACGGATATCACGGACAGAAAAACATTTATTGTAATATGTTTCATTAGTAACCCTAAAACTTTAGTCCGTAACATCCCCTGATAAAAAAGTATATTGAAACTTACATTTTAATTTTTTGGTGACAATATTTCAATAATTTATTCAAAATTTTTAATAAATAAAGATATCATATTTTATTATTTATTTCATTATTAGAATAAATATTTTAACATAATAAAATAAAAGCTATCAAAGGATATGTTTTTGAAAATTGAAGATAAAAATTATCATTTATTGTAAATTTAAAGATTTGAATAGTGAGAATAAGATTTGAAAAAAAATAAATGATTAAAAACAATCTTAATTTTAGAAAATAAGAATTAGATAACCTAAAAGATTTTTTTTTAAAATTAGATAATCTAAATGATTTTTTTAAAATTATATAATCTAAAAGACTTTTTTTAAAAAAAATTAGAAATATAAAATATGTTTATATGACTCTATTTTCGGCTAATCATAATCAATTTTGTTTATTATTTCAATTTGAATTTGCAAGAACTATCAAGTAAGATGATAGTTGTGAGCGATGGTGTAAAACCCGTGATTTAAAAATAATAATAGATAAGATAATTAAATTACTATGATAGAATTAAAATAATGGTTAAATTAGTGTGAATAATGAACTTACTTAAGAAAAAGTCATTAGTAACCTCATAAAGATATTGGCAAATTTAGACTTAAAGTACAAATACACACTCCAATTGAAGAAAGAAAGAAAAGGAAGAGAAAACAAACTCTAACTGACATAAAAGACATTTAAGAAAAAAAAAAGGAAGAGAAAAAGAATGGAAGAAAGAGGATATCAAGTATGTTGTCATAGTAACTTTCTACAATTACTGTAAAAAGTGAATGCAATCCCTTCTATATATCCCTTTCCCATAAAATGTATGCATGAATTATGGGTGCACTTTATTGTAAATGAAGGTGTGTTTATTATCAGCTACATGTTTCACTGTTATGTGTTTCTCCCTTTTCCCCGTAATTATTCGTGTATATTTATTATAATAATTGAACGTATGTCATTATAAAAATAGAATAGTCTATAATATTGTTATATGATTAGGGTTAAAAAATTTGGTGTTTAGTTAATCAAAGATATCAAACGACAACTAAACAACTTTAACATTAAATGTTTATTCATTAATATTGTATGTGTTCTCAGTTTTATATATAAAATATGAAAATAAGATTAATATATAAATATATCCTAAGCTATATCACATAAATTGAAAATTTATATTAAAATTAACGATACAATGACAATATATATTTATGTAATATTAATATTATAATTTAGATAGTCATAATATATTTTCAATATTTTATAACTTATGAAATTCTATTCAATGTACAAATGTCACATTTAGAATTTATGTCAGTAATTTATCTTTATTTTCATATTTATACATTGGGTAGGATTTCTAAAATTGGGAAAATTTAGGAATAGAGGTTTTGATTATTAATTTTTGTAATTAGAAGAATGGAATCCAAAAATTAATTTAGATAAGTTAGTTATGGTATTTTAAATTTAATAACACTAAAAAAATTTAAAATTAAAATATATTTAGATTTCCATTAAAATTGAGGTTTAAAGAGTTATATTTGGAATTAGACACTTTGGTTTAATATATATCTTCAAATTCTCTTATAATAGATATATAAACGTGTTAGGATGCTTAAGAGTGAGTTTAGGAGAGAATTGAAATGTTGAGAGGGGTTTAAAGTTAAAAAAAAATGTAGAAAAAGTTTATATTTAGAACTATCATTGATACATGTGTTGAACGTAATCAAATTAGCTAAGAGACTGAAAATTTGTAACACAGGATCAACCTAAGTCATTTTTCACATGAATTTCAATGACTCTTATTAGCCAAAATACAAAATAATATTAATGATATTTTAATGTAAAATTAAAATGAAATAAGCGAAGCAGTTAAAGCAAAAACAATTACTTTGATCAATTAATTACTAAAAAGAATTAATAAACTAGTACTTATGCAAGAAGATGTGTAAGTCTTCCATAAAGACTTAACAATTTTCCCCAATCTTCACAGCCAAGTTAAGATATGCAACAGAATGAGACATAAAGAAAAAGAAATTTAAAAATTGGGAGAAGCAAGAAATGGAATAAACGACATGATATGCAATAGGTTTAATGAAGAATCGTCACATGGAGTTAGCACCATGATAAGATCTAAGCAAGGTTTTTAAAAAAAAACCTAGAAGAGACTACTCTCTTAAAAAACTGCTTTATATTCAAATTTGGTGATATGGTTGTGAAACTTGGAAGTTAACTTAAAATAGATGCATGTGATTTTGAATTATCATTAAAATGTAAATGCGAGAAACTTAAATCTTAAATTAAGACTTGGAATGAATGAAGTTAAGTGGAGTATAGCCATATAGGCATATGCCATGTGATCACCATATGGAGCACTTACCACATAAGCATCATCCTAGGCTTCAATGTTGCTACATCTCAAACAAAGATGATGATCCAAGTGATCCACTTGGCATCAATTATTCTAAGTTAACTTGAGACCCAATGGCATCAATTATTCTAAGTTAACTTGAGACCCAAACTTCATTTGTTTGCCTTGTACTTCACTAACCCATTATCTATATAAGCCTCATCTTTATTTCTTTTGTAACTTTTTGCCAAATTTAGTAAAATTAATTTTGATTTTCTAAAAGAAGATTCTCTTAAGAACTTCTTAAGAAATTATAAATCTTATTGATAGAGGTAGAACCATTGTGACAATTTCTCAAGACTTATTAAAGATCCTTCTTTATGGTGTTTTCTCCTTCTACAGTCATTTTCTTCTTTATTTTGTGTTTTTGAAGTTTCTTCTTCTTCTTCCTTGAATTTTCACATACTAATAGAGAGCTTCATGACATTTCAATTGAGTTTTGTCACGGATTACTAAGACCCATTGAAGATAGAGTTGGGCAACATGCATCCTTCAATAAGGATCACATCGCTTTCTATACCCTACTTAGCATGACATCCTCAAGATATGTAGACGTCACGTGTCATCTTTCCAAGTACCATCCTGGTTAACCAACACACAAGAGACTGAGTCTCTTACCACTCTCTTACAAAGTTTAAGCAACTGCGTGAGGGAGCTCAATCCACATTATACTAGACAACAGTTGAGACAAGTGTCAAATAACTCTAACCATGACTCTATGATCATATCGAGGGCTTAGTTCATATCACCACCTCTTTGTATGGAAAGATGAAGCTATCACACCTCTTAGTTCTCAACCACTCGTCTTTACAAAATCAAGGTGACATGTTATATTTGTCTCTATCGAGTTCTCTTCAACCATGTGCTCTCACTGGAAGTGCCTTAGGCCTCCCACCATGTTCTCTTTATTGAACATGTTATCCTCGGACCATGCCTTGAACTGAGTCCATGACCATTACGCACAATTCTTATGGGGTGGTTCACCACACCCATACACTCACCTCATCACACATCATATCCATTTAAGGTTCATTATGAGAATTTCCTCAGCCACTCAAGGTTCATCAAGGATTCATATAATACCAATACCAATACCAATATATATATATATATATATATATATATATATATATATATCATAGCCAAAGCATCTCACACAACCGCTCTTAGGGTGATTGTGTTCAAACACGAATATATGAGTATATATATACCTACCATACATCCTCCATAAAGATCTTGCCATACATCTAACATACAAAGGTTAAATAATTCGTAAGCAACAAAAGATGGTTAAACAAACAGCTGAAAGGAAGAAACACCCTTAAAATATGCCAAACTAGAAAACTGAAATAAGCATCTCGCTTCCTTGCCTAGGTAGCAACTGGAGCATAGGCGAAAGGTGCTATTGGTAGGAAATTTGCTTGGGCAGCAACTGTGGCTTGGCATGATTTGCTTATTGATGAGTCATTATTTTGATCAATTTCTCTGCATTTAATACATCATATTACAACATTATTAATGGTCAATTAGCATGATTTAGTGCATTTATGAGTTTGGGCTCATTTGGGCCTTAAGTGCTTATTTTTGTTCTAATTCGTTAAAATTTCCAGTTTTGACAAGGTTCACTAAAAAAGGCATAACTCTCAGAACTTTGTTTAAGCTCCATTATATGTCAAATTAAAGAGGACTGAAAGAGCTACAAAATCTATGAGACATTAAGAGTCAATTCAGACCATATCTGCGGTGAAAATTGCCTTGAAAGTGACGCACGAAATTGATGCGGGAATTCCAGCGTGAAGAATTAATGTAGGCCCATTTCAAATCATGTAATTGGACCATTTAAATGTTTGCATTGAGTGGGCTTTGAACCCTGCACCCTAAGTCACTTAAAGTCATGTGACTAGCACATGACTCACTTATTATAAATACCTCAATTCAGAAAATTGTAGCACACTTTTTACCTTTCAATCAATTTCAATTTTCAGCATTGCTCTTTTCCTTTCAAGTCGCTCTGCTAGGGTTTTCAGGTTTGTCATTCCAATTCTCATTTTCTCTCCCTTCTTGCAATTTAATTCTTCTAATATGCAATCTCAATCTATACTTAGTCTAATTTCAATTATGCGCAACTAATTTCTTTAACCAATTCGATCTCAATAGGATTCCTAATTTCCTTAGGTTCTCCATTTTCAATTGCATAAGTACTCGTTTTGGATTGTATAATTTTAATTCCATTATGTTGATTAATATTTTGGATTGAGATTGTTGATTCTGTCATTGTTGATTGATAATGAATGCAGAGAACTAATTATATGATTCGAAACCAAGTTGTGTGCTCTCATGCGATTGTGTGAGTTTAAAGGCCACCAAGTGTTTGATGATAATTCTCTATGATTTTAGAGCGTTAGTTCAGTGTTGACATGGAAAGATCTCGGTTTCAATGCACTGCATAGATGAGTGCCTTTATTTTTTTGAACCAATGAGGGAAATTGGGATCTGACAGAGATCGGATTGGTGCCTCTTAATAATCTATTAATTGCTTTTTAATTATTGTTTAATTACTGTCATTGGTTAATTTTTACTATTTAATTGCCTTTAGTTTTTCCTCTACACAAAAACCCCAAAAATTGCATTTAAAATTTCGGCTACAGAGAAGTAACAAAGTAATCCGTAGGGAAATGATCCGAGTCCACTATTACAGCAAAGTAGTAGCTAGACTTTGGTATTATTTGACGCACGTTCGGCGCATGTATCACTTATGTCAACAATTCGCTTAGGCAAATAAACCAACAAACTTGTGCATCATAACACTCCTAGGTTTGGTCTAGGGAACTTTGCACTTGGTCTCGAACACAGTTCCCTACCATTTGATCCTAACAGTGCCCTAGTTTCTCGCATTCACGATCACTTTGAATCCAATTCTTTTTGTCAAACAAGGACCCAACAGAATGGCTCAATTGGAAATTGTAGGCTCCAATCCATTGGCACTAAACTAATGTCCTTAATTTCCAAATGAATTCACCCTTTTGTGTCCCTTAATTTCCACCCACTCAACACCATTGAATTCAATGTGTAATGCTGGCCAAGTAACAAAGTTCCAAGCTGAACTAAGGCGTAGTTTACTCAACCCAACAAATCAAACCTCATCTATACTCGTCAAAGGCTAAACACCTTAGCACCCCAAAAACAAAGGTAAACTCCTACAAAATGCAACTCCCTCAACGTCACTGTTGGGAAAGGCGTAGCAGAAAAATTACACACAAAACATGAAAGCTTGCGTGTAAAATAAAAACCTTTCCCTTGAGGGGGAAACAAGAGAACTGTAATATGCGACAGTATAAAATCCCAAGGGAGCAAGGAAAATAAAATGCAAGAGCAAGAGGAACACCAAAATTTTAACGTGGAAACCCCCAAGGAGAGGGACAAAAACCACGGGACCTAGTCCAGAAAAATATCCACTATGTTAAAAGAGAACAACAAAACAACTCCTCCAAGAGGGCTAACAAAAACGCTATACTCAGACCATATGTGGAAAAATACACCAGTGGACACACACTCTGAGGTATGGTGCAAGTGAATAAATCATATCACTTTCTTTATATAAGTGTTCAACTCCTCTCTCTTTATAAAACATGCCGATGTGAGACTTTGAATTAACAAAATACTCAACAGTCACTCACTACACTTCCTTCTCAAAATAACTGTAACACCTCACCACTCACTCTTCAAGCCCCCCATAACTCCACCAAGTAATAACAACACCCAACCAGACTAGGCCTCAAAAAAATAGAAGACAATTATGGACACAATTCCATCAACACCAACATCACGACAACCAAATCATAATCCTACAGATTCCATGACATCAACCATATACACTCATCTTCGCCAAAATCGTCACTACTCTACTAAACCACCAAACACCATAACACCCAAACAACACATTAGAGCAACATCACCAAACCAAACATCCAAACCTGAACAGAGCGATCAATACTCACGTCACCAAAACACATAACATTCTGAGCACAACACAACAACAACAAAATACTAGAGATCAAGCACTAAATGCATCGACACTAGCAGCAAAAATACATAAAGCATAGCAATAACATCATAAGTATGTGAGAGAAACACATATAATGCATCAAACATGAAACTAACATATCATCTCTCCACGCTTAAACATATCAAAACAAAACGAAAAGAGCATAGTCACTCTCACTACCCAAGCACATAGAATCTCTCAAGCTTCAACTCTTTCTCACTACTCACGTTTGCCCAAGGGAAGAAGATAAATAGATAGACGCTTTGCAAATAAAGAAAACAATAGTTTTGATTATCAACGTTACTACGCTAATAACTGCAATACGCAGCCAATCAGCCAACTCACTCACAGAATATCTGTGTATTTCTCTCTCTTCACACTTTATACGTATACGTATTTATCACTCTTCACATTTTATAACTGATTGTCTAATTATCTTCGTATTATAAATATCTATTAACTATTTTCCTTTGATCATTAAGTTGGTTGCCAACTTATTTTCCAGAACCATAAAGATCATTCTATTCTTTTAATTAGATAAGAGATGAAATCAATCAAACTTTAGTGTTCAAGAATTTAATTTTAAGTCTTAGTTTTAAATCATGGATACTTTTATAAAATACTATAGAATCTCAACTTTAACTAATAATCTCAACGACTTAAAAAAAATATTAATTTAATTGAAAGTATATTAAAAGATGTTACATTAAAAGATAAATGAAAAAAGAAATTAAATAATAATAATTGAATTTAAACTAAAACAAACTATTTTATAATACTAAAAAGATATTTAAGTTCTTAAAATAATTTCAATTTCAATTTACTCTTATTTTCAATTCCCCCCTACTTTAACCAATCATACATTAGGCTCAAACTCTCACGCAACATAAAAAGAAAATTGAACAGTCTATTCGAATTAGAAGAACAGTTTTTAAACTCTCTATTTTTTATCTGTATACAAAATGACTTTTTAAATCAAGTTTTTTATCTTATATTTTTTAATAATTTACACTGACATCTCATGTGTCTAAATTGTACTTAGTATCCCTTATTTTTTTGGTTTAGTATTACTTTAACTTTTACAAGGGGTTAAGTGGACTAATGTAATGCACATAGCAGTTAGTGTCATTGTAATATTTCCAAACAATTAAGGATTTTATATAAAGATAAAAGAGTAAGATGATATTTGTAAAATCTCATAAAAAATACAGTATCCTTGTAATTTAATTTTTTACTTTTATTACGAAGATGAGAATTTTTTTTTATTTGAACAATATTTCCTAGAACTTCTAAACACTCATCTCTCCATTATTTAACTCATCATATATTAAGTTCCAATATTTGTCTAAAGGCATTTCATTTTCCTTTGAATCTAATGGGCTATAAATTAACTTATTTTACTTCTTAATAAATAGTGGTGGTAGCTTGCTTTGGTGAATTATCATAATATCACGACACTTGATTAAAAGTTTCACGCGCGCCAAATTTTCAATCTGATCAATATTTTTTTTTTTTTTTAACTTATTAAAATTTTGATAGACTTGGATCAATATATTTTCAATCCACAATTATAATTCCAATTTCAATATTTTCTCTTACATTTTGATTCAATATGATACATATAATTTGGGAAAAAGACCATATTGATCATCATAATACAAAAATTTACGTAAATAAAGCTAGTTTAAAACATAATACAAAAATTTACGTAAATAAAGCTAGTTTAAAACATATTATAGTCATGAGGTTGTTTTGAACGAAGGCGTCATACATCGTGACATCTAAATACAACAAGACATTATTGGTTGGAGTGCCCAGAAAATGGTGACTAAAAATTAAAGGTGACACCGTATAAGACGCATTTATTTAATAATGTTTGACGGGAGGAGCTCATAAAGGAGGTTGAAGAATATGTGGCGTCTTCCATAAAGTGATACGATGTAGGACCCACAGAAGTTATAGAACTTGTTGCGCCTCCCATAAAGTGACATGATGTGGGACCAACAAAGATTACAAAGCTTGTGATGCCTCCATGTGAACAGAGGTGGGACCTACGAAGGTTCACCAAGATCTCGTGCCTTTAATGCAGACAGAGGTGAGACCCACGAAGGTTGGCCCACTTGTTATGCCTCCTTGACGGTTCGTTCACCCATGTTCCTCCTAAACATTATATATAGCACCCACTTCCAAGCGTTCACTGCATCGGTAAGTGAAAGTTATTGTCTTGTACAAATTTTTTTATTTTAGTTTTCTAAATGTTTTTGTTATAAAAGTGTTATTTATATTTTTTTATGCAGGTACGAAAATAATTTTTTTTATTTTAGTTTTCTAAATGTTTTTGTTATAAAAGTGTTATTTATATTTTTTTTATGCAGGTATGGAAATAATTTTGATTGAAGATTTAATTTTGAGGTAAATATTTTTAATATAAAGTTATTTATGTTATTTGATAAATGTATATTATGTTAAAAAGTTTTTTTTTTTAAGATCAACTTTGAAGAGATGGCTTCTCTTATTATTGTTGTGATATATTAATGGTAGAATTGTTGAGGGAGATGAAAGTGTTTCATTTATAGGATCTAAAAGGACAATACAAATAAATCGTGGAATAAGTTTTGATGCATTAAAGAAAAAAATTCATGATAATTTTAAATTAAATTCTAATCAAGTTATCGGCTCGATGATAACAAGATTTTTTTGTAGATAATGAATATGTGTCATTACTAGGGGTGGGTATACAGGTGAAAGTCCATGGGCCCATGACTCGCGACCACGCGGGTTTGGACCACCATTTTCATAAAAATTTAGTGGTATAGTCCATAAAAGCCCGCCCGCGCAATCCGCGGGTTTTATGGGGTCAAACCCATGAGTCATGAGGCGACCCGCAAATCCGCACTATTTAAAGGGTTTCAATTGAAAACCTAATTTCACTTCCTGCCTCCGCTAAACTGCACTATTTAAAGGGTTTAAAATTGAAACCCTAATTTTACTTCCCGCCTCTCAATCTTTTCACACGTCTCACCCTCCCAAAGGAAGACGAAGATGTGGTGATGGAAAATAATCAAGCTTCAGAATCATTTGTTGTTGGAGATAATTAAAAGTTTATGTTATTGACTTATTTAGAATTTAAATTTGTTATTGGAGATAATAGTAGATTTATGTTGTTGACTTATTTTATTAAGAATTTAAGAGCAAAAATATAACATTTTTTTAACATTTTTTTAAAATTCCAAATTTAGCATTTTTTTTTAATTTTTTAACTAGGTCCGCGGGTTGGCCCATTTGGCCCGCGGATTGGGGGCGGACCACCAAGTTAGGTTTGTTTACCATTGCGGGGCGGGGCGTGGCGGACCAAGCTCTTCGCGGGCTTACACGGGTGGGTCTTATGCGGGGCGGGTTGGCCCGTATACCCACCCCTAATCATTACAAATCATTGATGATGATGTTACTCTTATGATTAATACTTTCGAACAAGGAGTTATGTGTTGTATATAATTATGTGCAGAAGTAATTATTGTAGGTGGTGCTTTTTCTGCATATAATTCGGTTATAAACAAGGCAAATATTGGTAGGTCCTACGAAGGATTTTTCAACAAGATTAGGCCGCATTGACAATAATAAAGATTTTCTAATTTTTTATTCATATGTTGAATTGTCATCTAAGAAAGAAGACTTTGACGACAATTTACTCGAATTGATGACGATAATACAAAGTGTTGACGTTCAATATGTTGTTGATGAAATACAACCAGGTTAGTATAATAATTATACCAAAAATGTTGTAAATTCATTTTATTAACGAATAAATAATTTCTTTTATGTAGATATAAGTCATTATCCTTTTGACAAGAAACACTATATTATTAGTATTGATTGAACATACCTTGATCTAGAAGATTTATAGGGTGTTACTCTTAATTCAAACTGATTGGTCAAAAATTATATATTAATTTAGAATTTAACAGGAAAAACAAATGCAAAATCCTTAATTCTTTTCTATCTATAATTATCTAACCTTGAAAGTGTAAATATGTATCAAAGTTAGATTAAAGTTTAATTTTTATTTTTCAAATGTGAAATACTAATATATGAGAATATTCTAAGAAGTTAAGAACTAATTTCATAATTGTTTCTAATCAAGATATTGAAAAACATATACTTAATACATATCTTAATATTTTCTTTTTTTAAGAATCAGTTCTTATTAGATTTCGTTCAAAACTTTACATTTAACCATGGATATATCTTAGCAAAAATCGATCCAAATGGTAAGCCAGCAAGCCAGGTGTCTAGCATCAATTGGGTGATGACGATATTTCAACCCCTCTCATCTATCACACAACAGGGCATACGCAACCCCACAGAATCTTGTCCTAGCCAACAACATCGAAGAAATGGATTTGCGGATATAATGCTTAGATAAAAGGATAAGCCAGAAACCCTCATGGACCGTTCGATCTCAAATATCGCACTAATCAACGGTGGAACGCTAACAGCACACACGAACCACATGAATGATTCCGAAAGGAAATAATACATATGAAATAAGCCTAAGCCATGCACAAAACAAAACCACCACATTAACATTAGTATCATCGATCATATCTTTGTTCCTCAGCCAGCTTCACTAACATGGCCACCGTCACTACTCAAGCTTCCGCCGCCATTTTCCGACCATGTGCTTCGAAATCAAGGTTCCTGACCGGATCTTCCGGTAAACTTAACCGGGAAGTAGCAATGAGGCCAATGGGGTGCCCTCCTTCTGCCTCTTTCAAGGTTGAAGCTAAGAAAGGAGAGTGGTTACCTGGCTTGGCTTCCCCGGCTTACCTTAATGGCACGTAAGTAATTATTGTCACATGTATTTGTAGTGTTAATTTTTTCATAAGCTTTTATTTATGCATCACCACTTAGACACTTTTTTTTTTTTTCTTGCATAAAAAAAGTTTTTAAATCAGGCATCATGTGAAATTGAATTTAAGTAGAATCTACTTACATAGGTATGATAAGAATAGTTGAATTTTGAAATTTATTTTTACAATTTCTAATTAGTACGTAGTGTAAAAATTCATGTTGAAAGTGCTTAACAATTAAAATCTACATAATAAGCATAAAGTTTAGATATAACTTTGTTTTGAATGGTAACATGAACCACATAATTTGCGAGAATTTCTTTTCCTGCATGTTGAAAATGGATGCATTGATTAGAGTTATTAAAATATACTTATGGTTTGTGTGGTACTATTAGTCTTCCTGGTGACAATGGATTCGACCCTCTTGGGCTTGCTGAGGATCCAGAGAACTTGAGGTGGTACGTACAAGCTGAGCTTGTGAATGGGCGTTGGGCAATGTTGGGTGTTGCAGGAATGTTGCTTCCTGAGGTTTTCACCAAAATTGGAATCATCAATGCTCCTCAATGGTATGATGCAGGGAAATCAGAATACTTTGCATCATCGTCAACACTGTTTGTGATTGAATTCATTTTGTTCCATTACGTCGAGATCCGAAGATGGCAGGACATTAAGAACCCGGGTTCTGTCAACCAAGACCCCATCTTCAAGCAATACAGCTTGCCCCCTCATGAGTTAGGATACCCTGGTAGCGTGTTTAACCCCTTGAACTTTGCACCAACTCTCGAGGCCAAGGAGAAGGAACTTGCAAATGGTACATGCTTTATTAGTTTATTTTTTGAGTTTAATTTTTATGCAATGATTCATGATATAAAAGAAAACTGTATACAATTTTTGTTAAACAAGTCAATGAATTTATCATACATACGTGGAAGTTGTTGTGATTAAACGACGGAATAAATTTCTTTTGTTTTGGTAGTGCATGGACTAAATTATTTTATTTTTGTGAAATTGTTTAGCTAACCTTGTTGACTATTAACTTATGTAGGGAGATTGGCTATGTTGGCATTCTTGGGATTCATAGTTCAACACAACGTGACAGGCAAAGGACCATTTGAGAACCTCTTGCAGCACATCTCAGACCCGTGGCACAACACCATCATCAATACAATTCGTGGCTACTAAGTTTGTATCCAATGACATGATTAGCCTGTGTCCTTCTCGTGTAATATATCCTGAATGGATGAATTTTGAGAGAGATTTGGGCCTGTGATTGTTATGATCCATATCTATTTTCATGTACAGAGGAACTGAGATGGTTTTATATTGTTATTTAGATTCAAGTTTATCAATCAGCAACTAAACATGATACTTAAAAAACTATCAAAATTCTAATGCTTCATTTCAGAAGTATGTAAAATTCGCTTCTATTTTTTCTTTTGACAAAATTCAAATTTATAACTTGTATCACTGAATCAAATTTCAAAACTCTACCACCAACGTACAAGGCAGTCAAAATAACTGAAATATTTGTATTTGGACTTTTGGACAAACTGCAGTCGTAGCTACAAGTCTTGTTCAATATCTACAGCTAACACATTTAGTGACTAAAACAACATTCCAACCCAAATGAAGTCCATTGACCTTATAGATTACAAGGAAGCCGAATCTGGGTCTTGTGTGAGTAGTTCGTTAGCTAGTGTTGACCACATCGTTTCAGTTAACATATACCTCCATTCTCTACTGCACAACGTCATGATGGTAAAGGGCAACCACATACAGCTAAAATACTTGCAATTTGCTTGAAAACTAGAGAAAAAAAGGGTATATAGGAACACATTTAAGCAAATTACTACAAAAAATGTGTCTTCTAGAGACAAAATTTTAGTGACGATCATGACTTCCATGCGGCTAGCACCAGCTAAGTTCACTCAATACTTCGAATCCTTTTTTATTTTAAAATTTTTTCTACTTAACCTTGGACCTGACTGACACTAAACAAGATGAATATTCAGATTCAACCATGCTAAGCTTTAATAGGATAGTAAGTGTTTCCTTTAGCATCAGCTTAGCGTTGACCAGATTGATGTTATGTCCTAATGTTATGCCCTGCCATCGCCTTCTTCCCTCACTTTTCCTCCTTCTGTCATAACACATAATCATTCTCTTTCGCTCTCTATCAGCGTGAAGACAATGTTGCCCTTAAGATAGGGTTACTTCCACTACATTGCTACTTGTTAGTAATAAACAATCCTTGTAGTTCTCGGTACAACTTACGTCGAATTGATTTTATCCTAAATAAAAATTATGCTTTTATTTGTTCTTTCATTTAGTGTTTGGAAAGGTAAGTTTAGGCTTAGCTTTATCTATGAAGTTTGTCATTTGACGAATTTAGATCATTATGTCTTTTAGCTCAAGTCTTTTTATTTCATTTCAATCAATTCATGGCAAAACAAATAGTCAATTGTTTGTTGCATGTGAGATTATTATTTCTGGGGATATCTAGTCCGTTCTCAGTAAATGCAAAATGGGCACTACGCGAAAGCTTAAATTAAAAAGAGTAGAAAAGAAGAATACCAAAATTTCACCCTGTTGGAAAAAATCATGAAATCTAATCCAATTAAAAAAAAATCAATATAAAAGGTAGGATTACAATTTTTTATGTGGGTCTTTGAAGATCTTCATGTGAATTTCACCCTCTCGGATTACATACAAAAAACTCTCCAAATTTCTTGGGATTTCTTCACTTAGATATGTCTAGCAACTCTTCACAAATTTTTCGATTTTTAGGAGAAGAATGTGACACCTCCAAAAATTAAAGTGATTAAGGGAGGCTAATTCCACAATTTCAAAGAGGTTTAGAAACTTTGTGCACGTCTTACAGTCAAATAGATAAATTCTGAGACCTTGTAATGTTTATCCTCTTTCCCATGCATTGTGACTTGTGTACCATAATTGGAGGAGAGAATCCTAACAAATTTTTCCCTTCTTCAGTCAATTGGGGATACCACTATACCTGCACCTTGGGACAATTTTTAATATTTTTGGTTGACATTGAGTTAATCATCTTTCAAACCAATTCAAATCTATATATATTTTCTGTATCTTTAATTTCATCTCATCCAATATTTCTCATATCCAATAATATGGATGTCAATAAGTTTTGAGCGTGAATGAAACATGGGGTTCTTGACTAGATAAATGGTACTTTGATTATCATAACTTATCACATAATCATCTTGATTATGTCCTAATTCTCTTAGAAAGATATTCATCCATAATATCCCCTTAAAGGCTTTAGTGATTTCTACATAGACAATGTCACATTTTTAAAGTTTTAACTGTCAAAAAAACAACTCCTCTCATAAAAATAATCAAATAACCTGATGTTGATTTCCCTGAATCCATATCACCTGCCATATGTGATGAGCATTAGATTCCCATTGTCAAAACACAAGCATCTTTTGACAATTCCTCCTAAATACCTCAGTATCCATTTAACATCTTCTCAATGCTCTTTTCCTAGGTTTGATAGAAATCTGCTCATAATTAGTAAGATAGACATATTCATATGAGAAGTATCTTCTTGACTATTGTCTCTCGCTTGTTGATTGTTTTAACTAGGGTTCCTCATTTTCACTACCTTAATCTTCTAGCTGGTCAAGTTGTTCTCTTTGATGAGGTTCTTAAGCCATCTCATCAAGTTGTAATAGATCTTGATTGGGCTCTAACTGAAAAGTCTTTATGGAACTCTCTATCTCTTTCTTAAGAAGGAATACAAAAAATCTTAATCTCACTTTGAATTTTTTCAATTAAATATGTCTTATAACTCTTCATAGTTCTCCTATTACCAGGAGAAGAACGTGACTTTTCCCCCAAAATAAAAAATTATTATTAGAGACTAATGAATTTTCCACGTAACTTCAAATTCATTCTTGAATTGAAGGTGGGAATCCCAACAATTATTTCCACTGTAATTATTGGAAAATTGTTTTTAATTAATTAAAATTATCCGGCTTGTTATATTCTCTTTACCTTCAATGGATGTCATTCTAGTGTCAATTTACAAATGAATATTTGTGTAAATTGATCATGTTATTTAAAGCTCTCTCGTTGGTGTTCAAATGTACTTTTTGTAACACGATCTTCACAGTAATAAGGTTCATCTATATTTATGCTAGTCAACGTAAGATGAGTGGTTTTCCTTCTTTGGTCCTTATTGTCCAACATGAGAACTTGCAGATAAAATGTTGCAATTAAATTGTTTTCTCTTTTTATCAGCCTGTCTTGTTCTGGGGTGATTAGGAATCCATTTAATTTGTTTCACCTTTGTAATGATTATATAGGCCAAAAACTAAAAGGTGCATACTTGATGTGAAAACTTGACAAGGACAAGGGATTGAAATCGTCAAAGTATATTAGATTTGTTCTGAAATATTGACTCCCAGATTTTGATTACGAGCTTAGATGTACAAGGCATTGCACATAGTCATAGTAATTGAATTTTGAACTTTTGAACAAAGTATGGCTGGTTTCAGTGATCATTACCATAAACTAAAGAAAAGCATAAACATGAACTCTCTGATAAGTTTGCATGCTCATATTTAGATTGTATCATATTTGCATTTCTTCCTTGATCAAATCAAGTGTGCTCCATTTATCTACACCTTGAGTAATTTATATGATCATTTATATGAACAGAAAATTCTCTGGTTTGTTTGATTTAAACACCAAAATTTCACCAGATTCTTGGTTTAATGCTTCCAAGGATTTCAGCATTCATAAGATATTTTTTATTTGTGTTTTCACATCACTATTTTGCAAAAGGTTTCAAGATTAACTTCTCTTCTTAAACCTCTGTTCTAGATATGTAAAATCCTTAGGAAATGAAATTGGTTGTTGACTTCTAGCAGGATAACTATGACCAGTGAACTATGGTTGCATTCATCACATGACTTTAGAATACAACATGTTCACAAAATCTTGAAAAATCCTACTTCAGAAGTAATAGTTGGAGCTAGAGACTTTGTTGAACTCAAAGGTAATAAAAGAACTGTTTCTGTAGAATCCCCGAAAGCTTAGAGCATATTTCTAAAGGAATTGGAGTAGAACCAAGTAAATCTTACCTGAGGGCCTTGTCATGTTCTTTACATTTTTTTGGGATAACAGTTGAAAATTTGGATAACATCATGTTGTTTACATTGAAACCTGCAAACTTGCTATACCTTACAGGAATGTCTTTCGAAGTTGAAGGTGGATAACTTTCTCTTCACGCTAATAAATTCCTTCTTGAGTACCTTTTTTCTTACTCTTTTTCTGTTAGTTGAGCATTATCAATTTAGAATTTCAGAATAAAGTTCTCTAGTATGATAAATAAAAGAACCACTTCTATTTTATTTTATTTTATATTTTTATGCCTATGCTTATACTTAACATTGTATCTAGAATGTGTTGATTTGAACATTAGGCAAGTCAAGCCTGATGAACCTTATAGAAATAGTGCAGTATAGCCTTTTTCTTCGGATTTCAAAATGCAGTTAAGATGAAGCTGGACTGACAGTGATATATTGCACAGCATATATTCTACTAGTTTAAAAAGTGGCACAGTTGATACTATTGAATTCAAGAATTTAGATAACTCAAATCACCTTTTCTCTGCCTCTTCCATTACACTCACTATCTCTATAACATGATTTCCAAACTTTGCCATTTATCTTGACATAATTTCCCTTACCAATTGTTCCTGATAGATTTCATGTAGTTAGTTATGCTACTAAAATTCACTTCTAAATCAAAACACAAGTGTTCAAAGCTGAACTTAATTTGAAGAGGCCCACTTATTGCAAGGTTTCAGGTACTGATGACACTTTTAAAACCCTTTTACCACTACTAAGGCTTTCTAATTTCTAGGCTTCTAGGAATTTAAGTTTATGCACGCTTTCTATTTTGGGCTCCATTTGGGCATAGACATGTTGAAGTGCAAACACAGCTCGAAATGAAAGTCATAAATCTGGCAATGTTGTTGAAAGGAATGAAATGGAGTTACCTTTCCAATTTCCCACTAATATTTTAAATTGTGCAAATTCTCTAAACAAATTCTCTTTTGTTCCTCAGGTGTCTAGAACCAAAAACTCCTACCAATCTTATCTAAACTAGAAGGATAATGGATTCTATTGGATACAAGTTTCTACCTTTTCCTTTACTCAAAGCCCGGAACTAATTACAATCAAATAATTGGTATAAATCAAGATTAACCTCTCTAAAGATCACCTTATTACTTTGTAAATCACATATTTTTGTTCTTATACATTTTTTCAACTACTTGATTATCAATGAGTGGTTGAAGTAGAAAGCATACTTACGTTAGAAATAGTCTATACTATTTTTAAAAAAATAAAAATAAAAAATCTCCTTTAATAATTATTGTTGTGTTCTTATCTAAGATATGAATATAAAGTCAATTTATTTTGGGAATGAATCCTCTCCAGTAACATAATGTTTTATGCAAGCTTAAAGTGAAAATCTCAACCGTCAAAATATCTTATTCTCCTTTTTTATTATTTAAATTTTCTCTCTCTTATATTTAATACATTGTTGAGATTACACTAGACCATCATATTACTTGAGAATCATTTATTTTTGGCATAAAACTTCATATTAATGATAACTCTAGTAGAAAAAAGGAACGGTGTCATCTGGCTTGTTACCAAGTACCAAGTACCAACCTTGTCTAGGCCATTTTCTTTACTATTTTGATAGTCTTTTTTTATAGTGTTCAACCTTTTGCTACTGCATCAACATTCCCTTATCAGTTAAATGAAATCTCACTACCCTGTAGCGTGGGAGATTAAAAAGACTACCACTCATTCTTCTTTATTGACCTTGTTTCCCAAAAAGTAGTGCTTCAAGTCCTCACTTTCCTCTATATGTTTTTCCAACTAACATTTATTTTTTTTCTATTGCCTTTTCATTTTTGTGACGCGCTTCCATTTTAGTGACATAACTGACTTCTTGGTCACTCCGGTAACATATCTCAGTGCAAGCCAAAAATACATTTGACTTTAAGGTTTTGACTTTCTTCCTAACAGATAAATCTTAAGGGGATGTTAATGGATGATAACCTTAATATTGTACTTCACTAAATCATCGTAATTTGACTTATAAGGGGATACAGGTCAATGTTTCAGATGAACCAAAAAACTGTGGTGAATGGTTGACTTAAAGTACTAATGAATCCTTTGATAAAAAAGATGAGAAGATGATATAAACCAATTAGCACTAATTAATATGTTGATACAATGGGTGCCTAACACATTCAGTGCAAAAAACTATTGTGGTTCATCCACTATATGTTATATTGAATTCAATTTAATATACTGATTTAGCATAAAGTGTTTAGTCCATTGAAGTTGACATGGATTAAAAAGAACGATAAGAGCATTAAGCAATGATTAATTCTAGAAATGCTTTTCTAGTAAGTCACCTTTATAAGTGGCCATGCTTCCTAAACCGTGTCCCGTAGTCTAATTGTTTCTGCTTTATTCTTTTCATTATATTTCATATGACCAAAAGAAAGGTGAAAATGGCTTAACAACTGCCTTTGTCAAACCTTATAATAAAGAGTATTAGGCACTTTAGGCCAATTGCATTGAACCATTTGCTAATGTGTGAGTTAAAGCATGAAGCACTTTCTCCATGCCAATCAATTTTGTAGGATTTATTTTCCTTCAACAATGAGTAAAGCTTTCTACCTTCGTTACCCTTTATTCTTTCTTGTTGAAAAAAAAAATTCAATTTGGCGTTAACACAAATTTAGCAATTAGAATTTTGGTGATTGAATTTGGCAATTTCATATTGACTAGTTACTAGTTTGATCAGGACTCTTCGGGTGATGAGTAATGAATACGTGGATATTGGTTGTCCAAATGCTGGGGAATTAAAAGAAATATAACTATCCTTTTAATTTGAGTGTTTGAGAAAAATTCGAAATAAAAAATGCGAAATATCTTAAAATTGTGAGTACAATAATGTGCAACGGAGGAAAAGGGGTATAGATATGTGAAAAATTTATAGCAAGCTTTTTTTAATAGGTGATGGCTAGAAATTAATGATGATGCTTACTTGCAATGGATTGTCTGTATACTTATAGTCCTAATAATTGAAATTTGGGCAAAGATACAAGGAGGAAAAGAAATCAACGATTGCTTTCTTTGGGAAAAGGGAAAGAAAGGGCAAAAAGAAAAAAAAGGGGAAAAGCCAAAAGTAACAAAGAGTGCAATGCCAAGAGGAAGAGGATATGGCCAATGTGTCATTTTTTCCCATTCAAGGGTCCCATCCCAACTCCTCTTATTCACAAAGTGTGGCTTGTATTTGATTGAAGCTCAGAAAATATCTGGTTGTTTTCACGTGCGTGACCGTGATTGATTTAGGTGCATTACTTGGACTAGATTTGATGTTTCCACGCAAAGGAGATTTCATTGATAATCTCCAACATTTTTTAATATTATTTCAACTGAGGAGAGTATATAATTTAACAATTTAATAATTTTCAAATTAAATAATTTTTACAATTTTTAATAGAAAAAATCTATATTTTAATTATTTAAAGAAATTCATCAATTTCCTTTTAGAAAAAACTTATTATATACTTTCGTAAAAAAGTGGTATAGAAAGTAATATTAAAATATATGGATAAATTGCTTACCAAAAAAAATCTGAGTTTCCGCCAAGATCAAGCTGCCAAGAGGAATGAGAATGTTCTAGGTTTTTGTCATTATTCATCGTAAGCAATTTTTATCAACTAAGTGTATGTGGCGACAACTCTCAAATTTTGTCTACTCCTCGTTCTATTCTGTGAAAATTACACGACATTTCTTATATCATAATCTTTTAGCAAAATTTGTATGAAGTAATCCTTTTTTATAGTAGAATCTTATTTCTGAAATGATAAAATTCTTTTTCTCTTTTAAACTCTACGTTATTTTTCTAACGTGAAACATTCTAATAAAATAATCTTATTATATATAACTATTAGGACCTAAAAATTATTTAAAATAGAAAATTTAAAAGTTAAGAAAATTTAAATTTGAAGTTCACATGGGATTCTCCTAATAAAATAATTTTATTATATATAATTATTGGCACCTAAAAATTATTTAAAGTGAGAAGGTTTAAAAGTTACGGAAATTTAACTTAAAAGTAATAGAAATTTGAAGTTCAATCAAACGTAAAGGTTTATCTATTTATTTGGTTGACAGGCATCGACTTAATTATTTCACCTGAACTAGTGTTGAGCTGAATTAGTGTAAAACTAGCTATATGGTTGTAAAATTGAGTTAAATCTGCGTTAAACTAGCTGAATAGGTCCAGAACCATGTTTTAAGCACTTTTCAAGTATAAAAACGTGGTTGAGCAGTTTATCTTGTGTACTTATGAATGGGTCATCTATTGAAATTTAAAGGTTCCGACGGATGAATCAATTAGCCCTATTTTCCTTACATTTATTTTTATAATTTCCTTTATAACTTTTTTACTGCTTTTTATTTGTAGCTTTCAACCTTTACTTTTCACGCACAACTTCTTATTTCTTATTCGCATCCACCAATCGCTTATTAAAACTCCTTGTTATCGTACCATGCTGAAGCAAGTTGGCTGACACATTTCCACTAACATTATTTTCACACTTAAAAATAACAATTTATCATTGGATGATAGTATATAAAACTCTCATAAGCTTAATTAAATTTCTATAAAGAAACCATATTCCTTAATATCAACAAACTCTTATAAAAAAAGGAAAAAGCAGGAAAACATTAAGAAAATTTATTCTGGTGGTCCAGCTTGTATGCATATTAGTACAGCTAGTTGGCATATTATAGATGCAAGTTTATCCTCAGCTCAGGAGTCCCCAGAGGAAGGTAAAAAGTGAAAAGATCTTTAATTCTTATTCCACTATACTCCACAATTGTACCCTTCATTCTCTGAATAACTTCTTAGACAAAACAAACGATAAAAAGTGTAATGCTTTTGTTTTGTGCTTCTTTTTTTTGTTATAAATTCCAAAGTTTGATGATCATTTAGCATTGTAACAAGTAACATGCGATATTACTCTGACAAGAGTATCCACTACTTTTGCCACCAGTAGTGTATGTTTTCTTATATTCTGGTTCTGTTTATTTTTTCCTCCTCATCTTTTAAAAAAGCAGATACCTCTATTGATATTCAGATTCATTAACACTGATGGCGAACTAACCGCACAATTCATGGACTTTTCCATGACGAACCAAAACCAAAGGAAGTCTCATTTCTCATAAGAAAATACAGTACCTCTGGATTTTTATACATGGTGAATACCTTTTTTCCATCTCTAGTAAGTATTTTCACAGATATTTACATATGTACACAACTCAAACTCACCAAACTAAGCACGTAAAAAGCAAAAAAAATAAAATAAAATAAAAATACAATAGTGTTACATGAAAGACAAAAATTAGTTCCCACTTCCCACCACCGACTAAAACCCGCAAGTAGATTAGTCCCCCTATACCTATTATGCTGAGGAAATCCGAGACTACCAACCTTCACCTTCAATTCACTTGATTCCCAACTCAATGAGCCTAACCAAAACTATTGCTGAAAGATAGTCGCCGTCTCTTGCAGATAAAGGGTAAGTTGCTATTACTAATAATTCAAGAGTTCTCATGAAAATTTAGTGATCTAGATAAAGCTGCAGGGTTAGCCCTCAACACTGGAGAGGTATCAATAACATGGTCTTTCTCATCTTTCTTTGAATGGAATCCCTTGAACATGCCACCCCCCTTTACACACTCATTCTTGATCCCCAACGTTGCCCATATAGAACTCTTTGCAGCCTCACTTGGATCATCAATTCTCAATGTTTTGGGGACCAAAACAGACCCATTTCTCTGCCTTGGTTCCTCCTTATGCAAATGGTCTTGTTTGGTTGCATCATCATCCCTAGAGTGCTTACCGAGAGTTGGTGAATTTGGGGACCTTGGAGCAGAATTGTGTGAGTGTGAGTGTGAGGGGAACCATGGAATGTTCCAAAATGCAGCAGGGTAGAATGACATGGGAAACCCAGGAGGGCACAAAGTAGGTGCTGAGGGAACCGCAGAGTTCCAAGCATAAGGCCAAGGGACAGTGGAAATGCACGGAACATGAGGAATGAAACCGTTGTTATTTGGCACCACTAAAGATTCCTGTGACGTGCTTTTCCCAATCTCTTCATTAGAAACTGTAATCGAAGATGCACTTGAGCAGTCATCGCCAATGTTTTCTTTGTTTCCATGATCTTCAATGGTGTGAAACCCGTTTCTTGTGTTGCTAAGACCCTTCTTCTCGCTGAGATTAAGAACTGATGCCATGGAATCACAAATTGGAGGGTCTAAACCAAAGCTGAGAACTCTCCCATTGGTTTTGAGATTGGGAATGTGAGTCCCGTTGGGTGAATCAATTCGGGCTGCTTGAAGAGCCTCAGAGATTGTAATGTGGCGGTAGTGCGAGGCTGAGTTCTTGTTCTTTCTTCTCCCAGCCCCAACCGGCACATTTCGCATGGTGCCTCCAGCGGTCCAGTACCTTTGGCATGCTTTGCAGAAGTAGCGTGGCTGGTTGATGTTGTAGTTGTTGTAGTAACAGAATTTGGTGTCCATGCTGTTGCAGCGTGGACATGGCAGAATCTTATCTGGCTTCTTCAGCGTTTTGTTGTTGTTGTTGTCGTCGTTGTTGTTTGTTGGATCAGTTTCATTGTTCTCTGACTTGTCGGTTTTTGATTTTGCAGTTTCTTCATGTTTTGAAGGTGTTTCTGGGTTCTGAATAATACCATCTGGGATCTTCTCAGAGTCTGCAGCATTTGGAGGAGAATCAGCTTCTTTCGTTTTCTCATGAACTGTTTCAGCTCGGGGATCCTAATAATTTGTCACAATGTGTTTTCTTAATTAAGAAAATGAATAATACTTTGTGGAATAATAACGCCAAGCATGTACATGCAGATTCATAATTTTGTGAGGCCAAATACCATTATAACTCGAACCACAAGAACAATATGAAAGTTGAAGAAAGTTAAAATTATCATGCTCCACTTATTTTAAGAAACCAAAAAAAAAATAGAAAAACACTGATAATTGTGTCGGAATCTTTGGGCAGGGTGTGTATGTTTCTCTTGGGAAAGTGAAACAAAAAAGTATGTAATTCAAGCAAATCTAATGAACTTGCCAATTAAAAGTTGTTGCCCTGTTGCAAAAATACACAAGAACACGATATAGCCAAAAATTTAGGACCTCATGGTTAACATTTAAGAAAAATTTAGATCCAGAACCTGAAGCTAAGTTGATAATTTAGTTGTGAGCTGAAAATTCGAAGTGAGAACGTATTTATTTCGCCGCTAATAAAGGCATAAAAAAGAAATTAGAGCTTTGAACTCAGATTATAAGCATAAAGATTAGAGTAGAAGTCTGAGTGTCTGGCATAAATTTCAAAACAAAATTAACTGAAACAATCAGTCTATTCAAATTAATAAAAATTTATGTAAAATTAAATACCCAGGTTCTCAACCATATTGGAGTGAAATTCTTCCATACGTGGTTTTCTTTTTTGTCTTGAAAATAGAAAATTTGAAGTAAAATCATTTCACTTCCAAATAAAAAAAGGAAGGAAGCACAAAATCTAAAATTAGCTATTTTTTGCAACTAAATACCAAAAAAAAATTAAAAAAAAAAAAATCAAACAAACGACTCTGCTTCGAATACTCTGTTTCTCAATTTCCAGATCCCAGGCACGAAAACCGAAAATTTTGCAACGGCCGAGAATATTATAATCCTAAATTTCATAATCGGAAAAAACAAAAGGAATTACAAATTTTCAGAAAAGCAACTTGAATTATAGAAAAAGAAATGAAGCAATATATTTCCTTGTGTTCTTAATTATATTACCAATTTAGTGTACCTTGTCTTTCTCTTCTTCAGCCTCTGACTCAGTAAAGTCTTCCTCTACGTCAACATCTATCGCCGGCGGCAAGACAGTTTCGCCGGCGGCAATGGCCGGAGAGTCATCTTCTCCGGGAAAAGGAATCTCCTGGCCGAAGAGCTTAATTGCGGGATCCTTATTATTTTCCTGCATTTTCTGGGGATCGAAACGAAACGACACAAGTGAAACCTTAAAACGCGCGAAACGGTTACGTTTTACGTTTGAAGTGTTAAGTTATGATTGGTGTTGCGGTTGCGGCAGTTTATTTGTTGGTTCGTTGGTTACTACAACTAGTGACGGTGTTGTGTTTAGTGTGTTGGGGTTTTTCATAAATTTGTTTGTTTGGGTTTTGATCTATGTTGGCAATGAAGGCACGACGAGTTGGATTTTGATCCGTTAAAACGAGAGTTGGATGCCACGTCACCGAGGGGTTTCGATTCTTGACCACAAGTTTTTGTGGCTTATAATAGATTTTCTTTTCAAGCGTTTGATTCTCTCCTTTGCACACTCATTATGTGCACCCCACTAGAGAAAATATATGAAAAATGTTTATTTTTAATTTTATTTATGTGAATGGTTTTTTCTTTTTTTAAAAAAATTACATTGTTAGATTTGTTTTATTTAATTTAGATGGTGTAGTGGAATTATAATAAGCTGGACAGGGGCGGTGTGATAATTATCAGTGGGATAGAGGAGGTGGTTTTGGTACAGCAGGATGGGTTGAATGGGATGGCCTCCTGTATATATATCTCGAGTGTTAGCAATGTATTCTATTATTTTCTTATATATTTTTAATATTATGTAGTTTGATATTTAATCAATGGATGTTAATATTTTTTTTTGTATATATTTAAATTTTTATTATATTATTTATAAAAAAGTTATATTTTAATATGAATTTTTACATTTATAGGTAAAATAATATGATTTTAATTCTAATATTTATATATTTCAATTGAAGAAGGTACAAAGACGTTAATGGTTTTATATTTGGAACAATAAAAAAAAATATTTAAATTAATGTGATGTGAGTTTCCATATTTAAAAAGCATTCATCAGAAATTACAATTTTAACAAAACAAAGTTATTCTTTTATGTACTTTAAGATTTTTAGTTTTTAATAAATATATGATAATAAAAATGAATAAATTTTGTTAAGATTTATGAACAATAAAAATATGTCTATAATAGAATTACAATTTTTTTATTGTCACCTGGTAATATTCTTAGTCACAATAAAATAAAGCTTAGAAGATCATTTTAAAAAGTTTCTATAAACGTAGATGAAAGTATAACGATAATGAGAAGAGTTACTGCATATCAAAGTCATACAGTGAAAAATAATTTGATTAAGAGGACTTTCACAGTAATTTTCCTAACATAGGTAGCCAATATAATTGATATTGATCCAAACCATATGATACAATAAAAAAAACTTTTGCAAACATAAAAATAATGATCGACAAAGGGAAAATTTGAATATTAACATAAATTAACATTATTAAATTAAATTAATGTAAATAATTGATGCGAGTAAGATATTGAATAAAAAAATTTAAAATTAATAATTTTTTAAAATTAATAATTATGGTCTTAAAACAAAAATTATAATATTTTTACATGACATTAATTTTTTTAAATAACATTTATTCATGGATTTTCTCTAATCTATTGATGGAAGTTTATCCATAAAATAAATATACTAGAAGAATTACAAGAGTGATGCTTAAGAGAATAGAGGAAAAGATTGAGAAAGAATATTTGAAGATGAAGACTCAAGACTTTTTCTATATTTTAAACTTTTGTAATTTTCTTATTATAAATGAAATGTAAATCATAACTCAAGGTCATTGAATGTGTTCGGCCTACTTATATTTTGCTTGTAATTTTTATTGGATTGGTAGCCTTTTAAAGAGTAGAGGGCTAGGAGAGTAAGTCTAGTGGAGATGTAGAGGAATTGGACCATAAATTCACTAAAATTCACAAATGGATTTTGAATTAAATTTAAATTACATTTCTGAATCCAAGAGCTAAGACTCATGAAGAATCTTACTTAGAATTAAGTTTCACTTAACTCTAGGAAGGATTCCTAACCCTTACTTAGAGCCTTAATCACACGGCTACTAAATATAGGTGGCTAGCATGAACCTTTGATCTCTCCATGTCCCTTAAGTCTAAGGATTCAATAATTCATAAGTCTTTTTAATTTCCACCCTTAGATTAATTTCCCTTACTCTTCAAGCCTTTCTCACTCTATATAAAGGCCTTGACCGAACACTTTGTACTTTAGTTTTTAATGATTAATAAAATTGAAGTATTGTTGCTTTTCCTAAGAGAAAGACTTCTCTTGTCTTCTTTCTTTGAAGAAACTTAAATCTTATCAATGGTCTCTTACTGTTGTGATTCCTGAAGACTTATTGGCATAGTTATGACGTCCTAAACCGTTGTAAAAGACAAAACACAAGAAGGGAGGTCAAATTGTATTAATTAAAAATTTTAGTCCTTTCGTCTGTTTGTTTTAAACTCGATCAGACGAAACTTTTTTCTTCTTTAACTGTTGATTTTAACTATTAGATGTTTCAATTCAGTTATCCCCATTAGTCAATAAGTAAAATAAAAATAAACAGTTATTTTTATATTGGTTCGTCTATTCAAGACTACGTCCAGTTACCCTGTAACACCCCTAGTTACTATAAACGTCACAACATAAATTCTCCATGGTTCGCGGAAAATAAATACACCACTAAATGACGGGAACTAAACTTCATTTCATAGAGTAAATACTCAACAAATAAAAAAAACTCAAATAACGAAATATATAAAGAAGTTTTAACATTTATAAATAGAAGCAACCACTAAAAATCAAGAAAGGAAAAACAAAGTGTCACAGTATGCCAAGTCTTCAAGTAATCGGGTTCCTTTCTTAGCCTAAATTATTTTCACCTCCCAAAAACTGTTCATCTGCTCGCCCATTCGCGGGTTCATCACAGGTGTCAGCCACAGACACAATACAGGTTTAGTTCACATTTTAATAATAATGATGAGATCAACCAGAACAATTCAACACAAGGAACACAAAAAGGTACACACTCAATTCACAATTTATCAAAACTAATCATATCATGCAACCCAGTATGATGCATGCTACTCACAATTCTCTCTCATGTCATATGGTACCATTAAAATCATTGAACGATGTCTAAGAGTACATGTCACCTCTGACACTCTCACTAAAGATACTAGACAGTCACAGTCAGGGTAACCAGTGTTGCAACGGGACTCACTCCCCACTCATGGTGATCGGCCATAGTGGAAGTTTTCCCCACCACGAATACCCTCAAAGTCCTAGGCCATTACATTGACCCGTCAGGGACCAACCGTTCTAGTTTCATTCATCCTCAATTTTCGAAAACATTTTCATGCGTTTAGCATTCATAATAATCTTTCACATTTTTAAAACAACAAGGGGCAACCTCACTGCTCCTTCTAGCAGTAGGCATCCATCCCTCTCATACAAAAAAAAAATTCACAATAGATTATTATGAACCTAAACGACTCATCCATGCAATATGACCCGCAAAATTAATCTCTCAATCCATATAACTCAATTCACATAACAAAACATTTAATACCACAAAATTCAATAAGATCATCATATACAAATAATCATATGTACAGTCAATGTAAATAAGAAAATGAAAGTCGTTAAGTAAGAGATTAAGGAGAGAGAATTAAATTAAACCCCGCACAATTCCAATCACCAACTAAATTAAATCAAAATAGTTACAACACAAAAATTACAATAATAATACACACAAGAATTTAATTAAATACTAAAGTTAATCTAAACGACTAGAATGACAAAAAGGAATTGTTACTAAAATGACTTGCCGAGATTAAAATAAGTTTTAAAATAAAATAATTTAACTTTTATATCATATAAAAAAGGAACAATTACACTTGTGTAGTAGTGTATATATTTCTTCATCTGTGAAGTGATTCACATTTCATAATTCAAATCAACATCTAATTGTTCTCGTAAGGTAAATAGTTTACAAATGCACGGTTCCATTGCTGGGAAATTTGCATTTAAAATAATAGAAATAAAAAGGATAAGGCTAAAGTCAAATCAAAACAACATATAAATGTCCAGAACATGACAAGGGAAACTGGTTTCCTTTAGTTAAAATTTGATTGCATCTAGTAACATTTAATTTAATGTCATTGGTGTGACTACTTGCACTAAAAATTCCATTATTATCTGGTAATAAACTAAAAGGCATAACTCACGATTTATCACTGTAATTCGGTGGCATTGAAATCACTTTTGGAAAGAATGTGAGTTTCCTAATTTTACTTCTTCATTATAATTTTCCTTATCTCTTTCTCACCGAGCGTCACTCTCGCCTCTCCTTATGAGAACGACAACAGTCAAACAATTATCAAACAACAAAATCAACGGATGCACAACCACGAAAAAGGAAGAAGAAGAAGAAAGAGATCATCGTGAACAAACTAGACGCAAATGTAATGTAGTAGAGGCACCGAGTGTAAGCTACCGAAAATAAAATAAAATAAAATAATATGTACCCAATGATACTCAATTCAATCCATAAAACAAGACAAGTAATACTTAATTCAAAATAAACAAGGTCACTAATATTTTGATTAACAGGACAACCAGAAGAACATGTTGATTTAAAGCAACATGAAAAATTGAGCATCAAAAAATAAAAGGGGCACCGAAATAGAGAAGAGCAGAATTAACACTAGTAACAAGAAAAGAAATTAATATTATTATTAAAATTGAGAACACCCTGACCTGAATGTAAGTCGGATCACGTGCAAGGAAAAACTAGGTATTGATCTATGTTCACAATCAGAAATTTGATCTCCTTGTTTTTTGTTTTGGAAGGTAGGTTTGAAACACAAGAAAGAAAAGGGACACCTGAAGATGGGGAAAAGATCTAAAAAAGATTTGATTTGAATAGATTTTCTGATGAGAATTTGTAATAGCTCACTCACCCACTCCCTTGAGATATTCTGATTTCTTTTATTTTATTTATCTACCCACTCACGTGAAACCTAACTACTCCTTTAAGATATTTTGATTTTACTTTATTTTATTTATTTATTTATTTTTATCTGTTTTATTTTATTTTATTTTCTTATTTTCAAAAAACCAGGGTGTTACACACCCAACAACTACTAAGTTTTCATTACAAACCGTGAAATGGTTACAAGTATTCTTTGAACTCAACCACTTATTCTTTGTCCACAGCCTTCCCAGGCTAAACCACTAGGTATTCTTTGGAACGCAGCCTCCCCAGGCTAATACAAGAGGTATTCTTTGGAGCGCAGCCTCCTCAGGCTAAGGTACCACACAAGTGGATTTTAAAAGAGTTTCTAAGAGACAAGTTCCTCTTTGCAAAGAGGGTTATACAATTTAAGTACAGAGCTTAATGCAAGGAAGCGAAATCACAGATGAATAGTTTTTGCAACGTGTTCGCCAACTTGAATAAGTGCAAGAGAAGTCCTTTAAATAGGCAGTGATTTGATAGATCCGTTAGACCCATAAATCTAACTGTTGTCATTTCCTTCCTTGAAGTCTTCAATTGTGTCAAAGTATAATCATGGATTTGACAAGTTTGCACAGCGGAGTCAGAACCTTTTTCTGACTTATCACAGATAACAGTGAAAAGTAGATTTACTTTTCGTGTTGCAGAGGTTAAGCATGAGTTCCCATTCTGACTTTCGAAGCTTCTTGAGTAACGTAAACATTTTGAAATTGGTGCGCGTTACTTAGATGAAAGACTTGGACTTCTTCAATCTTCATAGACGATTTGGTCTTCATGAGCTTTAGACTGATACTTCGTCTTGAAATGATTTCGTTAGGCTTGAGCGGAAGACTTCGTCTTAAGCATATTGTTTTATACTTTCGTCTTGAGGCATGATTTGAGACAGACGAAGGACTTGAACTAAGATGAACTTTGAGGGGTCATCTTTCGTTTGTTCTTGTACCATCTGACTTTGGCTTGCAATGCTTCAGTCTGATGTGTTTCGTCTATTCTATAATTAATCAAAACTTAAAACATTAATCATCTTGATCTAACAACCATCTTTTAATCTCATCCATTTTTTACTTTTCTTCTTCCTAAACATTTAGACCAAAACTTACATTGGGTTTCTATGAAGGATTGTTGAAGAATTAAAGATAAGGGCAACCTTTTCAAGCATTGGATTCTAGTTCTTATATCATCTATTCATGGACGAATGTGACAAAAAATGAATTCATGTTTAGGAAAAGGGATAATGTCATGTAAGATATAATGTAATTTTGTTCATTCTAATTCATTCTAAACTTGATTCACGTGTTTCAAGGAATAATGATGATAAAATTCATTCTAAATTTGATTGACATGTGTTGTGAAATAGTGATAATAATTGTTAGATTGAGACAAAATAAACAATTGTAAAAATAGAAATATTATAAGGGATTAAATTGTGTTTTTTTAAAAAAAGTTACAATATTAACTTTAAAACGTTTTGTCTAAGGACTACAAACGAAGATTTTCATAGATTTTATGAAAGAATTTTTTAACAAAAATTTAACAATGTAGCTGTAGTTGGTAAATAAAACAAGAAAGCAGTAAAGAACATGTGATATTTTTATACTAGTTCATTTTATAAAGACTACATCAAGTTTCTTAACAATTGCTAAGATTTCACTTATTACAAAGTGATTACAAGTATTATTTAACTCTAGTCACTTCTAACTAACAATAAGGGTTGGTCTAATAAAGAATCACCCTCTACATAGATAGAGATGTACAATGAAGTACAAAGAGATGAGGCTAATACAAGAAGAAAATTAAAGTTGAACTTAAAATTTTTCTTAAAGTAGTTTCTAACATCAAATCTTCGCTCTTCAGCCTTTATGTAAATGAAAAATTTAAAGTAGTCATTAGACTTAGTAGCTTCAATTTCTTCAATCCATTTGTTGGAAACGTGCTCAACATTCCTTTGTATTAAGCACATTCTTGTGCTGTCAATATCAAAGTAGCAAAGTTCTTTATATTCATAGGATTAGATACTGAAATGATGTTCTCCTTTCCACACTGGATCTGTAACACCCTCAAAAAAAAAAAATTAATTTTCATAAATAACTACGTAGTTAAAATATTTACTAAAAATTCTATAAAAATGTGCATATTAACTTTTTACTATTATAATTTGATTAGACAGAAAACGTAATTCAAAAATAATTTACCATTGGGTAACAACATTATTACGTAATTTGAGAAAATTACGATTACATTTCTAAATAAAAATGTAGTAGAAAAATAACTTCATTGTTTGACATTTTTATTACTATTTGATGTTTCCAACATTATTATATATTTCTGAATTTTGATTTGAGAAATATTTTAAGAATTAATATAAAAAAAAATAAAAAAAATAAAAAAAATAAAAAAATAAATAAAAGAAATTAAAATGACCCATGCAGGATTCGAACCTACAACCTTCATATCATTAGCAACCACTTTAACCAGCTGAGCTACTAGGTTTATTTGATAGTTTTTAAAAAATATAAGGTATATAATAAGTACGAGCGAAATATGTGAACCAGAAAAATAGAGAAAAATAATTTTTAGATTCTTTATAATTTAGTATTAATTATAGAATAATCATATATGATATTTGAATAATGGAAATAAAAAAAATTTTAAAAAAAATAATAATAATAAAATAATAATAAATATATATATATATATATATATATATATATATATATAAATAAAAGTTAGAAAATTCTGAACAAGTGTAATATGTCATGAATGATGAAAAGATGCACTAAGTTAGTGGTGTTAGCACCAATTTGATTAATGGAGCACTAAAAAGAAAAAGAATTATAATTAATTGTTTATGGAAAAACCACTAAGTATATTAAATTTAGCACTAATAATATTTTAAATTTTATTTCATCTATAAATAGAGACCATTTGAGAACATTTCAGCCATGAATTCATTTGCACCAAAACACTAAAACTTTAGTTTTTCCAATTTACCAAAACCATAAGCTTATTTTGCCAAAATTTCAAATTTTTCTAAATTCACCAAAACTACTTCACTTAACTTTGTGTGGGAGTAGGATCAACCTTCTTTCAACCATTAGAAGATCTTTTAAAGCATTTCCAAGTGGGAGAAAAATAAGGTGAGGGAAGTTTCTAAATTATTATGAGTTTTCAATTTAATTAAGTTTTCAAGTTTCTAAAAATTATAGAATAATCCTAAAAAAAAATATATATTCTATATTTTAATTTTTATAATCTTATTCTCTTGTACTTATAATTATTATTGAAGTTTTAAAGTAATAAGGATTGTAAGGAAAGTTGCAATTTATTTAAGTTTTCAATTACTAAAATAATGCATATAAAAAAAAATATAAAAACAAAAATGATGCAAGCAAGAATTGAATCCATAACCTTCAGATTCTGAAGCATGTCCTAACCAACTGAGCTATTCCAACTTTTGTTTATAATACCGCATATTTATATCTTTATACTGAAATATTTCTGTTTTCATTTATTTATATTGCATATAATATTTGGAGATCCTAAAATTATGAGATCTAACTAGGAGGCTCTGCCACCTTTACTAATTTCATAATTTTAGTTATTTATATAATATCACAACGACCTAAAATTATGAGATCTAACTAGGAGGCTCTGCCACCTTTACTGATTTCATAATTTTAGTTATTTATATAATATTACAACGATTAATTTTTCTATACTTTGAACTTGGATGACCTTTGATTGAATTTGAATAACTTTGGATGTGTACTTGGATGATGACTTAGAATGTGTATGTTTACCTTTTCTTTGAATTTGGTTGATGATTGAGATTGTGATTAATTACCTATGCTATGCACGTTGAGGACTGTGATAAAAACTATGACTATTATACTATAAATTATTAATCCACAACGTAAAATATAATGATGGAGTGGATTTATAATATCAATAAGATTGGTGCTGTTTTAAATGAGATTTTTAGAAAGGGAGATAAGTTTTCATTTATTCATGCATGCCTCAAAAGAGGTGGCCTCGGTTAGAGGTGCAGATAATAACTTAATCCGTGCGTCTAGGTGGGATGCCAGACTTGGGGGATTTTTATAGTGAGAATTCATTTAATTCATGATGATCACATGATTGTTTATGAGATTCTGTGCACCACTGTGAAATCCCAACTAGTCGGTAAGTTTTACGATGATGATGTCGTATTATCTGAGATGGTACCACATTGCATATTTTTGGAGTTGAGGTTGGAGCATGCATCATATAGAAATTTCATTTAAGTCATAATTCATTCTTTATTTATTTGATTATGATATGTATCATATTGATATTTTTATATGATATGTATTATATTGATATTTTTACATAATAAGTATTTTTATTAAAAGATTGGAACTTACCCTTGCGTGTTTGTGTCTGTGGTTTGACATCTGTGATGATCCTGAATTTTATTCGGAGGAGCAGATTGATAGGTAGATTCAGTAATCATGTGTGGAAGATGTCAAGGAATGTTATCTAGCATGAGGATTTAATAATAATGTGTATATTATAATTGTCACAATATTACGTACCTATGTGACATTTTGTAAATAACTTTTGATGTATGATTATGATGTGATTTATGTGATGTATTTTATTTTTATGATGACGTTTTGTTTTAGCAAGGAAATTATTTTAAGATTTTATTTAAAGAAATCTAAATGAAGGGAAACATTTTCAAATAATAATAATAAATAGATAAAAAGGAAAATATTTTAGTAATGAAATATAGCGGGGCGTTACAGGATCTTTTACCAAAATCATCTTCTTTGACTCTGATTTGTCTCATATTTTATAGTGAATTAGTTGACTTCCTCATACTTGATTGAAATATGAGCATTTCTCATAAAATTCTATCGAAACAAATCTTTTATAATTAAAGTTTGTTTGAGTAGAAGTGATTGGTAGAACTGATACTTTGAATTTCAAGTTTCATCTTCATTTTATTAATCTCGTCTAAGGCTTCATCTGATATGCATCATTCATCTGTTAGTTTGTGAATCATTTGTTGACACTTGATCTATTTGTCTGCTTCTTTAGTATGATTCCTTCATTCTTCTTATAAATAAAGATTTTTATCTTAACAGTTTGTAATTATCAAAATTAAGGGATATAATTTACCTTTAAACAAATTTGACTTAACATACTCTTCAAGTTTTAACTTCTTTGAAATCTCCTTGACATATTGATTTTGACAAACAAAGACTTCATATTCACCTTGTTTGACTTCCATTCCAACAATGTCATTAAACCTATATATATCATCTCAAACACCACCATCATTTCCTCCTTGAACTTCTCCATAAGTTTTAACTTGCCTCTTGTCACAAGAAGATCATCTACATATGGTGAGATGATAAGAATGTCAACTCTTTCATGCTTAAATACAATGTTGATTAGCTAAGCTTTTGGAAAATCCCTAGTTCAACAAAAAATCATCAATTTTATTGTACTAAGATCTTAGAGCTGGTTTCAATCCATAAAAAGTCTTTTTTAATAGATAAACCTTATCTTTTTCTCCTTCCTTCACAACGTCTTGGGGTTGCTCGACATAAATTTCTTCTTGTATGAAACCATTTAAAAATGTTGATTTAACATTAAGTTGATAAACTTTTCATACCTTTTAACAGCCACAACAAGTAACAACCGAATGGTATCAAATCGAGCAACTAGTGCAAATGTATCTGTATACTTTATGCATAACCTTTCTCCACAAATCATGCCTTGTGTTCTTTAATAGAACTATCGACATTTAACTTAGTTTTATACACCCACTTGACTCTAATTACTTTCCCACCTTGAGGTCTTTCCACAAAAATCAAGTTTGATTTTTCTCGATCAGTAACACAACTCCTTTCTCATTGTAGCCATCCAATTTCGACTATTCTTTACTTCTTTATTTACAAGCTCACATTAAACAACGTTACATTTATTATAAATATCAAAAATCAATTTATACCTTTCACCAAAAACATGATCAACTAATTCATTCTATCAAATTTCATTTTCTAAATAACATTTAGAAAAGTTCAAATATTAAAAAGCACGATATATCTTCTTCAAATCATCCTAATTCTATTCTTCATCTTCAAGAAAATGCAATTCTCTACTAACAATAATTTTATTTGATTGTGATCGAGAAATTATATAGACTTTATTAATTACACTGTAATCTATTAAAATTATACCAACAAATACTTTTATACTAAAATTATAATGAAAATAAATTTAAAAGATATTACTATATTTATTAAATCACATAGATAGTAAAATTAACCCATTATAAATAAAATGTTTACTAAATTCTTTATAAACCGTGCATAATAACAATATAATTAAATGAAAAAATTACTAACAACTTATATTATTAAACATCCATTAACAAATAACAAGATAAATTGTTAATACATTACTAATAAAAAAAATCAATATATTACTAAAAACATATAACTAAAAAATTTTGTTCTATAAATCTACCTTAACAATTTATTTCAGTTGAGAATTTTAACCAACCCATCAAATCCTAAATCAAACCACCAATGCAAAAAGTGGGATGGCAAGACCGCCATTTAAATACACATCATACTTTTATTAATAACACTACGTAAACATTCCGTCAGCACAAGTACCATTTACCTTGACCTCTCATTCCTTGTGTGTCCCGCCATTATATTACTGTTACTTTCTCTCCAAATATCAATTACGTGAACAATTTTAGTTTATAAATTAATCAGTGAACTAATTTATAAAATATTTTTTTATTAATTATGTTTTTTTTTACAAAGTATTTTTTTTTATTTATTATTTTTTTAAAATTTTATAAATAATTATCTAATTACGTAATCTACTAAACATTTTTATTGCACGCAACCATATAAATAAAATTTAAAATAAACCCATTTTGGCTTTTCTCCTCGTCGCCCCGTTGGCTTGTTGGCTTTCGACGCTCTATTATGATACTTCTTTGAGGGTACCGCAATTTCGGTCTGCGTGGAAGAATGTGATTGGCCATGCTGTTGATAATATTGCCCAACCAAATAACGACATGGAACAAGACTTCTTTCCTAAATTCACGATATTTAGACATGGTATTTTTAATTTTAAATAAAAAAATAGTTCTATTTTAGAGTTTCATATGATACACTCATTTCCTTATTGATATTTTCATACTATCGTTTCTTTATAATTGAATATATGAATCAATAATCATTCGAAGTTATTCTAGTATATTGATAATTTCAATTTTAAATTTTTAGTATGTAAATAGGTTAAATATTTAAATCAAAAACTAGATTGTTATGTATTATCTATAATGATATTATTTTTTAGTAATTATTTTAAAATTTAAACTCTTTATTTAATAATATATGTCAACCTTTATGTAAACTTTTTACATAAATCGTAAAGGTAAAAAATAGTTTTGATTATAAAGAAATACTTGAAAGTAGTGATTATGCAATTAAATTTTATTCATAAAAATACACGGAAACGGAAACAAGTTGAAAAGGTCGAAATAATAGAAAAGAAAAGGTGTTGCATGCATTCTATATGTTTCTTATTCTATTATTCTCTTTTGAGACTTTTTAGCTTTTCAGGTAATATTTAAACCAAAGAGAAGAGGAAAATGGCATCTTACTATATTGTGCTAATACATGCTGATTCAGTGCCACCGATTAAATTAACAGGTTTGGAGGTTAGGAGGAAACTAAAAAAATACCCAAACAAGTGTTACCCAATAAAAAGAATTAAATTAATAGGGTTGGCTATTTGTTGTTGTTGTTAAGCCAATAAGTTGTCACTGTGTTAGGAAGGAAAAATAATATTCCTTCCTTATTTTACAGGAAATAAAAATTAAAGGATTCTTGTAATAATTCATTTTGTTTAAAAGAGAATATATATTTAGAAGTAATAGAATCTATTTAGTAGTGGGGTGAGGATATGATATTTTAAGTTTAATTTTTGGTATCATCATTATAGGGAAAAAGAAAGGGAGAAAAGAATGTGTAATGTCAAATAAAAATAAAAGATTCTCAACATATGTCTCTTTGTCTAACTCCCAACATTATTTGCTCATGACTAAACCACTTTAATTTATTAATATAAGTAGCGTATATCATCACTTATCACTTTTTAATCTATACTGTTATATAATGAAAAGGATAATGGCACCAATGCAGCATCCAAGCCTCCTTTAAATTTTAATTTATTATTTGCTGTGAAAAAGAATTGATGTCATTATAACGTTATTGGGTGAATTCTTATAGTTAATTTACAGCTAGTAATTAACCGGTTGTTACTTGTAAATTGCTTATTACGTTTTGTGCTTTCAATTTTACGTAAAAAGTATTATTGTAAATCTTCTACCAAACTTTTTTCTTGCCTAAAACAATATAGTTTCCGACAAAATATAACTTAATGTTCATTAGGGACCGCATTTCAAATTTTGAATCTTTCTTTTAAAAATTTTGGCATTAACATTTTACGAAAAATTATTTTTTTAATTATTTTTTAAATAAAGAGAAGTTATTCATTATTTGGTTAAATGTCAAAATTACATTTATTAAAGTCATTATAATTTGTTTAAACATAAAGTTTAAAGGTAATACACACTTGTTTTTACCAAGAAGAATTGTCTTCTAGTTGTGGGTTCGGCTATGATGTTGAGATTGTAGTCTGAAATAGGATAAATTCATTTACTTTTCCAGAGGTCGGTAGAAAAGGAGAATGTTCTTTCATAAGACACTTTGAAACTCAAGTTAGTGAGGTGTTTGATGTGAGAGAATAATAAAAAATAAAATTGTATTATGATTAGAAAGACTCCTAGTAAGATATTTATAGGTGGAGCATCTCTTGTTAAGTTGATACAACAAGGTGTCAATCCAAGGTTTAGTGATGTGACTTGAAACTGACATCGACTTCTTTTAAGAGAATTCAACTATGGATTTAAATAACTTGACGTGACATTTCAGTCGCATGTCACATAAGGATTGGTTGATCAAGAGGAGTCAGTGCAATGACTAGACATGTCCACTTGAGCACAATGATGACTGCTTCTCTAACGGCATAACACCAATCATTCAATCATTAATAAGATTTTCCACTTACTTGTCATCACCAACGTGCAATTCAAATACCATTGTCGATCAAACCAAATTATACAAAACAAATTGTAGTTTTATCCACGATAGTTTTTGACAAAATATGGCTTAATGTTCATTAGAGGACCACATTTCAAATTTAGAGTCTTTCTATTAAAAAATCTAGCACTAATTTTTTATGAATTTTTTTTGTTTTAACTATTTTGTAAATAAAGAGAAGTTATTCTGTATTTGGTTAAATGTCAAAATTACATTTATTAAAATCATTAAAATTTGTTTAAACATAAAGTTTAAAGGTTATACATACTTATTTTAATAAAGAAAAATCTCTTTTAGTAGTGGACCCAACTATGACTTTGATGTGCAGTCTGAGCTGGGATAAATTCCTTTACTTTTCCAGAGGTCGGTCCGAGTAGGAGAAGAGGGGAATGTTCTTGTCCAAGACACTTTGAAACTTAAGTTAGTGATGTGTTTGATGTGAGAGAATAATGAGAGATAAAATGACATTAGAATTAGAAAGACTCCTTGATAAGGTATTTATAGGTGAATGTGATTGTGGTTTGTTCTTTTGTTCATGACATCCCTTGATGAACTGCTTCGACAAGATATTAGTCCAATATATGCTTATGTGACTTGGGACTGACACAGACCTCTTTCAAGAGAATTCAGCTAAGGATTTGAACGACTTGATGTGACATCTCAACCACATGTCACGTAAGGGTTGGTTGATCAAGAGGAGTCAGTGTAATGACTAAATATATCCACTAAAGCGCAATGATAACTGCTTCTCTGATGGCAGAACACTAATCATTCAATCATTAATAAGATTTTCCACTAACTTGTGATCATCAGTGTTCTATTCAAATGCCATTGTTGATCAAACCTCTAGAAACTCTTTTTTCCTTCATCTCACCCTATGTAAAAAACATAATCCGCTATTTATCTACCCCAAACCTTCGAGACAAGGTTTCCATTAAAGAAGGGCACAATACTCAACCTCACATGAACTTGACATATCCACCATAAAAATTTGAACCATTAGATAAATTGGATTATAAGTAAAGTCATATTCTAAATTTTAGATATTTATAATTTAAAATAAATTCAAATTTTAATTTAAAAAATCGTTAGAACCTGAATATATTTAAATTATTATGTTACATATATATTTTAATTAGGTTGCATTCAGACCTATATAATACATAATACATTAATTAATAATGATATTTAGTTATTGTAGTTTGGGCTCAATTACAAACATGGTATCATGAAAGACATTAACTCTTTAAATAAATCATCTCTATTATTTTTTTTTTAATTCCTAATCTCAACTTTGCTATCATGTAATGCTAATTTTTTGCAAATATAATAAAGTTTAATTTTGATGTATAATATATTAACTATCAATCACGTAAATATCTTTAATATAATAGAAAAATTAAATAATTTTAGTATGTACAATAATATACGATTAAATATCAATGTAATTTTTTTATAAGGTTATTATATTTTAGTTGAATTTAGTTGTTGTTTTGTTCAATTTTTTCATTTTGAAAGTTATTTATAAGCAAAAGTTGGGTCAAACACTTTACAGTAAAAATCTTTAAACTAAAGAAACAATTAAAAATTTTAATTTTTTTAAAAATTAATGTTCGTAATTTTAATGTTCAACTAGTTAATCCAATTTTTATGAAAGGAGAAAAAACAAACAAACAATGTATACTTATTTTTTAAGACTTCTATTTTTAAGTTTAATTTATAAATAATTTTTTAAACTGAAAAAATTGGGCAAAAAATACCTTAATATTATTTTTTATCCTGTAAGAAGTTTATAACAATATACGTACTCTTTCAATTAATTAAACTACACTGTTACTCTTCGGTGTAACATATGCAATAATCCGTCGAAAAATAAGATAACTCGTGTTATTTAATTACACGCTTCCACTCATTTAACTTGTACAATTAACAAAATATCATATACTCTAAAAAGACCAGTTTATTCATTTGTTTTATTTAAAAATTCCGTGTCTACTTTCACCGAAATTTGTTTGTTCTCAAAGTGGTGACTCTCAACAACTCACAGACGTGAGTTTTGCAATGCAAAAGGATTTGTCTCTGTGGAAGAAGAAGAAGAAGAAAAGGAGGAAAATGATAGATAAAATACACGTAAGATGATTGATTAATGAAAAGAAAGCAAATTTGACCAAAAAAGATTTACGTGACTAGAAAAAAAAAACTTGATTAAAGGCTCTAATAAATATTCAACAAATGCTAATCTAAATAGAAAATACAAAAAGGAAAAAGATTGATGTGCCTTTCTATTCTAGCCACATCAGCTTCACGATTTATCAACTTGGGTCACTTTTTGAAATCGACTTTATGAAGCTCAACTGGGTTCTCGAAACGTGTCTTAGGAAGCACACGTGGTGGTCATCCATAAAACTCTTCGTAACTGTCGGGTGGATTTAACAAACTTACATTGCACAAACGAGACACGTGTCCATGTTAGTGGAAAATTATAATATGAAGAAAAAATAAATAATGGTACACGTAAGGGGAAGAAAAGTTGGCGTGGGATCATGTAATTGGGAATCTTTCGGTGCAAGAGGTCAACCAGTTTCGTATTAGTTTTTAATTTATGGTAAGGTGAGAGAGAATTAAAAATAATTAAACTATGATTAACACTAAAACGTCTAACTCAGTAGTAACTTTATGTGATTAAAGTTACTTTTGATAATGCTTAGGGCGGCTGCTTGGGCAGTTGAGTCTCACTTAACACCATATTTAATATTGTGAATCTGCCAAAACTTTGATGTGGATGTTCACATAACTCTTCATATTTGTATACGCCATAATTTAGTTAGTTATAAGAAAAGAGTGACATAACATTCACACTATGCAAACATCGTATGTGAGAATATGCTCCTTCTTCCCTTTTTCTTTTTCTCTCGTACAAAAATCCCCAAAAGGTATAGTTTAATATTACTACTATATATATATCTTCGATATTAAGGACCCAAAAGAAATGTTTTTTCCCAAAAGAAAAGACAGTAAGAGTTTGAGAGTTTGGCCTTAGTAAATGTTGATTGTACTTTACTGTTGTTTAATGTCGTTAGAAATAATAATCTTTGAATTAATAATACTGCGCAGCCAACTATATTACGCTTAACTCATAAAACATACTAAATATTTCTCTTGCATTAGCAGCACGATTTGCTGTCATTAATATTAATTTCACCCTTATTGAAGTGACCTATCAAGTAGAGTAAATGTTGGTTCTAAAACCGATATTTTAAGTGTCAGTAGTCATATTACTTCTTAACTTCACGACAATTTTAGTTTAGTTTCACAGGAAAGAAATAATTTATATTAGTTAGTTTTTCACTTTTGTTTTACACTAAAAGAAGATTAAAATAGTTAATTTGTAATATTCGTAATTTTTTAAGGATTAAAATAAAATTTTCTCCAGCGAAATAAGACTCTGTTAGTTACCCTTTCTTAATAAAGTGTTTGAGGGAGTATGACCAAAGATTTTCACAGTGCTAATTTACAAAACATATTGCATTTGATCCAAATAAATGAACATTGCTCAGTGACAATTGATACCCATAATTTCTGTGGCAGGCCTCAACTCCTCATAATTTTTGTCCGAAAAGAACTGGACCAATAATACCATTTATGAGGCCCGTTTACTTACGTGAATCTACGTGGTTTGGCCTATTGTATTCCCATCCCATGTACGTCTAAGTTTACCCTTTTATTTATTTATTTTACAAAAATGGTCTTTTATGAAATTTTGTTTCCATTAATTAAAATGTATCATAGTTAAATTGATTAGTGTTAAAAAGTATAAATTGTTTTATAATAAATTTGATTAGTGTTTAAAACTGATAATCTTTATTGCCAATCAATCAATTAGTATTATAAAAGTAAATTGTAATTTAATTGATTTGACTAAAATAATATTCTTTAATTGATGCATTGCATACATACAAATTATATTATTATTGTTATTTAAAAATTAAATTACTCAATTATGTATTTTAAAAACTCATGAACGAGTCAAAATAAAATTTGTAACTAAACGCAAATTACATATTGTAACATATAAAAAAAGACAAAAAAATTTAAACCGATCATTTCGATTAATTTTTTATATCAATTAGTTCATGTAAAGAATGAGATGATCGACACTTTAAAGATTTCACTTTTCTCTATTTAAACAGCACATTTTTATAAATAATTTATAACTAAATTCATTTGAGTAAAAAATTAATGGAAAGACACAATTTAAGGTTTTTAGCCGAGGAAGTTTTTTAGCTTTTTACTCCATACATCTTATTTATCTTTATATATCCATAATACCTTTACTCTACGCTTCACCTCTCATCCTTCTCTTCTTTGCCACTTATTCATTCACGTTCGTCGTCACCTCTGATCCTTCTTTTGTAAGATTTGCATCTTTCAGGTTTTTTAGCCTGTGGTGGTACGAGTGTTGTTGCATTTTAAATTTTGGAAATTTATAAATTTATCAAATTTATAAGTTAAGTATTTTTTTCTTGTTTAAAAATATGTAACTTATAGATTTATAAAAATTTAACTTATTTGACAAATCCATAAGTTAAATTTTCTTAAATAAGCAAAGATATTCTAAGTCTTGATTTATGGATTTACACAAATATCGTTACACTTGGAAATCCTAAATGTGTCATATTTTGAAACGTAGATATTTATAGATTTATTAAATTAATAAGTTAAATTTTATAAAATTAAAAACTTGAATTTGCATAATCTTTACTATACACTATATAAATTTGTAAATCCAAAAGCATTCATATTTTAAAATCCATAAGATTTCAAATTCACTAAATTTGTAAGTTAATTTTTCAAAAAAGCGATTTCAAATTATAATTACAAATTAAAAAACGTATTTATTTTAAATTTTATAAACTTATGAATTGGTGATTAATTATCAACAATCAGTTACTACTAATTTTTATTTTTAATTTACAAATAATATCTGTAATTTTGTTTTCTTAGGTGGTTCCTTAAAAAATTATTGGAAAAATGAAAAATATTCTAAAAGAATATATTTATTCGCAAAATGAAGGTGGAAACAATATCATTGTAAAGTGAATAGGGAGGAAACTGATGTAATGAATTCTATTTATCTACTGTATAGTATAATTTTATAGGAGAATGGCTTAGACCCAAAGGATATTATTCATCTATGGACAGCTGAAGATCCAATTAGTTTTTTTCAAGGATATTTTGCACAAATTATAATATTTTGTAGATTATAGTTGCATATGTAAATTTATTTATTTTGAAAGTATGTATAATTAGAAGTGTTCATGCGGTTTGGTTTGGTTTAGCTTCCTCCTTAAAATTCATCCGGACCAAATAAAATAATTAAATTTGATTTCATTCAATTTAAATCAATTATGAAATTTGAACCAAATCAAACTAATCTTTAGCAGTTTGGTTTGGGTCAGTTGTGGTAGTTTATAAAAATTTTTATAAATATAAAAAATAAAAAATACATAGAAATATTATTAAAAGTCAATCCAATTGTAAAAATTTTACTTAATTTATAAAATATATAGAGTAAAACAAAAAAAGATTAATTTATAATTATATATATAGAAAAATACAAGTGGTATAATGATATAAAATATAATAATATTTAGACAAATATATGGTTTGGTTTGGTTTCGAAGTTTCGAACCAAAGACCAAGACAAATCACGCGGTTTAGTAAATAATCAATACAAACTAATCCTAACAACATGCAGTTTGATTCGATTTTCGGTTTTTTTTTTCCACCAATTTTTAGTTTTTTATAGAGGTATTCAATTATTTTGTTCAGTTTGGTTTAGTTTTGAACACCCCTATGCATAATTGTTTATGTCAATTTATTTATTTTAATTATATATATATATATATATATATATATATATATTGTATATGTATAATAAAATCATTTATTTTGATAGTTTTATGTAAATTAAAAAACTTTTATTATGCGTTATCATTTTATATTTTAATTTTATCACAACATTTAAAGGTATTTTAAAAAATTAAAAAAATCACACATGGGTAAAAACCTAGATACATACTTTTCTGAACAAGTAATGATTTTAAATGAAAAGGATAAACATTGAATCAGGGATTGGTACGGTAATTACCAATGGATGTAATTATATGTAAAAAAATTCTAATTACCAATAGAATGTTCCATTGGTACTTATGGACAAAACAACGCCGAAAATATTCATCGATAAAGCTAGTTGAGAACTTAAAAGTACTATTGATGGACAAACTATCGGTAATTAATCAATGGGCAAAGTTGTCAGTAACTGCATTTCATCTTTACTAACAGAATTATCTATCTGTAATTACTAACAAATTAAGCTATCGATAATTAGCCACAGATCAAGTTGTCGGTAATTACACAAGGATGTGTCTGTCGATATATTATACTTTTGCTAAGGTAGCAAAACTTTTCATTTTCCACATGTTGGATGATACAACATAACACGAACCACACATTAATAAAACGAAACTGGTGGGTGGTAAACCTTAAACATCCACCTCTACCACCTAAAACTATCTCAACGTTTTCAAATGCCAAACAGAACAAAATCCCTCACATACACAATTCAAATGACAAGGCCATCTTAAAATAAGCCCTTGTCATGACTCAACTCCTATCTTCTTAATTTTCTATTATATACCACCAACACCTGTACTATACTAGCAACTATAACAATGACAAATACAACAATTTTAACTACTAAATGTAAATTGTTTCTTGTTTGTTTTTTTCTTAAAAGAATTGATGGCCATTGAAGGTTTGGCCAAAAGACCAGCTAGGCGGTGCAACATTATTAGAGACGACGGTGCGACCGTCGCTAGTGGTAACCTTGAACGAGAGGCTTTGACCATTGAGGTAGGAGTTGCTTTGCCAGTTCTGACCCCAGTTTCTAGTCATAGGTTGCCAATTTGTTCTTGAACCTTTGATGGAAACACTATGAACATCACCTGCACCTCCAACGTTGGTTATTAGGACTAGGTTGAAGTATGAGTGGCCGTTGATGGTGAATCTGATACCCCCTCTCTTTCGGCAAGGAACCCTTACAAAAGTAAAAAAGAAAGAATCAACATGCTTGAACTGTAACAGATATCAAGGAAAAGTAACAAATTTAGGTATCATAACAAAAGGGGTCTGGTCACTTAGTACATGGAATATATTCCTAGTCACACGGCACTTGAACGTGAAAATTCATGATCTTTTAAGGGGAAAAGTAAAGAATTTGACGATCCTGATAAATTTGAGAAAGACATTCTTGGACAAGAAATTCTTATCTCTTACATTTGTATTAATTAATTTATTTGGTGGCTAACTTTAATTAGTTAATTTACTTCTATTCTTACACGAACATATGTATTTTTTCTACTATCTCTTTTTTTTTTTATACATTTTATAATTAATTATTTGTTCATCACATATTTTTCTATAATAATATAAAAATCTGGGACATCTATTCTATAAGATTACAGTACAATTTACAAAGCATTATATTTGCTTATGTAAGAATTGTTATATATATATATATATATATATAATTCTTTAAAAGAAGAACATTCAGAATTATAAAAATAAAATTATACATCATATGAATTGTTATATATTATATCAAATATAAAACTTTTTATACAGATATTTAATCATAGTTTATAGCATGTGTATATGACTTTAAGATAATTAAAATAAGAATTACTTTTTCAAAAGATTTTTCATTTTGTGATTTACTGAATTTATTAAATTCGTTTAAAATTGTGAAAAATTTCTTGTTCATAATATTAATTCCTTAGCAGAAAACAAAAGGCTTATTAATTAAAGCAGAGGAAAAAGATTCTTTATTATGGTTCAGACATGGGCACGGTGTCTATATGTGTCAAAATCGACAATTATCAGAATTTTGTTTTATTAGATATTAGATGATTCAAGCACTGCAGACAATAATAATATTCTGATGATAAAATTCCAAAACACGCGGCAAATAAGGGAAATTAAGACAAATAATAGTAATGATAAGCAAAATTAAGTACCTTCTGTAAGCGACGGGTACTATTCCTGCTCTGTATTGAGCAATTTGTTGGAAGACAGGTTGGGAAAGGTCGAAATGGTGAAGGGGAGGGTTGCACCATCCACCTGCATTATTTGGGAGAGCATTGTTTGGTGGACAGAAATTTGTTGCGGTGACCACAACTGAGCGTGGAAGGCACCACCTTTGGTCACTAACACACTTAATCTCAAAGCATGCCCCACAGCTTAAACCATTGTTGAACATTGCTGTGCTCAATGCAGCAGTGTTTGTTCCATACCCCTGGCTATACAGGTTCCCATATCCACATGCTCCACCTGCCACAGATTGATGAGCACATACTATGAGAATTAAGTATGTGTTTAATTTCTATGAAATAAAAGTGTAATTACAGACAGAATTAAAAATAAATATAACTTTTAAGAGAGTTATTACAAAAATTAATATATTTATTTCATATACTGTATAAATCTTTGGATTTAATCTATATATGTTATCTTACTGTTAACTAATATAAAAATAACACATTTTTTAAAAAATTAACGCGTGTCTGAATATTTCAAAAATCATGTATGTTATAAAATTTGATGTGTTAATTGTATAAATCGACGAATTATAACAATTAAATTGTATATCTTTTACATTGCTGCATGTAGATTGTTTTCTTGGCAAGTGTATATTAGATTAGATACAAAACATATTATTATAAGTGTCAAATAAAAGAAAAAAATAATTCTACAATAAGTGTTATTTTGATTTTCAAATATAACATTAATTACTCTTTTTTATTTATATCGTTAATATTATATCATTTCTCATAAAAAAAATTAATTTTCTTAAAAATTATAAAATTACCATTCTCTTTCCTTTATTTAGTAAATTTTGTTCACTGTAGAAAAAAAAAAACAAAACAAAAGCTATGACAGTATTCACAATGAGAGAGAAGGGAAGTACTTCCTATTTTAGTGCTGTGTAGAGTTTCAAATAGTCAAATAAATAAATAAACACAGTGACAAGGACGTTAATTGAAGAAGCAATAAACAACTTTCATATTAAAAATGATAGTTGGAAATTGGAATGCATTAGAAATTAAACCCCCATGAGTCGCGTACTGTACCGTTATTATATAACTACTGACCCCTAGTGTGTCGTTATTATATAGTTATTGATAATTATACATATTTTTTCATATTTTTAAAAATTTAAATTTTTTTGAAAGATAATTAAAAAGATAAAACTGCAGTACTTTACTTTTAACTAATAGATGTCATATATCGTCAAAATGATATGCATTCATAATATACTTAAAATATCTGCTTTTAATTTCGTAACATATACTGAAGGACACTTACTAACATATTTCATAAATAGAAACAAATGGAATAAAATTGACATAAAACCCAAATTCTGAATAACAAAAAAATGCTTTTCTTTTTTTTTTTCTTGTAAAAAATTGGGCATTGTGTGTGGAATAACATGAGTATATATGGTGTATGAAGTGTTACTCACCCATAGTGCCAGAGGCATCACCCCCTCCGTAGAAGGTTGCATGAGCATTCATCCAATCATAACCAGAAGCAGAGACATATGAGCCAAGAGAAAGAAAACCCACCAAAAGAAGCTCCAAAAGCACCATCTTCCCTACTCAAATATTTGAGAGTGATAAATATAGCAACAACTTAATAGATATAGGAAAAGATGAAGAGAGAGTATGACTTCTGTGGAAAACCAAAGGAGCATAGGTAGGATATAAATAGATGTTGCCAAGGAGTAGTGACTAAATAAGGTTTCTTGCACTTAACCAACGTCATGCCAACAAACTGACACATTTGTGAGGTGTGGGGACCCCTAAACGCCAAGTGCTCCTATTCCCTTTTTTATGCAGGGAACTAGGCACTATTCATCAAACCACGTGGTTTCAAATTCCTTTTTTTTTTTTTCCTTTTGGATGTATGTTTTTGTGTTTTGGTACATATTTGATATCCAAAACTATGACCAAAATTTAGTTTCTAATATTTCAAAACAAGGTCTGCCACCGATATAGTTTCTAATATACTCATTCACTTTATTATTAGTCAAAAAGAAATAGGTGAAATTCAAGAAAATTATATTCAGAAAATATATGTGATTAAATTCAGAAAAATATATGATTAAATTTGCTCCCTTTTGTGAAATATATATTGAAGCTGTAGTGAATGTGAATGGGGGAAGTGAGCCCTTTAATTTGAAACGTAATTTAAATCCACGTTCACACGCGTTATAGTGTATTTGGAAGATAAAACATTATCGGTCGTATATTTTCCAAGATAAATAATGAAACAAAAGATTCTTAACTAACGGTTTTTAATTGTTAAATTACTAGAACCGAGAAAACAGACATAACTTTATTTATTCGAGGCAATAGTATTTTATTAGTCACAGCCACCGAAAGATCTCTTAAAATAGAATTTATTAATGCATGAGTGCTAATTTGATATACGTAAACGTAATCTGAATGTTATAGTTAGTGTGTTAACTATTTGGCTATTTCAGTAGAGTTTAACCATAAGTTATGAGATGACAACGTAGTTAACAAACTACAATTGATTGTGGCGTAAACTGATAATTAAAGCATCAATTAATACCTCTCACCAAACATTTCTCCGTCCAAAAGTGTATTCAAAGTTCAAAGCCAATTTATTGGGTTCGCATTTTTCTTTCACATTGTGTCAAAGTTTGAAATTTCAGTCGCATTTAATCATTTATGACACAAAAATCACAACAACGACCTCTTAAGAATTCAATTAATGTTGTAACATGGTGGGTTCACTGAGTTTGAGGTCTTATAAGACGATTCCCTGCTTTAGAAATTTGAAATCAAATGAAAATTTAAGGATGAGGATGAGAACTGACACAGGGTAACGCAGCACATGGGTGACGCAGAGAGTGAAGTTACGTTCGGACTCGGAGAACCAAAAACACATCCCTGACTCATTTATTGCTTGTATTTGATTCATTCACATAGGATATGGGTTCAATGAAAAGTTGAATTCACATATCAACATGGAGTGAAAGTTGCAATGGCATGTGGAAAATATTCCTAATTAGTTTTTTATAACTTGAAAGAATTAATGAGCGTCTTGAGTCTACACTTTTTTTTAAAAAAAAATTGTTATAATTAATATCTACCGAAAAATGTTACTGATAATATTTTAATAGATTTCTTCTCACAATCACAGTTTCAATCACAATACTCAAATCTGAAATATTATATAATACATCACAATTAACTTGTTAGTATCTTGCGTCCACACTTGTTTTGTATTTGTTTGATATTTAATATTTGCTATCCCTTTGAAAAAGAGACTCTAGTTCACTAAGCAGTTTAAAAAGCAGCATAAAAGCCATTCCTTAGCCATGTTACTGGTAGTTTCATGTTATATTTTATAGAATACTATATGCGTACTTTACTTTCCACTTTCGTGTTGCTACCCATTGAATGCTTAATTTGTTTGTTTCTTTAGCTATTCTGTGCTGATGAGCACTGCATGCAGTACTGCTGTATTTACGGTCATTTTTGTTTGTAACGTCTTATTCGATTTATCGATTAGCATTATTTTCTTTTCCCCTTCAATGCCTTAGGTCGCTTAACATCTTAGGTGTAAAGAACAAAAGATGACACTTAGTCGTTTCTTTTAAATATTAAACTGTTATATTATATACAAAATATTCATTTATTATAACATTTTCTACAATACAATCTTCTCTCATTCATTTTTTTATTATATCATATTAATAATACTAAGAGTTATAAGATTGATATAATAGTAAGAGAAAGGGTCAAAAAGTAACAGAAAAAAAGAAAGTAGTGAGTTTGAATTGTCCTGCTAAGAAAAAATTAACCATTATTAATAATTAATATTTGTCATAAAAAATATTAATGATATTATTTAACACTACTCATGTTTTTTTGGTATAAAAATATTAATTGTATGAAACATCATTTCTCAATATTAGAATAAATGTTAATTAGATAGAGTATACGCTATTAGATCATACACACCATAAATACCAGTGTTATTTTAAAGGGGCTTATAATCTTCGTTTAACATTTTGAAAAATACTTTCGATAATATATATTATTACATTAAATACACACTACGTGATAGTGTAAAAGTTTTTTGTATTCTTAATATTTTGAAATGGTCAATTCATGGTATGCGAATTATCTATGACTAAATGGTATAGAAATTCAATTTTTATCCTTTCATGCATCTTTTAAATACAATTTGAAATAAAAGATAAGGGAATATGTGCGTTATTTTAATTTAAATTCTAGTTGCGTGAAGCAGCATGTTAGGCATATAATATAAAATAATCATTTAAGAGCTTTTGTGCAATAATGTATTATACTTTTGGGAACAATCGATGACTACAAACAAGCTGTGAAAGAAGTTCCAAATTAATTCCAATGGTTGAATGAGATAAGTTGAGTGTTAATTATTTATTTACTTTGCCCCTAAGATAAGAGATGCTATAGTGACGGTGAAAGTTGAAAGCGCATATGTTAAAGTGAACCAAAACAAAATGCGAACGTAATTGAGGATGAGTGAGTGGTGTGGTAGCAGTGGAAAAAGGTGTAAGGTAGCTAAGAAGGGAAAGTAACACGAAGATCATAGTTCATAGTGACGTAGATGAACGTGTTGGGCAGTGGAAGCAGAATCTAGAAAAGGAAGTTAAAGGTGGTGGGTCTATGGCATTGCACGTAGCATCAGCACATGCATGTTAGCTAGCCTCTATGGTTTGAGTTGGGCTCAATTTGAAACCTAGCTGTTTGGCAGAAGCGTAGAACAAAGGAAGATAATTCCACCGAGTTTGCAACAAGTGTCATTATAACGTACGTTTTATTGGATTGGTTTTTGTTAATAATAGATCCGTTTGATATGGTCTTCGGATAGTGTCTCCAAGATCAATCGAAGCAAAATGAACAAAGAAAATAATATAGGTATATGTTTTATTCTTTTGTAATATTAATCTTGTTGCCGTATTTGTTTTGTGATAAATGAAGATTTAATTTATAGCAAGATTATGCGAAGTACTTATATACAGTAATATTATGATTAATCAGTTTTATAATTAGTTGTCATTTTTTTTCTAAACTAATATGTTAATTAGTTTTCATTTTTTTTAAACAAGTCTGTCCTAATTAACACATATGTGTTTAGTGAATTGCTTGTTGTTTCATACTATTGTTAAGTCAAATTTGTTAGAAGGTAAATTACCTTCTTCAATTTAGATAATTAAAAAATCAAAACAAAAGTTTAAATTTGTAAGATGAATAAAATTTTTAAAATTTTGGAGCAATTAGATAAAATGAGTGTTCAACTTACAAATATTACGTCTCGGATGAAACTCATATCAGATTAATGAAGTAATAGACAGATTTCAAACAATTAAGATAAATATAATTTCTGTCTATTATTTTTATATATTTAGAATATAATGAATAATCTTATTTTATGCATAGTCTTATCAAGTAAGTGCACCTTCTAATAAAATACGAGAAAGTCAACTAGATTTTCATTAAAATACGAGATTTACCAAAATCAAGAGGATGTTTTCTTACATAAATTATAGAAAAAAGTATACAACTTTTTTTTTTTTTTATGAAATCCTCATACTACAAAGACTCTTTTCTCCCCTAATGTTCACAAGCCAAGAACGCATTCAATGCAGAAGAAAGTTGGGCATGCTTTTGTTAAATGTAGTAGAGATTTTGATATTGTTGAATCTAACAACTACTTCAAGTCCTTCATCTATATAAATGTTAAAGAATGAAGAAATGAATTGGACTTTTATCCTCACTCACTCGCTCACTCATAATATAGCATCCCATGTATGTTACATCACAAAATATATATTTGAAACATAGTAGTCACATTCCATTCAATAAAATTATCTCACTTCTCTCCTCATTCACTCACAATATAGCATCCCATGACTGCTATGTCATAAAATATACATTTGAAACATAGTAATCACATTCCATTCAATAAATTGTCTCACAATTAATCGCAATTGTTAAAACTAACAATACTCACTCCATTGGATTTCATAATAGCAATAATCCAGTAGTAAAACCATAATCATTATACTCCGTTGAATTCAAGATTAATAATTAAACCAACAATTTATGAAATAAAGAGAATTTAATTTAATTATTATAAATTAAATAATTCAAATAAAAAACTCAAGGTGTACAATAGGCAGTATGGCTCACGATGAAATAACATTAGCCTTAGTAAGTATTGTTCTTTTGTTATGTATTTTCTTATGAATCATGTTATACAAAGTACATGACTAACACTTATAAATTTGTTTTTTAGACCCATAAATATGCTCGGCCCATAGAATCATATGAGATGCTTTTGGCCACCCACAAAAAATAAGGTGATTATGTTAGATTTTTAATTGCTACATAGTTTCTAATATAAGTTTCTAAATATATGTTCATGTTTCTTGTGTAGTTTAAGTATCATAAGTAGTTACATGAGGCTCGAACTAGTGGTAATGAAGTGATAGATAGGTCACTGAAGCTCTGATTGTGGAGTGTTATTACTAGCAAAAAGAGAAAAGGGTGATGTTTTGGAATAGGACAATTGGCATGCAAACTTTATACAAGTTCTAAGTCTCTTACTGAAAGTAGAAAGTCAACCAACATTTTAATTGAGAATGAGAAATTTCAACAAGTCCAACAAGTCAAAGATAAAGTTGTTGTAGCTAAAGAGGAAGCTATTGAAGCCAAATAAGAATAAGTTGTAGCCAAAGATGGCCTTGAACAAGCAAATATAAGATATGCAAAGTTGGAGGAGTGTGCAAGGTATGAAGGAGAGGTTTAACATACTACTAGACCATCAAAGTGGAGTAGGATCAACAGATGTGAGTCAAGTTCATGCCAATTATAATGAAGACCTAGATGATTAGTTAGTTGATGAGGGATTCCTATGTAGTAAACATTGTCAGTATTAAATCTTGTTCAAGTCATTGCTTAGTTAACTGTCAGTCAGTCAGTGGTAAGGATGTATATGTTATTTACTAATCAACTTCGAATTTCATTCACATTTGAAAAAGGCACAAATGTTGTAATTAGTTTTAAACACATACTTGATGCATGTTCATTTTTATAGTTATTAACATGCATCCATTTTAGCCTCTTGGATATAATAGGTAGATTTCCTCTAAAATATATAGACCATAAATATCTGAGAGTGTGGTGATCATAGTTGAGTTTTTAATAATTCAAGTTCCTAAGAATTATGTGTTGAATGTTGTGCATAATTTTTAGTCAGTCAAACAGTGGGTTTCTTATATGGTTTGTCAGACCCACATTGTTTTCTAGACTATGTATGATAGTTGTCAAAGGAGGATTAAATCATACTTGTAGCATCATAAATTTGGTAGCCTTGGATCATTTATCTTTAGGATTGTTTTCTTAGTAGTCATAGTTTTTCTTAACAAAGTGAAGTATTCCAAAATTATATGTTTATTTGCCTTTAAAAAAATTGGCTAAACTACAATGTGTCTAAATGGCAGTATTCAAACTTATGTTTATTACCCATAATGGAAACTACGCAAAAGTATAGATGTTTTTCTAAAGTTCCTGGATTTAAGATCTTATATATTTGAATTTGTTATTAGATGCTAGCTTATTAATATATGAGGAGTAATTTTAACTGTGAACTGGAGATTAATTTATGATGGTTTTATGGACTAGAGAAAAATTTAGTGATGCTAGCTTATATGGACTTGACAAATATTTCATTTCAACTAATTACTCTTTATGCAATATGATGGTTTTTCATGTTTAACTTTAGTTTTGTGAAGTAAGTGATTAAGAAACTCATTGATCTTATTTTTCCAAGCAACACAAATGTTAAGAAGAGTCACCCTACATGAGATGGTTAGAGATTTGTATAATGTGACTTCAAGAGACTTGTAGATGTTTTTAAAACTTAATTCTGACTCACTTGTGGACAAAATGATGTGAAATAATTGTGCTAGTGTTAGTTAAGTGTAACATGTTTTTTGTCAAAATAATTTTACACTTTTGTTTGGTTTTGGAACCATATCCTATAGACAACTATGTCAATTCCTTACTAGTTTAGTTTGATATTAGTTATATTTAATATTTAATTTTGTTATCTCAAATGTTGAGAAAAGGGTAACTGAACATCAAGAATTTGATGTAAGAATACAATTACCATTTTCTTGTGTTATCTTATTAAAGAACATTTGAATAAGTTTCCTAAGTTAATCAAATTTCACACCTATATTTTGTTATTTTGTATTTGATGTTCAAATTTTTCTTTCTTGTATACTATATTATCAATTATGAATGTGAATTTCACTCATGCTAGTTTTTATAAACAAGTCATTTTGGTAACCAATTAATCAACTAATGGTAACAAAAAAAAAAAAAAGAAGAAGCAAACTTGTGTTAGCTTTTGGCATTACAAATCTATTACTAATAGTGTAGTGTTGTTCTAAGCCTTCACCGTTTATGTCAATCCTGACCACTACAAAAGTCAACACTAATTGTGTTAGCTGCAGTAAACATAAAAGTTAATATCAATTGTGTCAGCTTCTGCCTAGCCTGTTCAGTTTCAGTTCTAGTATTTGCCTTTAGAGACACAAATAGTTTAGAGACACAAATAGTGTCGACATGTACTAACACAAATAGTGTATTCCTTATATGCATGTCAGATTTATGATGGTAAAAATTGAGGCTAAGATAACCCCCTCAAAAAGCTAACACTGGTGAAGAATAGCGATAAGAACAACAACGTCGACTTTTGTTCCTCACAATTCCAACATTATCTACATAATAACACTGTCTATGTAATAGTGTCGACTTTTTTGCATCGGGTTTGGCCAATACTAATTGAGTAATATGTTGTAGTGTATATAAGATAAAATTAATAAATAAAAATAAAATAAATATAATTTTGATTCATTCACAGAACTATTTTTATCTCAAACATTATTTTTTTGCAATTACATTTTAAATGTTATTAGAGAAGTTTAATGAAAGTGCTTAATAAGTGTGCTTGTGATAAATATTTCTATTAAGCACTCATGTATATAAGCCAATGTATCGAGATGGATAAGATCTTCAAGATACTTCTTTAAGCACCCAGTGATATTTTCACGAATATCAATCAAATGAAAATTTTAAAATACAGTTAATAATTATAAATATGAGGTAATTAATTTGTAAAATTTACGTAAAACCTATGAATAGAGTGCTTAATAAGATATTAGATTAGAATGATTGAGATGGCTTAATATATATATATATATATATATATATATATATATATATATATATATCTATTTTAATATTAATAAATTATTTCAAAATATATTGTATAAACATCTTTTATTAGAGAAAATTGGTCACTTTTTTATACAGATTGTTATAAGACTTGATCGAAGTGAGGTTGCCGTAAGGTTTGGATAGAAAATTTATATATTTAAGGGAATTTTAATTAATTAATTATTTATTTTTAAAATATTTTATTTAGAGAAAATAATTTTAATTTCCTTAATTTAAATTCCTTTGTATAAACACAGAATTTTAATTTTCAGCAAATAACTATTTTTGTTTTTAGATATTTATTTACCATCTTTCAAAATTTAATGTTAAATTTTAAGTTAAATATATATATTTTAATTTTTTAGTTGAACTCTTTTTCACTTATGTATATTTTATTTTTAATCCTTGTGATTTTTTCATGTAATTTATTTTATTTTAAGTCCTTATAAAAAAATTATTTATAAAGACATAAGGAAAACAAATAATTTGAAAGAACAAAATCTAAAAGAGTAAAAGATGAGTGGAGAGGGAAGAGAGAGGGGGAGAGTAGAGATAGAAGTGAATAAAAATTTGAAATTCTTAATGTACACATGGAATTTATAATTTCTTTTAGTTATCTTAAATTCTTAACTAAAATTTTTAAATTTAATTTTTTTTAATAAATTATTCAAACAAAAAAATTTATGATAAAACATTATAAATTTCTTTACTAATTATTCTCCCAAATTCAAATATCTTGAATCCCAGGTCCAAAAAACTTCCACCCAAGATTCAACTAGGGCTAGTATAGTTTCTGAATTTTACTCAACTGTAATGAGAATCGCAGCAACTGTTACTAACGACGCTTCGTGTAACCTCACGCAGAATGTGTCAGATTTGTTAGCTTAAAGCCCTTATAGGCCCTTTGGAACCTACATTTTCTGTAATGAAAATGGACAACTAATTGTGCTAAGAAACTCGTGCCAATTTGCAACTCATGTTTCACGCTGCTCAGCCAAACAATTTGGCAGAAAAAATCTGAAGTTGCTAACAAAAGCATAGAGAAACATCTAGTGTACGAAAATAAATTACAAAAAAGCTTGGAAATGTTGAATGTAGTATATTTTGATCAACTTGAGGACCTTTCGTTGTCAGCTGATGGTTCTAATGGTGATTTTACCAGTTAAAGCTGACTTGAATATTTCACATATTTCAAGAACAAAATAAGAAGGCAATATTTGGTTAATGAATTTAGAAGTAATGATGGATCATGATTTTCTTATTATTACTAGCTTACAGATAATAAGAGAGCGTTATTTATTTATTATTTATAATCACAGCTGTGTCAAAATAAATTAACAGCAAAATTAACTATTATTAGACATTTTAATATATTCAAAAGAGAAATGCATTTTTTTTAACATTTTATTTTGTAATGGGTTGAAATGGTTGAAAATCACCAATTTTAATGATTCCTATTTATTAATTTAATATTTTCTCTCATAATTAAGAGTTAATGACTAAAAATTTGATATTTTTTAACAAATTTCAACCATTCATTATAAATTTTATTTTTTATTTTTTAATCACTTATAAAATAAAATTTGTTACCATTAATTATTTTAATTACTTCTTATTCTAGCTTGGTGGAGCATAGCCATGCTATTTTTATAATTAAACTTTGAGAAGGAATGAAGAAGAAAACCATCATGTTTATCACAAACTTCACAGGAGAAGAAATCAAGAAAAATTATTAAACAAAAAATTAAATAAACAGGAAAAAACAGGTTCACCGAGCCAACACAATTGTACAGTAAAATCTTAAAGCATGATTGCTGAGTAAATTATTCTTTTAATCTTAAAAGTAAACGAGTCAAGCTAATTAAATTTTTTAAAGATAAATATGATTATATTTTTGTTTTTAAAAATATTTAATATTATTTTATTCCTTAAATTATATCACATTTTGAAGTCACTTTGATATAATCTAAGAAGTAAAATACACTCTAGATATCTTTTACAAACAAAAATATATACATATTACAATTTTAAAAATTATTTTATTTGTTTGACTTGTCCACTTTCTATGACCAAAATAGTAATTTAGTTGTTGGTATACTTTTCAATAAGACTTTTAATGCATGATTGATCCTTGTGCACTTGAGGCAGATCATTCCACCACCTTACCAAAGTAGAATCTTTCAAGAAAACATCTCTGGTAAGTTCCTTATTTTTTTCCCACACTTTTATTTGAGCCTCCAATGACTCAACTCTTTCCTTAACATCCTCAAATGGGACATTACCATTACTTCTTTTGTAGCGAATTTGTTCCACTTCAGCCAAAAAACAAGAAGCAGAGTTAACTTCTTGTGGCCTTCTATGAAAATGTTCCAACCATCTTTGAGGGTACTTATATCGTTTTGCCCTTCCCTTAGCCATGTAAGAAGAATCATCATTCTCGTAATGTCTTGTATGACGGTAATAATTAGCAATATCTAGAGGCTCCACAAGTTGCCGAAACTTTGTACCAAGATCAATGATATCTTTCTTGCCTTCAAATTCATCAGGGAGTTCGTGATTTATTAACTTATCTATGATCTCATCCCAAAAACCTGCTAGCTCGAGCCTCTTCACGTTTGCATTGAAATCCTCTTCATTTTTGTGATTCCTGAAGCTATCGTAGTAACCCACTTTTTGACGCTCCTTATTTTCTCTGTATGTCTCAAGCTCTTTCAATTTTTCCTCAACAGAAGCTTTCTTCCGATTGATCTTATTCTCGTTGTCTATTCTTCTTAACTCCAATTCTGCTGCTGCACGAATGCACAGTCTTGCTCTTGGGCTCTGAAAATCCAGACAAAGAAATTATCACATATATATTAATTCTGAGAATACTTAGATAAATAGATATATTACCCTACGAAAAAATGTATTTGCTGGACTCATTCTTTTTAGTATTTTGAAGAATTAAACGGTTAATAGTCATATTAATGGTATAATACATTCATTTAATGGTATAATTTCTTTTCATCAACCAATTAACTATTAATTTCTTTTGGGAAAGAATACAAATTTACGATATATATTCATTTCTACGCTAACATAATTGTTCATTAGCATAGAAAATTGGAGTGTAAATAAATATAAACCCAAGATATCAATATGAGTACTATTACTTCTCATCCTTTAGTAGACTCCCTTTATTAACAGAACATATTGTTTGTATAATTTATCCCAAGTAGAAATGAGTTAAAAAATACAATAAAAAATTATTAGTGTAATAAATAAATTTAATTAATCATTTTAAAGTATATGGAAAGAATAGTCCATCATCTTTGATTAGAATATTTAACCACATCATTACTGAGGTAACCTGCTTTTAAAATTTTTAATAAGCATTTACTCAAAACCATGGTCACCGTTCATTCTAGAATTTTAACAATTTTAGCATATTTAATTTTATAACAAATAGCAACATTCTTATTAAATTTGACAAGAATAAGAAAATCACTCCCTCTCTTCTAAATTATATGACTTTTTAAATTAAAAATTATTTCATATTACTTCCTCTGTTCTTTTTTAATGATCAGATTTTTAATAAAATTTTGTTTCTATTTATCTACTGTTTTTAAACTTTAAGACTATATTAAATATATTTTTTTGGTCATACAAAGAATGATTAGTTGAGAACGTGTGAAGAAAGAAGAGATTAGTTAAAGATGCGGCCAGAAAATAAGTAAGGGCCAATAGAGGAAGAGATTGATTGGGGACATGGAGAGGGAACCACAACACTATGAATGGCTAATTATTAAGAGAGGAGAGTGAAACCTAAAGATGAATATGGAGTGAACGAAGTGGAAAAAGTATTAACAATTTTAATAAAATAAAATAAAATTGTATTAATTGATTTTCTTGGTTGAAGTGCAAAAGTCTCAAAAGACTTTTATAAAGGGAAAGGAAAAGTATATATGTCACTTTAGAAAACCAATGAAACATTAACTATTTTGTTCTAAAAATATCCTTAATTCTTGTAACTTCTCTTTCTAATGTTATATATATATATATATTTACTTTTTCATTTATATAATTGATTTTGTCAACTAATCACTAAAGTGTGAGAATACTTGTTCCACTAACTACTCATTTAATTAAGAGAAATAATTTTCATTAAGGAATTTTTTTAAAAAAAGAAAAGTAGTTTATGAAATAAACATTTTAGATTGATTCTTATGGGGAAAAAACTAAGCAATACTTTTAATTTGGGTCCTATAACTTTTATTAGAAAAGAGATATCTTGGTGATCCCAAGAATATGCAAAAATATTTGTTGGTATATATTAACCCTATACATAAATTTGTATTTGGAATAATAAGATGGTAACGATATGGGTCAGCAGAATTGTACGTATCCAACTCACTTATTACTTATCAGGCCAGTACATGTAACTTTTTAAGTAATCCATCCACGCACATGTTAGGCCAGTACCTAAAAGTTCAACAAAGAACTATATATATCTAGGATTTTATCCTATAGTTTTACTATAATAGACTAATTATTTCTGCTAAAGTTGCTTAAGGTCCAACTAGTACATGAATATATTTTTCCAATAATGTAATGCTGAAGAAATGCTACTTACCAGGCCAAGGTCATTTAAGGCCGTGTTAATGGTTGCAATAGAGCCACCAGCACCATCTTCAGACAAAGGAATCTTCTCTACTTGGTCCAAGTGCACAACATTCTGCTTTCCCAATTGTTGCAGTTGAGTGCCATAAATTGTATGTTCCTTTAGGCTTCTTTGGGGAATTTGAGCAGCTTCTGCTTGTGTGCTCAATTGAGCAGAGAAAAACAGAACCTGCAGAACCACATCTGGATTTTTTATCACAATTTGCTTCCTTAAACTCCCATTCCCAGTGCAGAAAACATAAGTCCCAAATGGTCTATAAGGGCTTAATGGAATAAAATTTGCAAAAGTTTCCAATGTGGTATCTGTGCTACCCTTTAACTTAGAAGCAGCATAGCTTGTGACGGTTGAAACATTTTTCATTATGGCAGAGAAAAAATCAGAAGTTGCTTTTGCGTTGGTTCTTCCAACTGATTCGTTCATGAAAGTTTTTGATTTGGGGTTGAAAAACTGTGAAATTGGTTCAAATTCTTGGTCAAGCGAAGAGAGGGGGGCAAGGAGGATTCGTGGCACAATGTCATATCTCATGACATAGTTTAAGAAGTATTGTGACCAGTTTTCTCGCTTTGTGGCATGGGAAAATATGTGATTACCAACTAAGGGTGAACCAAAAGTTACACATAGGGGAGGGATACCACCGTGAGATTTTGGTGATTGGTACTTTTCCAAGGTCCAGAGAGTTGCCAAAATGGCTACTGGAGCACCAGAGGAGTGTCCTGCAAACACTATTTTCCTCTTTTTAGTCATTGCTTTCTCCACCTGCAAATTTGATCCAATATTTGTTTTACTTTAGAAAAATTTGATGCAAAAAAAGTACTAGGAAAAGCTATCAATTGGATGTTTGACCAACTATCTTGTGCATGACCATACACATGAAGTGATGTATTGGAACATAAGTGAGTTGCCAATGAAACTGTAACATCTGGTATCATGACAATTTATCAGTTTTCTTTCCATCAACCAAAAAAGTAACAGTTGACTAACCAGTGTCAGATACTTAATTCTTACCTTGTAATATCAAGGAATTACTAATTTCAAATATTCTTCAGTGCTTAAGAGATTATACAACAAAATTTTATATTTTAAAAATTATTTGAATGTAAAAGTTGAATTGATAGTTTACTAAATAACTTCTATGTTCCTTAACTTTGGTAATTTTACCATTTTTATTCTTTTTAAATTTGGTTATTTTAAAATTTTAATACCTAATTATGCACTTTATTTTCAACCATATAGTCGAATAATGAAAAGGATAAATCAACAACTTTAATTTTCACTGCTATGCATTCCTCCCATGTACATTGGAAAGAAACATTACTCGATCAAGGTTTAATAATTGACAAACAGTATAAAAATTAAATATGTAAAATAAGTAATGAAGCTACTTTATTTCAAAATTATATAAATTAGACATTTCCCAATCTAAATTAAAAATTAAAGCTAAACTTTACGAAAGTGAAAAATAGTACCTCAGCTGGAAGAGATTTGGCAAGAATAATGTCTTGGAATCTTTTGAGAAAGGCTTCATTGACTAAAGCAGGTTCATTGTTACCAATGCTTCTGAGGAAGGGAAATAGATCAAGGTCTATTTTGGTTTCTCCAAAGTTTCTTTGAGAATACCAATCTTTGACAGAACCTGATCCACGAAAGTAGATGATAACAACTTCAGAAGGGTCGTTTCTAGTACTATACTTTTCAACAAGGAAAGGTTTGTTGTCTGGCGACTTGTGAGCCTTAATAGAACCAGCATAAGCCTTCTCAATCAACTCTCCTCTAATCATTTCCATTCTCTCACTTCTTTTTGCTCAATCAATCAATCTCTTGCTCGTTGTTGGTGTTTGTATTTAGAAGAAGGTTTGGAGTTTGATGAAGAATATTATGGTGTGGTTTTTAAACTGGATGACATTGTTGTTAAATTTGATTTGATCAGAATCAGATCAAGACCACCGTTGACGTTTACTTAAATCTCAGCCGTTCAACAAGTTAAAGGGTTGCTTCGCGAATCCGTGTTGAACATGTGTGTATAGTCAGTGAAACCTAGACCAACCCGCAGAGAGTATATTAATAAATATTAAAGTGTTTGTTTCTTAGCGTCACTGAATGCACGGTGGGTCACACTTCAGAGTTCACACTTGCTTAGGAATCGCACGTCACAGCTTTTCATACTAATTTTTTTCTAGTCTTTGTTTTAGTCATTTTTTTATTTACTTTTTTTATTTGTTAGCCTTTGTCTTTGCTATAATTGAGATAGGTTTGAGAAATGTCAACACTTCATGTTTGCATCAACTGAGACTAAAATAAAACAAATTATGATATCTTTTTCTCTGTTTGGTTAAAGAAAAAATAAAAAAATGTGAAAAAAATAATTTGTAAATATATAAATTCAAAGTTTTCTTTTCTTTTAATTGAAATTTTAAAAAAAAAATTCTCCATCTTTCTTCGTCCAAAGCAAATGAATGATGAATAAAATAACTCGAATCATTATATAATATTTTCTCTCTGAACTATACTCTTTGATACATTTTTCTCTCATTTATGATTTTAAATTTTAATTAATGATACAAAATATATTTTAAAATGTGTTATTAGTATTCTTATTATTGGTGTAATGTAGCAAGGCATTTTTGGTACCTCTTTCGATTAAATTTTTTGTCTGAGATTTTGATTAAGTAATAAGAACCTAATTAGTAGTTTAGATTTTATAAAATTATTATTCAAATTTTTAATATATTTGTTTTACTTTTATATTGATTAGATTCTCTTTTAAACATATTTCTTTTTATATTTTTTTCACCCACAATAAACACTCGAGGATGTAACAAAAAAATATTTAGTATTTCATTAATTTTGTAAAATAACAAGAGAAACAAGCGCTAGAACATTGTATAAAATGAAATGGAATGAATATATTCTTGTTCAGCACAATTTTTTGGATAAATTTCATATGTTACTAGTTAATTAAAAAACACTTGGACCCAATTTCTGAATGAAAAAAGTTAAGAATCATAAGAAATATACCTAATAAAATAAGCTATATTTATTAGGGTTTAATTATTATGCATACAGTCATTTAATTAGAATTAATAGTTAATCTAAATTTTAAGGTATTTATGTAAAGTAAAATTCAATAAATATATTATAAACAATTATTTATAATTAGATGATTATGTAATTTTTTACATTATTATGTACTAACTAAATCAAATTTATTAGACAGAGGGAATTAAAAAAATGTCCTTTTTTTGTTCACATCATATAGGGGACAATTCTTTGCTGACCTGGTCGCCGTTGATAAGGTCAACTTAAAATTTTAATGGTTGTTGGGTAAGAATTGCCCCATTAATTAATTAATAATGTAATCTACCAAATCCTTTAATTAAATTTCCATTATATTGCCATGTGACAATCATCAAGTCACATTGTTACTTCTAACTTTTTGGTCATTTTTTATTGCAAGGACAGCTTTTACTTGTGCCCCTAGCAAATTTCCTTTATATGATATCATCGTGTTCCTAGCAAGAAAATTAAAATACAAACCCAATAAATAATCTTTAATATTATTACATCCATCGTCTCATTTTAAATTTCCATTAGATTTTTAGGTGGAAAATTTTGTATCCATCTTTTCCTTAAAGACATAATTAACATTATGCATGCAGAGCCTTATGTCTCCTTACAATCATTTGTTTATTGGTTTTTGTTAACTAATGTCTTAGGAAACTAATAAAAAGAAGACATTTATCGTACAAATTATAGCAAAATAAAAGTATTCTAATTAATTATTTTCCTTTAGTTTTTTTAACTAATATACTTATGTCACTAGTTGGCATTTGACTTTGTTTATTTTACTATGCTCAACATAAGAATTTGTTTGATGTATGTAGGAAAATGGAAGAAGGGAGGTTAGTTACTCGAGCTTATGTCACTTTATTTTTCATCAAATTTAGGTTTAATTTATGTCATTTTATTTTTTAAATAATTTTAATACTCAACTAATCACTTAATTCATTTATAAAATATAAGTATATATTATATTTTTATTAAAAAAAATTTCATATTTTATAATTAATTATTTAGTTATTTATATATTGTAATTGTCAATTAAATATTTTTTTAAGTTGTATTTCCTTAAATTTATTTCAATAATTCACACTAAAATAATCACAATGTTATTATGACAGTTTCATGCAGTCAAAATGTCAGAAACAAGGGTTACTAATATCAAAAGCTAGAAATATCTTAAGTGAAGTGCATTACCCTAAAAACTCATACCCTTAATTTCAATTGAACCAAATCACCATTCTAACAAGCTTATTAAAGTATAATCATGCAGTTACATCTTTTGTACACCTTCAAAATCCATCAAAGTAAAAGATTTTATATACCAAACCTATGATCGATGAGGCAACAGCAACACCAGTGAACATTTTTGCTGAACCAAATTGATAAAATTTAACACCCAGCTTCAGAAATCATCCTCTGATTGACTAGAAGATGCAGTGTCTGACACATTTGATAGAAAATACGAATCAAAGTTAGGGAATCTAAGTGGCGTCCTCTTTGATGGTGACAAAGGTGGTGTTGACACAGCCTCCACTCCCACATTTTTCTTTTCTATCTTCTTTTTCAGTTCTATGCAAGCCTGATCCACCATGTCAACAAAATCTTTTATAATAACAAAAAGTTGAAAGGGATTTACCATATAATCTTTGGATGCTCCAGCTAGATAGTACTCGTTTGTTTTCTTCACTAGCTCCATGATCTTTGTTTGCTCCTCTTTCACCACCTCAAGTTCTCCCTCACATTCCTCTAGGAACCCTTTCATTTCAATGATAAATCCACTACTCCTATTGTTGCCACAGCATGTTATAATCTGTCTAATTTCACTAACATGAGCATTGAGAGTGGAACACATAGTGATGAAGCTGTGATACTCAATACTAGCGGCTTTCTTTGCTTCATTTAACTCATCACTTAGCCCACCTAACACTTGAAAACCAAGCATTGCATGTTCTTTGTCTTGCTCTTCTTGTATTTGGCTATATGAATAAGGTCTATTCACATTGCTTGTGTTAGTGATACCATTTCTTATGTGAAAGTTGTGCTTTTGATACATAGCTTGTCTTTTCCCTTCTGACTGAACCACTTGTTCCACTATAAAGTGAAGCAAACTAGTCTTCCCATCTGTGCTTTTCACATCAGAAAGTTTTCTGAGAGAACTCAGGTTGAAACCTTGTGCATTCCCTCTTGAAGTTCCGGCATTCATCCGGTTCCCGGCTTTGAGAATGGCTTCAAGGAGTTTGAGAAAGAGACCACTAGTTCTGAGTTCCTTGCAACCCCTTTCAAGTGTTTGTAGCTGTTCCTTGAGCTGAAGAACTTCACAATCATAACTTGACCTGAAGAGCATTGCTTTCAAACGGTTGAATGCTGTTGGAACTGCTTTGAGAATGTAATATAGGAAAGACTCAGCATCAGCTAGCTGATCCGGGTTGCCACTGAATTCTATGATTTTGGCTTCCTCTTCTTGGGTTGGAGCTATTTTTGTGAGTCTTTCAAGTGTCTCAACGCTCAGTCCCTGACCTTCAAGAAGTGCATCCAAGATTCCCTTGCGAGAAATGGCAAGTGATCTTAGCACAATTGCTGTGTTTTGAGATTTTCTTGGCTCAAGAATGAATATTGGAGCTGGTGCATTGGAATTGGACTTGGCCAAACTGGAGAGAGTTCTGTTTCTTTCTTGGGTTCTGTTGCTGTTTGAATATCCGAAGAGTGTTTCCATTAGTTCATCATCAACCCTGTAAAAGGGGGAAAGACCTTTTGTGAATTGTGAGTTGAAAATGCAGTAATATGAAAACAGTTAGACTAAAAGATACATTTTTAGTCTCACGTCTTAGTTTTTGGTTTCAATTTGGTTCCTATGTTTAAGGGTTTCACTTTGTTCCCTTTCTGTATGGTTGACTAAAATTGGTGTTTTGTCAATTTTTTTACACTAGCAATATTATTTTTTGGCAAATATTTATCTGACATGATATTTCTCACAATTTGTCATGCATCAACAAGTGGTTCAAAGTTAGTATTAAAACTGACAGAAAGACCATTTTGATCTAACAGAAGGCATTTGAGAGAAGCAAGCCAAACTTTTCAAACCTAGAAGATTAAACTGAAACCAAAAAGTAAGATGCGTGACATAAAAAAAGTATTGTAGACAGTTAGTAGTCAAATTAGCAATAAGGACTTAAGGAGTATATACCTGAAAGAGCCATCATTGATCTGATCCCACACAGTTGAATGATCAACATTTGCTACAACCTTATCCCAGTGGAGAGGCTTCAGCCTTGTTTGATTTTCACTCTTTTCTCTTGAACTCTCCCCTACCATACCCTCTTTGGTGTTATTCATGTTTGTTTTCCCCTTAGGAACAGGTGGGGGTTTTAGTGATGATATGAAGCCACTGGCCTTTGGTAGTGGAGGTGGACCAGGTGGTGGTGGTGGAGGACGAGTTGGAGGAGGAGGAGGTGGCGGTGCTGGTGGTGGTTGAGTTTTCATATTCTCAATAATCCTTGGTGAAGATTGTGGTAGCTGTTGAATAGGTGCTAGCTGAGGTGATTGTGCCAAGTTTGGTGTTAGTGATGTTGAAACTGATGGTGTTTGTGATTCTGGTTTAACTTGATTCTCATGACTATCCAAGCTTGGAGATTCACATGCTTGTGGAATCTGAGGCTTGGATTCTTTGGGCCTTTGAACCATTATATCTATTCTCTTTTCTTCTTCATCATCTTCATAACTTGGATTGAATATACTATTTGGGAATCCACTCATCAATGGTCTTCTTTCTGTGTCCATCACATAAAGAACATCAACTCCATTTTCTTCAACAATTAGTCCTTTCACATTTCCACCAACTTTGTTTATATACTCAAGATTCACTCCTGATTCTCGAAGAAAACCTCCAACTTTTTGTCTCTGGCGGTATCTAGAAAGAAAATATTTGTGAAAGAAGTAAACAAAAACTGCAGCAATAAGTAACATAGTCGCTGCTGTAGCAGCCACAGCCTTTACAATTGCATTACTAGAGGTTGACATCGATGTATTTTGAGGATGGAATTTGAAGACTCAGGTTTTTGTTGGAGATATTCTTCAAGGTTTGATCAAAGGCAAGTGATATACCAGTAAATTATGAATAATCTGATTGAAGGAACTACAAGAAAGAGCAAAGTAGAACAAAAATAGAAGAGTAGTAAGATGACAAGAAAAATAAAATGGTACACATTACACTCAATGTAACACTTGTGTACTATGTTTTCAATATTCTTTGCTATGGTTGTTGATATTTTCAATGAGGTAGTTGTCATAGGTGCCATGTCAGTTGGAGCTTAAATTGGCCATAATGAACAATTCCAAATTCATGACCAATGAAATTATACATAGTCGGCAGCATTAGCTGGTTAAACTAAAAAACAATTAGATGATGAAATTGACAGAACTTGATAAAATTAGTTGTCAATTAATTTAAGTGATGGATGAAAAGTAACAGACGATGTAATTGCTGGACTATAACTTGAGATTTGATGATTATACATTTTCAAATCATTATAATTTTTCATATTTTATTTATTTTAAATCATTTATACGTCTCAATTCATAAATATTTGGATAAATATTTATCTACATAAATATTTCTCTAAGAAAAATAGTAATAATGAAATTCATTCTTTTAATAAACATAATGCAATTGTTCCAACTATCTTATTCAACTTTTTATTAAATGAATTCCTTAATTTTTTTTGAACAGTTAATTGTTTGATAATTTAGATAATTATGATTTAATAAAAAAGATAATATGGATGAAATATATACATGTGGAATTACTTGTGCAGTTCATTTAAATTTTTTCAAGAGTCGCTTAAAATGGTAAAAAAATTAAAAATAAAAAGTAACAATGTGTAACAGTGGAATCCACTTGATATGTCCAAAATGCGAAAAAAAAGTGAAGTGATGAGTTAATGACAAACTATAGAGTCTAGACAGTAGACAAGTTACAGATCCTAGAGACAGAGTCTACCCTTGACAGATGAACTATGAGACACAAGGATCAGAACTAGTGGTTTCTCTCAATGACAACATTTATGTTATTATTTTTATCTAACAATAGGTATTATAATGTAAATGAGTAGTTTTAATTTATGGGATGGGTAAGTTAGTAAATGGTGAAATGAAACGGTGCTATTAAGAGTTCAACCATCGGTTCAGTTAGTGCAAAAGACAAAGGATGGTGAGTGATTAATGCTACCTCTGAAGAAGGTGGATATAATGGTTGTGCCGTCCCACCTCAAAATTTATTGCAATTGTTAATTTGGCACATAGTAAGTGACGTTTAACATAGAGATATTAATGCTCATATGTTGTGTTTTTCTTGCCGTCTCTCAAAAATGTTAACTTGTGAGGCCTCAATCTTGCACCAGCTGTTGCATTTTGGAAATGTTGTCGGAATCTCAGCTTGAACGGGTCCAATGCTCCTTATTTATTGTGTAACTTATGGTTGGTTACCAAAAGGCATATCTTGTTACAGGGTATTGTCCTATTTTCTCTTTGGTAGATGCAACGTAGTTAATAGTTACGGTGTTATCTTACAAGAATCACGTTCGATACTTAATTTATCAATCAACAGATCACGGATATTTGGGCTCACTTCAAATCTGCCGTGTGCCACGATTAAAACAAATATACAACCATATTATTACGAGTTTAAAAAATATTCTCATAAATTATTGATTCTCTGTTAATACTTATTACCTTATGTTTTATTTCTACAAATATATTTTATTCTCAACGTTTCATGAATTAACTTTATTTCACAGCTGTCAATTTACTCACAAAATTTATTAATGTTCACATGTGTAATTCTCTCTCAACACATTTTATAACTAGTTGTCTAATTATTTGCATATTGTAGTTTTTACCAAATATTTTTCTTCTTGAGAATATGTTTGCGGGACAAAACTTTGTTATCAATGCAGAATTTTTGGGGGCATGAAGCATGATTACAACTAACATAGTACTACAAGGACATTGGTGTTACCCCATTGTTGTATCCAACAGTGACTTTATGGATTATAGTATAATCTTCGTTGTTCCTCCAATTCTGCATGAGTGTGGAGAAAAGAAAATTGTTTGACCATGTTCGCTCGACAGGGCTGGCATCTCTGCTTGTGGGTTTATTCAGATACCCTGGGAGGTTTCAACAGAAACAAGTTATTTGATGAACAAATGTAATGGATTCAATTGAGAATTTCTTTATCCTGTGTTGATGGTGTATTTTAAATTAGTAATTCATTTTGAGCAAAATATTTAAATTATCTTATAAAAATGTTCCTTTACATTAAAATAGAACAACATTTATTAATATATCTGTATATCATCAGGACATATTTTGTCCTTTGATTTATAGACACACAGAACCCATGATTGCTTTGAGTTTCACTCATCCTATTAGTACATTATTCTGTGCACACCTTTGTTTTGTAATTATCAATTATTAATAATCAACTGAGATCTACCAGCACGCATAATACTGAATAATCAACTAAGATCTACCAGCACGCATAATACTGGCCGGATGTCTGTTAGTAACACGTCCATGAGGTGCAAATATGATATGCACAAAATGATGCATACTTCATGTCCGTGTGATTATAGACAATTTCACTTTCACTTTTTTTCTGTACGCACTGTTAGGGGAGGGTTCTTAAAAGCCTTGTCGGGTGATTTGGCTATTTTCCTATCCTAAGGAGAATTCACAAAACAATATGATAGAAGCTAGAATTGTGATACAAATCATGTCATTCAAATCAGCAGATGGTGTTTCTTATTCAAATGACAGAAAGTTAGAAAAGAAATTATGTACTTAACATCGGTAAGACTGAGGCATATAAACTTAGGTCGATCCCCATTAATCAAGCACTTAACTATATTTTAGGCAAACATTCATTAAACATGGAAATGCTAGTTAGGATGATGATCAATATTAAATAAGGAAAATTAAAATAAAACTCATCACCAAGAACTTGGAACCTAAACCTCTATGGTAACAACATTATCTATGCAGCTACATTAGTGTACAAAAAATAAAAAAGACTGCTTACTATGTAGAGGGTCCAAAGATTACTCAATTCAGAACGTTGGTGTAGTGAATAACTGAACATAAAGAGACAGTAAACAAAATTTTGCAGTATGATCCCTCAAAATAGAGAGGGCTTGGTTAATTATAATGAACTTTCTATGTACAAGCAGCAAAATCAGTAAAAAAAAAATGTGAGCGGCCAAACAAAAGAACAAAATGAGTGATTGTGTCATCTTCCTCATTCCTAATCCTAGTACTCATTGTCAGCAATGATTACTAATAAAAAACGCAGATTACTTCAGACTTCATAGGCTTTATGAACAATGGTTTGACAAAAATGGAGGAGACCTTAGCAACACTGCTCAATCTATGCTCAACCTAGATTTCTTTGATGGGGATGAAGATACATCACAAGGATGAGAAATTTTTGTGAACACAGTTGATAGAGATGGAGTGCAATCATCTGAACGGCTTCTTTTTTTAGATCTTTTAACTCCATTCTTCCCTTCGCCCCTCATGATGACATCTGTTACACGTTTTACATCAGACAACTTGACTGGCTTCAATAGAAACTCCTCTGCTCCTTCCTCCAAGCAACTGCCAATCAGTAAAAGTAAACAAATACATTAATTGAGGGTCCAATAGTCAAAAAGATTGTCAAATTTGAGAAGTAATGAACTAATAATTAACTTTGTTCAAACGTTAAACTAGTTATTAACAAACTATATATTTGAAAGATAACTTAATAGTGTGTGCCAATAATTTCAGGTATAGATGCAAGCATTATAGAGGTTATTGATAAGATGTACAATTATTATTTGGCAATTATAATGACAATAATTGCTGTCATGCCAACAAGGTCTTCTGTAGAACCAGTTGACTAATGACCATTAGGCAAGTGGAAATATGGATCTCAATTTGCTTCAATCATTGTATAGCCATAATGTAAGCTAGAAACAGCATGTTCCCGAAAGGGTCCATGTGGCTAACATGCTGAGATTATTGATGAATTGATCCTATCAGATAAATTTTACTAGAACCAGCCTGCAATGGTGAAGTCGTGGGATCTAATACAACAACCACAACAATAACCTTATCCCACTAAGTGAAGTTACTAACGTGGATCAACTTCACTTAAACACCAAATTCTCAAAAATATCATTCACCATGAAATCCTTTTAATAATAATTTCCTTCAATATTATCTCTATTATCCCTTTCTCACATGACCAAAAATCCGTGTAATCCATCCACATGTCCAAACCCTGAGTGATCTACTCTGATCCGAAAATATATTCTAGTCTTTCGCTAATGCAATTCACGTTTAGATGGGAATCATGTTAAGAAAAACAAGGACTAATGATGCAGCAGCAATGTGATGCTCCCTTATTTTCCGATATTTAAGCTCATCAAAACATTAGCAAAGGCAAATCACAAACAGAATCCAAAACTAGTATATATCACCACATGAATCAAGAAAAATTATCAAAGAATTCAGTCAGAAAAATAAAGGTTGTAGCTCCTAAAACCATACAAGAACCAAACAGCACGTTATCTTAAATATTAATCAAGAGCTTACCTATCAATTCGTGTCAAGATATTCTCAGACGACATAACCACCACTGGAATCTCCTTAAAAACAGACGACTCCTGCAGAGATTGAAAGATAGAATTAAAAACCAAGGAGAAAAAGGGAAAACACACAACTATTAAATCATGAACCAAAGACTGTTCTCTTTCATCGATCTTCAACAAGAAGTTAAATTAACACTAAAATAACAAAGACTGTTATGAGTTCTCACCTTTATCTTCTTGAGCAATTCATATCCTGTCATCCCAGGCATAGAATAGTCCGTCATTATCAAATTAACCTTCACACCCTGTCACCACAATAATCAAACAACAACAACATAAGCATCACTTCCAAGTAACCACTATTACTAAACAACTCAAAAGCCAAGTTTACTCACATCAAAACCAATGGAGCTATCATCCCCATCCAACCCAAGATACTGCAGAGCCCTGCTTCCACTTTCCACAACAGTCACTGCCAACACCCAAAAAACCATCAAAACCCAATCCAAGTGCAATCAAACACAACAAAGTCTTAAACTTCACCCCAAAAAAACTAACTTCCAAACTCAAAACTCACAATATTAACTACCTTTGCAAGATGAGATCTTGAGCAAACGTTCAATGACCTTGCGGTCCACGTGGCTGTCATCAACAGCAAGCACATGTAGTTCCCCGGCACCAACAACAGCAGCCATAATACCTCGGATACAGTGACCTTAACGATGTTACAGACTTGAGATCAAAACTACAATTACAAAAACAAGGTCTTTTGAATGAATAGTATATCTGGGAGAAGTGAAGAGTCCAGAGAGAGAGAGAGAGAGATGGTTTTATGGTTTAGAATGAAAAAATGGCTTTATAATGAATGGTGAGAAAAGGGGTGAATAATAATAATGTGAAAATGAAAGGAGGTGAGATTGAGAGAATCTAAAAGTGAGAGATCTTGTTTGTTGTTTATGGAAATGAAGCAGAGAGGATTATCCCACCTGCAGTTGTCGCTTCTCAAGTCACAATCTTACTTTTATTATTAATAGTAACGTTGTTGCTAGTTAGACACGACCAAAGGTAACTTGTTTGGGTCCACTTTCTCTCTCTATATCTTGGAAACACATCTTTGACTTTCACACAGTTCTCATTTTGAACCAATCTTCCTTCTACTTCTTCAAGGAAGGTGCATCATGTGGATTTGCTAAGTTCAATTACCACTTTTACAACTCCTACCGTCTTAGGATTTCGTTGATTTCTTGCTGACAAATTAATTCATTTTGAATTATTTAATAGGGTTGGTTGAGACTTTGAGAAAGCTATTTAAATTAATTTGGATTGTAGACTATAGTATGCTTTTATTAAAAAGTGTGAGGATTGATCTTTTAACTTTTGTATAAACAAAATCAACACAGTTGAATCTTTTCTTTTTCCCCTCTTCTATTTGTATTTGCCTTTTCAGCATCTGCAGTGTTCATGTTCAGCATTTGTGAATGTGCATTACATCGAAGCCTTGATTTTATGCCAAATTAATTTTATTAACTTTCTAAATTAAAATAATTCCAACTAAAATAGGTAAATTTCTTTTTAATTTTCAATATGTAATTCTAGTACTTCTATTTTTAGCTTTACAAGTTTGTCTCTCCACTATTTTTGTTTATTTTATTTTTAATTTGTACAATTTTAATCTCCTAATCTTAAAAATATGATAATCTTAATAGAATGAAATAAAACTTACTTATGTCATTTAAAAATCACGATAAATCCTAATTTAATACCACCCTTAAAAATCATGATAATGTTAGATTATTTTATTGGACATAACTATTTCTGTTAAAGAAATTAATCATAATAATATTTCCTTTTTCTCATCCAAGATATATATATATATATATAATATCAAGCAAAGTTGATAAATAAATGAAAAGGAGTAATAATTTTATAAAATTCACCTTATTATTTTCATGATTTTTTTTTAAGTTAAAACAATATGAAAAAGAGAGTAATTGTTTTAAAAATAAATAAATTTATCATTGATTTGCTATTAGCTAAGTATAAGTCATGCTTATAAAAATAATAATCCCAATACAAAGAAAGCTGTAAAACACATATGATGCAATCCCCAGAACAGAACGTTGGAATCATGAATCATAAAGCAAAGGAAAAATACCATACAAACACCCACAAAATAAAATAAAAAAATAAAAAAAGTTTACAATGAAACCAACGAACTCTGAGCACAGGATCCACTTTGTTGTAAGTTAAAATAATAATAATAATAATAACTTGTTTAATTTTTGTATCCAAACGTTATCGATAAAATTTACATGTAAAACTTATTTATTATTAAAAGTGTCACATTAATCACGTTTGTTGATGTATATCTTCTTCGAAACATCACATTCACTTGGTGGGTGCTACCCTGTTAGGGAAGGAATCATACCAAGTCAGGACAAGCTTCCGCAAGCCTAAATCTGGCTTATTTTTTACATACAAGATCGACTCTAACCTACTTTGAAAATCTATTTATGACTTACTTTTTAAAGAAAAAATATTTTGAGTTTTTTATTTTGAAAGATTGAAAGTCTATACACATAATTTAATATTGTGTCAAATCTTTTTGCTATTTAAAATAATCTTGTTAAAATCTAAAGAATACTTCTATTAGAATTATTTAACAACGACTGTCTTTAGATATAATTTAATTTTGTCAAACTTACTTTAATTAAAATTGATTTTATGATATGTATTTTATAAAATCAAATTCATTAATTCTATTTTCAACACGTTCTCTAATCAACCGTCTTCGATACAGTAGAGAGAAAAAAAATTTAAAAAAAAAACTATATTTCTAAAAGATGATTTTTTATTTTTTCTATTTATTTTCTTCATTATTTTTTTGAACAAATATACAATTTAATCCTTAAAATTTTTTAGCACACTATAATTTTAATCTCTGAATATTTATTTTTATAACTTGTTAATATCTAAGTATTTAAATGTTATTATCATTTAGTCTATCCACTAAACTTATTAGTAAGAGGAAACCATCATACTATATGTACTAGTAAATGTTCATGTATGTTGTTAATATGTTATATATGCAAGAAACATGTATATCCAACTTTATTAAAAAAATATATCCAATATAATAATACACTTAGAAAATTCAAAAATATTAGATTCAAGAAAAAAAATTAAAATTCATAATAATTTATCTACAATTTATTATCAATTTTACATATCAAAATTTCACTTAACCATATATAAATAACTAATCATGTATATAAACAAAATTATTTTCTGTTGAGACAAGATTGATAATAATGATATCTAAATATTAAATTATATAAAATAAATATTTAGATAATGAAATTATACAAAATGAAAGTTTCTTAGACAAGATCATAGGTTTATTTATTTTCTTTCTATCCATTTACAGTATCAACTAGAATTTCTATTGAATTGCATTTCTTTTATTTGACATTGGAATGACAAGATGAGCATGAGCAGCAAAGTAGTCAAATTACAGATATAGATTTGCTTTCATCATCAGTCACCTGAGAGCACAGTGTACTGTAGAAGCACAGAACATCTTAGCCATAATTATATTACTTGGATAATATTTTATAATAATGTTTTACATCTCTTCAGTTTTCATTCTTCACCGTATTAACATATTTGTATTTACAATTTTGGAAATATAGCATAAATATGATTTCCCTTTACAGTAGCATATCTTTCTATGTTTACAAATGATTCTGTTGTGTTTATTCACCAAAAAAGAACACAAAATGATTCTGATATGTGACACAGTTACGAGGCAGGTGGTGGGTCCAGTGTATATATGATGGGTAAGTGTAAAGAGAAGAATATCTTTGAATGATATTCGATACGCATCATCCATCCACCGCTGTCATACGATTCGATCCTTTTCCTCTACGCTCCGTCACATGACTCATGATCCATTTAGTTTTCTGAGCTCCGTTACTCAGTTACTGATGCTCCAAAAATAAATAAAATAAAAAACAAAATTAAGGAAAGGATGAAATTTAACTCTCAATAAAATATTGTCTGGCTAAATTAAAACTTTTCATTGCATGAGTTAAATATATATATTTATAATTATTAAATAAATTAGAATTTTATTAAGATGATGATAAATTTTAAAATTCTCAGAATATTTATAAATTACTCATTAATCAAATCACCTTATTAATAATAAAAACTAAATTTATTTTCCATGAATATTAATTTATTTTGTGCTAATATAACAATCTCTTTTGTATTTGTATTGATACTTATATATTTTTTAAACTATCAACCAATTTATTTATTTATGTATGATATATTTTATTAAATATATAAGTAATTATTATAAATATTTAATTTATCTTGAATTTGATGTGCATGTTTGCTATTACTTTGATAATTTTGTTTATTATTTTCATATATATATAAATTCTAATTAAAATAATATTTTATGGAGAATTTTATCAAACAAACAAACATCAAAGTTAATTTTTAATCTTAGAATGCGTGTTTTAATAAAATTAATAAGATATATTTTTACACAAAAATTTGTTGTGAAAGAAGTACAATTTCTTTTATAAATCCTCGTATCATAAAGACTCTTTCTACTCTAATGTTGACGGCTTAAGAATGTATTTAATACAAAGAAATATTGAGCATGTTTTCGTCATATTAAATAAAGATTTTAAAGTTGTTGAGTTTTATGTGATTACTTCAAATTCTCCATTTATATAAAAATTAAAAAATGAAGATTTGAAGTTGACGACAAAAACAACTAGTGGACATCAAACTTTACAATTCACCATAGCCAAAGGATGACCCTAAATTCTTGAGATCAGAGAATATGTTTTCCTATTGTCGTGTGCTGCACAACTTGTTATTCAACATTTTCACCCCTTGGAGTAGGATGAGGGACAATGTGAAAAACAAGGATAAGTTTTACCTGTTTCATCTAATGAGGAAGACTTATATTAGCCTTTTGTCCATGGTCTTGGACCACTAAACTGGTGCACTCAAAGGAAAGGACTTGAAGAGGAAGTCCAGTATCTCCTACCCTTCTCTTTTCTCACAAATTGTCTTGAACCAAGGGTTCGAGACAGATGATGTAGACTGGTATCCATCTGGTGCAAAGTTGAAGATTGATACATTCAACAAAATGCTTATGGGCATCTCTTCCCTAGAATGGAGCAAGTAAAGAAACCAAAGAAACCCAAGCAACAAACCAAACCTCTTATTCCTAAAAAGCCAAAACACAAAACACTTCCACCATCACCAAAACCATAACAACAAAGACCACAAAAAGACCAACCTACTCAACCCAAACACAAAAACACTCCATCTTCCAATTACAAACTCGAAACACAAGTGTAAAAGATAAAACACAAGAAGGGGGGTTGAATTGTGTTAATTTAAACCTTTCGTCTGTTGGTTTAGACAGCAGTCAGACAAAAACTTGTCTTTCTTTAAAGGTTGATTTTAAGGACAATCATTTAAGTATTGTTATCCCCGTTAGTTAACAAACAATAAGAATGAACACAAGTATTTTTCTACTGGTTCGTCTATTCAAGACTATGTTCAATTACTTAGCAACCGTGAAATGGTTACAAGTATTGTTTGCACCCAACCACTTCTAGCTATTACAAGATATTTTTTGGTCATAGCCTTCTCAGGCTAAACAACAAGGTATTCTTTGAAACACAGCCTCCTCAGGCTAAAACAAAGATATTCTTTGTGAACACAACCTCTTCAGGCTAAGGCACCACAGAAGTGAATTTAAAAGGTTTTTTTTTCAAAGAAAGAGAGTTCATCTTCGCAGAGAGGGGTATACAATGAAGTTCTAAATAGTAAGTGAGTGAAATCACAGAATGTTACAGATTATAGCGTGTTCGCCAACTTAATCTTGAGCAAGTGAAGTTCTTATATAGGCAAGTCTTTAAAGATCCGTTAGAGACATGAAGAATGTCGTTGAGCTTTCCAAGTAAAAATCTTCAAAAGGTGTCAGAGTGCAATCAGTGAAATGATGTCTTGCATAGCGGATTTGGTGGCGCTCAAAACATTTTTCTGACTTGTACAGAGATGTCATCGAAAAAGGTATTTCCTTTTCGTGTTGAAGAGGTTATCTCGAATCCCTATACTGATCTTGAAAACTCTTAAGAGTAACAACTGGATTTTGAAATAAATGTGTTTTACTTTGTTTGTACTTCACTTTCTCGAATAGACGATGTGTTTCACAGTCTTCAGTCTTGAGAAGTCTCTTTGAGCTCTGTCTGAAGATAGTATCGTCTAATCTTTCGTCTGATGACTTGGCTTTTGGACAGACGAATGACTTGATCATGAATGTTCTTTGAAGGGTCATCTTTTATCTGTGCTTGTTCAGTCTGTTTTTGGTTTGCAATGCTTCAGTCTGATATGTTCCGTCTGTTCTGTAATTATTCAAAACTTGATATGTTAATCATCTTGATCTAACAACAAGTCATAAAACACTAACAACCATCTTCACCTTCTCAGCCACCAGCCAAAAGACCAAAATTAATTGTTAAACACAAAATATCACAACTCATTCTTGCAGAAAAATCAAGCTCAAAAGAGGACAACATCTTCGTGCCTCTTATTGTTGTTTTCTTCTTCCAAAAATTTGAAACTTTCGTTGTTCCCATTGTTCCCACTATTGTGCCTAAATGAGCTAGAACAAAAATCATTGCTTATGCCATCAAGATTCGTAGAGATTGTTGTGATTTGAAGCTTCTTTGAGAAGCACATGAGATTGCGGATGAACTACTTGTTGCAAATGATTTTGCTTCTGGTGAAACTTCATCTAATAATGTTGATGTTATGCCTACACCTAAGTTTGCTCAAATTCAAAAAAGATAATGAGATCCTCACTGAGTAGTTCTCTACCATGCTTAATGAAGACCCTTTAGACTTATCTTGCTTGCATGGTGTTCACAATATGTCTATTCTTCCAAGTGATGCAAATATGGATGCCCACATTTTGTTTGTTCCTATGGATGATGTTAATGTGGATGCCCACACATCGTTTATTCCTACTGATAAACTTAAAGTAGATGCCCATACTGCATCTACCTCAACGAATCAAGTATGTATGATATGGTTGGACTTTCTCAACAACAAGCCTTGGTGCTAGCAAATGGAACTGAGTGCCTAGTCAGAGAAGAGCCATCGAAGGACCCTTTCCTTCGAAAAGAGTATGCATTTGCTCAAATCTACGTATAAAGGGAGTCTCTTATACATTCTAAGATAGTGGAGTCTGTGTAGTTTACTTCATCTCCACCTCTTTCTCCATCTATTTAGATTTATTCTTGCTAAGAACGTCTAATAAAATTGGATTGGCTTATAGAAGAACTCCCTTAACATGAAGATTATTACTCATTAACTAGTTCTAAAGCTTCCTACAACTTCAAAATATCTTTAGGATTCAGAATGCCAAGAACTCCTCACTCCATACACAAGAATTATCTATGAGATGAGAAAATATATATCTTTGAAGTACAACACAATATGAAATCTCATATGAACTGACTTACCAGGTTACCCTGTGACTTGTTGAATAAGATGAAGCTCCTATGATTAAAAGGTATCACTTCTTACCCAAATAGACATGTTGAACCTTCTATAGAAGTATCAACATTAAATTTCGAGCTCATATCCAAAAATTTAAATCAACATCATGATTACATCTCAACAATAAAACAACACCATATTCAAACACAACTTGCTCCAAAAGGAAGGATACAAGGTTAAAATTGACGAAGAATTATCTCCATTTCTTCTAAAAACACACATTCCACGTTGTGTATAACCAACCATATGTAAATGTCCATGGTCTGTTTATATGCAAATTAAACTTGGCCACCATGAATAATTCAATATATAATGACGTGAGCACGTGAATATTTTCATCATCAAGCCGTAATAAATCAACATCGAACGGTATTGAACTATATTTTATTCCTAAGATACTAAATTATTGCACATACTTTTCCGGACTAAAATTTTGGTTTCCTTTTTTTTCCTGGCTTTGGCTACATAAAAAGAAAGAGAAAAGAATAATAAATAAGAGATGAAAAGAAATAAAAATAAGGTTATAATTATTTTAATGAAATATTTTTATTACTTTAAATTTGTAAAAGAAGAAAGGCATAGATGGTTAATGTAAAGTATTTTACATAATTAATAAATCACAATATACTATTTATAGTAAGTTTAGTGATTTTAATAACCATCTTTATAAGTCTTATAAAATTTAATGTATAATTATTTGATCATAGTTTATGATACACATAACTTGTAGTTAAATAAAACTCAAACTTCTTTAAAAGTATATCATTCTATTACTGTATACCAATGAAATTCATCGTGATTTAAGAAAAAATTCATATTCTAATAATTACACGATTAAAAAGTTCAATACATGCTAATAACTGACTACTCTCTAAATTTTTGTTTGACATTCATTTTAGAGAGTAGCAAAATTAAACTAGTTTTAAAATTAAAATTAATTATGAAGATAAAAAACACCAATTGAAAGTGCAAAATGTCTTATTCAATTAAATACTTAAATGAAACAAATATATAATTATATAATACTTTATGTTCGTAATGTGATATGAGTTTGGGATGAGTTAGGTACGGTAATATTTGTACATATATCCCTATTCCCTAATTATTAGGTTTGAACTGGAACAGAGACTCATTTGATATATGAAAACTCCATTCCTTTTAAATAATCTTTATAATTATTTGTTCAATTGAAGTTCAATCCATTTGGTCCCTGTCCATGCGTTTGGAACGAAAGAGAGTACAGGGAAAAGTTGGAATTTAATTTAGAAAAAGATATAATTTTTTTTTCTTATAATTTTATAAACTTTATCTTTTAATTCATATGGATTAAAAATAATCATTTTAATCTCTTTAATTTTAAACATTTTCATTTCTTGTTAATCGTAACCATAAAAAAATGTAAAGATTAAAAATCATTAAAATATAAATTAAAATTAAAAATGTCACTGTTTAAATTACAATTACTAAAATTATCATTAAAATGTTCATTTTTAAATTTAAATTATAAGAACTAAGAAATAATTTTTTTATAAAATATAAAAACTAAATGGATAATTATACCTTTAAAAAAATTAAATTTTAAAATTTTTGTTTTGAAAAAACCATTCTTTTGTCCTTTTTTTCTATGACCAAATGAAAGAAAATATGTATTTTCTTTCTTCTATCTTTTTTTCACTTCCTATGAGACATACACTGGTTAGTACTGAACCTAAATTATTTAATAAATCAAAACGAAAATTTATCCAACAATGAAAAGGGTATAAAAAATTATGAAAATTATCTAAACATAAATCTGAGTCTTAAGTATAAATCTATAACACAATGTTTTATAATTATCAAAAGATTAAAAAACGCTAATCACATCTTAAACAAAAAAAAAATTAATTATACATGTTACAATGTAAATATGCATACATACCACTTTTCTTTCCAGAAACATGCAACGAGGACAAAACATTTATTTACTACCCAACACACTGAAATAGTCGTATAACACTAATAAGCAAAAGATATATTCAAGTCATGCTAAAATTCTTTCATTCACTTGATAAATCATGAAGTTATTGTGTTGCCTTGCCTGTCAATTTTGGAAAAAGACAGAAACTACAACTAACAGATTTGTCAAGTCTGCTCCTCAGTGAGCTCTTATTGAAAAAGTAATGTCTGCAAAACCCATGCTCAATCTGATCATGCAAATATGAAACTTAAGGAAACATCTTTCGCTGCTATTATCAAGAATAACCTGAGAGAAATCATGACAAATTCTCTGGTCATTTCATGGTGAACATAATCTGCCAGAATCTCTCCAATCCCAGCATATATGTGCCAGAACACAAAGAAATTTGCCAAGAGCAATGAATATGAGTTCGGGTATAATAAAACAAGAGAGGCAACTGCAGTAGCTTTTAGGATCTGCTCTCTCTTTGTCTTCGTTGCTTTACTCAATCCACTGTTTCGTTCCTTCCTACAGATGCCAACAAATAGATGGGGAAATGGACATTAACCAAACCATATCTATAAAATACTAGTTTTAATTAAAAAACTCATTGTTGAATATGCAAATTTCAAGAGTTACCATGATATGAAATCTCTAGAATGACATGTTAGAAAAAGAAAATGTCTGTAAACAATAGACTAATCTAGAATAATATTACTTGAAAATGCTAGAATGTAGGAAATAAATGAAAAGAGTGTAAACCGATATTTGTAGTCATTGGAAGCATGCTAATTAAATAGCTTATTAGTCATCTAATGTATGCAAGCACTTCCATAGCAATAAATTGTCCAACTCCTCCCAAATCAAGTACTAGCTGTATCAAGTTACTAAACCCCCTACATCCTCTGTTTTTTCAATTAGATTTTCTGTTCAACTAGTTTGAAACACTATCACCCTGTTCTGAAATCTAACACTCATGGAAGTCATAATTGTATTAATCTTTCATTCATTATCAAGTAATGATTCAAGCATTAAAGACTAATCTAATGCCCTTTTTATCCTTGCATCAACTAAACCAACAATTAGAGCATCAATAAATATGTATACCTGAATGCATTGAAACTAATAGGCCATGGACATCAGAAAAACCAGCAATGTAGAAATTGAAACAGGCTTATTATCAAGAAATAGGAGTAGAAAACACACATCTAATCCAAAACTCAATTAACTTATATTGGATGTTTGTATCACACAGTTATCAGCTCAAATTCCAGCTTAACACATACTAAACCTAGGCCCTGAAATGAGAAGGTAATACAACTTTTGGCAACATCGAGATCGAGCTACATAATATTGTTCATAGTAATACACAAATGATAAAATCAAACAATGTCTTCCAATTATCAGCAATATGACCACCAGAATCTAGTGTAGCAGTGGCACCATAATCAATTCCTTGCCAGCCCTCAACATGCAAAAAACTTGACACACTATACTAAAGACTAAGAAATTTAATGAAGTTGTAGATGCTAAACTCTTAATAATATTTTGGTAAACAAAGTAAACTTCTCCTTTCACTTGTGGAAAGTACACTCCTACAGTGTAAGACTAAGTTTTCAATTGATCCAAAACACAGTTGAAACCATGAAAGCCATCCCACAACTTCCCAGTCTCTTTATAGAACTAGAATCAATTTGCACAAGTAATAGCTTAAGTTTCAAACCTATGCAATAATGGAAGACATCAACCATGTTAAGCAGAGCCTCACAGATTCAGCAACCAGGTACAGTTTAAGATGGTTATGTGCATCAGCACAGTAGCATGTCTAGAGTTTTTCTCCACACTCAGAGAGGTTAGATAGTGTGAAATTAAAAAAATGTTAACACTGCACTAGTAATTCAACATTTAAACTTTACTGAAGAGTCTGGAGAAGGTTCTAGTTTGTACGCATAGCAAGGAGTGTGTCTTCTACAGGATGATGATAATCTGATTCCTCTCTACAATGATGATAGAAGTCTGCTAGTGGATGAACTACGGGTTGAAGATGATTTTCAGAATGTTCTAAGAGATAACACTCTTCCTGAATTTTGATTGACAAAGAGTTCAGAAAGTTTGTCTTGATTTTGTTGGAAACTAGGTAGAAGTGAAGAGGCTTTTTCAACAACAAAAGTCTTGAGGTTAACAATAGTTTAGGCAGCAAATATCCCATAGAGGACAATAATAATCTTCTAGGAAGGTCATTCTATTGCTGGTTCTAAAAGGGAATTATGCCTACCCTAGATGTTGAAGAGATGAAACCTTTTGCCCGAAGTGAATTCCTATAAGTATGCAATGAAAGCAATTTGCTGTTCCACATCACTTTCAGATCCAATAGGGACAAAATTAGTTAACCTGTTTGGTAAAGGTGATCTTTTTCGTGAAATGACTATAATACAAGTGGAAGATTAGATGTACAATCAAACTTTCAAATTTCTAGCAATGCAAAGCACCTAAACATTGTCAAGAGACTCAATACAATAATCAAGCTCATCAATGCACCAGTGGATGATGCCAAACAAGAATAAGCATAATCAATTTTACCATCAAATGCTTAACCCATACTGCACCAACTAACCTTTTGATGTCATCCTCTGTAGTAGCAACGGTGGAATAACCAGCTACAGTGTGAGGCGGAACCTGGAAGTCATTGATCATACAAATGAACTGACTTGAGCATTTAGCATTACCAGCACCAAATATAGAATTTATTCCATTCAGCTTCCTATACTCAGTGTAGGTCAGTAAAAAGAAATAGTACTTGATCAAATCATACAGTGTGAACCATTGAGCAACTGAACATCTATGGTAAATGACATGAAAAATCACTAGTTGGTAATGACTCATTCTTCAGCTGCTGCTTCTATAGGAAAATTATTTTCCATTGTTTGTACTACTTACATGTAATCCAAGTATATAAATACATCTCTTGAGACACTACATGTGTAAATAAATCAATAAAAGAAAAAGTCCCTCTGGTTATGCATATTGAAGAATAACATGTTAGTATCTAATTATTTATAACAACAAATACACAAGAGAAAAGTTATTTATCTTCAGAATATTATACAAGATTATCACTTACTTTTCTGTTCACTTCACCATATTTATCACAAATGACAAGTGATCTAAAAGAAAAATCTTGTTTAAGAAAAGTTTCCTCTACACAAGAAGGAAGAGGTGTAGTACAACATCAAGCACATCATATAGTGCAGACTGGAGAGAAAGAGTTGGTTCAATACATCAAGATATACCTTAAAGAAGGTGTGAAAGTTTCCAAACAATATTTTCTCTACACACAACAGCCAAATTTCTACCCTTCACTTAAAAGATATGTCACATGAAAGCCTTAGAGAAATAATAGCCCCTTCGAATAACAAAAATTAAATGTTGATATTCACCATTCTAATTCTCTTTTCCTTATTTAAGGAAGTTAAATATATACATATGTGTAAATAAAAAAAAAAAACACAGGTACACATCAATACACATAAAAAATTAATCAGACACATTCCAATAACAGTGAATACAAGAAAGATACATAATATGCAACAAGGACAAAATTGAATAAAATGTCTGTTAAGGTACATTCAAGCAGGTATACAAGAATAAAAAGAATAAAATAAAAAAAGATCTTAGAATAAACCTCAAGACTTGTTTTGCCTGTTCCTTTGCAAGGACGGTACAGTTTAAGAACCTAATACGATTTACATAAGCAAATGCTAAGTTAGCTTCAATGAACACTATTCCACAACCAATTTCCAAAGCACGTCAAAATTACCTCGTGAGCACGTCCTGGAAGCAAAATATCCACAGCAGAAACGCAAAGCGAATTCGTTAGAAACTAAATAAAAAGAAATTGAATCAAATGTAAAGCAAAACGCAATAACTTATAAAACCTCGGTTTCCGATCAAATTCTCAACTCTAACCTGCAATAGAAGAAGGAACAGTCATTAGCCCTAACTAACATCGTTACTTAAGTATCCAAAACGAAACGACGATGTAGAATAATACGTCAGATCGTAGCGTGAGAAGTAATCGTGTGAGAGAATGAAAGAACCTACGTCGGATCCGGAGAGTGAGATTCCGCGGGATTGAGTTGCCAGCCAGGGAGCAGCGGAGGGGGCGGAGATCGGCGGTGAGGGTGGCGGCGGAGAGGGGGAAGAGGCGGTGCCGGAGCATGTGTAGGGGACGAGGTGGGATGAGATTCTGAAAAGAGACTTGGAATTGGAGAGCCTCTTGCTCAGCGTGAGGGACAAAGATTGCATTTCGGCGACTTTGAAATTTGTGTGAGGAGTGATGCCGATGCTATGCAGGCGAACACTAACTTCACCAGTGTGGTGATGACCAGAATGTCCCGAAATTTTTTTCTATTGGCAAGTTTAGAAGACCTATAATAGTTAAAATATTAGAATACTTTGTAATTAGGACGCTTGTTTTTTAAATTGCACTCACTTCTTTAGATAAATAACATTCCCAATTTCTTCAGATCTTAAATTAAACTCTTTTAATATTAAATTTAATACTAGTTTTGTATATTTATTTTTTAAAATAACAGGGATAATCTTCGTAGAAGTAAGAAAAATTGGTATTTGATTTAATACTAAATTGACGGAAGGAGGTAGACGGTTTGATTCGATCATTCGATTAAGAAATTAAGTAAATTAAATTTTATGATTTGATTTAGTTTAATTTTGTTGTTTTAAATTCTTTTACTATTAAAAAAATAATTTTGTAGTTTATGTACATTAGTTAAATTGAAAGGTTTACAAAATAAAATTAATTTTGAGCCAAGTATAAATAAGCTAAACTCAAATAGTAACTACAACGAAATGCAACAGCTACTAATTAAATATTAACCAAAAAATTGAGTAAAACATAAAGTTATTAATTTATTAAGTTAAAAATTATAGTCATATAATAATATAAACATATTATCACTTAATTGAGTATTAATACGTAGATTAGTTTAGTTCGGTTCTAAAATTTTAAATTAAAATCAAAGTGAATAATTTAGAAAAATAATAATTCATATAAATCTAAACAATACATGATTTAATTTGATTTTCAATTTTTTTTGTAATTTTTTTAGGTTGATTTTGGATTTAAACCATTAAAATTCAATTTTCTTACTTTAAAAAGTCAAATATTATAAAATTAACTTTTTTATTTTTAAGATAATCAATTTTCCTTAAAAGTATAAAAGAAAAAAGTAATTAATGGACATATTCATTTTTAAAAACTATTTAAATCAAATATATGATTATTTAAAAATATAAGAATTAGTTTATTTAAAAAAAAACCTACTTTTTTAAAGTAGAAATAATTTAAAAAATATATCCCGTTAGTTATGCTAAAAATATAATTTTAACAAATAAATTTAAATAAATGAGTCTAATATCATATTAAAAAATAAAAATAACACTACTTGGTTTTTCTTTTCTTACATTTCATTTATAATGGGAAAAAAAATAAAATTAATAGTCATTTCAATTGTTAAAAATATACACTACTGTCGCTTTAACTTTTAAAAAGAATAAAATGAACGTCAAATTGCATTTAAGGACTTTTTTAGTTTATCCTTTAATACTAAAAAAATGACAGTGGTTCGGACCTTGCAAGTTGTAGCTCGTAAATGTTTCGTTAGAAAAAAAACATATATCTCCTTGAAATAATGTTGAGGTGGCGTTCGATCATTGGCTGTTAATTTTCTCGATTTACGTGCACAGGCACAACGCGTGACCCCTACCCTTGCAGGTCGCAACAACCAATAGGATTGCGTCTCCACGAATTACACAATATTTTATACGCCCATTGTTTTGTGATAAAGTCCTTTACATTACTACTCACTCACTCCTCTCTCTGTCTCCGTCGTTTCGAGGTTTCAACGCCGCTACTATCCATGGCTAATCGCTGGCTCAGACCCGAGGTGTGTTTCGATCCATCATCGGAGTATTTGTATTTATTTTTTTCCGTTTTAGGGTTTTATTTTTTTTTTTGTTTGTTTTCAGGTGTATCCACTCTTCGCCGCGGTTGGTGTTGCTATTGGGATTTGTGGATTCCAACTGGCTCGTAACATCCTCATCAACCCTGAAGTCAGGTCGCTCTCATTTTCTTTGTTGAAATTTTTGGTTTTAATTTTAGTTTCTTGTGTGTTGAAATTGTTGATTTTTATGTCGATAGACCTGGGATCTTGTAAGGGTTTTCTCTTCCTTGGATGTGATCGTCTAAATTATTATTGATTGAGGATTAACACTTATTATTATTATTATTTTAATTTTTAGCTGTTATTCTTTTCCCCTTATCACTGATTATTAGTGATTGAGGATTAACACTGATTATCGGAATTTTTTATTTGGAAAAAATGGTATGCATGTTAAGATAAATGGTGAAGGGAAGAGGGATAAGGATGAGAAAGTGGGAAGGTGTTGACTGTTGACTATGGATAAAAATCCTTCCTTGACTAGCCCAGTCATAATTGTGTTGAAGAATCAGCATGTTCATTGACTTGATTCATTTAATTCGGAATGTTTGGAAACAGATTAATATTCAGAAATGCTTACATTTTTGTTTCGTTTTTCAAAAAGTTGACATGCAATTTTGTCCTTTGAAAGTGTTGCCGTATTTTTCTGAATTCCTTTGAAGTGATGGTATGTCCAATTTGATCCCTGAATCTGGTAACTCAATTATAGTTTAGTCTTTTCAGAGACTAATTAGTCCTTAAAAGACTAAACTTGTACAGTTTGATCTCTAAATGTATTAATTTTGTTAACATTTTGATTATATATTTTTTGTTGAAAGGAATTTGTTTTCTCTATTTTGTGTACAAATCTTTGAAAACAAGAAACAAATTGAAAACAAAGTGACAGTTTTATTATGGAAAGGTGAAAACAGGAAATGAAAACAAAAGTAAGCAAGTCCTCCTTATACACATCCAACATTTTCAGGGACCTGATATTACTCGGATCAATTTTCTATCAGCTTTAACGTGAATCAAAACATTGTAGCTTGAGGGAACAAGGCAACAGGCCTGAATTAACATAATGATTAATTTTTATCTGGCATTGAGTTATTCATCGTCCTACGAGTTGTCTTTGTAGTTGTTTAGTTAATTGTTATTTGTGTTTTGATTATTATTAATGGAAAATAATGGATGGTTGTTTTGTTCTTGTGTTAGGGTGAACAAGGAGGGCAGGAAGGCAGGAATGTTGGAGAACTTTGCTGAGGGAGAGAAGTATTCTGAGCATTTCCTGAGGAAATATGTGCGCAACAGATCTCCAGAGATTATGCCCGCCATCAACAGTTTCTTTGCTGATACAAGTCGCAACTAAGTTGCTTTGAATAAACAAAGGTTATTGTCAGATGTGAATTCTATTATCATAAAGACAGGTTTTTATTGTGCATTCAGTAAACAAAATGTGGTTGCTCCCTCAGGCCGTACAGTGTGTGCTGTGCTTGAGAATTAACAATACTGGGTTTTATGCATTGATGATTGTTGCTTTTTAATGCCATAATGCAGTCTTGCTTGCAGCTGAAACTGGTATTGAAAAATAAACATGAATGTTCTTGGTTTGTTCCATAATGCTGACCTTTTATCCCATCTCTTTAGTTGTGCAAGTTTTCATCCACTCTCGTGAGTTACTAGTTACTAACTTAAATCCATAATCAATCTTTGAAAATTTATTATTTTTTTGTTTGTTAAGTTGACATTGAGTTGATTTTTGCTCAAATTCTATTTCTAGAATCCTGATTTGTTGAAATTGAGTCCGCATGTGAAAATTATAAATATTCAATCTGAATGTATTTAATGATCTGAGATTTTAGTAAAGGAAAACTTAGTCAAACTTATCCTTTGGATGGGGTGTTAAGCCGAGTATTTATGATCTGAGATTTCACTGAAATCGATTTGGAAGACGAAAAACCAATTATATTTTCGGTACCCTTCTCAAATCAATCTATTTTTGGCGTTAGTGGTAGGAGAGGATTTGACTTCAATTGACTTTTGCTTATTGGTCTAAACCAAATATCTGGATTGCCCTTGTTTCAAATTTTATAAAATTATTTTTGAAAATGAGTGTTTGAAAATGATTCCCAAACATTATTTTCTTTCAAAAATTATAATTACATATATTTTTTCTATTATCATGTGAAAGGGCAAGAATATTGTATTTTCTTGGTTATATAATTATGTTTAAATTATATATATATATGTGTGTGTGGGTCTGGAAAAAAAAAATATTAGGAACGGTCAGAAGTCATTAAAATTACAGTACATGAATTAAACAAAATTTAATATTAAAACTGTGAAATTTTTATTTTCCCATCTTTAAATACATGATTTTTTAATTTCTATACCTTTGATATAATTTTTTTAAAATTGAAAAAATTGAAAAATTTATTCTTGACATTTCTATGAAATACAAAATTTATTAAGAAAATAATTATATAAAAATATATAAAAAAGTATATGAATAAATTTTTCAATAATAAAGAATTAAATTTTTAATCAAAAGTATATTAAAATAACCAATGTTTTAGTGATAAGTAAATAGTACTTTATTTATATTTTTAATGAATGAAAATTGATTTTCTTTCAATAACTTAAATTTATTAATAATTAATCAATAAATAATTTTAAAGATATTTAAATATATCCTGAAATTTCTTATTAATAATAATATAAAATATAAATTCATTTTAATTTTTAAGTCAATATATATACATATTTACTCAATTAAATAGAAATGATCAATTAAATGGAAATGATTCAAAATATAGTATTAAGAAGTTGTCTTGGTTGTTTCCCAATTAACATGATATAGATAAAATATTCAAACACTATACACGCACAATTTAAGAGAATTTTGGAAACAATTACTATCAGTAAAGAGTAATATATATATAAAAAAACAATATTACTTATCATAGTTGAAGGTATCCATACTTAACTCTACCAGATACTATTCAATGTCACCGGTTTTAAGCCTTTGGTTCAAGAGAATTTGAGAGAAAGGGGAAGCTATAGGGTTACATATAATACGCCATACCAATATCATACTTCAATGGTACCAGAGAAAGCTTTTTGCTACACGAGTAGGCCGGTGTTATGCATGGTAAAAGTACAATTGTGATTTAGCACCTGCCTAGCTTGGCAGGGGAGGTACCTCGTGTGTTTGAGGCCTTCGCTGGATGGAATTTTGAGGCCATCCATGTGATAATCATATCCGAACTCTTCCTCTGCTTGACTCAACAACTCCTGAATTGAAGTTTGGTTCAGGTATGATACAGGGATCACCAATAATTCAGGTAGTCAATGGTTTCATGCATATCCTTCTGTTTATATATAGTCATCATGGTTTGTAACCTTAAGAAGCAACAGAGATCATTCACATCCTGAAGCATTATATATTCAAAAACCTCCACTTTTAAGTCTTTTCAAACCATTATCTTTTCAATTCCTAACACGAAGCACACAAAAATGGGTTTTCATTTACAAGATATGCGAAAAGCATCATTTGCGGCAAACAATGCATCTTCAAAACCGGTTGACACTGCAAAGGGCTATGTTGCAGCCCATGTTCGGGAGAAAATGAAGCGGTTTGTGATTCCTGTGTCATACTTGAACCAACCTTGTTTCCAAGACTTTTTGAGTCAAGCTGAGGAAGAGTTTAGATTTGAACATCCCACAGGCGGACTTACAATTCCTTGCAGTGAAGATGTCTTCCAACATTTAACTTACAGATTGAGTGGTCTGTAAATCTCAAAATTTGTATTATAGGTATCTTATATACTTTTAAACTCTCCCTTTGTTGTGAAATTCGGGCGTAAAGACCATTAAAATGACAAATTCATAGTCCATGTCATTAAAGGGTTTAACAACATTCAGTAAATAGTGTTGTATAAACATATAGCCCATTGTATCATTGTAGTGAGTAACAATTCTTTCATAAAGAATTCAATTCTCTCACACGATATCTGCCTCACTACTTCTATTCTCTCTTTTATGTCATGGTTCTTTACAGCTTTCGCTTATATAACTCATGATTCATCATTATTAATTTTTCATTGCAATTGATTGATAATAAGTACAGTATTGGTTGACCCAGGGGATACATTGATATACATGGCCAATAGATGGAAAAAAGACTGAAAGTTAAAAACATACAGAATTTTAAAAATAGGTTTAAGTATGACAGTGTTCAAATTAAGTATTTATGCAGTAGGATAAGATGCTTGCATAGCTATGCCACAGAGTCCTTCCTCAGCATCCACACCCCTTTGCATCCTTATGTAGCCTTCTTCGCCCCACTCGGTTCCCCATGAATTCTTAACTAACCAATACTCAATCCCATCACTAGCACCATATCCCACAGCAGTGACACCATGATCTAACTGAGTTCCACATGAACCAGTGAAAACACCACTCTTGTAAAATTGAAAGTCAGAGCCACTGGCATCAATGGCTACAGAAATTGGTTGATTGGCCACAGCTTTTTGCAGTGCCTTTTCATTGTTGGCAGGGACATCCTCATACCCAGAAATGGTAGCAGCATGGTTCCCCGCTTCCTTTGCATTGCAGTTTCCATCAACACCCTCATAGGGGTAATTGGCTTCAGTGTTGAGTCCATGATTTTGAATGATGAATTTGAAAGCATCATCCATAAGACCACCTTCACAACCTTGGTCCACACCATTAGTGTCACAATCAACAAGTTCTTGTTCTGACAAAGAGATCAATTTACCAGCACTCAGTGCATGAATTCCTTCAGTTGCTGCAACAGCAGAAAACGCCCAACAACATCCTACAAAGTAAAATACTAGTCAGATAATAATCATCCAATTTAATTTAAAATGGTAAATGAATTATCATGCACATACCACATTGACCTTGGTCCTTGATGGGTGTAACTGCTCCTTTCTGTCTCCAATCCACTGTGGATGGTAGTGCAGTCACATTTTCATACTTAAAAGAGATTGTCCTTGTGATTGAGGAACACATGTGGCCCTTGAATCTATTTCTTGGTGCAATGAACTCCTCATTGGTGAGGTCTGCAAACTGATTAATGCCTAGTTTGTAAGGTTTATTGGCAAAATTGTTGAAGGATTCAATGTAATTCACATTTTCCTTAAATATTCTAAAACGTTTTTCCCTTTCCTGAGGGTCCTTATACACTTTGCCATAACGAACCATCCATTCCTCATGCCTCTCGTGCATGGACGCATCTTGGAGAGTGCGAGATGTGACTTGAAAAGTCCAGAATCCCATGCAGAATAGTATTCCCAATGAAATACAATAGAAATGATTTTTGGCAACCATGGTGTTTAGTGTAGTGTGGCAATTATGTGAACAAGTACTTAAGGTTTGTTAGTGAAATTTCAGAAATATGTTTTGTGCTGGTACCCAAGATTATTTGTGCCATTTATAACAAAGTTAACGTTGAATGGTAAATTAATCTTATTGTTTTAATTTCGACACAAAATGAAAGCATCTTTCTCTAAATGTATCAATGAATATTTTTTAATATGACTCTTGTATGTATCCAGGTATAAATTATGTGCCAAGCGTAACGTAGAGGAACTGGCATACGAGTTTGTGTGTATTTGGAATGATAAAAATACAGGCTTTAAAAATTTATTAATTTCATGTGCGTGTGCATGTTGCTAACTCATAACCAAACAAAAAGTTGCATTGTCCCGTGTTCCAAATCTAATTCTACCTCCATCCTAAATCTTTAATATTTTTTAATTTTTTTTTTCAAAACAAATAATATTTTATAATTTGAAAGTCCAGTTTTCTGAAATATACTTATTTAATACTCTTTTTGTCCTATTTATAAGATCAGTGTTATTTAAACCCTCTAATAGTACACCAAAAAAAATTAAGTACACCAAAAGAAATATTTAAGCTTTTCTATATTTACTAATGTTAAATATATTTGGTATTAATCATTTTTTTACGAAAAGGTCATTTTTCTTAATTTAACAAGTAACTGACAGGATAAGTGTTTCATTAATGTCAATAATAATTATTAAATAAATATTTATAAGGTTAGTTTAGTGATAGGAAAAGAGAATTAAAAAAAAAAACAGAGAGAGAAAGTCACGAATTTCAACATTTCTGTTAATTAAAAATCTAATAATTACTAACCAATATATAAAGTTTGGATAAATCAAAGAGGAAAAGGTTTTTTCCTTTAATAATAAAATCCCTGTTTTACACCATCACAACCATAATCAAATTAACTCATTTGCTTAAATTTCATTGAATTAGGCAATTGGACTTTACAATAAGAAGTGGAAGAAGAATCTCACTACTAACGGTGAAGATATCAAAGATCAAGATATTAAATAAAAATATTTTAGCAAGTTTTAAATGTAATATATTAATTTCAATTAAATATTTTAAAAATTTGAATATTTTAATCTTAAACTAAAAGACATGGAACGTTGGAAATAGTTCTGGTTAAAAACTGTGCCACTTAAAAATTATCATTATAAAAGTTAAAGAATACTCTACGTGTAAAAACCATTATTCCATGATCATCCAAACCGTGAAGAATTCAATTTTAATTTTTTGTCAATTAAAAATATACAAGAAAATAATTTCAAAACTCCAATTTTATTCTTAACACTATGAAAAAATAAAGAAAATTCTAAATATTTTAAGTGACATTATGGGACCCATTAAAAGTGATATATGAAGCAAAATTAATGCTCTTATTTAACTTGACCTCCCTTCCCGGGGGAATTCTCATTTAACATCACATGAAGTTAACGACAAGTAAAGGGTCATAAGTTTGAGTATGAATTAGTTTTTAAGAAGTTTTAGCCTTTTAGGAGTGCTAATTTGTTCTCTTTTCATTTTATATGATAGATACACCCAAATGTTAATTCACGTACTTGTATTTGGATTTATTAAAGAAATTGTGTATTATTTTGTTTCTCTAATTACCATGTACTCTAATCATAAAATAAGATTATCAGTGTGTATGATAGATACACAACTTTTACTTTACTTGTGTAAGATTCTTTTGACAGGAAACACACGAGTACCTTAATCTTACAAATAGGTCTTCTTCGTTAGCATTCTCTCATTTACATCCAAAAGAGAAGTAAACACTTTCGGTTAAAAACTAAAACGGTTAGTTTATGATTCAACATGAGCTTCCCTATATAAACCTCAAACAGTCACGAGTACCACCACAAGATCTTTTCAACAACATCTGATTAGCAATCAACCCGACCTCATTGTTCCACTGTCAACCTATAACACCAGTTAGCAGTACTTAGAACTTACAATGGTTACCAGAATTAATTTTCATCATATTTCATTGTCATTGCTTTTCTGCTTGGGATTCTTGGCTTTCCAAGTCACATGTCGCACTCTCCAAGATGCCTCCATGTATGAGAAGCACGAACAATGGATGGCTAAACATGGCATAGTGTATAAGGACCCTCAACAAAGGGAAAAGCGTTTTAGAATATTTAAGGAAAATGTGAATTACATTGAATCCTTCAACAATGCTGCCAATAAACCTTACAAACTAGGCATTAATCAATTTACAGACCTCACCAATGAGGAGTTCATTGCACCAAGAAATAGATTCAAGGGCCACATGTTTTCCTCAATCACAAGGACAATCTCTTTTAAGTATGAAAATGTGACTGCACTACCATCCACAGTGGATTGGAGACAGAAAGGAGCAGTTACACCCATCAAGGACCAAGGTCAATGTGGTATGTGCATGGTAATTCGTTTACCATTTTAAATTAAATTGGATGATTATTATCTAACTAGTATTTTACATTGTAGGATGTTGTTGGGCGTTTTCTGCTGTTGCAGCAACTGAAGGAATTCATGCACTGACTGCTAGAAAATTGATCTCTTTGTCAGAGCAAGAACTTGTTGATTGTGACACTAATGGTGTGGACCAAGGTTGTGAAGGTGGTCTTATGGATGATGCTTTCAAATTCATCATCCAAAATCATGGACTCAACACTGAAGCCAATTACCCCTATAAGGGTGTTGACGGAAAATGCAATGCGAAGGAAGAAGCTATCCACGCTGTAACCATTACTGGGTATGAAGATGTTCCTGTGAACAACGAGAAAGCATTGCAAAAAGCTGTGGCCAATCAACCTGTATCTGTGGCCATTGATGCAAGTGGCTCTGACTTTCAATTTTACAAGAGTGGTGTTTTCACTGGTTCATGTGGAACTCAGTTGGATCACGGTGTCACTGCTGTGGGATATGGTGTTAGTGATGGGACTGAGTATTGGTTGGTTAAGAACTCATGGGGAACTGAGTGGGGTGAAGAAGGGTACATAAGGATGCAAAGGGGTGTGAGTGATGCTGAAGGACTCTGTGGCATAGCTAAGATGGCATCTTACCCTACTGCATAATTATAAATTTTGGGACATCACTGTTCCTAAACTACGTAGAGTTTGAGATTTAAGTCTAAATTTCTTCTATCGATTGTACCCCACATGAATCATTGTACCTGCAGTACCAGTTGTTATAAAAACAAAGAAAAAAAAGGGTTGTTGGCAATTAGATTTTTCTACTGTCGCAAGAAAATATTTGAATATCTACGTGAGTTTTCTATTTTGCTTGTAGGTGTGGGCTGCTTTTATTTTAGTTATATTTTGTTGTTAGTTTTACTCAACAGTGAAGTGTGAAGTTTGGGTGGCAAAAGGTTAAGGTTGAAAATGAATTTCAAATAGCTGAATTTGATTCACCAATCTAAGTCCTTCACTGAATTTTATGAAAAATATAGTTGTGTTTAATAAGAATTCTTGTTTTAAAGAGGTTTCAATAAAGATAGAATAGAAATAGAACGAAGAATAGAAATAGAATTAAGTAACCAATGAGAAGTTGACTATCATCAACAAAAACAACGCTTAGGAGCTCATTCCAAGACTTAAAGATAAACACATAATTGATTTGAAATGAATTAATGGAATAATGTAATATATCTAAATGGTTCTATTAACAACTACAAGGCTTACAACATAAAAGTGATAATTTTAGAATTTCTGTACCGGACACTTTCACATATAATAAAAGTTACACTAAACAAATTTTTGGATAAGACATTAAGAACCCTAATCCTAATCTTAACCCTAGATAGTAGTCAAATGACAATAAACACTACGATGAGTAAGGTGGGGAGTGAAATCTTCTAAACGAAACAAAATGTTACATATATATATATATATATATAATATTTTCTATAAAAAATTAATCTAATAACAATGATAATAAATTTTATATAAATTATTTAACATCTTTTGTATATAAATGGAAGCATTTTTACATAATATTTATTTATTCTAATTATATAATATAAATATTTTATATATTAATATTAAAAAAGATTAAAATTTAAATAGAATACAAAAACAATTCTTGTTAATAGAAAAAAGTGGGCGAGTGCGCGCTATCTATCCCCCAGCTCAAAATCGACTATCAGAGCCAAAAAGGAAAAAAAAAAAAAAAAAAAAAAGACATTTTTTTTTCTGCATCTTCACCCACCACACTTCCATGGCTTCTTCTTCTTCTTCTTCAAGGCACCACTCGTATAGCCGGAAGCAGAAATCTCTTGGCCTCTTGTGCACTAGGTCATTTTTTTTCTCTGTCTAATCGTTTATTCAATTTAATAGATTAATTTATGACATCTTGATCTTGAGCTTGCAGTTTTCTGAGATTATACAACAAAAAAGGTGTGCAAGAAGTGGGTATTGGTGAAACTGCTTCGCTGTTGGGGGTGGAGAGGCGACGTATCTACGATATTGTTAACATATTAGAGAGCATTGGGGTTTTCTCCTATAACTAGTTGTATACAACTATTTCTGGTGTCTGTTATGTCTATTATTCATTCGTTTACATTTGTGTTTTTCTTTTCTCTTTTCTTTTTCGTTTTCAATTCACAGATGGTTGAGAGGAAAGCCAAGAATCGGTACACGTGGAAAGGGTTTTCTGCCATTCCTGCCGCATTACAAGAACTGAAGGTTTTAATGTTTCAAAATTAATTTGGCTTGTTTAATAGACACTGAGTCAATTAAGATTTGACTTTCCTTATAGGTTTTGAATTTATTTATTTTTTTGTTTCAGGATGAGGGCACCAAGGAGAACCTTGAATTTCTTGATGGTTCCAATGATAATGCTAAAGTGAGGAAAATTTTATACTTTGAAATTTTACATAGATTTGTGAATTGATAAGTAATTTTCTGTTTAATGAATTGTCTTAGATATCTGATGATGAGGAAGAAGAAAAACCACTTGCCACTCTTGGTGGTGACAAGTCAAAGTTAAAGACAACTTCTGATTCCACAGCTTTTGATAATGCTAAAGTGAGGAAAAAATTTTAATTTAAAATTTTACTCAGATTTGTGAGTTGATTAGAATTTTCTGCTTAATGAATTCTCCTAGATATCTGATTCTGATGAGGAGGAAGAAGAAAAAACATTTGCCACTTTTGGTAGTGAAAGTCAGGGTGACAAGTCAAAGTTAAAGTCAACTTCTGATTCCACAGCTTTTGACAAGTCCTTGAGGAGTGGTATTTTTTCAAAACTTTTACTTCTACTCTGTGTTAGTCTCTGAATTAACAGATGATGGGTACTAATGAAGATTGGGTCTATTGAAAAGAATTAGTTTCTCATGATATGTCAAATTAAAGTTCCAATCTCTGCGGGATGAGGTATTTTCATTTAGGCTGTGTTTGAATTGATGGTAGATGATGAAGTGGAGAGGAATTAAGGGGATGAAAAAGTTTATAAAATTAAAAACGGATTAGGATGGAATGGGATAGAACATAATCTATCTCATTACATTGTTTAGTCTAATTTTTATTCCTTCTGAACTTGAGACATAATGTATGAAGGAATAAATGAATGACTGATATTTCCTGCAGTATTGTTTGAAATTATCGATGATCATAATCCAGTTGTGTGTGTTTCTTTTGGAAAAATAACAGCAGAGCCTGAGCAGGAAAAATTCTTTAATTTTAATCTATAATAAATTTAAAATATAAATAATTGAATAAAACATGTATGAATAGTAAGATTTATCACACTGAATACTATCTACTTTTTTCTAACTGAAGACTATCCATGTCAGGGAATCGGCCACCTTCAGTTTGGTAAACAACTACACAGTGCACAGTTCTTAGTCTTGCCAGTCACATATAAATTATGAAATAGTAAAAATATAGGATGGCTGATTTCTCGTGCAGTATTTTTTATAAATTATAGGTGATCTTAGTCCAGCTGTTTCTGCTTTTTCAGAAAAATAACAGCAGAACCTTTGAGCAGGAAAAAAGGTGATAAAAATCTGACAAGTGACATGGGAGTTGGGCAGATTTTTTAACCTTATTATTGACTATTGGTTTAAGTTTAAAATTTAAATTTACTTAAATGAGGTATGTGTGAAAAAATTTAATAGGTTTTTACTCTTAAAATTTGTATTTACTTTAAAAATTTTAAAACCTTAATTTCTGCGATTAAAAAGAACTGTCCAAAGTTGGTAAAATGTATTACCTCACTTTTATGATCGGAAATGTATTCCACTACCGAGTCAAATAACCATGAAATAGGATAGTACGTTAAATGTGTCAAGAGAATAAATGGCATACCATTTATATATCTTCAGTTTTTAAGGTAATGGTATGGACTTAAAAGAACATAATTCTAGGGAAGTGATGTGTTAAGAGAGTATTTTCTCAGTTACTGTTAAGCGATATGATATTAGTATTCCTTTCCTCTGTACATATGAAACACAAGTGGGGTATTGTGAAATTGAGTATTGACACAGCTTCATGTTTAGCAGGAAACAGACGGGAAAAATCTCTGTCATTGGTTACTCAGAGTTTTGTTAAGCTTTTTGTCTGCTCTAATGTGAGTTTTACCATTTTATCGATTTTTCTTGGACATACCAGATTAATGTCATCTTAATATGTTGATATATTTCAATAATTACTTTCAGATTCCAATGATCACTCTTGATGAAGCTGCAAAATTGTTGCTTGAAAAGGAATCGGATCATAGTGCAGCATCAATGAGAAGTGAGATACTAAACTTAGGCATGCTTTTGTAAACTGCTTATTTAAACACTTATTAATTAAGTATTTATGTATAAATTATTCTTATAATTGAAGAAAAAATAAGGTTATACAATTTAACAAAATAGACTATCTATTAGAAGTTTCACTATGTATTGAAAGTTTGTTGATTTTTATAATAGTTACCTTAAAGTCATACAACTATGATTAGAACTTTTTACATTAGTGTATGATCTTTTAACTCATCTTATACTATTTAAAATAAGTACTATGCTATAAGATAAGTCCAAATAAGCCTCAAATAAGCACTTAGTGTATGATCTTTTAACTCATTTTATACTCTTTAAAATAAGTACTTATGTTACAAGATAAGTCCAAATAAGCCTCAAATAAGCACATAGTGTATGATCTTTTAGCACATCTTATACTCTTTAAAATAAGTACGTATGTTACAAGATAAGTCCAATTAAGCCTCAAATAAGCTTGTCTAAATACTTTGTTAGGCTTCATCATTTATCATTGTTTTCGAAACTGGGCAGAACTGGTCAATTCGACTGGCCTGACTGAGAACTGGTTTGTTGACAGGTATGGTTACTCCATAAACTGATATAGAAAGCCAGTTTAATCCAGTTTTATTTATAATAATGATCTTTTTAATTTTAATTTTCTTAAAAAAATTTAACTTAAAATATCTTTAAGATAAATAAAAACTATATTAAATAAGAATTACAAATAAATATAAAATAATATTTTATTTTAATTTTTAATATTATAAAGTTATAACATAATGATTTTTAATATTTTATCAAAACTGGTTAGATTACTGTTCAATTATTAAACTTTTAATTAATATCTTAACCGATTCAATATTGGATCTGGTGTTAAAAACATTGTTTTTTATTGACAAAGGAAGAAGCATTTCACTCTCTTACTTTTACTTTTATATGAAATTTGCCTTCACAGCAAGATTCAGACGCCTATATGATATTGCGAATGTGCTATCCTCTATGAACCTAATTGAGAAGGTGATGACCCTTTACAGTAGGAGCGTTTTGTTGTTTATTTTCACCATTTAAATTTCCCTCTGCACCTTTATGTATCCTAAGGAATTACAGTAAGCTTACTGTGAGTTTACAATGGATGCAGACCTCTGCAACAGACACAAGAAAACCAGCATTCAGGTGGTTGGGTTTTAAAGGGGAAACATCTAGTGAATCAGCTGAGAAAGCTTACAATTCAAATATGAACATACCAGGAAAAAGGAAGTTTGGAAGTGACATCACAAACATAGGTAAAAGGAACAAAGTTCATTTGTTCATGGATGGCCAGAACTCTAAAACGCAAAACGAAAAGGAGGCTCAGCCTGACAAAAGCAACTTAGAAAAAGATGCAAAACAGACTTCAAAGAGCTGTGTATTTGGTCCTTTCGCTCCTGCAACTTGTGTGCCCAAAATTGGAACCTCAGAACGTAAGAGTGTGAAACAAGTGCATGATTGGGACAGCCTCGCACAGGTGCATCGTCCTAGGTATATAAACCAAGGTATTTAGGTATATATCTTCTCTTCCTTTCATAGTTAGATATGAATTTTTGTTTGGTATTGTTATATATCTGCTTGCGTGTAAATAACATTTTAATCTGTAATACCCATAATAAATTTCTATATTATATAATCAAAATTTATAATAAGTAAAATATTCTTGAATATATAATTTATAATTAAATTATAATAATTTTTATATTTTTCATTTCTATATTATAATTATTCAATTGAAAGTTATAATAAATAATTTTTTGAACATATAAATTATATTTAAAATTTATAATAAGAAATTTATAAATATGATATTATATTATTTTTAACTGCTGATAATTTTTTAAATAATATTAAAATTCAATTAGAGAAAATGAAAAAATATATTTTATAAATATTTAAAAGAATATGCTTTTAAAGATAAGAATTTGAAAAAAAATATCGGAAAAACACTCTTTGAAGAAAGACAGCGAAAACAGCTAAAAATGTCTTTATTGAAGAATGGTCCCAAAAACACTTTTGTGTGACAGTTATTCTAATTTTTATATATATAGTATATATCATTATTTTTTAATCAATATCCCAGAAGATTGAATAATTAGGAATTTATGATCAATATTAGATTATTTCGATTTGTAAGATTTCGTTGTCATTTTGGGTCAGAATCAGATCTCTTTTTCTGTCTTCTATTTTCTTTTCATTATACATTATGTAACTAGATGGCCTTGCCTATATATATTTATATTATTCCTGAATTAATACACAGGAAGTATTCTTTTCCTGTAGTTTTTTTTGCCTCAGTAGCCTCTAAAATTAGATGGCATCAAAGCTTTGATTTTGATCTTGTTGTAGCTTGCCATGAGGGAAAAAACGCTATGATTGGAGGAAACTCCTTCCCTTCCAAGAATTTTGATGCATTGAACTGACATCATCTTCTACCAAATCTGATTCTCCCATCATGGGCACCTGCTTACAACTTTTGATCCAAAAGTTGAAAGGGTGAACACTATGTTGAATGTGCTTAATCCGTGAAGAAGGAAGTCGAAAAAAATTCCGAAAGAAGAAATATCAACTCCTTTTTCTGAACTAGGAAATACCAAACTAGGAAATACTGACTCTTTTTCCAAAGAAAGAAGTAAAAAAAATCGCTAATCATAGAATGGCTAATTAAGTCAATGGACTCTCCATGGGGAAATCATACTTATTCCTCTTAATTATGAGAGATGTGTAGGACGTCTTTTGCATTTGCTATTCTTACTTGGAGACCTCGTTTCAAACTTTTTAAATTTGGTTGTGGCAGTCCAATCAACGAACTAGTGCTATTAGGAAGATCAGGAAAATCCCAATGATGTAACTAGATTCAAGAAAAGACAAGAGAATTGTTAGAATAGCTTGCTAAGGAAGCTTCTATATAGATTAATATTGTATTTCTGGTTTTTGATGTGATAGCTTAGGTTGGCTCTAGGCTTAGCCTTTTAAGACCTACTCTGCTCTGTAAAGGAACAATATATACACATTGAAAGGAGCATATCAGTGTGAGATGGCACACTGGTTTTCATTCTTTCCTCTAAAACTTAAGTAGAATGATAGAAGATTGTTGTACACAATTATAAGTAGAAAGTTGTCGTCATTAATGCAGGAAGTGTTCTTTGAAGTTAGGAGGAAGGATATCAGGTGGAGATAACATTGCAAAACTTTGATGGTACAGGGATGAAAGGGGTTGCCCCTAGTGTAAGGGGACATGGAAAATGAGAGGAAAAGATTATAGAACATTATAGTACACCATGTGGAAAAGATTATCCTTGTGTGAACATTATAGAACACCATGACACACTAAGGAAACCTATTGAAAACTCTATAAAACCCAATCATAATGGTGAGGTGTAATGCAGGGTCTGTCGTGTAGTGTTTTTCAGTCACAGTTGGATCAACTACAATAATGGTGGGGTAAAGTGGCCACATTCGTGCTTCCAGGGCATGTTGGCTTCTACAACTCTAAAGCCAAAATGAATTGAAGCTATTTGTGACCTTCGCAACACCACACATCTGCTTTATGACTTCCTTCTTGCTGTCACTGCTAACCATCGTGCCACTAATGTTCACCTACTATTCCATCTTTGTTTTTGCTAAAGAGAGGTATGGTCATCCTTGACACACAATTTCAATAAACACTTTTACTTATACATGGTATCAAAGCCCAATAGACTTTCTTGGTAACCCATTGTCTTAGTGAAAAACTGTAGCCCTCGCCTCCCAGAATCAGGTGAGGGTGGGGAAACCATTAGCCATTGACTGTCTTTTATTCAATGATTTCTCCAACTAGCTAAATGTCGCTTGGCAGTTTTTCTCCGGCCAGCCTTTGTAAAAAAAGTATTATTGTTATTGTGATGCTTCTCTCTAGTAAGGAAATGTTTTCGCGATGCTTGCCATGCCATTTTGGTGCTTTTCTTTTGGTAAGCCCATGTTATTGGAACCATGTCCCTGAAGAGTTGAATTTCATCCGGCACACTGTCATCTCCTGTTGTGATACTTGTTCTTTGAGATTCCTACGAGCTATAGGAATTGCCTTACTCTGAAGAGTCAAACGATGAATCCTATCACCTTCCTCTGAAGAGTCAAACGATTTCCAATTCGATGTCTTGTGCTGCCTTTCCCTGTAGCCACGTGGTGAATAGTATTGGAATTACATTGAAAAAACTGTCCATTGTGCCTCCATTTGTTAGTCTGCCTACATGACCACTTGTAACAAGCTGAAAGCATAGTAAGCTTTAACTTGAGAGATGGTTGATAATCAAAATAAATATTATCTATTTATTATTTGAGAATAATTAGGGATTCTTTGATTATTTATTTTGATCCTGGACATTGACTTATGATAATTAATGATCCCTTTGATTATTTATTTTTATCCTGCACATTAACTTATAATGAATAATTGAGGATTGTGTGCACTGACCTATGATGAAAATCATTGTTTCATACAAGACCAGATCACTAAGATGAAGATTGGATAGGTGTCTGTGTAGGGGTGGCAAAATAGACGGGTCAGATTAATTTTGTTTTGGATCATAATAGATTTGATCAAAATAATCCATTAGTCTGTTTTGATCCTTAAAACTTCAAGTAGAAGAATCTTATCTATCTAGATCCATTTGATAAAAATTCATTCAATTCATCTGAAAATCATTTTTTCATGGATAGATATCCATCCATCCACCAAAATAATTTTTTTTATAAAAGTAATTTAAAATATTGTGTTTGTTTATCTTCTCTTTATTTTTTCTTTCTCTTGTATTAATAAATACCTACATTGGATCAGTCCATTAATTGACTATTTCTTTTGTATTGAATGGATTGGATGGATTTCCTTGCAGATGAATTGGATGGATGACTGGACCGCTATGCCACCCCTGGTGTCTTTTAATTGTTTATCTATTATAAATAAGGAGTAGTGTAGTCATTCTTGACACATGATTCCAGGAAAAACTTTTATAAGACCAAATCTTTAACATTAGAATTAATCAATCAAACACAACATACAAGGTGTGTTTACATGTTTAATAACCCGTTACAAAGTCATGTAATGTAAAGCCTAAGACATAAATCTACTCATAACTGATGTCATCCCCCGTTAACATGATGTCTCTCCCCTGACCTTGAAAGAAGACAATGACAATAAACTGAATGGTCTCCCTCCTTTGTATGTGGACATTATATGGATTAAATAAGTTTTGGCTTAAGTGTACAAGTAGGGCAATTCTCTTAGAGATGTCTTTACTCTTTTGTAGTGTTGAAAAATTAGGATTGGACAAGTGGCTGCAGTATGACATTTCTACTTGCCATTTCAATGTATCACCATAATAATTTTATTTTTAAAAATTTTACTAATTTGATGTGTGGGTTTCTTTTGATGCAGCTTTAATAAACTTATTCTCTCACTACATGGAAGCATATAAATCTTGGTACTCAGAAACTGCTGGGAAAATGTAAATGGAAATTTCAAATTTTTGGAAACAAATGCTGTTTTGGCAAAGAGACGATCCATTAGTCTGATGCATGTTCTCCATGAACCAGCACAGTAGTTAGACAATGAATTTGCAACCATGTTTTTTAGGTTGGGTGTACGTAGAAAATGGTAAGGTGTAGAGAACAAACTCCCTCTTGAAATTCATCCTATGACCCATTTGTCTTGAAATGATCTGGCCCTACAAGGAAATCTTACTTCATTGGGAGTAAATTTTCTAGTGTCATGTGTTATGTTGTCCAGGACGTGGTTGGTTCTTGTAAATTATCTTTGATATGATTTAGGTGGCTCTTGTAAATTATTATTATTATTATTATTATTATTATTATTATTATTATATATATATATATATATATATATATATATATATATTAATTGAATTTATAACACACTCTGAATTGTTCTTTTTTTAACACTTCTTCTAGTTTGATACTCGTGTAAAGTAAAATAATACACCGAAAATATAACAGGATTTCAACGCCCAAATTCCACCATCGCCCTCATATAGTTTCATGGCATTGTTATTCACCTTCTCAACACAAGTAATGCAACAATTATTAATAAGCGTGTGAGTTCTTGTATGTATTGGGTGATTCTCGGAAATTCTATATAAAATTTAGATTTAGATATTTTATCTAACCGTAAATATTTATATATATTTTAATATCACATTATATGGTAAAATAAAAAAAACTTATTTGATAAATTATCAATTAATTTTTAAAATTGTATAAAGTTTTATATGTATGATTCTATTAATAAGAATATTAATTTTAATAGTTAGATTGATCAAATTTAATTTATACAGGAAGTTATTGAATGAAATGTGTAAATGAATAAGTGTTATACATGATGTTAACATATTTTACTCGCCTAAAACCAATTTGTTGATGTAATAAATCCTACATCTTGCTTAATAGAATTAGTTATCTCATGATATGCAGACATTATTATAAAATGATATTAAATGAACTATTTAATTATCTAGTTAATTAATAGGTTATATCCTAGGATCTCTCCTATGGCTGAATAAGAAAGTTAGCTTCACTTCAAACTCTGATCCTCTTCCTTTTGTTAATGCTTCTGTAAGTACTCTACCTCTAGTTGCCTCTTCTTCTGTGAGTTCTTTAGTGATTAATTTGGAGGAATTAACTCAAGCCATGGAAGCAAGATTTTAGGCAAGGATGGACAAAAGACTTGAGGCACGGATGGAAGCAAAGCTTAATGAAAAACTTGCTCTAGTCCTCCAACGTATACAAACTTTCACTTTACCCTTCTCTTCAACTCTTTTGCCAGCTCCACCTCCACCTCCACTTCAACCCCACCAACCACCACCACTGCACCCTTTTAGGAACCATCTATTAATGCTAAGTCTCAAGACAAATCAACTAATTGATGATGGCACCATCTTCACCTTTTGTTGTTGGAATATAAGACATCAAATTTTTAACCCTTAAACTCATTAATGGATGAAAGGTTTTGATAATAACAAACATATAAGTAATTATGATTAACTTGTGTTGCCTGTGTTTGAACAAAAACGTTAAGTTAAAAAAAAAAATTAATCATCCAATAAGCAAGTGGACAAAAATTCATCTAGTATATAAGTGGACTAAATTTCGTCCAATAAGTAAGCGAACCAAATTTCATTCAATAAGCAATTTAATATCCATAAAGAACAAGTGAAATTTCTATCCAAAAAAAAATACATGACATCTTGATTATAGAGTTTTGGTCTAAAGAAAGTATTATTACTCTCATTTTTCATCTAAGTGTCTAGGAGTCAAAAGTAAAATTAAAATTGAACAAAGTACTATTGTGGAAAGATTTAACTTTATTATAATATCTATAATTTATAATATCTATTATAATATATTTATTTTTATTGAAAGTCTAACATCAGAAATGTTAGACATTATGTGAAGAAACAACCAAAAGGACAAAAGTATGACAATATTTAGAACTGAAAAAGACGACAGGTGTCCATACAAATTTGACCATTCAAGCCTACCACATTTTTCAAAGGCTTCTTTGCTTGCATTAACTCGTGATGAGTCAAATCCCAATGATAATTATTTATCATATAAAAAGAGTCAATTTATCAAGCATCTAACAAGAGACATGAAAGAAGAGAATCTAGAGGAGAGGACAGAAAAGAACTTTCACAAAATTCACATCAAAAGAGTGTTTTCTCATTCATTGAACGTTGGTTTCATTGCGAAAACTTTTCAATGCAATTGATTGTACTATTCTTTGTTATGCAAAGCTTTTTACTCAAACACTATGAGCCTTTAAGTGTACACTCTCTCACTGAGATTTATCCAGTAAATCCTCAAACTCATTTTTGTTTGTAAGAGTAAGGAATAGCTTAGTAAAAAAGAATACTTGGTTAGTAAACTTGGTTGTAAGTTTATGTGGGTTGAGTTAGGAGTAGCTTTGTAAAAAATAGTATTTGAGTTGAGTTAGAATTGACTTTGTAAGAAAGATTATTTATAACTAGTTTAATTAGGGAAAGTCCTTCAAGAATTTCAAAAGTATTAGATGTAACTCAGTTAGAGTGAACAAGTATAATTTTTTTGTGCATCTCTCGACCTTTTCCTCTTGTTTTTATTTGTTGGACAATCATCTTTTAAACTTGTTTTTACAAGATTTTCTCTGGACAATTTCATTTATGAAACTTTTTAAATTTGATCGTCTCTTTTAAATATTTACAAAAAGTTTTAAAAGACACAATTCAACCTCTTCTCTTCTTGTGTTTATTCACTCTTTCATTTTTATCAAATATCTTATGCTTACATTACTCGACAAAATGGAGTAGTTGAATATTAAAACAGGTATCTCATCGAAACCACTTAGACACTTCTCCATTGTGAAAGTGTTTCATATCATTGTTAGGGTGATGTTATTACTATACATGTTATCTTATTCATCACATGCGCACATTATATTTGATAATCAAATTCTGCGTAATGATCCCTCTAATAAATTATGTCAGGAATATCTTAAAGGAGTCCGACTTAATGAATGTTAAGTTTGTAGACACTCTTATGAATCCCAAAATCAAACTCTTGCCAAGTCGGGGCAAGTCCTTTTCAAATCTTAAGTGATAGAGGAAATGATTAAGAAACTTAATTATCCCAATACAGCTTGGCTAAATATCTCTTTCACAATAAGTGTGACGAATTAATTTCTTAATCCTTGTGAAAAACATTCAAATTTTGTATTCATATTCTTAAATATATTAAAAATCTCTAAGAAAAGATCATTTGTACGAGACACTTAAATATAAGGTATTGAAATCCTTTTTTTAAAGGACTAAACATATTACAATAGATTGTCATTTCATCATAGATAAGATCTTATTTAGAGACATTATGTTTTATATCTTCAAATGACAAGTCAACAAATGTATTATTATTGAAAGGTCCTGTAATTGATTATATGTAAAAAGCTTGATATATATGATTTATCTAGCAGAGCAAAAAGTGTCAGGATTATCATTATTAGGGTATGTTAATACTCTAGTGTTAGTGGACCTTAATAGTTAGTATATAACTCATTCTTGTATCCTATTCTAATCATGAAGCAAATCACTCTTTTTTCCACAAACAAGAATATTATATAATTGGCTCTAACTCGTAGTTGAGGCCACATCTCTCAATAATTACGTGTCAAATTCCTCTTTTCTTTGAGGAACACAACATTTTGTATCATTGAGTAATCCCTTGTCTTTTGATTAGTTAACAGATACAATTTTACTTATTAATTAGAGTTTATATAGTCCCGAGTCAATACATGAATTTCTACAATGGTTAATTTTTCATTTAAAGGATAACATTTATTAAATAAATAATAAAATACAAAATATGAAGAAAAAAAAAACAAAAACATAATCAACGTATTGATGAATCACAACATGATCTAAATTACAAATTAAAACAAGTCACAATCACAAGGCAAAGAGAAAGCCAACAAGAAGAGCCGTGGAAGTTCTATAAAAGAATCTCATCTTGAACGCCCACATTTAAGGTCTTATGTGGCAGAACAATGCTATTAACAACCACAACCTCATCCTCCACGGTTACAGATTCACCTGGTCTCTCAGCAAGGGAACAAGATTTGCATAGTTAGTACTTTCACTTTGCTTTTTAATACATCCCATACAAGATACAAAAATAGTAATAAATAAGACACAATATCTATCAAAAGTAAATAAATAAGAGACAATATGTCGTTAAGGTTAAGAAAGGTACCAAGTATGGTCACCCCGAGCTTTGCATTGTAATCTCCACTAGCCTGATTTAGTTTATCCAAATTAGAAAACGAATTGCCAGATAAAAGCCATGTATTTACCAACAAAAAAAAAAAAAAAGAATGGACAGCGTAACTTTTTTTGGTGTTTTTTAATTTAGTCTCTAAACTAAAATTTGACCGATCTTAGTTCCTAAATATTATTTTATGACAGATAGTTATCACATCATCGCTAAGAGGTATTTTACCAGAAAGGATTAAAAACATTGGAAGTAAAGTTTAGGGACTAAAATCAATGAATTTTTTTTTAGGAAGTAAATTAAAAAGTTGCTAAAAATTTAGGGACTAAATTCATAGTTTTTCCTAATTTAAATATATCTTTCCTGAAAATGAAAATAAAAACAAAAATCAGTCAAGGATTTTTCTTTTTTTACATATAACAATATCAAGTCTGTGTTTTAGGACTATGCATAAAGCTATTTTATCTGATAATGGACCAAGTGATACTCAAAAATGCAAATGATTAGACTTAAGATGCAAAATGCATGTCATACAAGTGAATATCTATTGTCTAGTTAATGAGACATGATGCATCATTATAACTGTTTTTTAGCAACTTAGAGAGCTATATAGATAAGTGGCAGGATATACAATACATCCTAAAATTTCCAAACTTGCCTGGACACGTGCCCATCGCCCAATAGAGGATTTCCATCCAACAATTGCATGACTAACAACAGCATTTTCCTGTAAGATAAAACATAAAAAAATAAGTTTCAAAAATACTTAAGCCTTTCAAACCAATTAACTGTACACCTGCCTTGATTTCAACATCGTCAAGAACTATACAACTGATGAGCCTTGAACCAGCTCCTATACGAGCATTTGCAGATATTGATACACTTGGACCAATCTGTTCAATCACATTTACAAAAGTCAATTTGCACATCATGTTTTATCTTAATGAAATCTAGATTTTTGTCTCTTATAGCATCTAGATTTGCCAATGCATGTTCATGGCATAGATTAAGTGGCCAAAGATATATAATCTGTCAATAAAATTACATATATCATGCACCAGAAGTGCAAATAATATCCTTGAGCTGTTACAGAATTTAAAATTATTGGATATATCAAGACTGAAATAAAGAAACTAAGATGATTGTGAAAGACTCTTGTTAGTTATAAAGAGAAAACAGGTGAATGTTGATGTTCACACCTTAGCGGATGGATGCACTTTTGCTGATGGGTGAATATAAACATCACCAGTGATGCTGGCTTTCGTAATACCATCCCCTTTTGTTAGTAGATGGGGGGATGTGTAACGATATTGGGAAAGATACAAGCCAGAACATTTTATGGACATTCTGCAATCATTAAATCAACAAATACTATAATCACCCAAGTAGGAAATCATGAAAATATTACTCAGCCTTACCCTGGAGTTTTGATTTGTTCCCAAAAGTCATTGGTTTCATAAATGTATAACTGTTTCTTCCCTGCCAGTGGTGAGAGGATATCTTGATCCAATCGGACATAATTGGCAGGAAGACTCCTGCAGAAAAACTCTTCAGAATCAGAAGTGACAATAAACTTTGTAAACTACCCTTATTCTCATAATGCATATATAGATTTAAATGAATATTTCTTCCACATGGTTAAGTTTTGCACCAAAAGCACATAACATATACACGATATTGTTACAAATGGCTTTGAAATAAGAAGAAATACAATTCTTCAGAAGCAGGAAAAGCAACATGCATCCAGAGGTGCCCCCGAAAATATAACTTAGATATACAAACCAGAACTATTAAACCCCTAATTCAAGGAATTTTTTACAACTGTTTTGGTAAGAACACAAGGTATCCTCACACTATTTGGGTGTAAGACTAATCTTCGCTTGGGTATTACCACTCTGGTCCCAAGTTGCTTCTAGTGATTTTGAGCCCTCTGAGTCCACTCGAAAAAGACAAGTTCCAAAGGCACAATACTATCATGCATGATTAACAAGCATGTATATTATAACTTCATATCAAAACTACTATTTCTGACCAGCTATGTCAGCATGTGCTGAATTTCTGGAAATAAATTTGATTTTTTAGAAAGTCTCATTTTTAATGAAAACTAAAGGAGAGAGCTTCTACAAATTAGCTAATGAAAAATAAATTTTAATTTTTGGAGAAGTGAAATTCATTTTTCTTCTCTTAGAAGTCCTTCCGAAGAAAGTCACCCAAACAGGCCTATTGAACACTGAAATCAGCACAACACAGCAATGGACTTGCTGTCCCAGAGACAAAGTCTCCTATTGCACAAATAACCTTGCTGTTTCAAAGACAAAGGTTTCCTACAGAGAGAATTCTTTGTACAAAATCTACAAATAACTTCAGACACCTAATTATATATCCTACTATCATATATATATTCCTAATACATAAAAATACCAGCTGTTATTTTCTACACATAACTGTCATCCTACAGATTCTCGTAAGTTGCTACTACAAGTAGTTATTTTGTACAATACCTGTCACATTTTGTGCATATTATAGTTCCTATCATATGATGAGCTTAACCAATGAACTCACTATTTTAGATCAGCTATTAATTTCAACAATTATTTGTCAACTTCAATAAATGTTATATATTAGATGTGTAAAAGTCAACCGTATACATACACTTAATAAAGTAAGCAACTATGAAAAGAATGATATCTGATTGATAAGGTAAATGATTAAATATCCAAACTGCATGAATTGTTGACCTGCATTCCTCTAGTAATGTCACTAATGATCTTATGACTATTCATAAGTACAAACCTTGTGTCTGGCTGCATGGCTTCAAAGCTGGAGACACGTCTTAGGTTAGCTGCAAATAAAATGAGTTAGCATACACAAAGACAAACTCTAGTTATTTTCAATTCCATACACACAGTACTTAAAATAAATAAAGAATTTCACATTTTGAAATTAAATATAAAGTCTTTTTTTAAAAATTCCCAATGGTCCAGCCTAAGATATTTTCACTGACCTCTGTCTTTCCGCTGAGTAGAAACACCCTCAATGGCTGTAAAGATATCTGGAGTAAATATGTACACACCACAGTTTATACGATCACTTACCTACATTCAGGTAAGCTGGTAGTGTAAGACAGTAAACAAAAGCAGGGAGGAAATGGAAGATTTTTTAATTTTAGTTCAGCAATTCAAGGCTTAAGCACGTGATGAACATACAAAAGTTTCAGGTTTCTCTGTGTAATGCAATAGTTCATTAGTGTTTGGATCAGCTACTAATTCCCCGAACTGGCTCGCTGACTCTGCAGAAACCTTCAAACAGGAGAAGGAATAAAAAAAATATTGGATGCTAATCAACAAAATTGAACACTAAAATTATAGTGCATGTGTACTCTTCTCAAACCTTCACAACTAGTATTGTTCCCATCCCACCATATCTTTTGTGAGCATCTGTGAGCAAGATGGAACAAAAAGCAATGATTAATTGTTGCCGCAATCTCATAGCAGTTAAGAGATACCTATGAAGCTCAAGGTTACTATTCTACAGAAAAACTACAGCATCAAACAGTTGCATTTAAAAGAAAATATAGTCTATTTCAGAAAATAAATAAATAAATAAATTACCTAGCATTTCTGGCAGTGGAAAACTGCAGCATACATCACAGTTCAGCAAGAAGATATGTGACTGCCATAGAAAACATGATCAACAACACTATCAAAACAAACATATAACACAAGCACCAGGGCATAAACATTTCAATCATATAACATAGCTAAACTTTCTGAACACACAATCACATGTTAGAAAGTTTCTCATAGTAAAGCATGGACAAAATCATAGGTTAAGATAAAAACCGGATCGTCTTCCATGATCAGATCTCTAAAGTGATAAAGACCACCAGCCGAACCATGTGGCCTATCTTCCTTCAAGTATCTAATATTAGAGCCCAAATTACATTAGTGACTATTCTAATCATAAATGTTGTAAAAAATGATTAGGAAGAATGGACAACACACCTAACAGGAACTTTAAGCTCATTTGAGATAGAAGATACATATAAGGCAAATTCGCGTTCCTCGTAGAAACCAAGTAGATAAATCTGAGCCAAATTAGGAATCTGTGAGACAAATAACAGTAAGGTCAGTACATGACAGATTATACATAAATATAAGATATGACATCATTCATTATCATTATTCTTTAACGAAACTTCACAATGCTATTGAATTTTGTACAATAATATAGTATAGTAAATAGAATACCCTTTTACAAGCAGAAATTGGATGATGAACCATGGGTTGTCCTGCTAGTGGAAAAAGTGGCTTGGGTATGTTGAATGACAATGGCCTGAATCTAGTACCTGTAATTGCAAACATTAACATAAAAAACAACTGTAACAATGTGAAGTGAAATTAATGAACAGAGAAATGGTGAAGTGGTATTAAAGTTGTGGTAAGAATGAATGAATGAAGAGAATAGAATACCTTTGGTTGGTCCTCCAACCATGATCACAGCGACGACCCTTTCATTTGCAGCTACCATTTTGGCTAACAGAGAGAAATTTTGATGGCTTCAACAGTTAAGAGGGGAGGGAAGAGAAGAGAATTATTTGAGGTGTAACAGAGAGAGAGAGAGAGAGAGAGAGAGAAGAAAATATAGGAAAGTGCAATGCAGTTTCTGAGCAGAGATGAGGTTGTGTTGGATTTGATAATTAGATCACACAATTCACAAGCATCGTTGTCGGTACATATAAAAGGACACACGACTCACTGAACAACACTGCTCACTGCTCTGTTTCTTTTCTCACTGTTGTTTTTCATTTTGGTCGTTTATTATTATTATTATTATTATATTTTTTCCGTTGCTCTATTTTTATTTTCACTGAGTTTATTTATTTATTTATTCTGACTATTTTACATTCATAGTGATAAATTTAATTGTTTAGAAAGAAATTAGTCATTTATCTTTGATATATGTAAAAATTTAAAAAAATATCTGATTTAGATATTAAAATAAGGGTTTATTGTAAAATAATTTTATATAAATATCTAATCATAATTTTTATTATGTTTATTAATTTTTACATAAATATTTTAAAAATTATAAAATTATAATTTTGATTGGATGGTAGTATTAATTAAACTCATACAATAAAAATGTTTTAACGTAGAAATGTGTTTTTCAAAAAGTTGTACGAGGGTTATACTCAAAATTAACTTTATTTATTAAAACATTTTAAAATTAAAAATTACCATTTATTTCAAAAAATAATTTTACTGTACAAACCCCTATTATATTTTTATCGGAAAGATGAAAATTCAAGTAGACAAACCAGTACTTTTTTCTTATCTATTTCTATTGTTTTTTTTAATAGTATTTTTACAACAAAATTTACTATATTTTTTCTTATAAAATGTATTAGCGATAAGAATCTGTATTATACAGTTCATGATAATCAAGAAGTTGGTGGGAAATGTTAATCAAGCCACAAAATAATGATTAAAAATATTTATTAAGAAACATTTAATATAATAATATTATATTTTAAACAATTAATATAGTAGACGCTCCTTAACTATAGTTGTTAGATGCATATGTGTCATTAACCTGTTATGAAATTTAATTTCAAATTATCACATTATTGGTAATATGGATATAAATGACTAGTGTAGAATGTATAGAACCAATTTAGTATAATTCAATTATATCTTATAAACAAAATAATAATATTCTAAAAAAATAAGCTGGAGTGGTACATGTTCAAATATTTTTAGTTGTGATAAATAAGGGTCCGAAGCCTATCTTATATTATGGGAAAAAATATCATAATTTGCATGTTTTCTTTATATGGAAATAGAGATAATAGAAAGAAAGAAGAAACTGTAAAGGTATTATTATTATTTATTTATTTAAGGGGAAAATAGAAAAGATCGAAGAATACCATGGTTATATTCTAATTTACATAATTACAATGGTAAGTTTTATCATATGATTCAAAATGTTATTTGAACACTAGTGTTTTCTTTTCCCGCATCCTTAGCATATGGTATGTACATTCTTTGAGAGTAAGAAAAGTGACCATCCATGAAAGGAAAAGAAAAGAATTATAAATTAGCACAGTGGCATCAAGAGCCAGATCATTGAAGTCATTATCTTACATCTTAACAATTACAAAAGGTGTTTGATATTAACATATTTAATTGATTTTAAAATTTAAAAACATCAGTATAGAATAAATATAAAAATATATTATTGATGAACATTATAAATATATAGAAAAGAAATGAAATTAATTAAATATATATACCGTTAAAGTATTTGAATTTGACTCACTAATTATAATTAGAAAGGAAAAAAACAATTCATATAATTAATTATGGAAAAACCTGTATGATCATATTTTAACATGAGAAAACAAGAATTTGAAAAAAAAAAAAAACGACAATCCATTTTAAATTAGGTACTTATCCTTTTATTGCAACTAACATATTAATAGAACTTAAAGTATGTTTCGGTGTGAGCTTTCAAAAGATAAAAAAAGTACAGCATATTTTTTTACTTTAATTTAATAACATCTGTTTAAAATCCTATTTCTAAACATATTCTATGTACGTTAAAAATGTTGTGATATTTTGTGAAGAAAGAAATACTTTAATGTGAGATCCAAGTTCAAAAGGCAGCAATGTAGACAGTTAGGCTAATTCTTATATCCCCCTTTGAATTTTTGGATCTTGTCCTTGTTTACTTTTGTGAAAAAATAATGCATTAATTTACAATCCCTTAATTGTGACATGTTACCAATATTGTATATAATAATCATCTTAATTTCAAGGTCATATCATGCATGATTTTAGGGGGACTTAGTGCAGTTCAAAAAAATTTCAATTCAAAAAAGAAACTAGGGCCGTTTCCGCTCCTTCTCATTAAACTAATTAAATCATAATCATAATCATAATCTCATATACAGAGGTTAAGTTCAACCTAACAAGGTATAATTGCATTGCCTGAATTTTTTCTATGAAACGGCACAAATGATGAGGACAAGAAAAGGAAGGAGCAATAATCTGTCTTGAAGTGTCGTACAAAAAAGATAAAGGGAAAATTGAGTAATTGATTAACCACTTACCTGCTAGTAACGCCTAATAACGTGTTCCTGCAATCATATTAATTGATGATGTATTTATAATTTTCTTCATTTTCAAACAATAATTAAACCACAAAGGTCCAAACTTTTATAGCGATGATCCAAGAGCGTCCTATTTTTTTTTTTTTCATGTGCATCCAAATGTATAAGATAGACATACATTTGATATCTTAAGATTGAAGAATATTTTTTGTAATGAAAAAGATTGAAGTTATGAGTTATTACTATACCTTTTGGTTAATCGATCGACGAGACATAATGTCGAATATGACTATATTCATTGATTAGTTAAATCATCTATATGGAGGGAGGAAAAATTAAATTATCCATGAAAAGTGCGTTGATTTATGCCATAAAATTTTATGGCATAGCTTACACGTAAAAAAATATAATGATAATATAGGTAGGATAGAGTGAATAGTCCAATAGTTCATCCCATGCAATGCTTTGGTTAAAGAAGACCAAAGGAATGAAGAAAACCAGACTGTTAGAGAAGTTGTTTTCATGAGATGGCGAAAAGGGAAGTGTGGACACTAAATCTTGAGAGAAACAAAATGTTGCCCCGATCATGTGACATTAATGGGCAACCTCGAACATCACTTACTTTTCCATCAATATAGCGCAAAAGCTGTGATTCAATGCTTACAATTTTGTTTCTTATTGAATAAGCAACGGGCATGGATTACCACACACCGCATCAAACTACGGCGTAGCATTCATTTCTGTGGGCCCATAAGTCTACAAGTTTTTGTAATTAAGCAAAAAATAAACTGATATTTTTCTGTGGCTGGATTTGCCGAAGGGTCTGAAGGCAATTGAACAGGAATGAGAAGGAAACAGAGGATGTTAATAGAGATCTTCAACCATTGAAGAAAGTAAAGGAAGTTGAAAATTGAGTGAGGAGTAATATGGGAATCGTAATCAAAACAGGGTGCAGCTATAAAATACATTGGAGTGCTAAAAGGAAAACCGAGGTCCTTTTTGAAATGGATTTCAAATTAAGATGGCCCAATCAAAGGATCATTAGAGCCATGAATTTTGAGCATGAATTTTGGCCTGACCCATGGCAGCTTGGGTCCAGTACTATATAGAACTAGTCTGGGTTTTAAAATTAAAGGCCCAGCTAAAAGTGGAATATTTTTTATTATATGTTTTAAACTGCACTGTGTAATAAGATAAGATGAAAATAAAAGAGAAATATTTGATAGATAATTTTAATATGTAGATAATTAAATAATTATTTATAAAATGTAAAAAAATTATATATATTTTATGAATTAGTTGATTGAGTGATCGTGTATTATTAATCAAAAATAAGATCTTGACATAAGAGTGACACACCAAATTTTTTTATTATAATATCATTTATACTAGCCTGGTAGTCTTTGTGGAGTTGTGGTGGGATGTTAACTATAATTCCAAGATATATTAAAATTTTCTGTTATAGCCCAATAAAGTCCAAACAAATAATTCAAGACAAAAATAGACAATAAGTACTAATGAACACATAAAATATATAAAAAAGCAAGAAAATGTAGATAAATGATAAACCATCAAACTCCATCTCTTACTTATCCTTTTCCTAATTGTGTGAGCAATAACACAATCTAAATTCGTTGAAGGAAGACACTAAGATGTTCGACGTTTTCACTTTATAATAAAAATAGTAGAAAATCTAGATGCGCTAAAGCTAGGTGGGTCACATCTCTTATTTTATTAGAGAAATAAAAGACAATCAAATCATGTTTAATTAATTATATTTTTTTTAAAATTGTATCTTATTTTAATTGAAAAAATAAACTATCAATCAAATTACATTTAACTAATTAGATTTCTCAAGATCGTATCTTATATTTTAATTGGAAAAGTAAATGTCAAATTCAAATTTAAATATTATATTTTAATTAGAGAAAAAAAAAGTCAACCAATTTACATTTGAATAGCCAGAATTTTCAAATGGTCCAAAATTTTCAAAACCTTTCTTGTTTTAATTGAAGAAAAAAAAGTCATTCAAATCATATTAACCAGCTCTTTAAAATCGTATCTTATCTTATTTTAATCATAAAACAACCGGTCAATTAAATCATGTAATTAGTCATATTTTATTTTAAAATTTACAATACATTAGACCAAACATTTTTTATATGTTTTTCTTTTCTTTATTAATTTTCTTTTCTAACTAGATCATGGATGTATAAGGGCGCCAACGTCTTTCTTTTGCTTCACCTTGTAATAAACTCCGACACTTCCAATAAAATAAACTCCCTACTCGTCAATCGTTTCAAACTAAGACCTATTATATAAATATTTTTTTTCTCTGAACCACTTACGTCTTATATTTTTTTTTTTTGCCAACTTATAAATTACATGTAAATTTTGCTAAAAAAAATTAATTTGAATGACCATTCAAAATTGTAAATATTGGAGGGGACGATAACGAATCAGATAGAATCAACACAACCCAGCATTAACATGGCCATGAAACAATTTTATTGTCATACACGTACACTTTATGCAATGTTTTCTCGAATTAAGATCATTATCACAACCGACTGTCACACACACCTTATTCCATGCCAGATTTTAGAACTCCAATTCATTTCACAGCTTTGAAGGAGACTGATACCAGCCCCATGGTTCATCAGATATGTACTTGGTCACTTGCTTCACACTTAAATAGTTCTCCAGTCCCCTGAAATAATAAACAAAACCTCAAACCCAGATTCTCACATGATGCAGCAGCAAGATGTAGTCAATATTTGTATTTGAGAAATACTCACAATACACTACTATATCTCATTCTCTAGTTGGTAGGTCCTATTTAAAAACTAGAGGGATCTATGAAAATTTCAACAAATAGGAGAAACTATGTGGAAAAAGTACAAGAGAATATGTTATTAACACGTTTGATACCCGATTAATTTTAAAATCTGATTTTTTTAAAACAGTTTTATACTACTCAACAATCATCTTCACATTCAAAATTATTAATTTTTGAAAATCGTTTACAAAACAAATATTTTAATAAACAAAAAAACAGAAGCAGGCCTTGACATGGATTCTCTAATTTGGTTTTCATTTTTGTTCAATATCTCCCTTAGTTCTACACTATGCTTTGGGCCTTGCACCATCCTTCACCACTGACTGAACAACTTTGTGTAGTTGCATATCGAAAACTAGCAACAGATTCTAAAAGTAGAAACCAAACATGCCCACTCCATTTTTAATTTTTCAATTTGACAATATAAATGCTCATTTGGAGATTTAGGAAACAAGGGTCATACCATTCTCCTAATTCACGACCAAATCCACTACGTTTAATGCCACCCCATGGGGCTTGAATGAAGCTTGGCTGAGCACAATTTATCCATACAATGCCAGCCTGAATGGCCTGCACAAAAGCAATACAAAGTATGAACCATTCAGTAACAAAAAATCCCTTTTCTTTTGCCTTATTTTATGCTAATATAGGTTCACTCTCACCTTAGATAAGCGCTCACATCTTTCTAGATCTTTCGACATTACAGCAGACCCTAAGCCATAGCTGCGAAATAACAAATAACAAATTATATATACAAAGTTAATTAACTTCAATGCACAAGTGAAGATAAAGTAGTTTATGCAGGTGAAAATAATATTATCAGTTTCCAGAAAAATCATCTACTCACTGGGTATCATTTGCTAGTTCAATAGCTTCTTCCTCAGTACTGAATGTTTTCACAGATAGCACAGGTCCAAAAACTTCTTCTCTCCAGATTTGCATAGAGGTAGTCACATCAGTTATGATGGTTGGTTCAACAAAGTACCCCCTTTTCAAATGCTGCCATTAAATTTGAAAAACTCTCTCATGACAATGAAGAAATACATAACCGGGTACACATACTAGAGTGTATAATCATACCTCTGGGGGAGACCCTCCAGTCAAAATTGTTGCACCCTCACTCTTAGCAGTTGCAATAAAACTCAACACCTTTTTATACTGAATCATATAATCCAAGTATTAGATATAGCATCATCTTGGTTTAAGACAAGTATGTGCATAAACAACGTAAGGAAAAAGCTTCTCTACTATCAACAGATAAATCCAAACAGTATAACCAACCGATCACTTAACATTCGTTTCATATGACCTTTATTACTATAGATGCTGCATGAGAAGTGCTAACAGCATCCACCCTAATATACTCTCACACAAATTATGATTGCTAGGTTTATTTAAAGTTACAACATTAAGAGATATAATCATTAAATAACAAGTAAGACTTACAAAATATGTAATTGTCAATATATTTCAGTCAATCATAGAGAATGTTTTCAAAAGAGTGTAGTAGAGAGTGTATTGCTAACATTTCTCGTATTGCATACGACTTGATCATAATCATTCATATCACATGGAACATAATTCATTTTGGATAATGGAGAAGGCATTTCAATTTTAAATAAGGACAGAAATCTATCATAATAGTAGCTTTCCAGGATTACACATCAACTTTCAAACTATCTTACACCCAATACTACAGCATATCAGGGGAACAAATATAACAAGGTCAATTAACCAGAACCGGACATATTTTTATCTGGGATAATTAAGTTTTTGGTCCTGCTAATGGTTAAGTGATGACGTGGTCATGTAAGAGAGTGTCACGTGACATTTTTACGACAATATTCAATGATTAATTTGATGTCAGAGACTATTTTTGCTGACGGAAAATTAAGTGAGGATCATTTGTGTCAAAAAAATTTCATACGGACTAAAATTTAGAATATAGATGGACCAAAAACTTAATTAATCCTTTTTGTTAAAAGCAGAGAAGTACCTTAATCGGAAAGAGTACGTAGAATTGAAATTACAACATAATCACAACCGTAGTTTCTCCTTCTATATTTAAAATCAAAACAGAAAATAAAGTAACATACAAATTGCATAAATTCCATTCACATGAATCAAAGGGCAACCTTTATTTGTGCACTAATAAAAAGCTTCACCTAATCTTGATGAAACATTCAACTAATTGACCATGTCCAGATGAAACATATATCTCAGCATTCAAACCCAACAGGGGAAACATATTCTTTACTGTGTTAGCAATGTTATGAATTGTCAATGACATTGTGGACCAATTTTATATCTGTTTGGAGTTTATAGTGTAGACTTCATTTCATTGATTGATAATTCATATTCTCCTCCAGAATCCATGCACAGAGAAGTAAGAAGGAAATCTCACAGTATTAAAGGACAACTACCCAAGTAAATGGCTTGAATTTTTTAAAATGGAGTTTTGGCAAGTCACTTGTAGAAAGAGAAAGGACCGTAGGAAGAAATCCTTGATTTCAGCGTATGTGAAAACAAATAGCACCACACATTTTTCCTTGAATAGAATCCAAAATATGCTTATAATTTTGATATCTAGAGGCATTTCTGGGCTGAATATTTACACTGCTTTCCTGCTAAATCACTAAATTCTTCCAAGTTTCTCTATTTTAACTAATAGCTGACAGATGTTGGACTCTTTCTGCTAAACCTACCCAGCATATATTTCAAAGATCAATTAAAACTTTTTTTTCATAGTTAAATGCTAATTGCCAGGCAAAGTGTTAAAAAGTTCTACCAAAGTTAACGAGCTTTGTAGGATCCAGGAGCTATACTATAAACAGTGATTATAAGCTTAAAGGAAACTTCGGTAAAAAAAAAATGTGTAAGGAGAACGGAACACTTTTACCTAATGCTGTAAAAAAGAAAATAAAAGAAACCTCCTTCTACACAAGAAAACAAGTAAATATATGGTAAAACAGAAGTGATGAACAATAAACATACCTGTCCTTCACTAACAATAGGGCCTAGCCTGCAACCTTCTTCCAAGGGATCTGAAATTTTGATGTTTTTGGCCCATTTCACAAGCCTATCCACAAATTCTGTTGCTATACTTTCCTGAAAAAGTAAAAGCATATTACTATCAATTTTAGCCTGCTACAATGTTTTTCGACAAAATTCTACCACTATTTGAGTAAACCCGTACCTTGCCATTTATGCAGCAAAATAAGAAAAGTAAACTAAAAAGACTTGTTTGTGAACAGGGAAATGTGTTATGGATACAAAAGGGGCAAATCAAAATCTTTCTATTTATACTTACATGCACAATAAGGCGAGATGTTGCACTGCATATCTGACCATTTGTAAAGAAGCAGCCGAAGATGGTCCATTCAGCAGCTGTTTACATCATGGGGAATGGCAAAATAAATGTTATATGGTAGATGACCATCTTTTTGTATTCTTTAATAGGCTTTAAGTCCCCAAATTTTACTCATCTACTGCCACTCAATTTATTCCATAGAAACTGTGATTCCACAATACAAGAAAGCATAAGCTGTCCACTGCAAAAGATAAGGCACTTACTCTTATCAAGGTCAACATCGTCAAAAACAATGATTGGGCTTTTTCCACCAAGCTCTAGAGAAACAGGCTGACAACAAGAAGCCACAAATTTGATATTAGATAAGCTCACAAAGAAAAGAGAATGAAAATATGTGGCTTTTAAAACAGAAGGAAAATATGAATTGTACATAATTCGCAGAATATAGTGCTTAAAAATACCTTGATTAGCTGTGCTGCAGCAGTCATAATCTTGCTGCCTGTTACAGTGCTTCCAGTAAAGGCAATCTGTTAAAACGTTAAACTATCAGTCACAATGGTAATTAGATTTTCAAAGTCAAAGCATAGTAACAATACTTGCAACATATCGAATGAAATATATCTCCATATAATTTTGATTTTACTAATAACTAAAAACGGTTGAACCTTGTCTACATCTGGATGAGATGCCAAAGGAGCACCGGCTTCATGGCCAAATCCAGTGACAATATTTAACACCCCTGGAGGAAGGCCCACTTCTCTGCATATCTCAGCCAGCTCCAAACAGGTCCTAAAATCGTAAATGATAAGAGAGCATAAGAAACCAACATAACAAATAATCAAGTTTGCAGTAGTTGATGGGAACATACACAGATGCCAATTCAGATGGCTTCAATATTGCAGTACAGCCAGCAGCAAGTGCAGGAGCTACTTTCCATGTAGCCATTAAGAGAGGGTAGTTCCTAACACATAACATAAACCACATCATTCCATTAGCTATTATATTCAATACATTCAATCAACAATCGACATTATTGAAACTGTGAATGCACTAACTTCCTATGCAAGTAAACTGAAAAAGAAAAAAGAATTTCTAGGCCAATTCAACCTGGCCTTTAAAACTAGGAAACACACTAGACAAAAGCTAATTAATGAACTAAATTTCATTTAGGCCTCATTTGGTGGACCTATTCTGTTTAGAAAAAATGTACAAGCCAGAAAATTTCATTGAAAAAGTGTGCACAACTAGTTAAGTTGAAGAAACAGCAAATACCATGGAGTAATTAATGCAACAACCCCAATGGGCTCCTTGAGAACATAACTCTTGAAGTTCTCCATTGGAAGGGATACAGGAGCCTTTTGCTTTGCATCCAACCCTTCTGCAAGCTCAGCATAGTAGTTAAAACAACCAACAACATCATCCTACATGATAAAATCATAGATCAAAATAAGCAAAAAAAAACTCATGGTAATATACTAAACATCAGTTATTTTTTTCCGATGTCAAATGGTACCACTTACCAGGTCTGCCAGTGCTTCTTCTAGTGGTTTTCCACAATCAATTGCTTCGAGCTTTCCGAGCTCATCCTTTTTCTCTGTTATCTGTGAGAAAAAAAGGCACAGACAGTAAGGTGTCAACACATGCACATCTGAGTCAATCAAACAGCAAATAATTAAACACAACTCACAATTCACAAAGAATAGTTCTGTTATTCTTACTCACATCAAGTGTGTTTATATAATTATAATACATTTACTTATGAGTTTCATTAACTTCTACTGTTTACAACTTCAGCACCAATCAGAAATGAAATCACGATGTATGTCACTACTGTAGACGGTATTTTAAAAATTCTTTACCCATCTGTATCGGTGAATAAATTTTTTCTCTCAATTTATGTCACTATAAATTGAGTTTAATTACTATGCATTTACAGTAAAAAATTACTTTATATTGTTAATTAATTAAAATTCATGACAGATATGATTTTTAATTAATTGTGTAAAAGTCAATAATTATATATGATGATATTTTATTGGATTCATGAATTATTTTCTCTTATAATTAAATTAACTATTACATCATAAATAACCTTACATATAGAACAGATATATTATCAATTTAACCATTAAACTATAACTATATATTACTTTATTTTAATTGTTTATAAAACTTGGTCAAAATTGAACGACTATATGTAAGTATATAATCAAAAGGTTCTTACTTGTATAGTACAAAACTATATATTATGTTAACTTTGATGGATATAAATAATTTGATAATTCCTCTCTTGTTAACTTTGGAAATAAAAACATATCAAATTAATTTAAGTAAAAAAAAAAAAAGAAAAATAGTACCTTTGAAGCTATGGCTCGAAGATAGCGAGCACGGAGTGAACCAGAAGCAGATGACCAATCTTGACCCTTATTCCGGGAGAAGGCTCTTTTAGCAGCATCCACAGCAAGCTCAACATCTTCCTTAGTTCCACCTGGAATACTCCCTGATCAAACCAATCACATCAATTCAATACTTAGTACTATGAAAGTGGGCACGTGAAAAAAGAAACAGTATGAAAATTAAGAGTTAGAGAGTAAGTAAACCTATTATGTCTTCAGTGGCGGGGTTGATGATCGGGATCCGGTTGTTGAGTACTGGAACTCTCCACTCTCCATCAATGAATAATTCTCTACTGGGTACTGTGATTCCCATCTTTTGCTTCTCACACTCTCTACTCTCTTCCTGTATTATTGCCTTGGATCAATCATCAATTTTAGTTCACCAGGACCATGATAATATATAATAATTAAGATAGAGCTAAGTCCTGTTAATGAGTCATCACACTTTGAAAACTCTCTCTTTTTTTTTTTTATTTGTTCCGTGCTCGTTTGATTTGCTTTAGTGTCGGTACCAAATTTTTTATTGACTTTCCTCTTAGTTTTGTATGATTTTATTGCTTATGATAGTAATATAATAATGTTCTTTTCTTCACATTCTGATGACTGGTATAGTTATTTATCACACAACCAGCTGGTAGTATCTCGTTGATACGGGTGTCTGATACAGTTTGATTTTCTTAAATAAATAAAAAAGTTTTAACACGTTTTACAATTTACCACATCTATGCAGGTCAAGAGTTAAATCTTTTTATTTATTTTAAAAAATTAAAATTATGAATTTAATAAATTCATAACTTACAGAATTATTTTGCTTTATGAGTTTTTTTTTAAAGTTATGGAATTCTCAAATTTATAAGTTAAATTAATTTTAATTTATGAATTTCTCAAATTTAAAGTTAAATATTTCCTTACGGATTTGTCAAATTCTTAGGAACAAGTACAATGAAAGTGTTTAGTAAGAGTGTTGATGAGTATCTCCCTGTTAAGCACTAATACATACATGTCAATGTGTTGAGATGAACAATATTTAAAAAAAGAAAAAGAATGTACTAATATTAAGAAAAGAAATACTTTGGCGAGTATAAACAGAAATTTTGAAACACACATTTAATAATTATATATACGAAATAATTAATTTATCAAATCCACGTAAATATGAGTTAAATGAGAATAGTTAATAAAATAAAATAATATATAGATATAAGACTTACTCTAACATTAATAGTTTATTACTAAATATTTTATATAAAAACATCTCTTATTTTACTAGGTTATTTTTCACTTACAAAATTCTCAATTTCATAAACTAAATTTTTTTACCATAAATTTCTCAAATAGATTTATAAAATTTATAAGTTAAATACTTTTACTGTATAAAAATTTAACTAATAAATTTATAATAAATTTTCTTCGCTGCTTCAACTTCTCATTCTTATCAATTATTTCAACCTCTATCTTGCTCAATCAATTTGCACATTGAAAACGCAGATCCATAGCTCATTCCAACATAAAACCAAGTAATCGAATTCTAGCAATTAACTAACGAATTGAAGAATACGAATTTTTAGTTAATATTTCTTGAGAAAACCTGTTTAGAAAAACATCTTTCTTGTAGAGAATGGAATAAAGTAAAAATATTTGAATTAGAATATAAAATGGTGGGATCTATAGAATCTTTTCAAAAATTTCTTCCCTTTTTTCTTCCTCTCACACAATCCCTTCGATCATTGCCCACTATTATTAGAGCACTTAAATCAATTTTGGGGACCAAGCCGTTTAGGGCCCTCAATGTTTGGTTTTCATATCCCTACTTCATTAAATTTGCGTAAGGAAAACATATAAGTATGAATGTGAAAGAGCAAAAAAAATTTCCAAGAAAGAGGGAACCCAAAAACTTACTAGACATTTAATGTAAAAATAGATTTTGAAAATAGTTTTCCAGTGAGTTGGTTGAAAGCAAAGTTTTAGAAAAAGACGTCCACAGAAATGATAACGAGATGAACACATGAAATTTTTACTAGTTTCAATCAACTTTGAGCTATGTCAATTACTTTTAATTATAAGTAACATATTTCTTTTCCATAAGGAATCACTTCCCGATTCAACTAAATTATTCTTTCTTACAAAAATTACTCTTAATTTAACCTAATTATTCAATTATTATTTTTTATAAAATAACTTTTGACTCATCATCTAATAAACTTATACACAAGTTTATTATTAAATATTATTTTTTACTAAGTCATTTTTAACTTTCATAAATAATAAATATTTGAAGATAAGATAATTTTTTAAAAAGATATATCATATTTAAATAAAGTGAGATTAAATTTTACAACACAAAAAATATACTGTGGAGTACATTCAATATGTAACAAAATATTTTAATTACAAAGATTCTAAGAAATTTCTTTTCTTTCTTTAATGGATTTCAATTTTTCATATACATCTTTAGTTGGTCATTTTCTTTTTTTATTGTTTTTGTGTTGTGATAAGTTGATCATTATAAACTTCCTTGTAAAAAATATATTGAAGCATGCTCTTCTATATTTTTCTCTTCTTATTTTTATATAATGAGAGATTTTTGAACCTAAGTCCTAAGACAAATTATTGTTCACCGAACTCTAATGGGTTGATCCATTTTGAATGCCGCAAACCACATAAAACTTGTTATGACCGTCATAAATATTACTTTTGATTCTTTAGATCTTTATATTTTTAAACTATTGTATTTTAGTGTTTAGGGTATTTTTTATTAAAAAATTAATTTTATATTAACATGATTATAATTTGAATATTAAAATCATTAATTTAAATTTCAATAATTTTTAGTTGTTATTATACGTATTCAACAGCAACAAAAAATATATATTTTATAAACATAAAATTTTAAAATGATTCATTTTTTAAAGATAAATTATTAAAATATCAACTGTACCGGATCGAGGATGAGCACCGAGCTCATCCCCAATGATACCGGCCTCACCTTACTGACCGGGCCAAACTAACATAAACAGAACAAATCTGGACAATATCTCTTCTCTGATATTTCGGGATTCTTGGACCTGAAGCAACCTTCCCCACGAAATCCACGAATATGGAACCCTAATTATGATCCCTATAAATACCAATAGAGGACTAAAAATCGACACACGAAATAAAACCTAAGTTACTCATACAAATCAACGAGGGTTCCCACCCCTCACGCCGCCGGAATTCTCAGGGCCGAGCTGAGCTCGGGCCACCTCAGAATCCAGCGAGAACATTTTGGTGCCCACCGTGGGGCAAGATAATTCTTAATCCCACAATCACAAGACAATTCTTAATCCCACAATCACAAGACAATTCTTAATCCCCCAGCCACTTGCTAATTTTTGATCCCGCAACCGTCCCTGATGGTTCGCACTCGTAGCCACTCTAACGTCGCGGTGGATCCCGCCATAGCGGAACTCATACAATCATGGGTGGACGCGGCGTTGGAAGAGGCTCAAGAACGGATGGACGCTCGCGTGGAAGCTCTGCGAGCCCATAATCGAGAAACTGAGAGGGCCTTGCAGACCACACAGGCGAACTTAGATACTGTCCAGCGACAGTGTGAAGCCGATCTTTTGGAATTACAGGCCCTGCGACAAATGAACCAAGAAGCTCCGGGTAGGACCCCCCTCATTCCCAACCGGGATGGCGAGCCAAGGCTTCGAGAGGAGGCAAGGTCCAATTCGCGCGTCGGTCCCAACAACACACGCACTACGGGGGAGGACATGCATGTCGCAACCTCCGCGCCCCGACATGATCTCTCCCAGATTCGGGCGGCTATCTCGTCAGCTCGGCCAGACCCCTCCCAGGCTCAGCCGTTCGCGGACCTCGGACCCCCTCCTCGGACACTTGGACTTAGTAAAGTCTGGAACCTCCACCCGTTCATCCCGGCCATCCTCTCTGTCCGGGTTCCCGAGTCTTGGAGGTGGTCGTCCCAGGACAAATATGATGGAACTACGAACCCAGTTACTCATGTGAGGGCCTTCCTAACTCAAGCTGCTATGACTGTAGAGGATGACTACGTACTCTGTCGAATGTTCCCCTCAACCCTGAAAGGGACGACCCTTGATTGGTATTACTCGCTCCCCCCGTTGTCAATAGATTCCTTTGATTCCCTGTACGAACACTTCCAAGCCCGGTTTGCAGATGCTAGACCGACACCAACCACTTCAATATCGCTTCATCACGTGGTGCAGGGAGACAAAGAATCCCTCAGGGACTATATGGCCCGCTTCGCGTTGACCTGCCGAACTATACCCAACCTCCACCCCGCTGTAGCATTACATTCCATACAGGCCGGGCTCAACCCCGGCCCCTTCTCGGACTCCATTTTCGCTGAACCTCCTATCAACATGAACGACCTTCGTTCTCGAGTTGCCCGCTTCATGAACATAGAAGAAAACACTGAGGCTAAGCGCCGAGCTCGGGAGCACGGCCAACCACCAAAGCAAAAGGAGTCCTTCTCCCATCGGGCGGAGTCAAATAGAGATCGCTGCACCAACTCGTATAGCTCGTACACCCCCCTGAATGCGTCCAGGGACAAAGTCTTTAGGGAAGCGTGCGCTTTAGACTTAATTCGCCGTCCTAAAGCTTCGCAATCTCCCGCGGACGCCGACCTGACCAAGCAATGCGCTTATCATCAGAATACAGGACACACCACCGAAGACTGTCGCCAAGTACGAGACCTGATAGAATGACTCATAAGATCGGGCGAGCTGCGAAGATTCGTACAAGAGGAGCAGAAGCACTCGAAGAGGTATACCGGGCCGAGTTCCAAGACCCGACCCCGAGACTCAGATCGGGATACCGGGATGGCCAGAACAAACGCAGGGACAGAGGCTGGGGTAAGGAAGCTGACCAGAACCCTGATAAGGTAAAAGGGACTATCAATACCATTGCTGGAGGCTTCGCGGGGGGAGGAGCTACGTCTTCAGCCCGAAAACGATACGCGAGAAGCGTCAATCACATAGGGTCGCCCAAGAAGAGGACTTTGTCGTCCATTACATTCTCTTATGCCGACTTCAGTATAGAAGATCCCAACCAGACCGACCCCATGGTCATCTCGTGTACCATAGCCAACTGGCGAGTTCGCAAAGTGTTGATCGACCAAGGGAGTTTGGCCGATGTGCTATATTGGTCCGTGTTCAAGCAGTTGGAGCTTCCCGAGTCCATTATCAAGCCATACCCCGAGCCACTGCTCGGATTTGCCGGAGAAAGAGTCCACTCTCGAGGATATATTGACCTGCTCACTACCTTTGGCGGAAGCGAGGCTTACAAAACAGTCGAGGTCAGGTACATTTTGATCGATTCCGACACCTCTTATAACGTCATCATCGGCAGAAGAACACTGAACCAGTTGGGAGCCATTGTGTCCACGCCGCACATGGCCATGAAGTTCTCGGAGGAAAGGGGAAAAATAGTCACAGTTAAGGCCGACCCGAGGACGACCCGGGTATGCTACGCCCAGAGTCTGAAGGTCGCACCATACTCCATCAAGAAAGAAGATAGGAGACCTACCTCGAACATCTGTTCTGTCCATAGCGGCATCGACGAACCGTTGGATATGGATCCCCGGGCTGAGTTTGAAGAGGAGCGTCTCTCCTTCGCTGAGCCTCTCGAGCCGCTGCAGCTCGGCCCGGAAACGAGCCAAGTCACCAAGGTCGACACCTCCATGTCGACCTCCTTCCACCAGGAAGTGGTATCAACCTTGCATGAAAACGCAGACCTGTTCGCATGGAAGCCATCCGATATGCCCGGTATTGATCCTAATCTGATGTGCCATAAATTATCCCTGCTTCCTCATGCTCGGCCAGTGGCGCAACGAAAAAGAAAGCTAGGCGAGGAGCGCCGTCTAGTAGTTCAAAAGGAGGTCGGTAAGCTTTTGGAGGCTCGTTTCATTCGAGAAATAATATACACCACCTAGTTGGCCAATGTTGTAATGGTTAAAAAGGCAAACAGGAAATGGAGGATGTGCACGGACTACACCGACTTGAACAAAGCCTGTCCCAAGGACACCTACCCCTTACTTAGCATCGACCGGTTAGTGGACAGTACAGCTGGATACGAAGCATTCAGTTTCTTGGATGCCTATTCTGGTTACAATCAGATACCAATGTATCCCCCTGACGAACCGAAGACTGCATTCATGTTAGCCACAACGAACTACTGCTACCAAGTTATGCCCTTCGGCCTCAAGAATGCAGGGGCCACCTACCAACGGTTAATGGACAAGGTCTTTAGTGCCCATATCGGACGCAATATGGAGGTCTACGTTGACGATATGGTGGTGAAGTCAAAAACCCACGCCCAGCATGCGACCGATCTAAGAGAAATCTTCGCAGAAATACGTCGACATCAAATCCGGCTGAATCCGGAAAAGTGTGCCTTCGGCGTAGGAGGGGGTAAATTCCTCGGCTTTATGATCTCCCAAAGGGGAATTGAGGCCAACCCGGACAAATGTACGACCATCACTAGCATGTCCGCCCGACCTACTTGAAAGACTTGCAGAAACTTAACGGACGCTTGCCCAAGCTGGCGGAGCAAAGCAAGCCCCTATTCGCGTTATTGAAACACTCAGCTCGTTTTGAATGGAACGAGGAATGTGCCTCTGCATTCGACAAGTTGAAGGCACAAATAGCCTCTTTACCAACCCTGACCAGCCCTTCTCCTGAGCTGCCTCTGTATGTTTACTTAGCAGTTTCCAAGGTCGCCATCAGCTCGGTCCTGGTCAAGGAAATTGACAGAGTTCAGACCCCGGTGTACTTTGTGAGCCGAACACTCCAACCTGCGGAGACAAGGTATCAAACCATAGAAAGGCTAGTGCTCGCCCTTGTCTTCACTGCTCGCCGACTAAGACACTACTTTCATAGCCATGACATAGTTGTCAAGTCGGATTATCCGATCAGACAGATATTGCAGCGACCCGACCTTGCCGGTGGCATGACGGCCTGGGCTGTAGAGTTGTCTGAGTTCGGGCTCTAGTTTGAGCTTCGAGGTCCTATGAAGGCACAGTTACTGGCCAAGTTTCTCACCGAGCTGCCCGAGCTCGACGATCGTGAGCTAGGTTGGACGCTACGAGTGGATGGCTCCTCCAACAAGAAAGGGAGCGGAGCAGGGGTTATTTTGGAAGGACCAGACGATCTCGTGTTGGAACAAGCGATACGCTTCTCCTTTGTAGCCTCAAACAATCAGGCTGAGTATGAGGCCCTGCTGGCCGGCCTCAGGTTAGCCCGGGACATGGACGTCCGACACTTGAAATGCCTAAGTGATTCCCAGTTAGTTACTTCTCAGGTTAGGGATGAATTCCAAGCCAAAGATCCCCTCCTACAGCAGTATTATCATAGAGTGAAGAACATGCTTTCTCACTTCGCCAAGTTTGAGATTATCCATGTTCCCCGCGAACAGAATGACAGAGCTGACATCTTGTCTAAGCTGGCGAGTTCCCGCAAGGGGGGACAACACTATTCAATCATCCAGGAAGTCCTCATCTCCCCGAGCTGGGACAAGGATGAGATCCACTCGGTCAGTGCAGAACCAAGTTCGTGGATGACCCCGCTCATATCATATTTGCAAAACAACGTCTTGCCCGACGACAAGAATGAGGCCCAAAAGGTGCGTCGTCAAGCTCCATACTACGTGTTGCGGGATCGAGAGCTGTTCTGGAGAGGCTTTTCTGCCCCTTTATTGAAATGTTTGACCAAAGAACAAGCACAGTACGTGATGGACGAGCTCCATACAGGCATCTGCAGCATGCACTCAGGGGCAAAAAACATGGCGGCCCGATTTGTTCGAGCTGGGTACTACTGGCCCACAATGAAGAAGGATGCCAAAGACTATGTTAGGAGTCGTAAAAGTGCCAGAACACGGTTATTTGCTTGCATTTTACCGCACCGTCGACCGAGCTCCGGCTCATCTCGTCACCTTGGCCCTTTGCCTTATGGGGGATGGACATTCTCGGCCCATTCCCACCAGCACAGAGGCAAACCAAGTTCTTGCTCGTGGCCATCGAGTACTTCACCAAATGGATCGAGGCAGAACCAGTAGCGACGATATCGGCCAAGTAGGTTCAAAAATTTGTTTGGAGACATATCGTTTGCCGACATGGCATACCTCACGGCCTGATCACTGACAATGGGCGGCAGTTTACAGATGCTACATTTTGCACATTCTTATCCCAGCTCGGTATCCAGCACAAGACGTCATCAGTGGAACATCCCCTAACCAATGGTCAAGCCGAAGCAGCCAATAAGGTTCTCCTCAACGAGTTGAAGAAGAAGCTTGGTTGAGTAAAGGGAGATTGGGCGGAAGAAATACCGAGCGTATTATGGGGATACCACTGCACGCCTCAATCCTCCACCAACGAAACACCGTTCCGCCTCACTTATGGGTTCGATGCCATGATACTGGTTGAGGTCGACGAACCCTCGTGGAGGAGGTTGACGTACACATCCTCAAGCAACAACACGGCCCTTAGGGAGGAGCTCGACCTTATTAAAGAAGTTCGAGAAGAAGCTAGAATAAGGGAGTTAGCCACAAAGCTGCGAGCAACTCGTCGTTATAACTCCCGAGTTCGGGAAAGGTCTTTCGTCCCAGGTGACCTCGTTTGGAGAAAGACCGTGGAGGCTAGGCGAGACCGAGCTCATGGCAAGCTCGCCGCCAACTGGGACGACCCATTTTGCATCCTCGAGACCCATCAGAATGGAGCTTACAAGTTACAAGAAATGGGGGGACGTCTAGTTCCCAGAACTTGGAACGTCAGTCATCTGAAGCCCTACTTTAGCTAACGTGTTCCCTTTTAATTTAATGTTCAATTCGGTAAAATTTAAGCAATTCATTAGGTTTTCAATTTGTCACAGAGGTGTACTCTTTTTCCTAAGCCCGAGTTTTTTCCTAAGGAGGGTTTTTCCAGGAAAGGTTTTAACGAGGCACCGTGTAAGTATTCAATAAAGGAGAATTTTTACCATCACACTATGTTTCTACCGAGCTCGACGGCTACCGAGCTAAAGGAGACATCGCGTCCCTTTACAAGCCTTTACCGTACTCGGCGACTACCGAGCTAAAGGAGACATCGCGTCCCTTTACAAGTCTTTACCGTACTCGGCGGCTACCGAGTTAAAGGAGACATCGCGTCCCTTTACAAGCCTTCTACCGAGCTCGGCAGCTACCGAGTTAAAGGAGACATCGCGTCCCTTTACAAGCCTTCTACCGAGCTCGGTGGCTACCGAGCTAAAGGAGACATCGCGTCCCTTTACAAGTCTTTACCGTACTCGGCGACTACCGAGTTAAAGGAGACATCGCGTCCCTTTACAAGCCTTCTACCGAGCTCGGCGGCTACCGAGCTAAAGGAGACATCGCGTCCCTTTACAAGTCTTTACCGAACTCGGCGACTACCGAGTTAAAGGAGACATCGCGTCCCTTTACAAGTCTTTACCGTACTCAGCGATTACCGAGTTAAAAGAGATATCGCGTCCCTTTACGAGCCCTTTACCGTGCTCGGCGGCCTCCGAGCTAAGGGGGACATCCTCGACCGGGCTCGACCAGCACCGGACTAAGAGCTTAGACCCGAGACCCGTTGGAGGTCGGTCGGGCGAACGACACAAGCAAGCATTCAAGTAAAACAAGTGCAGAATAATGAGATGAGAAGAAGAATAGAGCGGCAATACTAAAGCAAAAGAACGTAACATGAAGGAAAGACAACAATATTAAATGGAAGAAAAGTAAACATTGTACGACCTAGAAGACCTTAGTTACAAACCAAAGTCGACCTTAAAGGTCGGCAACAAAAGAAAGTACAACAAAAAAAGAGAGGAAAGTTTAGTCGGTGCGGTCCACCTACTCCCCATCCACGACGTCCTTGACATAGTCAAAGGACTTGGGATCCAACGTCAGAGCTAGGTAGCAGGCTTGTCGGACTGTCCCGTCAAAGCCCGAGCAGAAGCTGGACACAGCGGCCTCCTCCATCTGCTCCATCTTAGCTTTCTGACTCGAGATGATCTGCTCGGCCGCCTCGAGCTGCTTTGTCAATCCCAACACCTTAGCCTCAACACTCACAGCCCGGTCGCCTGCCGAGGCCAGTCTGCCCTGAAGCTCCTCTTCTTCAGCCTTGGCGGAGACAAGTTCCCACTCCATCTCTTCTCTAGCCAACCTCAGCTTGGTGGCCTCTATTTCCCAGGTAGCCACCCGGGCCGCAAACTCTTGTTCTTGGCGCAGTGAGACAACCTTCAACTCGGCCACCCGGGCTTCCATCTGAGACGCCCGCCTCTTGTTGTGCCGAGTTATCGCGGTCAGGCGGCTCAGCAAGACCTCGGCACCATCTAGGTTGTCCACCACCCCCACTGCGTCTAGAAGTAGGTTGTCGTAAGAGCTGGGGAAGGGTTGACCGATCTGAATGTGCTCTACCCGAAGAGAGGAATCCCACAGGGATTGGCTGGGCAGTACGTCGGCCGCCATTTGCTCTATGCGGGGCTAAGCGCCTTCCTTGCCGAGCCAAGAGGCGCCCGGAGGTAGCTTGGCAGAAGTTTTCACTGTAGTTGGTGGCACACCCCCGTCCTCAGATACCGGGTTGGACGTGGCTAACTCTGCCCGAGGGGTAGGAGTAGGAGAGGCTGAAGCAGAATGATCTTCTCAAGGGGAAACAGCAGCCTCCTCGACCCTTGGCCTCTTAGCGGGGCTAGGGGCGATTTCGGGAAGGGGAGATCGGGTAGCCGGGCTGGGTCCTCGAGAGAGAGGTCCCTGCCCCTTTTGTCCGGAGCCCGGCCTGCGAGCCCTCAAGGCAGCCACCAAGCTGAAATTATCCGACATCAGATCTGCAAACAAAGGTGCAAGTCAGTAACATATTCAATAATTCAAGATAAAAGATGCAAAGTATTACCTAGGAAATGTTGGAAAGGGTCCTCCTCCCTGGCGAGTGTAACCAGAGCCCGACTACTAATTGGTAAGGGGAGGCCATGAAGGACTTGGATAATATTCTTATCGCCCGGGGTCAGCGCTTCCTCAGGGAATTTGGTGTACTTACGAGGAAGGCACCAGTATAGAGGGTACCTCGGCTTTAGGTTATCCTTTAGGAAAAGGGCCTTAACAGCCCTATTGTCAACATGTGACAACTTGAAGTAGCGCTCTTTAAACTTTTTATACGACTGAGCATAGGGAATGAGTAGGCCTCCCCCAGCACGGGAGCTACTCAAGGAAGCCCAGCCCACCTTGGGACCGTGCTTGAGTTGGTAATGATAAAGAAAGACACGAGAGCTCGGCCTGACACCGAGCATCTTGCACAAGATTTGGAAGGCGCGGAGGAAGCCCCAACTATTGGGGTGGAGCTGACTAGGTGCCACATTGAGAAAGGATAACACCTCGGTCTCGCAGCGGCTAAGGGGAAACACCAGTCCGTACTCCTTGAACATATACTCGTACACGGTTATGGCGTACCGACCTGAAACGAGGGCACGAGCGTGCACCCTCTGATTACGCTTACAAGTCCAGAACCTAACCGCGTCATCGTACCCTTCGCGAACAACCTCGTATTGATCTATAAGGGCTTGGACTTTGTCGGCGCTATCGTAAACGGAAACTCGGCTAGAGACTTCTCATATGAACCACGAGAAGTCGGGCTCGCCGGCGGGGATGGGGACATCGAGGTCGGCCTCCTCAGGCTCCCTCGTTATCCCCTCCTCGGCTGATCCAGGAGGGGCATCCACGCCACCCGATGCCTCCACGGCACCGTCAACACACCGTACCCCGGTCTCAGCAGGGGAGACCTCGGCAACCCCGACCCCAGTGAGGGAGCACTCGGTTACCTCGGCCTCGGTCAGGGGGACCTCAGGATTGTCTCCACCACTTAGTGCCCTTGCGACACCTTTAGTGGACCTTACCGCGGCCCCAGCAGGGGAGACCCCGGTAGCGGCAAAGTTGGGTCCAGACCCGGAATCGGCCTCCGTCGTAGACACCTCAAGGGAGGGGGAAGAAGCCTCCATTGACTCGGGATACGAGCCCGAAACCGAAGGGGGAATCAGACTCTCTACACTATGGGTGGCAGAGGAGTGCGAGGAAGACATACATAGGGTGAGCGAAGTGCAGAAATTGGGGAAGAGCGAAAACGACGAACGTGGAGACAGTGATGAGACAAACACACAGTCCGAACCAAGCCTTGGAACACCACAAGTGACGAACAAGGCGGACGAAGATGACGGCGAACAAGAGTGAACTTTGAGCGGCGAAGCAGAAAACGAGTGCAAGAGGGGAATGACACAGAGGAGACGAGAAAGCGAAGTGGGCGAGTAAAGGAGAAAATGAAGGGCCCAAGGGGTATTTTAAGGAAGGAAAAGAGCCGTTAGAGGGGTGCAGTTAACAAAAATGGTAACTGAAAATCCCTTAACGGCCCACTAACCTCATTTAACGCAAAATTAAATAAAAAATCTTAATAAAATTAAACAGGGAATACTAACCGTTTCGACAGTTTTCCGCCATTAGATATCGGAAGACCGAGCTCATGACTTAACTCATGCCGATTAATTGCTTGGCCTGAGCTTGGGGACCTAATGTACCGGGCCGAGGATGAGCACCGAGCTCATCCCCAATGATACCGGGCTCACCTCACTGACCGGGCCGAGCTGAACATAAACAGAACAAATCTGGACAATATCTCTTCCCTGATATTTCGGGATTCTTGAGCCTGAAACAACCTTCCCCACGAAATTCACGAATATGGAACCCTAATTATGATCCCTATAAATACCAATAGAGGACTAAAAATTGACACACGAAATAAAACCTAAATTACTCATACAAATCAACGAGGGTTCTCACCCCTCACCCACCGGAATTCTCAGGGTCGAGCTAAGCTCGGGCCACCTCAGAATTCAGCGAGAACATCATGACATTTTAAAAGTATAAAAACTGAGTTGAGACTTTTTAAATTTAAAGAATTAAAATAAAAAAAAATTTAAATATAAAATAACTAAAAATATTTAATTTCTTCCTTGCTAAATTTGTTTGCGAAATTCGGTACCCAGTGGTTGGTCAAAGAAAAAGTTTGTACATCTTAATTTGGATTGTCTTATGATATGGACACAACGTGATGCGATGAGCTCGAGACAGCAAGGTACAAATTATCATTAAATATAATTACTAAACCCTAAAATAAATCATGCTGGTTTTACTTTAAAAAAAACAACACAAAGATAGAGGAAATTTCGGTTTACTTAAAATAATACAAGAGGATATTTCCTGATTTATAACGCATCCATTTCGTAAATTCCATTTCTCATTTAATCAACCGACCAAGGAAAAAAATACAATAACAGTAACAACTAATTAAGAAATCAATAATTAATGTTATAATAATTTTAAATATTTTTAACATAAAATTGATTTTAGATTATATTATATATATTTATTTAATTTTTTCATAAATCTTAATTATAACTTTTTAATTAACAATACCCATTAGTCTAGAAAAAAAAAAAAAAAAAACAGGAATGGAGCGTTTAGTTTTTCACATGACTATGATCATCCTGTGGCATCATGGGCAGTATTGAAGCGAAAGGGGAGCTTTAAGAGTAGAAGAATATAAGATCCATTATTCTCTATGTAAAAAAGTATACATCAAGATCAATCCTAGATTCGTAATCAATGAAACAAGTAAGAAATATTATACATCCATCAAATAAGGCTAACTCACCTGATCACACCTCTAACAATAAATGAATTGAAAAAACAAGAAAAAGAGGGAGAGAGAATAGATATTATTAACATGTACAAGGAATAAAGAGAAGTTCAACGTTTCTGAGTGGTTTTGTTGTACTTGGTCTTGATCCATTGGAGACCAACGGAGGTACCCTCTTTCAACTTCTTGACACCAGTGGAGGCCACAGCCTTGGTTTTGTCGAGTGTGTTGTTGTTGCTCTTTTTCTTCGATTCATGTGTGCCACTCACTGGGTCAGGCCCGTTATCCCACTGGTCAGCCCATGATGTTCCATAGGAACCCATTTCGGAGATAGCTGAAAAAAATTGTTGATTTAAGGACTTAGAGAAAGTGTGAGAGAGAGAGAGAGAACAAGGATTTTTGATGTGTCTGTGTTTGGAGATATGATGGAGTGTTTGGGAGTTGTTTAATGCAGTTTTATAGGACTAGTTCAATGAGTGGATGAAGAAAGGAATAAATACAAATCCTGATGCATGGATTATGCTTATGTTGTCATCTGGACTTTCGGCACGTAACTTTATGCGAAAGAAAACTCGTTTTCCCATTTATTTCTCTTTGCGCTGGAACCTTCTAAAAGACCGTGTATGTTATGTCTAAGATTATCATTTTTCGTGAAATACCCTTTTTACCCCTGTTTTATTTTTCTAGTTTCACTTTTAGCTATTTAAGCCTAAAAGTTTTGGCTTCATATTTTCAAAGTGCAGTGTTTCTTTTGTTAGACTAAGTCGATTTTCAATTAAATCATCATATTAAATTAATAAATTTGGTAATACTTCAGGTCATATTAGTAAAAAAAAAATAAATTCTTTTTAACTATAAAAGTCAAATATAAGTTCTAGAATTTTATAATAACTTTCATATCATACTTAATTAATAAGGTACATTTGAATAACAATTATTAGATGAGTTTCCAGGCAAAATAAGAAAAAAAATTCTCAAGAAATTATAATTAACTTATATTTCCTAATGTATAGAAATTCTCAATTTTAACTTTTATAAAGATGCGAGAACTTTTATAATTAATCAATAAAAAAATTATTTTAAATTTTAAGATAATATTTTTTCCTAAATTTTTTTTTAGGTAATTTACATAAACTACCCTTAAACTTCTCTGTCAAACATTGGTACAAAAGTTAACATCGTTGGTGTAATAACCTGATAGAAATAAAAATTTGATCAAATAAAAATGTCAACGGTATATAAAATAAAATTTAAAAAATTTAATTGAAATTAAAATAAAAAAATACGACTAAGGACTAAAATGACATTTTAGGTTTTGATTATGTTATATTGAAGAAAGTTTTAGACGCGTGTGAGGCAGCGTACCAATCCGAGTGGAGAATCCATATTTATGGCTAGGCGGCTACGCTGATATGTTCTAGAAGGCTCTACGAAGGACCCTTTCGTGTTATTCTACCGTCAAACCGTCACAGAATAAAATAAAAAGAATAAGAACAATTCAAACTGGACCAGCTATATTCTAGAGCATGAAAATAATTGTACCTAGTAAAGAAATTTAAGCCTTCCACATTCCTTGCGCGTATGGTTTAGGGTTTAGGTGGGATTCCCACCACAACGAACCACTTACCCTGCTCCTCGCTACACATAGTTCCCCACCTCTGATTATGTTTCTTTTCTTTCTCTTTTTTTAGGTGGGGTAGGTGATGGGAATGTGATCTATTTAATCAAGATTCTAAAACTTTATTTTTAAAATGTATTTTGGTTTATCATAGGACAATATTTTTAAGAGTTAATTATGTTTTTAATCGCTATATTTTGGTTTTTAAAATTCTTTTGACTAGTCTTAATTTCTATATTTTCAAGAAATGTTGTTGGAGGGGATTCTTTGCTTGAGAGATAGCTTTACTGCTCCCACCGGCAATAACAATGTCATCTGCATACACTAAAAGTGCAATAAATGATTGGTGAGAGCCCTTTGTAAAGAGGGAATAATCATGCTTTGATTGCTTGAAGCATTATAACAATGATAATCTGCAAGGTATTTAGGAGTATGAAAGTTCTAGCAAATCGTCTAGGGGGCCAGTTTGTGTATCAATGTTTGTGTTTTGAGCAGAATTGTGGTTGTCTTCATCAATCAATTCAGAAGATGTAGTCAGATTTGGAACGACAATGTCTGTAAAAGGATCAGAAGGTATAGAATTAGAATTTATGTCATTGAAAGGAAAAATATTTATGTAGAACCTGACGTCTCTTGATATGAAGATGCGATTTGTAGAAATGTCCAACAACTTGTATCCTCTGTAACCTCGGGGGTAGTCAATGAACACAGTTGCAGAAGCATGTAGGGAGAATTTGTGTTGATTTGATAGTAAGGTGGAAGCATAACAAAACGATCCAAAGGTCCTTATATTAGCATAGTTAGGTAATTTACCAAATAAAATTTGGAGATTTTGATTTTAATATAGGACTAGGAGTCCTATTCATAAGAAAAATAGCCGTTTGAACACAATCTACCCAATACTTAGTTAGGAAATTGGATTGTGTTCTTACCAAATTTCATGAGTCGAGCTAAGGTCGGCTCCTTGATCGCAGGTGACATTGATAATGACGTAGAACATCATTCCAAGCTCCGTGCGACAGGTGGTGGGTACCTGCAGAGACTCCAATGACTAAGTCAATATTAGTCAGAGTAAAACTAGATTAGAATTAGGGTTTTCAGAGTTATCAAACCTGGTTGGTGAACACCTATTTATAAGAATAAGTCATTAAAGGTAAATAAGTAATTGTAGCCCAAAAAGGAATTGGGCATGGGCTGGTATATTGGGTGAAGCCGGTCATAATATTCGGCCCGGTACATCAGCCCTCGAGCTCAAGCTAGAATTGCAATGGTTTGAGTTAAATGTGCAACTCGATCCTTAGTCTAGTGTTGAATAAGGCGTATGACATATGCTTGCTTTGAACGTCTGTGACTGTTTGAGGCGTATTGATCGTACCTGAGATTTAGGGGAGACTTGTAATGGCCGGTTAATGAGCCCCGAGGTCGGCATGCTAGCAAATCCTCTAGTCCTCGGAATCACATGCTTGGTCGATATGAATTTAAATCATAAGCTCCGAGCTTCGAGTTTGGGCAGGGGCAACGGAGGCTCAGCTCAGTCATGGGACTCGATATCAGGTGGGTGAGCCCCCGAGCGCAAAGTCGGGTCGGCAAGTCAGCAACATGCACTAATTAAATGAAGAAGAAAAAATATTTGAACGGGTCAGCTTCAGCCTCGACAACATGCATTAACTAGATGTCTGACCTGACTTGTCTGAATTGTCCAAAAAGAATACACAATCTATTATATTAATTTGCGAATCAATTGAGATATTAATTGTCGAACCGAGTGATGCTGGAATGAATAGGGTATTACATTAATTCTTCATAAACAATATTATAATCAATTGCCAAAGTGCTTTGATTATTATTCTGATTTTGTCCAGCTCGGCCCGGCCAGTAGGGTGAGCCCGTGATTGCAGGATGAGCTCGATTCTCATCCTCGACCATACATCGACCCCGAGCTCAAGTCAAAGTGGGCAATAGTTTGAGTTCAAGTTATGAGTTCGGCTCTGATGTCAAACAGGTCAAGGACGATCAAGGACTTGGAGTCCTATAAAGAGACCGGGGTCTCCTTCAGCTCGGTAGTCACTGGGAACGATCAAGGACTTGGAGTTCTATAAAGGGATCGGGGTCTCCTTCAGCTCGGTAGTCGTCGAGCACGATCAAGGACTTGGAGTCTTGCAAAGGGACCGAGGTCTCCTTTAGCTTGGTAGTCGCCGAGCACGATCAAGGACTTAGAGTCCTGTAAAGGGACCAGGGTCTCCTTTAACTCAGTAGTCGCCGAGCACGATCAAGGACTTGTAAAGGGACGCGATGTCTCCTTTAGCTCGGTAGCCGCCGAGCACGGTAAAGGACTTGTAAAGGGACGCAATGTCTCCTTTAGCTCGGTAGCCGCCGAGCACGGTAAAGGACTTGTAAAGGGGCGCGATGTCTCCTTTAGCTCGGTAGCCGTCGAGCACGGTAAAGGACTTGTAAAGGGACGTGATGTCTCCTTTAGCTCCGTAGCCGCCGAGCACGGTAAAAGACTTGTAAAGGGACGCGATGTCTCCTTTAGCTCGGTAGCCGTCGAGCACGGTAAAGGACTTGTAAAGGGACGCGATGTCTCCTTTAGCTCGGTAGCCGTCGAGCACGGTAAAGGACTTGTAAAAGGACGCGATGTCTCCTTTAGCTCGGTAGCCGCCGAGCACGGTAAAGGACTTGTAAAGGGACCGGCGTCTCCTTTAGCTCGGTAGCCGCCGAGCACGGTAAAGGACTTGGAGTCTGTTGTGGCTGACTTCCATTGATGTCGACTTCTTTATTACGGATGGGTCGAGGTCAATATGGAGAAAAATGACTCGGCTAAGGGACCTTGAGCCCCTAAGTTCAGGTCGGCGCAGTGACGGAGCTTGTCCCAAATGGTGGCCTCAGTGTTGTCCATAGGCTTGGATGGTGGCCTCAGTCTGGATGAGAACGGAGTCAGTGCATAGCCGAGGCAGTGAGATGAATTAGAAATATTTAGAGACGAGATAAGTTCGAAAGGTTGAGTTTCAATTGGAGATGAATTCCGAATTTTCCAAGGATTGTCAAATGGCCGACTTAATTAGTGCAAAAAGATGGTGCCGACATGGAATAATGGCTTCGACATGTAATTAATTCAATTGAATGAATTAATTCAATTGAAGAATGACTTCTGGAATATTAGCGTCGGCGTCGACAATTGATTTAATTAAAGTAGTCGAGGTGATTTCCAATTTTAAATGCTAGATTTCCAATTTCAAATGTTAGAGGGATTGTCGATGTGAATTCTGATTGAAATAACCAATTAGACACGAATTACATAGGTGACTTGAGTGAGGAGTGATTCTGTGTACTTCCCGTGTTTTCTAGGTAGACACATAATTAAGCCTCAAACATCTAGTGACCTGTTTCTTTTTTTTTTTTTTTTGAGAGGGAAATATAACAATAAGAAGAAGGAAAGGACTCTGGTTGATCCGAGGATATCTTGAAAATAAGGTTGAGTAATCTTTGACCCAACCTTTGTGCTCAGACAATATTTAGTTTGAGGTTTATTTAGATGAGGATGAGTAGTCTTTGACCCAACCTTTGTACTCAGACAATATTTAGTAAGTTTCTTCAAATGAGGTTGGGTAGTCTTTAACCCAACCCCAGACAGTGATATTTTTAAAAAATTTTTTTTTGTCTTGAATAATAAGGTTGGGTAGTCTTTGACTCTACCCTTGTACACAGACAATATTTAGTTAGTCCGAGGTTTCTTTAGATGAGGTTGGGTAAACTTTGATCCAACCTTGAACAATGATATATATATATTTTTTTTAATCCGAGGTTTCTTTAGATGAGGTTGGGTAGACTTTGATCCAACCTTGAACAATGATATATATATTTTTTCAAGGGAAAATATAACAATAAGAAAAAGGAAAGGACACACCTTATTTGCTTTGTCGTGGACGGCAAGACAATTAAATGTTCCTGGTTCATTGAATTGATTGGTTTACCATGATTAATTCATCATTGCTTCCATCTCATTATGAGTTTGTCGCTTCATTCCGGTCGCCGCCGAGTTCATGATTGTGGGGATAGTTTTACTCTGCCCCACGGTGGGCGCAAATGTTCTTACCAAATTTCGTGAGTCGAGCTAAGGTCGACTCCTTGATCGCAGGTGACGTTGATGATGACGTAGAACATCATTCCAAGCTCCGTGCGACAGGTGGTGGGTACCTGCAGAGACTCCGATGGCTAAGTCAGTATTAGTCAGAGTAAAGCTAGGTTAGAATTAGGGTTTTCAGAGTTATCAAACCTGGTTGGTGAACACCTATTTATAAGAATAAGTCATTAAGGGTAAATAAATAATTGTAGCCCAAAAAGGAATTAGGCATGGGCCGGTATATTGAGTGAAGCCGGTCATAATATTCGGCCCGGTACAGATTGAAATATAAGAGCTCTAGCAACATTTAAAATGGGAAGATCTTTTCTTTCAACCATGTTGTTCAGTTGGGTCTTTCAACACAGGAGAATTGGCGCAAAGCACCGTTTTTGAAAAAGAAGTCTGTCATGGCCATCTGAATGATGCCGAAAGCTTTTTATTGGATCTTGCCACTGATCTTTGAGTTGTGCAGCCATCATAGAGAGAAACGAACAAGAGATAAATGGGAAAACACGAGTTACCGAATATACAGTGAAGATTAACAAGAAATAGCAAGGATTTTGCAGGGGAAGTTTGAAATCCCTGCTGAAATCAGATTGAATACGCCATCAACGAAGATGTTACACATTAAGCTGTTTTTAGGTTTGTAAAATAAATAATAATAAAAAAAAAATTCACGAGCTTTTTATTTTCCAAGAATAATAAAGCATTGAAAATAATACAAGACTTGAACAAATTAAGATCATTCGTCAGGGTGGATTAACTATTAATTAAGTAGACAATCGTTACCTATATAAATAAAAACATCTTGTATTTTAGATTAAAAATCCCAATTAGGATTTCATTTCTTTCACAGGTGTTCTTCGGTGACTCTAAGGACAAACCCTAAGGTAAATAATAAAATGTAAATAAGCTATCCTACTTACACATGCAAATAATAAAATAACATATCCAATAAACTAAGGTAAAGTTTCCTTAACACATTGACAAATTATTTTCGAAAAAGAAAATTGGCACCGGTGAAGTATATTAACAAAATAGTCCTGGTTTCATCATATACATGTAAATATAATTCATTGATTTGCGTTCAGTACTCTTGCATAAACTCTGTTTCAGGATTGCTCAGGTTCAGGTATTTATTGAAGAGCCATCGAGAAGTGTTTAGAGCATCTCCTCTACTTTCTACTGGAAAAATATTCCTACGCTTTTGCCATTCATTAGTAAGCTTTATCCACTCCCTCCTCCATTCCTTTAGCTTGAAATCTTCACCTCTCTCTAAGCTTTCTCTTAAATATTTAAAATAAATAGCAGCTCTGGGGCCATAGTAATCACGTAGAAGCCCGCTCCAGTACTTGTTTCCTGTTGAAAGAAGTTAAAACAACATAATAAAACATCCCAGAGCTTCTATTTTTCTTTTCTCTGTTGGTTCCAGAGAAGTTAGTTTTTGGATAAGCTAATATAAGACAAATGCAATGAATTAATTTATGCATAAGCTAATTTTAATTCATGAAAGAAACTTATATAGTTTTTTTCTTTTAATTTCTTTCTTTGGAAGTACTTATGGAGAAATTTATCCAAATAAGACAATAGTATTGTTGCAGCAAAGGCTAACAAATCCTCCTAGTGAATGCTACGTTAAAATATTATAGCCAAGTCATAACTGTTATTCATACCGTAGTCACGAAGTAGACTGGCTTCCTCCTCGGAGTTGTCAAACCACATGGTGATTTGTGTTCTAGCATTCCACTCAAACTGCAAAATTAAGGTTACATCAATAGAAGTATAGACTGGTGGATCTTCAATTTGTGCCAATTAAAGTAAATCAAACCTGTTTCTCTTGTTCTTCATTTTGAGCTAGTTGCTTTGCACTTTCTAACCAAGGTCCCAGAAGAAACCCATCATGGCAAGCCAACAGTGTGTCCAAATCTTCCACTAGGACCAGAAATCTGCGGCTGAGAAGGGTCACTCCACGGATATCTTGTGATTTGTATGCCTCTATTACCTTAAAGAACAATTCATTTGCATATTTGGCCAACACTTGTCTAGTAAGATCAACTAGGTCATACCTGAGTAAAGAATAAATATCATGGATCTGGATAGTAAACCTCAACATACAATTAGACAACAATGGGTTACATTTTGCTCAGTACTGAAACAAGAGCAAGATTTCTTATATAACCAACTCTTACCTATAAGCATTACTTCTTGAAAGTTTGTCCCCGCTACTTATAAAAAGCTCCAATGCATAAATTACTTCTGAAGTTGAATACCATAAATGTGGTCGATCAAATGAATCAGTTACCTCCTGGATAATTGTTTGTGAGTTTGGCTTATAGTGGTGAGACTGCTCATGCTGTACTGAAATTAATGAAGGATAAACATCTGGGAATGCTACAATCACATCTCTGTTTTTGTCCTGTTCCCAAACACCAATAATTTCTGGTCAAACTGAAATGTGATATACTAATTTAAACACGATTAGTTAGGACTAAACTGAGCATAAGATGGCAGTTGAGATTGTCATTTGTGCACAAGTTGTTAGTTAGATTAAAGGAGAGCAAAAAATGCTGGCCAAAGCAATGTGATGTATCTTGATAGGGACATAGGTATTATGGGTGCCAAAGTACATCATCAAGAATTATGAGATGCTCGATGGAATTCCCCAAGTACTTAGATACTCATCATATCCTTCCCGTTTCATTGTTTTGTACGTATCAAGGACAAAATGAATACCACAACATTTTTTTCAGATAAGATAAATGCATGAAAAAAGAAAGGATACAGAAATAAAGGGGAAGACAGTAGACGATCAGCTGTAGAAGTTGAACAGATAATTACATAGAAGGTCTTCTATTGCAGGAGTAACTGAAAGAAATTACTCATCTAAGGCAGGTTACTTATAAGTATCAACCAAGTACTTACATAGGCTCCATCAGTGCAATTGTAAATGGTGTGATATAAGACATTCCACCCGTCTTGTATTAATGGAAGTGACTGTCCATATCGTCTAGTTGAATACATATCAACCCATGCCTGAAAAAGGAGAGACAATCATACACTTCAATCTAAACATTATGAAGTTAGTGAAGAGTGAAGACTGAAGATAGATAGGAAATAAAAGAGGTATTTTTAACAAACTCTCTCTGGACTCAAATATAAGATAAAATGACTAACTTCACACTAATTAGGAAAGATAGTTAACAACATTTAATTTCATTAATCTCAATTAAAAAATGAACTTTTTTCCTAACTGCCCTTCAGTGAAACTTGATATCATGAATAAAAAGGGTTATTAGAAATAAAACCTTTATATGAGTGGTATTTTAGGGTTGATATCCTTAAACAAGTTGAAGTTAGTCAGATTTGCTTGTATTTAAGACCATCCTACTCAGATTTTTGTGCTTATAGTTGAATCTGGATGGAGTATGCACCAGATGTATAGATTAAGGAGAAAATATAGTTATTAATATTATTGGAAAAGAAAACATTCATTATATTGGAAACAGCATTTTAAGTGTTTGAAATTGAAAGCAAGTCAAAGTATGCATTTAATGTCCCTTAATATGTGCAGAAACACATAAATGGATATATGTGATGTCCCTTAACAGGCTTTCATTTTGAAAAGCTTTTGAGGCATGCAGTGCTAACAACTTCAGATTTGACAATAGAAACCAAACACAGTTGTAAAGGAGAAATGCAAGAGCTAGGGTAAGCTAAAATGGCCTCCGATCATTTCGACTATAGGAACTCTAATGATTAATACATATATACAAGCATACTTTCCTGTAAATTTATAATTATGGGGGTTCCTCAGGGTACAAAAGATCCATTTTGCTAGGGAACATAGGAACCATGAGTAAAATAAATGCAGCCTCTTGGCACCCGAGATTCTCTCATTCTTACCTTAACATCAATTTTCTTGTGCTTAAATGCCATTTCAGACATCAAATCATAGACAATGGGATTCTGTTCTATACCTTCCATAGACATTCCAACTCCAACCTTCACAAAATCAAATAGGTCATAATTAGTACGAAACATTATTAGCAGCATGACTTGTGAAAATAATAATATTTACATCATCTAGCGCATGGTTCATAATCTGGTGGGGAATGGAGAATAGGAGAAGATAACAAATTGAAAAGATATTGCAATTGCTCATGTTGGACAGATCACATTGAATGAGAAATGACACTTTTCAACTCAAACCAAGTCTGACCAGTAAATTATATGTGTGGATGGTAGATCTCAGAGTGATTATACATCTATTTATGTGAGTAGATGCACCGAATTTAAATTTAGACAACGTAACTGTCCAGGGTAACTAAATTCATAAAATTCAATAGTGAGAAACTATTGCCCATTGTTCTTCTGTTAGTCTATCCTCACTTTATTCATATAATTCAATAGTGAGAAACTAAATATAAAATTGAGTCGTCAATAAAAATGAATAACATGCCATTGTTGAGTTAATACTTGTGCGTGCATCAATTGGCCCAGATGCTATCGCGTCTAATATCCCATACATCTCAATGTTTCCTGCAAAATTGTGCAGCATACACCTGTCAAGCATAACACACCAAATTAGTGAAAAGAACATTAATTAAATATATGTCTAATTGATAAGCTAATATATATATATATATATATATATATATATATATATATATATATATATATATATATATATATATATATATATATCAACTAAAAGAACTGTAAAGTTCAAATACGCTGATAAAAAGTTATAAGCAAATGTTATAAAAAGCCACAGCCATTATCATCGAACAATTTGTAGGGAAGTCCACCAATGCTAGTTACTATATTTCTTCTCATACAACAATGTTGCCAGTCAAACAAAGCAGCTAGTTCTATAGATCACTGCTTTAAAGTTTAAAATGCTGAATGCTAGACTGAGCTGAGTTCCAACTAAGCTTTGATGTGTGCTGAAGGTGATCACACAATATGAGAACACTGGGAAAAATATAATCATATTTTTAAACCAAATATGGTGGAGACCTGTATATGGACAAAGCCAACTAACTTACAATCATCATTAACAATGACATTACTATTTTTATTTATATATATAAAACGGAAAATAACTTTCCAGATGTAGGGAACTCCATAAAACTGTTCTGAGGTAACCCATAAAGGTTTTACTTCAGCAAATAGATCAAGAACCACCAGCTTTCCAACAGGAACGGAATGCAAAAGGGCCTGAAAACAGAACAAGTAAGAATTGTATATGAATGGAAATTAAGAAGAAATAACCAGGGCGAACCGATAATTCTTTAAAGCATTTATACTGACTAATGAATACATCTGTCCACACACACACACACACGTGTGTGTGGATGAAACTAGTCATTTGTCTTGCACAGGCAATGGAAGAAGAAAAAGGAAAAGGAAAAAGGAAAGTGTTGTGGAGACAGCCATTTACAGTCTCTGCATAATGGTGATGCTAACCATCAGATTTAGTTGAAAAAACCATAATAAACATTGATGGAGCTTAATATAATTGAAATCCTTGGAAACAAAGACAAAAATAAACTAAGGCAGAAAAGTGGTTTGAATAGCCAGAACTACAATAAGCTCTGCTCATTTTAAGGCTTGCAGTGAAAACAAGTAATATAGTTGGGAGGTCAAAGATTCTGAGCACAACCTTCATTTGAGGAGGCCTCCAGAATGGATCATATGAAAATAGCCATCCCTGCATAAAGTAAATAAGGATCAATTAAGAGTTTGGTGGAGGCATATATCTACTTGCATGAAAATATATGCTTATATACAGACGCTAGCACACTTAGCAGCATCAAATTAAGGTTAAACAAAAATAACAAAACTAATTTATATCACCTGCATCAGCCAAACAGCATCATTATCACCGCTTTGCATTCCTTTGAAAGTTGCTGCACCCAATGATGATATGTACTGTGGATCATCAATGGGTGGGGTGTTCTCATCAAACGTATCACTGTGATTGGTCCAACATACTCTATGTTAATGAATGAAAGCATGTTTCCTTTACAAACAGAAGCTTAAAATGGATTGATGCATATGCATATAAACCATAGTTCAAATGCACTGGTAATTTTTAACTAAATGGAATTTTAATGATAAGAGTACTCGTGTCATTAGATTTCAGTGCATTGCGATTGTCTTCAATAAGATAAAACATTCAGTGATAAAAGTTTACATATTACAATATCATTTAAGAAACATCTTGGTATTCAAACATAAATTAATAACTTGTTCATAACTAATATATTACACATTCTAACTCCATATGAAAGGCAAATGTAAGTAATAAAGTAAAAATGTATCTTAAAACTTGACGAACTGTTCTTAATGAGAACTTTAGTTTTGACATCCATCACAAATATTTTGTTCCAATAATATTTGATTAAACATTGGTAACTTGAGAAAGAAAAAAAATAAAATAAACATGTTGAGATGGAATTGAGGAGAATTCTATTTGTTAGTTGTGACAGTTATATATGATTGATGAAAGCAGAAAGTTAGAATCATGAACGGTAAAAAGTTCTAATAGCCTCATAAATAACTACAAGGGTGGAATTTAAGCTTGAAACTTACTGATGTTCATTATTATCCTAGGACGCTACTTGACCTAAGTTAGGTCACTTAACTAATACCACTGCATGCCAGGAGGGACAGATGTACAATATGTAAAGTTAAAAGGAAAAGTATACGATAATATTACATGTATCAAAATACAGCAATTTATACAGATATTTCAGCAACAAAAAGCTAAAACATATATTTTAAAATTAATAAAGGAAAACTTACCAGTTGTATACGTGGCTAGTTCTTCCATACTCTGGGTGAAAAAATAATCAAATATCGCAAACAATTAAGTTGGTATCTGGATATTTATTACACAATACTTTCATGGATCATTTTAGTGTGCCGCTGCCAAGCAACTCAGCAAACAAAATCAAAAAGAAGCATCAATATCACCTTGCAGTTGTTTCTCAATGAATGCTTTTCCAATCTCAATGAACAAAGAATCAGTTGCATCAAGAAGATAGGTGCAGCACCATTTGAGGTCATTCTTAACAGAAAACCTAGAGCAGGGTGAAAAAAGGATCAATAAAGTCTGTTTGGCGGGTGCTTAGGGATGTAGATATGACAGGAAATTGGATAAATTACAGGCTACAATGTTGTTTTTTAAATGGTTTGTTCATGAGCTCCAGGGCCATGATATCTCTGTTATCACCTCAGGGTTCAGCCATTACGAAAGTTCTGGGTTTAATGTTCTAGATTAAGTTGCACATGTATATGTGATTGTGTTCTACACAACATTATTCCCTGTTTTTCTTCAGCTTTTTTTCAGAGATTGGTGGGGTTCAGTTACACATTAATTAGGCACTTTGCATCAACTAGGTTTGCTATACAAGTTTAGGATGTCCACAATATTGGGTAAAGAAAAATCAAAGGCTGCTAGTGCTAGGAGTTAATACATTCATGATGATCTCAGTGATGGGTACTGCATGTTGAAGCCATAAACATCTTTGTTATTAGCATTACTGGCCTAGGAAAGTTGTCTATTTTTGAGGGTGTAAGATTACACTATTACATTTTGTAGGAGGTTGAAGATTGCACAGGTTCTCAACATGCAAGTTACTCATCCAAGCCATCTTGCATAACTGATTTTTATTTTTCTCAGAAAAAGACCTTTTCTTCTTGAAGAAATAAATTATAGCTGAATTTTCAAAACAGTCAGTTAATTTCTTAAACCAGTGTTATTGATTAATAAATAGAATAGTCACATTCAAGTTCAAGTCAACATGTACATAATTGTACTCACCAATTTCCCAGGCGTGTTATTTTTGCGGAAGGAAATATATTTTTCAGCGCAGCAGGGACATTTCCAGAAAATGCTGGCAGGACTGAAAGGCAATTATTCAATATTTAGAAGTTTTACTTCCAGAGATGAACTTAAACCAAAAGAATATTATTATTATTTATCTTAGGAATATTTTGTAGTCTGCATAAAGATGGACAGTAATTTATGGCTCTTAGGTAGAAGAGTTAGTAATGATAATAATGCTGTAATAGTTACCTGGTGTCATTCCAAGCTCATACATTCTGGCAAGAATTTTCTTCTGTAAGATTAATTGCTGATCAAACCAGCTCTGTGGTAGTGGTCCACCCCATCTGGAATTGCATTATCATTCAAAATAGATTACACATTCTCTAAAACTATACATCCATGATCCAGTAAAAATGACAATGAAATCCAACGCATACAGAAAGAGGTTTAGTTTAACTGAAAGCATCAAACTTGACAATTTAGCAAGAAACTTAAAGGTCTTAAGCAATATACAAATGCATATTCTAGTTTCCACCCAACTTAATTGAATATTTAAATTTCACATGTCAAATTTGAGCTAAAATCATGTGAATTACTAAAGTGAACAAGAAGCCTATGAATTCTACCACTTACCCATGTAAATTACCCATGCGTGACCACGCAAGAAATGCGGGGCCGCCAAAGAAGTCATCCAAATCAGACATGCTCATGTTAAATTTCTCCTGGAGGATGAACATAAAGACAGCTATCTAAGCAATACTTCATGGAGCAGAATCAAGCTGTACAATACCCAATATTACTGAGATACAGGTATGATAATTTGAATAAAAAAGCCAATTCCAGAATCAATGTCCTGAAGCAAGCTGTCCAACATCTTTTCATCATTTGCATAAAATGGTCAAGAAATCTGATATCAAGTTGGATGAAAAAGCTTATTAATTAGTTCTTTCTTGTGACACTAAACCAATTTAGTCAATAGAAATGACTAAATCGATAGACATTTTAAAATATGGTGATTTCCTTTTTCCAATTATACCAACCCCAAAGCCTTCACACGCTGTTTGATTTGAGGGATGGGAAGGGAAGGGGAGGGACTTTTTAAAAAAAATATTTGTGTTTGGTTCAAATGTTTTGGGGATGAGGGGAGCAAAATCCCTCCACATCCAATTGTAGCTCAAGGAATTTGAAAGGGATGGAAGATATTAGTTTTTTTTTTTTTTTAAATCGGAAAAAGTTAGTTGTTAATCGTTAGAATTTTTTTAGTTGAGGGATTCAAACCATCGAGCTTTCCCTCCTCCCATCTTTCACAGACACCCTTCCCAACCACATTCAATTCCTATGGATAAAAAAAAAAATGCACTCAAACATAATTCCTTGACTTGAAAATCAATTTTGCAACATCTCACTCAAAATGCCAAATCCACACCAAGAATTGTTCTGAACGCAAATTGGTAAGAAAAACACCTGGAAGACTTTGTGCCAGATAGCCTCTTGTCCTGTAAACGCAAGTGGCAAGTTAACACCGTGCAGAGCCATCCAGTCAATTTCCTTTTCCCATCTTTCCCAGTCCCACCAAGCGAACGAATCTTCCAATACCACATAATAAACCAAAAATGAGACCATTATACGAAAACCAAAACGTAACAAAGTCTCGTGACGTCAATTTCCACATGACACGAAAAAAGTAGTAGCAGCTTACAGCTAGAGGTAACAGCATTTTGGTAATAGTTCCAAGGAACAGGCCTCTGAACAGAGACCCCGTCGTGGTGAACACGCGGGAGAAACCCTGCATTTGGCACGGAAAATAGTTGGGACCCACCGGTTTTGTCCCATGATATGTGGGAACCGCACCAGTGCTTCAGGTACCAGTGAAGACCAGCTACTATGTCCACTCCAGTTGTGCCTTCAATCCTTTTTCCGGATTCAAAATTATCATATATACAAAACTTTTCAAATACATAGACATATAGTTTTTACAACAGAATATAGACATGTGTTTAAAAGTTGAGTTTAATAAATTGAAGTTACACTCGTCAATTTTTCTAAGAAATTCACAAGAAACTTACAGGATTTGAGGATCCCCCAGTTTTGTATAAGAAGGATGGTTTTTTATCACGAAGCCATATTCACCACCGCATTGCTTCTGTCATCCGTAAAACAGTAAAAAAAAAAAAAAAAAAAACAGTAAATAGTTGGGTTAGGTGAATAATTAAATTAATCAAGGGCAAGAATAAACAATAAAAGCGTAATAGAATAGAAATGCATGCCTTGGAGACGATGCGTAAGTGGAATGAGGAGGAGTGAGAAGGCAGCAAGCGGAGGAGGACGCCACGAGCGGCCTCCTCCTGGACGGAGGGTGGAGCCCTCTCACGGTCTTGAATCTCAATAAGGCGGGAAATAGCGTCGACGCCGGAGGTGGCGGCGGTGGAAGAATTGATGGAAATGATGACGACGAGAAAAATGGTGACAATTGGAAGCTTCATGGTGCGTTGTGGAATTCGTAAGTGACAACAGAGAAAGAGAAAGAAGAATAAAACGAAAGGAGTTTCATCGGTAAGAGACAAGTTTTTAGTTTTATGATAAAAATAATAATAATAACGGCCGGCCTAGAGAAAGGAAGCTCTTGTTTTGCCGCCAAAGTTAGTCTTTTTTTTTTTTAACTAAGAAACATGTATTCTTTAACAACGTTTCTTCAGTTTCTTTAGAATTTTATACCAAAATGATGAGTTTGTCGTGTGGGTATTTATTTTTTAGAAAAAACACGTACAAGTATTACTTGTTTATATATATTTTTATCTCACTCACCAGAATCATTTCTATAGTAGTTGAGAATTCAACTAGGGAAGTTTTAATAAGAAAGGGTGCAGTTGAGATAGTTGAGTAGAGAATGTAAATATTGTAAACTTCTTGCATATGTCTTCAATTCCTACTGATTAGACAAAAAATTAATTGTATATTTAAGAATTTAAAGACTATTCTTCAGCAATATAAAATAATTTTACATAACGTACGTTTCATCTTAAGTGTATGTGCTTTTAATTCGTAAAAAAGTGTGTAAATTTCTTAAAGAAATTTTTACCAACTAAACTGATTTTAACTATTTTTATAATCATAATTTTAAGATTTGGAATAGTTTTTTAAATATGATTGCTGGGATTCGGAATTGCCCATAAACATAATTTTGGAGTATGAAATGCTTATCACATATGATGCAAGGGTGGATCCACTCAAAAGGGTGTGGAGCAATTGCTCCCAGGAGATTTTTTTTCTTTGTTTAAATATGTTCATTAAAAAAATTGTCCCCCATGAACAAGTAAGTATTGTCCCATAAAAAAAATAAGATGAAAAGAAGATATAAAAAAGAGAATAAATTGGTGTACTAATTTTTCTTATTAATTTACCTTTCTATTGTTTTCATGAAATTATGAATTTTATAAAAAATTTATATAAAAAAACCTAATGTTATATAACATCTCCTCGTAAATCCAATAAAATGAGACAAGCTAATTGTCTTGCCCCAGTTAAACAATCAATTATTTCATGTTTATATGATTAAAAATATTGACAAAAAAATAAATAAGGAATTAAACTTTAATAAAAAAATTTAAAGAAACTAAAATTAAAAATTTGAAAAGTTGAAGCTTAATTAACCGTAAAAAATAGTTTTAGATTTATCACTAATGCTCTTCAAGAATAATAATTTTTGTTTGAGTATGATAGTTAAATACGCTTGAGTATTACGGTTAAATATTTTTTAGTTACTAAATTTTTAATATGTTTAGTTGCTGAACAAAATTTTTATTAGTTTTAGTTTTTAAACTTTTTAGTATCTTGTTTTTAATACTTAAACAAAATTTTAATAAATCTTAATCTTCAAACATTGTCATGTTAATGTTTTAGTTCATAAACAATTTTTATGTTATTATTAGTTGGGATTTTAAAAAATTTGAAACATTTTTTTTAATAACTATTTGGTGGTATTCAATCAAAAAAATTTAAATAGCGAAGAAAGTATTGAGTTATTCAAATCAGGACAACAAAAAAATCATAAAATTCCTGTTATATTTAATTTTATATTTTTGAAAGACGTTATGAGATATTTAATACTATATAGATTTGGTTGGATGGTTTAATATAATAGATTTTAAATTTTTTAAGATTTTTTTAATAAAAAGTATAAAATATTTCAATTATCTAATAATCTTTTCAATCTTTGAGATCAATAAATTATGATATATAAATTTTTTATCTAATAATCTCCGGTTAAATATATTATAATTATTGTCATTACTATTATATGTTATTATTATAATAATCATAATTATTATTATTTTTTTCACTATTATATATTATTATCACAATAATAATAAGGTAATAAAAGTAATGATATAAATAATAATAACAGTGATATAAATTTTATAATTTAATTTTAATTTTATTATAATTTATTTTTAATTATAATTTAAAAGTTGTTATTAAATATTTTTTATAAATTCATAAAATTCTTTCAAATCTTCTAAATTCCTTTCATATAAATTCAATAAAATTTAAATTACAGAATTTTATATATAATTATATTCATAAAATTGTTATATTCTTATAATATTTTTTAAAAAATTCACATGATTTTTTAAATTAAAATAATCTCTTGAAATTTTAATTAAATCTTGAATATTTTTTATAATTATGATTAAAAATATTAAATAACACATCTTCAATACAAGGCTAGTTAAAAATTTACTGAAGAACTAAAAATATAATCTTAGCATATTTAACTCAGATAAATATTATAACTTGAATGACAATTTTTTAATATTTAGTTTAGATACATATCTAAATCTTGATTTCCAGATTATGGATTAACTTTTCCAAAGTTATTTTCTCACTTTTTTTTCTTTATACCTTTTCAAAACAAATAGTTTGTCTTTTTCTTTTTCTCCTATATTCGAAGCACTGTGATATACAATAGTAAAACAAATAAATAGATTATGTTGAGTTTCAATTTGGAGTTATTTGAGAGTGGTTGATTAGTCCAAATCATAATTTTATCTTATTAACCTTATTGCAATATAGACTAAAAGAAAATACAGGCACTATTAAAAATTATCCAGTTTTGTCTATGACGTAGACCATAATTATTGTTTTTTAAATTGTCATTCATATACCTACTCCCAATCATTACCATCTGTTAGCTTACACCACAAAAATTAGTGTTTAATTTTAAAGTCTCAAATAAATAAATAAATAAAGATTTTAAGACCTTTGCCTCATTCAAATACAAAGAAAGAGATATTACTCTTAATCATTAATAAAGTTACAAAATATGTTAAAATGCAAAACAATATATAGTTGCACAAAAAATAAAACATATTAAATAATAAGTATAAAACAATGTAGTTGATTCACCAATGGTTCCAGGAAGTTGAGATGCTTGCGTTTTGTAACTCTTTCAAAATCTTGGGATCTATTGTATTTGGGTTGGTCTTTTAATAAATTTTTGGTTTACCCAAGAAAAGGTTTTTATCAATTTTTGGTCCTACATTTTGGTTCCGAACATGGGACAGTATAACTTTTGACCTTATAAGTTATAATGTTTTGGTACCTAGGTCCTAGATCTCTTTCACCGGCCCAACCAGATACTTATGGTAATGTATCAGTGTTCGCCCCATTTAATCGCCATCGGAACCATAGAGGCCTTATCCAGGTTCATTTCTTTTTTCTCAGTTGATAAGCTCTAATTATATTATAGGAATTATAAAGTAAAGGTTTTCTTTCATACTTATAATCATTATCTCAATTTTTTTTATTTTAAAATTTTTTCAATTCCATAGACTTACTATACTTATTTGAATAAATTTGTTCATGATTCCCGTTTGTTAATACATAAAGTCTAATAAGTATTTCCAAGTTTGTATGGAAATTGGATTCTTAATAGTAGGTGATAAAAGATTTGTATGCACCACTGCATAAATGGACAAGAGGTTCAAATGCGCTATTATAAAAATGGGCAAGACGAGATTGTTTTGCCATATAACAACAGTTAAATGTATCGTAGTTATTTTCACAAAAATTAATGACGGTTATAATCGACATTAATTTTCACAAAATGAAGACGGTAACTTTATGTTAATTTCATATAAACAACAACGATTCATAAATAATCATTATCTTATCTTATGTGACATTAACAATAGATATAATGATACAACCATGCATCATGAAAAACTTGAAGTGGCCATGGTTGTCTGTTTTAATGAAAATGACATCATAAATAATTATCATCATTTATAACTTAATGAAAATTTTGATGATATAATTTACTGTGAGATATTATGTGTTAGCTCGATTAAATTTTATCTCTTTAAATTAAGGATTACAAATGAAGATATTTTTTCATGACACTAATTAGACTATTGTGATCTTGATCATATGTATGTTTCTGAAATATTGAAACAAAGACCCTTTAACTATTTTGTTTTATCTCTTAATGATGTTTGAGTTTAGAACATTGCATTAAAAATAAATATTTTCTAGATTCTAAATTGAAATTTTGAATTGATTATAATAATCTATTCCTTATTCTCTTATTTTGGATAAATTATTTTTTTAATGGAATAACAATGAGAAGTTGACTTTCAACAACTATATATAAAGCAATAAGAACATTTTTATTTTCACAGTTTCTACAACCTACTTGAGGTAAGGGAAATTTTATTCCTTACATAAAAACTTTGTGGTTTACATAAATTTTTGTTATGTCGAATGTGATTTTCGAGCTATTGAAAATATTATTTTTGTGTCATCTTCAATTGATGAGATATGTTTGAGTGTTATATTATGATTAGAAAATTATGAAATTAATTTATATAATTTGTGAATAATTCTAAAATTTTTTGAAATTATTGTGGAATTTTTCTAATGGTTGCTTTTTGTACAATATTTTTATGTTAAGATATTCAAATTATAGAAAAAATTTTATCTGCTTTTCGAAAAAACTCAAACATCTGTCCAAAAAATTTCTAAGTTTTATGTACTATTTCTAGGTCGAAACTCTCCCATAATCTAACTTCTTGATCATCAAAAGCTAATATTTATTGTAAAATTTTTTGAAATTATTGTGGAATTTTTCTAATGGTTGCTTTTTGTACAATATTTTTATGTTAAGATATTCAAATTATAGAAAAAACTTTATCTGCTTTTCAAGAAAACTCAAACATCTGTCTAAAAAATTTCTAAGTTTTATGTACTATTTCTAGGTTGAAACTCTCCCATAATCTAACTTCTTGATCATCAAAAGCTAATATTTATTGTAAAAATGTATTTTTGCAAAAGCTTATAGGAACTCTAACTATAATTTTATATAATATTTTATGATGACAATCAAAAGATATTTTACATCAATTAAAAATTATTTTGAACATAAACTTTTAACGGGCGTGAAAAATTGAACCGACTGAAAACTAATGTCATTTATGATAATAAAATAAATAACAATATAAATGACAAGACACAAATACTAAGTACCTTTTAATGGATAATGGCTTGTCATATGTAAGCCAACACTTTCAAATTTCGTATACCAACCCAGCATAACCCTTGTTCCCCATTCACCGCGTATCACGTTCATTTTTTAAATATCATAAACAAAATCTTTTTTAACAGAAAATTACAAGTAAAGTTTTATATTTTGAAAGAAAATTATAAGTAAATTTTTTTTATTGCTATATTTTATCTTTATTTTTATATATTTGAATTTACTTACCAAACTTTATAATTTACTTTCTGATTAAGGATCCTAGATAGATACGTTGTTGATGGAAACTGTGAAAGTAGGTAGATGGAACAGAAATTTGAACACACTAAAAGAACAGAAAATGGTTATGCACTCAATGATTCTATGTACTCAAGTTAGAACACACCATGTGACCTTGGACAAGTAAAACCACAGTGAAATAAAACTGCCAAAGTGAAACCATAGGTAATACTTACTAACTATATATATACCACAAAACACGCACCATCTTTCTCGTGACCAACTTTATGGTTCAACATTTCCCAAAGACACAAAGCGATTATCAAGTACTTCCTGCCATTCACAAGATCACACATGACACAAGACAGACCCTTTCTCTGTTTGTTCACCAAGACAAAACTATAAAGAAAGATAACATAGTAAATTTAGTCACTTCAATTTACATTCCAAGTTAAATTCCAACAATAACACATTAAAATCAATCTCAAAATTATTACAGGTCTACGATGATCCTATCTTCCTTTTTCATTTGTGGGACCAACCACAGGCAATAGAGAAGTATGGGTTCTTACAAGTGGCAAAAATTTTGACCTACTTTTTTTTTTGGGGGTTAGTGGCATAAATGTAACCCTACCTTTGCCAGATGTGTTCTTAATGGTTGCAACATACCCCATTGCTCTTGGTGTTGTTTGGTAGTATGGAAAGGTAGGGAATAACTTTATTGAAGATGAATCTACTATATCTCCATTCGTTTATATATGTATATAATAGTTTCCATTCCTTGAATGGGAAACGGTCCCCAAAGTACCACTAAGCTACTTTTTTATATATATAGGTAAAGGTTTTGTTTGGGTCTCATCATATTGTGGAAGGTAAGGTAGTCTTTGTCTATTGTTGCTAAAGAATGGGCTTGTCTAGAATCTAGCCGAGGACTACAAAATGTTCATATATTTATGGTATTTGATAATGAAATACATATAATGTTAGCCAAATTTATAATTATTGTACCATTGATGGCAAGTATTTAAGCATATTTCGGCATCCAATATAGTTAAGAGAGTATCTTAAAATAACAACACATATTAAATTTTATATGGTCACACACATTCAAGCACCTATAATTAAGCGGGAGTTGCTTTAATGCCTTTAGAAATTCAAGAGTATCTTTAGTAGGATGAAAAACAAATAGTTGTGAGTAATAGGATAGATGAAAATAAGGAAGTGAGTAATAGTGTTGTTAATGAAAAAAGGGTGAGAAATAAATTACTGGATCAAGAAGCGTCTGGTTTAAGAAAATTAAAAAAAAAAATAGGAAAAAGAGAAATAGAAAAAAAAAAGTAGAAAAAATTCTTTATAGGTTTTTAAAAAATGAGATGGACAGTGAGTAATATATGACTTAGTTTTAAGAATGAGATTAGGTTTTAATTAAATGTATACTTTTAATTTTATTTAAATTATTTAACTTTTAAAATAATTAATTTATATTTCTAATTATGATAATAATAAAATAGATGAAAAAAGTATGAACGCAGTGGAGTATAATATTTAAATAAATTAAGAATTTAACATATTTAGATAAATCTTAAATACTCGTAATGATTTAAATCTTTCAAAAATTCTGAAATAATAGAGCTAAGACTGTTAGTCCGAAATCTTTGCAAATATGCAAGATCTAGCACAGCATTAGAATATTTATACGTATATCACGCGTATAATGTACCTTTGAATCTTTCAATTCCCTTTGACTAACAAATTGTATGCAAATGTCTTCATGTGTCCTCCAAATTTAGGAAATTAATTAAGAATCAATTATTTAACATCAACAAAAGATCATTTATGTTTAGTTACTCCGCAAACATTTTTTATCAACAAAGTTAATAAATACTTTACACTTATAATAAGGTATCCAGAAATACATCAAGAAAAGTCACAAGTTGAATATCTTTTAATAAAAAATGGAAAAGGTACGAATTAGTTTGGAAAAAAAAATCACAGGTGATCTGAGAAATGAAGCATAAATTGAAATTGTTGGTGTTTATTTCACTATATGTAATTGATTGTCAGGAATATTATTTTTCAAGGACATCCTCAATAATGATAAAAAAAAAAAAACATATTTCACTAAGATGGGCATTTCTTTTAGTATTTTTTTTTTAAATTCAAATTTTGAAAGAAAAATAAAAGTGATGAAAATTATTAGCTGAATTATATATGTTGTTATATTCCCACCCAATCATGAAAATGAAAGGCAAGCAAAATATAGGAAGATGACTCATTAGATAAGCGCGCCCCTACATTTTTACATCTCACAATGCTATATCCGACGTTCATGTTGCTGTAGAAATAATTTTATTTTCAGTAAAAAAAAAAAGAAATAATTTTATTTTAAAATCTAAAATTAATAAACATATTCTATAAACCAGAATATAAAATATTTTTTTTCTTCATAAAAGTCGAACACCATTAGAACATTGACAGAATATAGAAAATCTAAAGATATATGTTTTGTACAGGAAAGGAAAAAATGGAAGGAAACAAGAAAAGAAAATTAGATTGTTTGGTAGCTAGGAAATAAAATAAAAGAAAAGAAAGATTAAGAAAAAAATTCCTCTTGTTTAATTGTGCACAGGCTAAATATTGAAAAGAATAAAATGAGTGAAAATAACATAATATACAAAATAAAAATAAGTTCTTATATAAAAAAAGAGTAAATATTAGCATCATTTTTTAATTTGGTCCTTTCATTTTTCTCTCTAACTTGGGAAGGAATACTTTTCTACGTGATAATGTAAATGCAATTTTTTTTCGTCTATAATTATTTTTCTCTTTTTTGAGTGACTATATTATAAGTGCAAAGTACAATAATACTGTAAACAAATATTTTTTGCCTAAAAATTTGATTACTCCGTTCTTAAAATATGGAATCTCTTCCTCCCAACCATGTGTTTATTGACATATATGGAAAATTTGAACTAAATCTCTCTCAGCCTGTTCTAGAGTTTGCAATTATGTCGTTAAGATCTCTCTAATTGTATCTGGGGAAAGGACATACCTTATCTTCTCAAACACAAGGGAAAAAATGTTGTTACCACAAATGGGCCAACCTTGGTTAGAGAAAAGTTAATCATATCATGGCTCACAGCCAACATTTGACTTCAAATTTATTGGAATGACTAGCATTATATGGAGAATGATCTAATGTTTGGTAACGATGAATTCATTTAGAGTTAGGTTCAACTAAAGCATCATGTTCATTTTTTTATGGTCCATCTCCTCTCCCCATTGTCGTTTGTCTCAAGCACGCTGGCATAACAAATCTCTATAAGATGCCCTACATTGGCAATTCAAGTATTCATGATACATGATGTATGTAATAAATTGTGGTAAATAATCACTCTAACAAGTTCCTTAGGAGTTAGCATTGGCATATGAATGATAGGGCTGAACAGATTGAGATGTATAAATGATTTGGACAAGTCAAAATCAATATTATGAGATTTCAATTTTGGAACTATTCCAATAGGAACCTCAGTGACATGGTGATGGAAATTCTTTGGAGGCCGGTGCAAAAGAGTGTAGATTAATTAACATTCACCTCAGAATAAGGAGGACTAGCTAGGGTGAATAGATACAGGTCAACTCGAGATTAAAATAACTAAAGTTTAAATTCTAAGTTCATGAATAAAAAAATATTTTCTAACAATTTTTATTAAGTAAAAAGATTTTATATTCGTTAAGAAATACTTATTATATATGGGACATTTTTATTTAAAATCAAGTGGGTGAAAGACATGGGGCAAGAAAACTCAACAAATAGCTTAATGGGGTCCACAGCATCCTATCACTAAGAGGTACCTGTAAGTTATTAGGACACCTGATAGTACGTTAGTGTTTCGCATTCGTAAAGAGTGAGCATGAAGTCTCAAGTTGGAATGCTTTAGAATTTAGATGAACACAAATAGTGTGTGGATGCTTCTTTTTCTTTTCTGCAATGATAATTGTACACTCACTCCATTTGTAGTGAAAAAAAATGAGAGATTAAATTATAAAAAGAAATAATAAAAGAAGAGAAAAATAATTCATGTATAAAGAACAAGATAAAAAGTAAAGAAATAAAAATAATAATTAAACTGAAGATAGGATGAAAGTAATTAAAAATTTATGTATAATAAATATTTTTTTTCATCATGGTCTTGGCAAATCGTTAATGCTTATGAACCAATGGTTATTAGTCCTTCTAACGTGGTGCAACTATACCAATACAACGGCCACGTTTTTCTACTCGAGATGAGGATCTAAATTTATATCTAGATATATATCAAATTAGGAATGGAGATTAGTATATATTATCTTGAATGATCTTCTTTGAGATTTTTCCTACGAAGGAATAGGGAAAAAAGTGATCAGTTTGGAAATAGATGAGATTGATCAACTCACCACCTTATCAAAGTTACAAATTTAATATTTAACATGGGATATATTATGTGGGTAGATGTGATTAGGTACAATGTTTAATAGGTTATGTTTAAATTTTTATTTTGTTGGTTTGAATCTAACCTATAGTATTTTTTTTTCAGTCTAATTTAGTATGTGATTTGATAAGTTAGTCTGTAATTTATAATGAAAAAATGTTATAATATAGTAATTAATGATTTTTTATTTAAATTTTAATACGCATATTTGAATTCTATTTTTAATGTTATATTATAAATATTAAATTATGAGATTATTCTCGTCCCTAATGTTATATTATAAATATTAAATTATAATAATATTTTTATATTTTTATTTTTGAAATACACAAATTCACTTGAGTGTACTAATGATAGAGTACTTAAAACAAACAAAGAAAATAGGATATTATCACATTACGATATATAATGTTGTTGCTTATTGATAAGTCAATATTTTGATTACTTTCTCTACATTATTTATATCCTAAAATAGCATTATTAGTGGTCAATTAGTATGATTTAATGTATTTATGAGTTTATACTCATTTTGGCTTTAAATGATAAATTTGGTCTAATTCGTTATTTTTATCCAGATTTGACAAGGTTTACAAAACTGAGCATAACTTTCACTACAGACCTCTGATTTAGCTGAATTTTATGTCAAATTAAAGAGGACTCAAAGATCTACAACTTCTATGAAGACATAAAATTCCCAGTCGGAGTGCATCTAGTGTGAAAATGTCTTTGAATGCAGCATATGAACTGTTCTGAAAATTCCAGCATTTAAGGATTTGACTAGTCTCGGTAAAATAGGCATAACTCCCTCCACAGATGTCCAATTGATGAGCGATTAATTGCCTCTTAAAGAAGAGAGATAGATCTACAAAAGTTGTGAAGGCATGAAGATCCAATTCGGATTGCATCTGGGGTGAATTTAGCCTTGCACGTAAACCATGGTTCCAGTAACAGAATTCCAGCGAAATTGGACTGAATTTAGATGCATTTAATTGATCACTTTGTAATGCCTACATAAGGATTTGAGCCCTGGACCTTACACTCTATTTTAACACGTGAAAGGTGGCTGCCAAAGTGAAGAGAAAGTGAGAGGCAAGCTGGAGCACATTGGACAATTGGTGGGGTACATTCCAAAGACTTGGTGGGGGGACATTCCGTTTTAGGGAGAAACTTTGGGCTGATTTTAGGGCTTTTTCTCCCCACCTTCTCTTGTCATATTGACTTATTATGTAGTGTGTGGGGCATGTCCAGCTATGAGGGATTGGTAGTGAGAGTTTTCCTGGGAATTCAGATTGTAATTTTCGTTGGAGAGGAGACTTGGTTCTTGTATGAAAATCTGTTTTTATTCAATCTGTTTTCTCTGCATTTTTCCAATCTGCACTTTGTTCTATTTTTCTAGCTTTCAATTTTCGTTTATAATCATCTCACCTTGATCTTAACTTGCTATAATTTCAATTTCTTGCTTGCAATTTCGTTTTTAAATAAGATGGAAGGTTAAATATCAAAAGGTTAATCTCTTGATTAAGGATTGTAATGATGCTTTGAGATTACGTATAACTTAGTTTCATTGTAATTGTTGATTGTTCTTTATCATTCATGCTAGTTCTTTATGATTTGGTTTATGCTTAATATTCCAGATTTGGTAACAACTTATACCTTGGTTTCATGCTTAATGAAGTGAAGTATAAGTTGTTATAACTAGAATGAATGATGTATGTGTTTGCTTAATTCACATAAGGAAAACCATAATTAATTTTCGCTTAGTTGATTGATTTTGGTTTGATTAAGAACATCAGTAATTTGAGCATGATTTTCTATTATCAAGGATAAGTAAATTGCAATCCAATCAAGAGGTTAACCTATTTTTATCAATTGAACTTGTTTAGTAACTGTTTTGACAAATTCTCGTTTTGAACTATCCAACCAAACCCCCCCTACTTTTGTTCTACACTTGATAGAAATTTGAATGATGGTCCTTGAGAGAGACGATCTAGGAGTCACTTCCTAGTACTACATACTAAATTGTATTAATTTGTGCGAGTGCGACCTCGTATCAAATTTTGGCGCCGTTGCCGGGATCATCGGTTTCTATCAAGTTCTTGTGAAGTATGTTTGTGCTTTCTTAATTTGTTTAATTTTTGTTTTCTCGTGGTTGTTGTTCATGTAGCAGAGTAGCAAGTGAAGTGGAGCACTGGAAACTCAATTTAGAGCACTAGAATGGTAACTCCAATTACAGGGACTAACATAAGTGAGAGTTCGCCCCGGCGCATTGGAGAAGAAGGCAAAGATCGATTTTACGCCCGGCCTATTGCCTGGCATACTTTTGCGCCGACCTTTGCGCCCTGGCATACTTTTCCAGGGAGTTGGCATACTTTTGCGCCACCTTTGCGCCCGGCGTACTTTTGCGCCACTGCCCGCAAGTGAAAAGTACGCCCGCGTACTTTTCCAGGAGTTGGCATGTTTTGCGCCCGACCTTTGCGCCCGGCATACTTTACGCCACTTTGAAGCTCAAATGCGCCCTGGCCTACTTTTGCAGCTGTGGTTGCTCACTTTGAATCTGCATTTGTTAGGACCATCTGTGCTGCATAAGGTGCTGTTTTAAGTGTTGCTCTGCATCAACTGCATCTGTCATGTACTGCAATCTGCTGTCATCTGAAACCTTACTGCATGTTGTTTGCATTTTGTTGCACATACTAGTTGCTATCATGCATTTTCGGTTTTGCCATTATCTCATCTGCCTGAATCTGCATCTTCGCTTGTATATTAGTGCATTCTATTTCTGCATATTAGTGTAGTTAATTTAGGTTGTTGTGTTGTTAATTTTGCTGCACTACACCTCAATTCGTTGCACTTAATTTGCTAGTATAAGGCAATCTGTTGTTGCATAGGTGCTAATTTGGTGTTCAATAAAATCAATCTGTTGTGCAACTGTTACTGCACTTTGTTGTTAGTGATTTCTGCATGCTTCATCATTGCTGAATGTATTTGGGATAGTTGAACATGAATTACATAGGCTGCAATGAAGTTTTCTAGAAAATCAGATTCAGAACATGCACCAGAAACTGATTATGCAGGAACTTGTATCAGTAAATAGTAAATAGTAAATAGTGAATAGTAATTAGTGAATAGTAAAACAGTAATTAACTGTGAGCATTTTCTTATTAACTGTGATTTTTGGTTTTGCTTAGTGTGAACCACATGGTATGTTGTGTTTAGTGCATGACTAGAGGTAATCCAGGTGTTTTACAACCTTTTGACCCTGAGATAGATAGGACCTTTCATGAACTAGATAGGCAATTTAGGAATTTGTCTTTAGAGCCTGTACCGTTAGATATTGTTAGTTTGACTGATAGTGATCATTCCCCATCTGCAGCAACCAATTCTAATTTGGTTCATACAGATTCTTTTGGTAATTATACTGCTGAGAACATTATGGCTCAACCTAATCCTCGTGAGAGGACTCTTAGAGAGTTGGCTGCACCTGACTTCACCTATGAAAGTCTGTGCATCCAGTATCCTGATGAGGATGTTCCATATGTTCTAAAAACTGGACTCATACATCTCTTGCCCAAGTTCCATGGACTTGCGGGAGAATGTCCTCATAAACATCTAAAGGAGTTCCATATTGTTTGTTCTACAATGAAGCCTCCAGATGTTTTAGAGGACCACATCTTTTTGAAGGCATTCCCTCATTCTCTAGAAGGTGTAGCTAAGGATTGGTTGTACTACCTTGCGCCTAGATCTATTACTGGCTGGGATGACCTTAAGAGGATGTTTCTGGAAAAATTCTTTCCCGCGTCTAGGACCACTGCAATAAGAAAAGATATATCGGGCATTAGACAACTTGGTGGGGAAACACTTGTATGAGTGCGAGAGAGATTCAAGAAACTTTGTGCAAGTTGTCCACATCACCAAATTTCTGAACAACTCCTTCTACAATATTTCTATGAAGGTTTGAATAGTATGGAAAGGAGTATGATAGACGCTGCTAGTGGTGGAGCGCTTGGTGATATGATTTCTGCTTGAAGCGGACTTTTGATTGAGAAAATGGCCTCTAACTCCCAACAGTTCGATCTAGAAATGATGCTATTGTTGTTAGAGGAGTTCATGACATAGTTGCTGGATCTTCTTCGAGACCAAGATAGAGAGCAAGCTTGATGCTCTTGTGAATTTGATGACACAGATGGTCGTCAATCAAAAATCTACATCTGTTGCTAGAGTGTGTGGGGTGTGCACCTCTAATGATCATCATACGATTCATGTCCTTCTTTACATCAATCTGGCTTGGCTCGACTCCCAATCTCCTCAAGCCTATCTTTGCTAACATCTATAATAATAGACCCCAACAAACGAAGAAAATTATGACTTGTCCGAAACGAGATACAATCCGGGTTGGAGAAATCACCCGAATTTGAGATGGTCTAACACTCCACAAGGCGGCAATCAGCACCTCCCTTTCGAGTGCTCGCTAGTCGAATAGGCCTTATGTACCTCCACCTATGCAACGAGCGATATCGGAGGCAATCGAGACATCTGCACCACCACCGCCTCTCAACCTTCTAATTCGAACCTTCACTTGAGGAGTTGGTCGGGCGGATGACTCTTCGAGAATATGCAATTTCACAAAGAGACTAGAGCTTCTATTCAAGAGAATAGAGCCTCTATTCAAAGCTTGACTAATCGGATGGGGCGAGATGGCTACTCGGTTGAATCGAACGCAATCATCCACGAACTCAGACAAATTACCTTCTCAGACAGTGCAGAATCCAAAGAATGTTAGTGCCATCACACTGAGGTCAGGTAAACAGATGAGTGACCCAATATCAGCATCTTCTTCTTCACCTGCACCTATTCCTACACATGTACCTGAACCATCCTCTATTCCTTCTTCAACTCCACATTCTACACCGGTTCCTAGTACTAGTAGTGACTTGCATCACCTCTGTACCTCTTCCATTTCCTCCCGTTGATTCCAAGCAAAAAAGATGGAAGAAGTAGATAAGGAGATCTTGGATACCTTCAGAAGGTAGAGGTGAACATACCTACCTTGATGCTATTAAGCAAATTCCAAGATATGCAAAATTCTTGAAGGAGTTGTGTACACACAAGAGGAGGATGAAGGGTAATGAGCGAATTAGCATGGGCAGAAATGTATCTGCATTAATAGGAAAATCTGTTCCTCATATTCCTGAAAAATGTAAGGACCCAGGTACATTCTGCATACCTTGTGTTATTGGAAATAATAAGTTTGAAAATGCCATGCTTGATTTGGGTGCATCCATTAATGTCATGCCTCTGTCCATTTTTAAATCTTTATCTCTTGGACCTTTGCAACCTACGGGTGTGGTAATACAATTGGCAAATAGAAGTGTTGCCCACCCCACTGGTCTCGTTGAAGATGTCTTAGTTAGGGTTGGAGAGCTTATTTTCCCTGCTGATTTTTATGTCCTTGATATGGAGGAGGGATTCTCCCATGGATCCGTTCCAATTATATTGGGCAGACCATTTTTGAAAACAGCCAGAACTAAGATAGATGTGCATGCAGGTACCTTATCTATGGAGTTTGGTGACAGTGTTATCCATTTTAACATTCTTGATGCCATGAAACATCCACCTGAGGATCATTCTGTTTTTCGTGCTGAGATTATAGATGATATTGTGGATGGGTACTATACTGATTTTAACTCTTTGCATCATATGAAACATTCTTTTGTTTCTGATGTCGAATGTGATGATGTTGAATATGATGATTATACATCTGAATCATGCTCTGAGACTATTTGTGATGAACCTTTAGGTGTTGTACCTCTAGACATTGAATTCTTAAAGTCAGATTGCACTAACCATGTCACAGACAGTACATCTGAATCTGACTTACAAGTTGAGGTACAAGCTTTGTAGAACCTGTTCTTCTTCCTTCTTTGGTTCCTCTTGTTCACCCAACACCCACTTCGAACTTAAACCCCTACCAGAAAACCTCAAGTATGCTTACTTGGAGGATAATGAAAAGTTGCCAGTGATTATTTCCACCTCCCTTGATGCTTTTCAAGAGGAGAAGTTGTTGCAATTGTTAAGAAGACATAAGAAAGCCATCGGTTGGACCTTGGCGGATATTCCTGGTATCAGCCCATCCACATGTATGCATAGAATATTATTGGAGGATGGTGCAAAACCAGTGAGACAGCCACAAAGGAGACTAAACCCGGTGATTTGGGATGTAGTGAAGAAGGAGGTAACCAAGCTTCTACAAAGCGGGATCATCTATCCTATCTCTGACAGTAAGTGGGTTAGTCCAGTCCAAGTAGTCCCTAAGAAGACAGGCCTGTCTGTTGTTAAGAATGAGAGGGACGAGCTTCTCCCAACTAGAATGCAGAATAGTTGGAGGGTATGTATAGATTATCGAAGGCTTAATTTAGCAACAAGGAAAGATCATTTCCCATTGCCTTTCATTGATCAGATGTTGGAACGTCTGGCAGGTAAATCCCATTATTGTTTCCTTGATGGATTTTCTGGTTATTTTCAAGTCCATATTGCTCCTGAGGATCAAGAAAAAACCACATTCACCTGCCCCTTTGGCACTTTTGCCTATAGGAGGATGCCTTTCGGTTTGTGCAATGCCCCTGGTACCTTCCAGCGGTGTATGATGAGTATTTTTAGTGATTTTCTAGAAAATTGCATAGAGGTGTTTATGGATGATTTTACTGTTTATGGATCCTCTTTTGATGCATGCTTAGATAGTTTGGATAAAGTACTTAATAGATGCATTGAAACTAATCTTGTTCTTAATTTTGAGAAATGTCACTTCATGGTAGAACAAGGTATAGTTTTAGGGCATATCATTTCTAGGAAGGGCATAGAGGTAGACCCTGCAAAAATATCAGTTATTTCACAGTTGCCTTACCCCTCTTGCGTGCGAGAGGTTCGATCTTTTCTTGGACATGCGAGTTTCTACAGGCGCTTTATCAAAGACTTCGAAGAAGGCCCTTCCACTATCCAAATTACTTCAAAAGGATGTCGACTTTGATTTTAATGATCAATGCAAAGAGGCTTTTGATCCTCAAGAAAGCACTAACCACCACCCCTATCATCCAAGCACCCGATTGGACAGTTCCTTTCGAGCTTATGTGTGATGCATCAAATTATGCATTAGGAGCTGTCCTTGCACAAAGAGTAGATAAGCTGCCTCGGGTGATATATTATGCTTCCAGGACTTTGGATGCTGCCCAAGCAAATTACACTACTACAGAGAAAGAGCTTCTAGCCATTGTTTTTGCTCTTGATAAGTTTAGATCATATTTGCTTGGTTCTCGTGTTATTGTGTACACCGATCATGCACTCAAATACCTCACAAGAAGGTGAAAGTCAAAGCCTAGGATCGGATGGATGTTATGGCTCCAAGAGTTTGATTTGGATATCCGTGATAGGAGTGGAGCACAGAATCTGGTAGCAGACCATCTAAGCCGGATTGAGAGACCTGAGGGTAAGGATGACAAATTGCCCATCAGAGATAACTTTCCAGATGAAAGTTTATTATCTATATCTGCTTCTTACCCCACCACCCCTTGGTTTGCGAATATTGTTAATTTCTTAGTTGCTTCTGTTTTTCCTCCCTTAGCATCTAGAGCTCAGATTGATAAAATTAAGAGTGATGCTAAGCATTATATTTGGGATGACCCCTATTTATGGAAGTTGTGCAGTGACCAGGTAATTAGGAGATGTATTCCAGATCACGAGATTGATTCGGTCTGCCGGTTTGCCATTCTTCCGCACCGAGGTGGTCATCTCAGGGCATTCAAAGGACAGCTCGCAAGGTGCTAGACCGTGGTTTCCTCTGGCCCACTATCTTCGAGAGATGCATGGAAGATTTGTAGCACTTGTGAGCAATGCCAAAGAGCGAGGAGGATCCCTTACATGGAGACAACAAATGCCTCAACATCCCATGTTGTTCTGTGAGGTATTTGACGTCTGGGGTATAGATTTCATGGGTCCCTTTCCTATTTCTTTTGGTTTTATTTACATTCTCTTAGCTGTGGATTATGTTTCGAAATGGGTGGAAGCCAAAGCCACCAGAACTAATGATGCTCGGGTTGTTGTGGATTTTGTTAGATCTCACCTATTTTGCAGGTTTGGAGTACCCAGAGTCATTATTAGTGATCAAGGCACCCATTTTTGCAACGATCCATGCGAGGCTCGCTTAAGAAGTATGGGGTTGTGCACAAAGTTTCTACACCATACCACCCCCAGGACAAACGGGCGGCGAAATCTCAACGGGAGATCAAGAGAATATTGGAGAAGATTATCCAACCTAATAGGAAGGATTGGAGTCTCGACTGGATGATGCTCTTTGGGCACATAGGATCTACAAAGCACCCATAGGGATGTCTCCTTATCGAGTCGTCTTTGGAAAGGCATGTCATTTACCTGTGGAAATAGAGCACAAAGCATATTGGGCTGTGAAGACCTGTAACTTCTCCATTGATGAGGCCGGAGAGGAGAGGAAGTTGCAATTGAATGAACTGGATGAAATCCGTCTGGAAGCATATGAGAATTCTAAGTTTTACAAAGAGAAAACCAAAAAGTTTCATGACAGAACTTGATAGCGAGAAAGGACTTTGTGGTTGGCGAGAGGTTCTTATATAATTCTAGGCTCGGAATCATGGGTGGTAAGTTACGTTCTAAGTGGATTGGACCTTTTGTTGTTACTAATGTTTATCCTTATGGTACGGTTGAGATCAAAAGTGAGTCCACGAGATAAAAGCTTCAAGGTTAATGGGCACAGTGAAGCCATTCCTCGAATCCATCTCTGCTTGAACACAACTTGTGGAGGAGACTTCTTTGCTTGACCTCATTCCTCTGCCATCCTCCACCACCATTGAACGACCAGCGATTTTTTCCGTTCTTAGCGGCTAAGGAGTTTTTCTTTTCTTCTTTCACTCTTTCTGTTTTATTTTAATTAGGATTTCGTATTTGTTTCGTTACACTTGGAGATTTTGTGATTCTGGTCTAACTATTATTATATCTCGCATTATGGTTTATACATTAAAAATTTGAACCGAAATCGAGCTAAGTTAATTTTTGGATTATTTTGTGGTGTTGATAAATTCCTCTCGATGGATTGTGGATTAGTCTCGTATGGATTGGTTGTGTATTATCTTTGATAAGTACTTGACAATTTGAACCTGTGAGTTATTTGAGCCTATTTTGAATGGATTCATCTTTATGCCATTCTCTTTCTTTCATGTGATATATGCCATTGGTGAATGTTGTTTTTCTCGTAACTTGCTTTTATTCTTTTCAAAGCTGCATTTTATCATATAATGCATGATTATGATTGAGACATTCATTTCTATTTTTCCCACTTGACCAGATAGCCTACCTTGCAATTGTATCCCTTGTTAGCCCCTTTGAGCCTGAAACCTTTTCTTTGGTGATGACTGCATTACAAACCCAAGAGTAAAACAATGTTGTCCTAATTTTACAGATATCGATTGAATTGTTTATCTTTTGGTATTGTGAAACAGATAAGTGTGGGGGTATCTGCTCGGGACTTGCGTAAAAATTAAGTGTGGGGGGAGTGGAGTGAATACTTGAATTATATGATTCGGGTCTCGAGTTATGAAGTTTGTATAATTTGGATAAATTTTTAGTAGATTTATTCAAAAAAAAAAAAAAAAAAAAAAAAAAAAAAAAACTGAATAAGTGTGGAAAATATGATTGAATTTGAGACTTTACAGTTTATTATGTAATTCGATATCTTTTGTAATGGCTTTTTGCTCAACATCTCGTGAAATAGTAGTCACCGAACTATATTTATCAAACCTCATCCTTAGCTCCATTACAACCTCTCGAAAGTCCTCTTGAATCATGCATGACTGTGATTGTTAGTGGTAGAGAATTAGAATAATTGCAAGCCTATGATAAAATAATTTTTATTTTAATGGTCTGAGATTAAACACTTACCTGATACACTTGAGATTTTGAGAGATACACTTCTGGTGAGATCAATGCTTATGATTGACATGCATGATTAATTCAATATCTGTTTAATCCTATCTCAAGCGAGGAATTGTTCAACACTATGATATGTAATCTCTAGATTAATTATGCTCTGATTAATGTGTTCAATTTTTATACATTCATGACTGTTTTGGAGAGTATGAAATAGCTTAGACCGGATGATCTTTTATCCAAGTTCATGTTTTCTTAGGATTTAGTTTTGCCCAGAGTGCAAAAGAATAAGTGTGGGGGAATTTGATAAGTCAATATTTTGATTACTTTCTCTACATTATTTATATCCTAAAATAGCATTATTAGTGGTCAATTAGTATGATTTAATGTATTTATGAGTTTATACTCATTTTGGCTTTAAATGATAAATTTGGTCTAATTCGTTATTTTTATCCAGATTTGACAAGGTTTACAAAACTGAGCATAACTTTCACTACAGACCTCTGATTTAGCTGAATTTTATGTCAAATTAAAGAGGACTCAAAGATCTACAACTTCTATGAAGACATAAAATTCCCAGTCGGAGTGCATCTAGTGTGAAAATGTCTTTGAATGCAGCATATGAACTGTTCTGAAAATTCCAGCATTTAAGGATTTGACTAGTCTCGGTAAAATAGGCATAACTCCCTCCACAGATGTCCAATTGATGAGCGATTAATTGCCTCTTAAAGAAGAGAGATAGATCTACAAAAGTTGTGAAGGCATGAAGATCCAATTCGGATTGCATCTGGGGTGAATTTAGCCTTGCACGTAAACCATGGTTCCATAACAGAATTCCAGCGAAATTGGACTGAATTTAGATGCATTTAATTGATCACTTTGTAATGCCTACATAAGGATTTGAGCCCTGGACCTTACACTCTATTTTAACACGTGAAAGGTGGCTGCCAAAGTGAAGAGAAAGTGAGAGGCAAGCTGGAGCACATTGGACAATTGGTGGGGTACATTCCAAAGACTTGGTGGGGGGGACATTCCAGATTTTAGGGAGAAACTTTGGGCTGATTTTAGGGCTTTTTCTCCCCACCTTCTCTTGTCATATTGACTTATTATGTAGTGTGTGGGGCATGTCCAGCTATGAGGGATTGGTAGTGAGAGTTTTCCTGGGAATTCAGATTGTAATTTTCGTTGGAGAGGAGACTTGGTTCTTGTATGAAAATCTGTTTTTTATTCAATCTGTTTTCTCTGCATTTTTCCAATCTGCACTTTGTTCTATTTTTCTAGCTTTCAATTTTCGTTTATAATCATCTCACCTTGATCTTAACTTGCTATAATTTCAATTTCTTGCTTGCAATTTCGTTTTTAAATAAGATGGAAGGTTAAATATCAAAAGGTTAATCTCTTGATTAAGGATTGTAATGATGCTTTGAGATTCTGTATAACTTAGTTTCTGCTGTAATTGTTGATTGTTCTTTATCATTCATGCTAGTTCTTTATGATTTGGTTTATGCTTAATATTCCAGATTTGGTAACAACTTATACCTTGGTTTCATGCTTAATGAAGTGAAGTATAAGTTGTTATAACTAGAATGAATGATGTATGTGTTTGCTTAATTCACATAAGGAAAACCATAATTAATTTTCGCTTAGTTGATTGATTTTGGTTTGATTAAGAACATCAGTAATTTGAGCATGATTTTCTATTATCAAGGATAAGTAAATTGCAATCCAATCAAGAGGTTAACCTATTTTTATCAATTGAACTTGTTTAGTAAATCTGTTTTGACAAATTCTGTTTTGAACTATCCAACCAAACCCCCCCTACTTTTGTTCTACACTTGATAGAAATTTGAATGATGGTCTTTGAGAGAGACGATCTAGGAGTCACTTCCTAGTACTACATACTAAATTGTATTAATTTGTGCGAGTGCGACCTCGTATCACTTATTCTTAAAATTCAATTATTGTCTGAGGGAATTTCCGGTGGAGCGGTGAAATGCGTAGAGATTGGAAAGAACACCAACGACAAAAGCACTCTGCTGGGCCGACACTGTCTCGACTATATCTTTGACACTGTCACATCAGATTGTTATCTTTATGTATTGACATAAAATTGATATATTATTGTTTTTACACATCATCATCTTTGTGTTGCACATCATTGTTTTTGTCTTCATTAAGAAATACGGGAATGTAAACGAGAAATCTCTTACAATATAAATTAAATATTATCATGTGACATTTCATACCTCATTTCATATTTTTATGTATTGATATAATATTGATACATTGTTATTTTCATCCATCATCGTATTTGTGCATCATTATTTTTGTCTTCACTAAAAAACGCAAGGACCTACAAAAACATAGGAACTCATATTGACTAGGATATATAAAAAAAATCTCTTACAATAAAATTTAGATATCATCTAACATTTCATATAGCGTGCTTGTTAATTAATAGCAATTATAAGTTAAATTTTCTTTCAATAGTAATTATGATTACTATATTTAGTAATCTTACATTTTTTTAGTTATAAATATTACGTTGTGTTTCTATTTATATTACTAAAATATACATTATTATATTACTATATCATTTTATTGTCACTTACTTTTCAATTTTATTATTATCTTTGTCTTGATGTATTTTTATTAAATGTCACGTTATATTGTCATCTTTATATATTGATACAATATTAGTATATTGTTGTTTTTACGTATCGTTATCTTTAAATTACATGTAATTATTTTTATCTTCAGAAAGAATGAGAGGACCTAAAAAATTGTAAAAACCCATATAAACGAAATATGATAAAGCTATCTCTTGCAATAAAAATTAGATACTATCACATTTCATGCAATGTGCTTATTAATTAACAATAATTGCAAGAATGAAAGACTTATCTAAATAGATGTAATGAGTTAATTTTTCTTTTAGCACAAATTATAATTACCATATTTAATAATCTTACTGAGAGTTATAAATATTATACTATCTTTTTATTTATATTGCTAAAATATATATTTTTCTTCTTGAAAAAATTTAGTGTGACATTTTACTTTCTTTTATATAACTTTTATTTTAATCTTATGTTGCAAAAGTAATATTATAAAATATCATTTACTCTATTACCCGGACATATACAAGCGTTACATTATCTCCTTCTACGTTTCAATAACTCTCTCATTTATAGAATACGAATGTACTACTCTATAATAGACAGTATAATTTTAAAATTATATATTTTTACAGCATCCTATCATTAAGAAAATGTAATATTAAAATATTTTAATATAGGACAACATAAAAAAACATTTTAATCATGAAATTATTTTAAGTTAAAAAGTTATAGATAGAATAAAATATAAAATATTTATATTTGATAAGAGAGAAAAGTATATATTTAATATAAGTGGAGACATAATAATACTTATGTTTGGTAGGGAGTAACAGTGTATATATAAGGTACTTTCGTAATATTTTCGAATAAAACAAATCGGGTAAACCGACACAAATTAAATTTATGAGAAGAAAGAAGCATGTATCTTAATTAAAATAATATGGGAGGGAAGTGTATACATTAAGATAAAAGAGGATGATGATGTAATAGTTAGTTAGGGGGAAAAGTGTAATTTACTATTTTTAATAACATTTATTTAATAAAAAATGTTACTAAAGATGTAAAATATATTATGTTACCAGTGTTTTTAACACAATTCAGATATAATGTGATAAAACGTTATTAAATTTTATAAATAGCATTTTTATATACTTTTTCAAATTTTTATAAATATTACCAATAATAATAATATATGTAATAGTGTTAATAGATATTTCACAATTCTAATATCATAATTATAATAATAAAAAATATGAATTGCTGAGACAACTGGACTCCACGGGAAAGTCAATATAAAAATAAGAGCAAAGATATGGAATTAATTAAAAAATTAAAAAGCATTAATCTTTTGAGTAAAATTTTTAGGTATGAAGATATGATTTGAAAAACTATCTTACCAGAATAAATCTTAGCCAAAAATGGGTCCCTTGGTCATGAGTTAAAAAAATGAAGCCTAAGGCATCCAGAAACACAGAGGGACTGGAATTGTTCACCACTACTGGTGCAGCCACTAGACCCTAATGCCTTTATGTTGTCTTTTGCACTTTTTACTTCATTCCCCATTGACCCAGCTACCTCATCACTAACTCTAAGTTTTCCTCATAATGCTTAGTCCAAATATATATATGTCCTCTTCCAATTTGTAAAGCCAATTAAGATATTTTCATGGCTGTAAAATTAGCTTTAACACAATCAAATAGTCAGAAATTAAATTTTAATCAATTTATATATAAAAATTTAATTATATTAAAAAATATATTTATTTGTATATTTAAATTTTTTAATAAAATTAATTATCATATCTGATATAGATAATTCTACCAATATCATAATATAAAGATTAACATCAAGGGTATCCGTAAAATCAAAGAATATCTGAACCCATCATGTAAAAGGCAGTGGCAAGTTGCAGATTATATTAATGATTATTTTACCCTGCTTTTAAATGTGAGGAGAACAAAAAAGAAAAGTTAATATTTTATGGAGCTTTGGTAACTTGCTTGTATCCCAAAACATTATTGATGATAAGTCTCAATCAATGACCTAAACCTACAAACTATTTTATATTTTATTTCAATGCATAATCCACACAATATTTTAATGGCCCTGAGATTTATGTTTCTTTTATTCAAAGTGATTGATCCTAGTAATTGTTTACGTGATTGGTCGCTAGCCCTGGCTGCTCCTATTCAACATATTACAGTAATAGCCATCGCAACTATCCAAATCACCATTGATTAGAAGATTGTTTAATACGATTTGTTCCCCAGCCATGGATTTAGGTGCACTTTTAAATTGAAAATTATAACCTTTGAATTGAATCACTTACCCTGATTTTACTTGGGAATCTAGAAGCTAGCTAGAAAAAAATTAATATGGTTTGGTATACATAATTATAAACCTTATCTAATTAGTTAATTCTTACATTTACTTTAAAATAAATGGTGCATTTTCTTACAAGTGGCCTGAATAGATTAGTGGATTTGAGATTTTCCAAGTAGGTGAGCATGAAAGTTGAGCTTAGTGTCTGGTACTGATTTCCGCCAACTCAATTATACACTCTTAGAGGAGCTTAATTTTCTAAAAAGGTTTTTAATAAACAAATAGAATTTTTTAAAATTGATTTTTCATCGATTAATTTATAGAATTTTATTTTTTTAATTTTAGAAGACGCAAGACTTTCAACAAATTAGCTAATAAAAAGTTAATTTTAACATTTAAAAAATAAATTTCATTTTTTTTCTGTTTTTTCCTTCAAGAAATTCTTAGTAGAGAAAAGACACTTAAACTAAGATAGATAAGATAATTGGGAGATAAATTAGATTAAGACTTAATCGCCATCATTATCCTTTTAATTAGGCTGCATAGCTAACAAGTTCAACTATCCTCTCACGTTTCATAATGACCTTAATTAATTCACACGTTCAATCTTGATTCACACCATGCATGTCCCACCCGACACAGGAGCAACATAACTATGGCTGGTATATGCTTCTTCTCCACATATATATAATCCCTGTTTGGTTTCATACATGGAGAGGTCTATCTAACTGAAACATGAGCTAACCTAATTTTAGGTAAATATATAATACAAGTTGAACTAAAGTTTTTAACCAAGGTTTTAAAATCAACTGCCATTTAATTTTAGCTGCAATGTTAAGGTTTATTAAATTTTTATAATCATAATTGACGTCATATAATTGCATTTTTTTTTTAATTTTCTGCAATATTAATCAATGTGATGGAATCACGACTGTTATCAAAATTTAAAATCTTGTTCGCAACTTAAGTTAGAAAATTTTATTTTGCATTTTAAATCTGTAAAAATAACTTTCTTTTACCTCTATTTTAAATTGAGTTTCAAGATAGGTGAAATTCCGTTTACATTAGGACCCAAGGAATATTAAATAAGAGACTTGTCAAGTTTAATTTTTTTTAACGTAAGTTGGAGGCTTCCCAATTGAAAGACAAATGGGTGATGAACCTAACTCAATCCTACAAATTAGCTTGTAAAATGAAGATTGTTCCTTACTTATATACATACATCCAATACCCCCCTCACATCAAGCGTGACAACAGGGCACGATAAATCTCACCTCACAGATACAAAGAATTTCTAGCAAAGGAAAGAATCCCCGATAATGGGGTGCAAAAGGTCTAAGATAGACTCTGATACCATGTTAAAAATGTGGGTGATCGAGTCTAACTCAACCCTATAAACCAGTTTGTAAGGTGAGGACTGCTGCTCACTTATATATATACAACAGACTCTATCTCTAAGCGATACGTGATTTCTAATATTAAGTGTTCATTCGGTTCATTTGTTTAGAGAAGGAAAAATCGTGAAACTAATTAATAAATACAATGAAATGTAAAGAAAGTATTTTCTTCATGTTTGGTGCAACTAAAATAAAAATAGAAACAATTAAATAATTTACATTTTTATTTTTTATCTCATAATAATTATGAAAAATAGAAAGAACTAGTGATGGCAAAATATATTAGTCTATCTAAAATGAGTCGGCTAACTCGGGTTAGGAAAAGTGAGGTAAGGTAGCTTTTCTTTTTCTTTGTAAGTTTCGAGGGTATTCTCATTCATAGGTCCAAGATCTACATCTATGAATCGAAAGGTCTGAATGATCTACTTTGTAATCAGTTATTAGAATCAATAGATTTTCAAATCTTTCATTTAAAAAAATAAAAACCTTACTTATTGGATGACCAAGATACTTCTCAAAAATTAAAATTCTTGATTAATAGAAGAACAATATCACTATTTTTGTTCAATAAAATACTAAAGTGGATGATTGACCATAATAATAAATAGATTGAAAATTCTGATATATGTTAATTAGACCGCTATCCCACCAATTTTTAACTTAAGATTTAAAAGAATGTAAATATAATTTTTATTGAACCTAAAACTAATAAAACATAGATATAAATTTTAAATTTATTGAACCTAAAACTAATAAAACATAGATATAAATTTTAAATTTAAGACGTCGAATCAACCATGTAAGTTACATTTAATCTTAAATAAAAACATAAACCTCCTAATGAATTGTAAATTATATAAACTATCAAATAACTAATATAAGAAATAGCTAAACTAAAAGTTTAAGAACCTTATATGACATAAATAAAATAAAATATAAATCTCCACTTAATAACTTATTTCAATTTATAATAATATAATATATTAATAAACAATAATATATAATTTAATTAATATTTATAAATGATGGATTAATTCACCAAGCCATGGGATTATCTGTTTCATGGCAAGTTAATGTGGCAGACTAAAAACGAGTTTAAAATGATAGCTTACCCTGTTGTCTCTCAGCCAGTTTTACCATCTAAGAGAGAACAAAAGAATGTTAAAGAATATTTAAAATTTAAAACGGATTAAAAACATGCTTAACTTTTTTTTTATTATAATATACATGTATATTACCATTTTTCTCCCCGTCTTTCCTTGTCCACTGTCTACCTATAACTTTTGGTGTATGTCGTGAATATATATAATATTAGCTCGTCATCGCTTTCCGCCATACCATTTTCTTCAATCTCAGTCTCACCATAGACCATAGTATGTGAATCATGGACTACCATCCATCTTATACTGTCTCTTCCTCTTCTCACTCTAACACCCCTTCCACCACCTACCACCACTGCCTCACTACCCTCAAAGGTCACACCTCATACATCTCCTCCCTAACCCTCTCCGGCAAATTCCTCTACACAGGTTCATCCGACCGAGAAATCCGAACTTGGAACCGAACCCCTTTCAACTCTGAACCTGAAAATTCAGCCTCCAACACTGTCCTTGCAGGAAACGGCGCCGTTAAGTCCTTAGTCATCCAATCCAACAAACTCTTCAGCGCCCACCAAGACCATAAAATCCGAGTATGGAAAATTAGCAATGGTAACAGTAGTTACGAAGATAATCACGACCACCATAAATACACACATGTTGCTACACTCCCCACCTTTGGTGACCGTGCTTCGAAGGTATTGATCCCGAAGAACCACATACAAATCCGAAGGCACAAGAAATGCACGTGGGTTCATCACGTGGACACCGTTTCTGGTCTAGCCTTATCCAAAGACGGAACCTTGTTGTATTCCGTTTCATGGGACAGGACAATCAAAATCTGGAGAACCAAAGACTTCACATGTTTGGAGTCAATAACCAACGCACATGAAGATGCCATAAATTCTATTTCAGTTTCTTACGATGGGCACATCTACACAGGATCAGCAGATAAGAAAATCAAAGTGTGGAAGAAATTAGAAGGGGAAAAGAAACACACTTTAATAGACACTTTAGAGAAGCACAAGTCTGGGGTGAATGCTTTGGTTCTGAGTAGCGATGAGACCCTTTTGTATTCTGGTGCGTGTGATAGGTCTATTTTGGTTTGGGAGAGAGAGGAAAGTGGAAAAATGGGGATGGTGGATACTTTGAGGGGACACACTAAGTCTATATTGTGTTTGGCTGTTGTGGCGGATTTGGTGTGCAGTGGCTCTGCGGATAAAACGATTAGGATTTGGAGAAGCGGTGTTGATGCGCAGTATTCTTGTTTGGCTGTTCTGGAAGGACACACGGGTTCGATTAAGTGCTTAACCGCAGCGGTTGACCACTGTAACAATGACTCACAATCTCAAACATCTTTTTTAGTCTATAGTGGCGGTTTAGACTGTGACATTAAGGTTTGGCAGATTTTAGTTCCTGCTATCTAAACTATAGGACCCAGTTTATATATCTTCTTTCTTTTTGACTTTTTACTACTTTAGAGGCAAGACGCTCAGTAATTATTAAATGTTTCGGATAATTATCTTGCTAAATTATCTGAACCATGTCATATGTTAATTGTTTAAAGAGATATTTTATTAATGGCACATATTATAGTTTTTTAATTTCAAAAAGAGTTAATAACATAAATTATATATTGTGTAAGAATTATTAAGAATTTAAATAATTATGAAATATTTAATAATTTCTGTGATCCCGGGACATTATTTTAGCCTTTTATTTTGTTATATTTTTCTTGTTTTGTTTGATTAGAAGTTAGAACTACGATCGATCTCCTCTGCGTACCGGTAATCTCTAACTAGAAATATATTTGTTGTGTTTGGAAACAAATAAATACTGCCAAGTACTTTATTGAGGTGACGAGATTCTTCGTTCACGGCCGACGATAATTTGATCTATAAGAGTAGGAAAGAGTTTTGACTTTGTTAAGCGGCACATTATTAAACTCTGTACCATTAACGTGAATACGATGTTTGATTGATAATAGCGAGGTAATATTTTTTCACCACAATTTTGACTATAAAATTTTCACATTATTTTAATAATTAATTAATTGATTTTAAATGAAAATATTTTACTTTTTAGATAACTTGTGAAGAGATGAATTTTATTATTATTATTGTCTTTATTAATAATAGAATTATTGAAAGTGACGAAGAGTAATATTTTAAGGATATAAAAGAGTTTTACAAATTAAAATCAAACGTAGAATAAGTTTTAATGGTTTAAAAAAAAATACATGATAAATTTAAGTTAAATTCTAATAAAATTATTAATTTTATCAAATCGAAATCGAGATATTTTATAGAAAATAAATATGCCGCACTGTTATTAGTTGACGATGAAGACTTGAAATTATGATTACTGATTTTCAACAAGAAAACATGAGTCTTATAGAATTATGTGTAGAAGTAGTTGCAGGTATTGCGTTTACATATAATATGAGTGCAGTTGAGGCAAATGTTGGTAACTCTTACGAAAGAGGTTGTACAAGGTTAAGTTCTAGCAACAATAATGAAGATGATGTCGTTTTTAATATATATGTTGATGAATCATTTAATGAAGAAGATTTTGACAGCAACTTACCTTAATCGGTTGACAATGATACAAAGGAAGATCGTCTTCCTAGTGTAAGCTTTCATGTGCAATCTTATGTTGTTGTTGAAAGACAATAGGTTAGCATGAATAAATTTTAAATTTAATATTATGTAATGAAAATACGAAATATTTATTTGATGTTAATGTAGGAGGAAGTTGATAACCTTTTTAGAAAGAGAAACCATATTATATAAATATTAATTGGAACTACTCTGAAAAGAAGAGTTGTCGCGTGTACGTGTTTGTTTCAAACTGGTAAGTTAGATAAGAAATATAAATTGGCTTGGATTTTGACAACAAATGAGAAGTTTAAAATGTTGTTAAACAATACGTGATGAATGTGCATTAAACACTAAGATTAACTAAGTCTAAATCAACGATGTATGTTGTTCATTGCTAGAAGTAGTGATGATTTTGCATGTCCATTTTCTATGTGGGCTATACAATAAAAAATGATAGATAGTTGAACAATCACACAATAGGGTGGACCGCATACTTGTTCAAACACTAGTTTAACACAAAACTATTAAAATCTTGATTCGGATTTGATTAGTACATACATTTTGGGTATGCAATATTATCTCATTAATATTATAATTTATCGACTCAATAATTAAAGTATTTATAAGCCTTGCATAACATGTTTTAACTAATTAATTTGTATGATCAAGGAAGATTTATCCATTAAAATTGGATTGGTTCAATATAGAATTGCAAGTATAATTAATTATAAAATATCGTACAGGAAAACATGGTTAGCTAAAAAAAACCAATGACTATAGTGTTTGATGATTGAGAAAAATCATATGTTCAACTTCTTGTTTGACTCAAATACATGCAAGTTCACTCGTCAGGTTCTTATTATCAAATCTTTGACGATGATTAACTTGTTGGTAACACATTGGTTCGTGAATCCTGTTAATTTCATCGTGTGTTTTGAACTTTCAAGCAATGTGATAATGCTTTTAAATTTTTTTAAGCCAATAATACACGTAAACGATACACAATTATTGGGAGATATCATGGAACACTATTAATAAAAACAATACAAGATGGGAATGTCAATGTTTTACCTCTTGCATTTGTTATTGTTAAATGTGAAACTTTATTAGCTTCATCGTGATTTCTCTCTCATTTACTTCTACATGTAACAAATTGATAATGAAGTCGTTGATGGATAATGAAGCAATTGGATGGAGCTGACCTATTACAAGCACACCTAGGCTTGGTTGAATATCCTGATCTTCATGCTCCAAGAAGCCTCCACTTGATTCTCAAAAGTCAAAGACAATTAGGAAACAAGGTTAGAATTAAAGTTAGTAAAACAATTGTAAAGAAAGAAATTGAAAAAGGTGGAGGAGAATAGAGATGGTGGATGCCATGGAGAACCAATAAATCCCAAGTGAAGAATCGCCACAAAGTGTTAGAACTTTGATAAGACCCAAAGAATCCTCTAAAAGACTTTCTCTTAAGGAAAAACACTTATGCTTATTTCATTTCATCAAAATCTAAGTTATACATGAGGTAGGCTTGAGTCTCCTTTTATAGAGAAGGAATTAGGAGGAAGCCTTCTAAGTGGAGAATGGAAAATGGGCCTTGGACCCTTTGGTTTAGGTGTGAGGGGGTCTTGAAGCCCAATACCCTAAACCCTACCTTCTTGGATCCAAAAGGATTAAAGTAGATTCAATGACCCATTTCCTTTTCTCTTCACTTTTGAGCTTCACCTCTTAATTTCCCTCCAAGGTGCTCAACCACGAAAAGGAAAATACAATAATATTTGATTACAATGGAACTACTTCTAGAAGAATACAAAGTTTGATATCTAGAGGTAGGTCTTCAAGGGCTCCTCCAATCTTCAAGAGCTCTTTCTCAACTCCCTCTTCTATCTTCTTCAACATGCTTCTCGTGATCCTCCTAGTTGAGTGGTTCTCCTTGGATGGTCCTCCATCACGACCTCATGCTTATGTCTATTGCATCTAACACATTGCAAGTAATTTCAATAACTGATTTAAGAACCCAAAACAAAAACTAATGTTGGTGATGTTAGGTATGTATTCCATTATTATAACTTAATTATTTTTATGATAATAACATTTTTTATGAGTAACTATTTGCATTTTTTATGTTTTTTTGTGTAGGCTATATTCGTGTAAACACATTTTTTTACAGGGAATCTTGAGAGATTTTGTGAATTGAATCTTACGATTGCAACTTAGATTCAAGGAATTTCTAAAGAAAAATGGAGTAACATACGATAAGGAAAGATACTAATATGAACACATGACCACAAATTTTTCCGAATGTATAAATAAAGTTCTTAAAAGTTACAGAAATCTTCTAATCACAGTGTTGGTCAAATCAACGTATAGTCGTTTTTGTGAATATTTTGGGGAACGAGGTTGCCAGACACATTTAGAGTTAAAAGATGGTCATATTTATTACATGAAAATAATGCAAGCTATACATAAAAATCAAGAAGAAATATTTTTCCACATTGTTTGTGTTTGTGACATTCTTCAGAAAAGATATAAGGTGGAAGAGACATTTAATCCACTAAAATAATGTGACAAACATGAATGGATAATAAATTTGACTAATTGATACCATTAATGTGACTGATTCATTGTTTTCCATTATCTATGTTCACATATTATTGATGTGGATAGATATGTTAGTGTCAACTTCCTTTAGTACGTCGATGATGTCTTAAAAAATAAATTACATTTCAAAAACATATTTTGGTGAGTGGTATAGCCTTTAGGAAACGAGGAATTATTTACACTTATTGACCATGATTGGAAGTTAATTCTTGATCCATTAACCATTTGAGGTAAAGGAAGACTAAAATTGACTAGAATTCGAAAGGAGATGGATTATATTAAACCGTTTCAATGAAGACAAAAATGCAAAAAATATGGTCAAGAGGGACAAAAACAGACATATTTATCCTTCCAACTCCTAATGTGATAAGAATTAATAAATTTTATACATTCATTTACTTTGATTTTCTCACATTTATTATTTTTAAATGTTATTTTCTTTACTGATACTCAGACTTATTAAAATAGCTAAATAATTAAATTACAAGTTAATTAAAAAAATTAAATAATTTCATTCATTAACGAATGAAATAACAAATACATATCACAAAATTTTATATATTGCTATCATTGCTCCATGTTGAGTATTTTGTTTGTTGAATTATCACATATATTATAATTCCTAATCACTTATTTTTATTTTTATAAGAAACAGAAAAAAATCATATATTTATAACTAGGATTCACGCAAAAAGAATTACGAATAGAAAAACATAATTTACTTTTATATTTTAATTTTAACTATCCATGTATGATAATATATTTGCTTTATTGAGAGTTTTTAAAAGAAAAAATTTGTATTATTATAAATTGGTTATGGTAGTTATATTCTATTATTAGATTATTATGATATATATTGATTATAAATTTTGTGTTATTATTAGATTATTCGAATTTGATATATATTGAATGAATGATTATGACTTATATTTAATTGATTTTTATAGATTTTGGGAATCATTTAAATTATAGAAGAAATTTTGTTAATTTTTTTTAAAATTATTATAATTTTTTTAAGTTATGTATTAGACAATATCATGTTTGATATTAATTAAAAATTTGTTCTATTTTTAATCATTAACACTGAAATTAACTCTATATGATTTAATGAATAAATAATAATATTTAATTTATTTGCTATTAAATAATCTTTTTATGTAACATTAATAAGGAATGACTAAATATTATAAATAGGTTTGCAATGAGGGTGACAATTCTTGATAGATTATGTCCCTACGAATAGTTTTGATAATTTTTTATTTGATATTTACTTCTTTTAGAGTTAAATCCAATACCATTTTATAAATGAAGGTGAAAATCCAATACATATGAATATTTATTTATAAATGAATTTATAATTAATGTTACAAATATTATTTTATTTAATATTTAAAAAGTTTATATAAATTATAATACTGTAAAACTTAAAAAAATAAAAAGTTTTTTTAGAAAAAACATTTTTCACGTTAATTTTAAGAGACGCGAAAAGATTAAAAAAAAAATATTATAAACCACGTCATTTATATAACGAAAGTACAATATATAACGTTCAGTTCTTACTAAATCCTTTATAACATCATATCACTATCATGAAAAACTTTTATAACATGTCTTTATTTTTAATGTTACGATCTTTAATTGATAAGAAAAATATTTTAAAATCCACTTGAAACGTTATTTTTGCAGTATTAATTTATGTATTTTATACTTACATTAAAATAATATAATGTAATAATTCTCTAAAATAAATAATAAAACATGAGATTGTAAAACTACTACTCGGACACAAAACATCTTTTTTTTTTTATTTTTTTTATTTCACATAATTGATTAAAATATATAGTTACACATATAGAACTCGAATTTAATATCTTTAGTTAAGGTAAAATAATCTGTATCAATGCATTTAATGATTTAAGTTAATTAAATTTTATTGAGTAAATTCTCTCTTTTAATTTTTTCTTAAATTAATTTAAAATTACACCTACAAATGAAAAATCACAAAATCAAATAAAGTAATGCACTGTGATTTTTTCAACATAATCAAATGAAAATAAAATAAAATAAAAATATTAATAGTCCATTTATATATATTTTATACACTATTTTTTTTTTCTGTTTGTTGGTTTTCGATAACAGCTTTGTGTATACACACAGGTAATTTATTTTCTTACACATATTTAACTTAAATTTTAATACTAAGAAAAACATATTTAACTTTTTTATTTCTTTAAAAATGATTTTTTTTTATTGAAATGAAAATACATTTCATTGGGATAAAAAGATATGCATCGATAAGAATTTTGAAATAATAACTAATTGATCTTTAACTTTATCACATGTGAATCAACCTAAAAGGAAAGGTATATTTATATTTATCTTTATCTTTATCTTTAACTTTATACACATTTCATATATCACTAGCAATTTAAATGCATTGTTAATATATTTTCCAACAAATTAATTAAGTAAGCTTCCGCAATTTTTTGGATGCAAGGAAAGGTATATTTATATATTTACAAATGTAGCCAAAGTGATTGACATCACATCATATGGACCACCCAAAAAGTGGACATGATTTTATCCAACTTATATTGTCTAAGTGTTTACATGTTCAACAACAACGTGGCAACTGCAGCATCTCCCATAAGAATTTTCCTATGTTTATTACGAAGAAGAATATGTTTTAGGTAGCAGTCACTTTTGCAATGCTATCATGCATTTAACCTAAACATCAGATTTGGCTTGGAATTGAATTACTAAACAGATATATGTAAAGTCACAAACATAATGCTAACTTCGGTTACAAAAAATTTCAAAGTGTGACATCACATACTCACCTCATTAAACTAATTAATTTCACTACCATTCATGCAACTTAGTAAATGAACTTGTGTACGCGTGTCTCACGGAAGACATAAAGTAAACTAGAAATATTTGACATTTGAGTATCTAATTATTTTGAAGATGTACACATATTTATACGTGTCTTAATAGCTAGAAGTATCCAAGTCACCTTAATAGGTTAACAATAATGAAGGCATTGGCTTTTACTACGACGAAATGGATAGAAAAAAAGTTTAAAAAAATGTAATTTTTATCATGATCTGTGATTTTTTAATTTGTCTCTAGAGCTTAATTAATTCATTAAAATAAGTGTTATAAAAAAGATTTGAGAATCGATTTGTACAAATATTTTACCTCATGAATTCAATTATATACTACAGTTCGTGTATGTTCAATTAACATATTGATGTCATGTTTTGACTTACACTTGTACAACTTTTAGATGCGTATAGAATAGAAACTAAAGAGATTTTTCTGAAGCAGGAAAGTTCTTCAAAAATAAAAGATGTTTTGAATAAATAAGGGAACCTTTGTTCATAAGGTTAATGGGTAAGGGGTCATCAAATATTGCAGTGGAGGACAGCTCAACATTTCTGAATCATTATCCACACCGAGGCAGATTGAAGGTTTTACAGCTTTGTGTTTTGATTCATTTATTTTTTTATTCTTGCCGTACAGATTTGTATACATTGCAGGACAGAAGAAATCTGGCAAAGTTAATTATAAGTACACTAATTATAACACCTTATGTCCTTATCAATAGAAGAAAATCTGGTAACTGGTGCCTATTATGCTGTTGTAAACAACCAGTCACTCTCAGGGGCCAGAGAAAAACATCACTCACTTTTGACCTAAAAGAGGAGGGGAGGAGTTTAACTGTGAAGAAGACATCTTCTAAACTACTAGAGTCAGTCTAACAGCAGAAAATTGAAGTAGCATACACAAAATTCTTGGAACAAATCTTGTTATTGTAATAAAAAAGAAAAGGACATCTTCTTTGGTTTAAATAAAACGGGTAAGACAAAAGAGGAAAAATAAATAAATTTATCATTGTATACTTTAATTTAAATAATTAAATAAAACTATTAAACTAAAGCCAACATAGTTTAATAAGTGTGAAAACTTCTCTTTAAACTTTCTAATTTTGGAGGAGTTATAATTGAGGAAGAATTTCTTATTTCCCTTCCAAAATGTTGAACTAAACATAAAAATTTTATAGAAACTCCTCCCTTCTCCGTATCCCTACAATTGACCTCTAAGTCTCTCATCGGTATAAGAAAAAGTGAGAGGCAAGGACAAAAAGAAAGTAGCAGCACAAACCAATAATATGAGCATTGGATGGTATACATGAATCATGGGGAGTCTTATAGCTTAAATATGGGGATTTGAGAAAAAATTTGTGTATTTATGAGTCTTATAGACTTTAAAAAGCTTAGCTTGTTTTAGTTGGAGTTTGTTATTAATAGCTTTTAATAACCTTTACTTGTTATATTAGGAATTTATGATTTCCTATCATCGTGAGTTATTTTCGTTTCAGAAACATTCTGAGCATGCTCATGAAAAACACCAAAACCAGTATTATTCAGCATTCACATTTCTGCAACATCCCTGGCCACCATTGCTTGGCATTGTTCTTTGGATTGGAGCTAATATCATGCATGCCCCAAATTTTTGTTATGTACAGTATTTTTATTTTCAACAGAAATAAAATACGGGTGTCAAAAAATTTATAATAATTTACTAACTCTGCTTAATCAACTGAGTTAGATTCTCTTGAAATTTTGTATGGTGCATAATTTGCAATAGTGCTATAGATTGATTGAAAAAATGCAATGGTCTTTGGAGGTTCGGTTTGAGTAGAGTGCTAACATGTTATTGTCCGAGAATCTAAAAATGACGTCAAGCACTGAATAATGAAATTGGAGACACCAATTATGTCTCTCAAGCTTTATATTTTGATCAGTAATGGGAAGCAACTGCTTGATGATTATTTACCCATTGTCTGGATCAGTGATGGTATAGTGTTACCACCTAAATGCTAAAGCAAAAAAGTACATCAAGTACACGAGACTATGTGTAACCAAATGAGTCATAAAACATGTTGTTAAAGCATTAACAAACAAACATTGTCCCTGCTTAAAACTTCAAATATAATTTACTCCAAACATCCAATCAGCAGCTGTATTTTTTTTTTTTCACTTTCAAACGTGTCATCAATTCTCTACTCCTCGTGACTAGAATAACACTAATTTTTAAGGGCATGCCATATTCAAAGTTCTCATGATTTTAAAAACGACTTCAATTTCTGCATCACAACAACCATGCATATCTATTAGTCTATGCCAGAAAAGAGTTATATATGCAAAACTAATTTGTACTATATATCATCTTTCTCTTCCCTCGTAGGGTCATATTTTCAGGATGCCTAGTTTTGAATTTCATCTGTAGTGAATTTTCTAACTTCAGGTTCCAAAAGGATAAGAGTCGGCGTGCTGTCCTGGCAACTAAATATTAGTTGAAATATAACAACACACTTTTCTTTTAATTATTTATTTATGTATTAATTTTTAATCAAGTTTCTTTTAATAAATATAAGTCATTAATTATTAGTTTCGTTGTCAAGAGATACTATTATCAAACTCAATCGAGTCATGAACTTGGTAAAGGTATTTAGATGAGTCATTGATATTAATATAAGATTTCTTGACTTACATCTTTTAAAAATAATTTTTAATATCATTTAAAATTAAATGATCTAATTATTAAATATGATGTTATCATTAATGAGATTATAAATATAAAATTTTATACAATTTTAAAATAATTTGACAGTTTATCAATCTATTTATGTTATACGATTTTGATATATAATATAATATTAAAATATATATATATATATATATATATATATATTGATTGTTAGATAATATTTTTATAAAATTTTAAATTGTATAAAAATTTATATATATAATCCCACTAATGATATCAAATTAAATAATTAAATTTTTTAAATTTAAATTATAATTGAAACTGTTTTTCTATATATGTATATATTAGTTTTGTATTGCATGTGTCAAATTATCAAGTGGTAAATATTGAGACGTGAGTTCCTTTTGTTTATAATTTTAGTGTCATACTTTTTATTTTGTAAAAAGATAAATTTAGGTTGCAAATTTTAGATGAGAGGAGAGATCTAGATTTTAGAACATCAATAAAACCAAGGGTTAAAATAGTCTAACCCACAAAAGATTAATATTAATATTATATGTATTTGTTCAGTTTGACGAGAGGCTGGACAGAAAATTTGGTTCGAATTGCAAAGGTATATTCAGTCCCAGGCCTTTCCTATCGAATACAACCTCATAATCTACTTATGGCCCAACGCCCCAACCCATTTTGATGCTTTTGAATATTACGTTAGGCCCAATATTCCTCATGCTTGGTTTAATTATGCGCGAGGAATTTACCCGTGTCCAGACAGCACAAAAAGTAACATTTTCAACTGTTTCTTGATTGGCAGCTGATTGCCCAATAACTAGCCTATAAGCTTCTCAACTCTCAAAACACGCTTTGCACACAAGATTTAATTTGCTTCAATTCTGCAAAATACATGTATATTCTTCTTTTTAATTAATATTTATATGGATGAAATATGATTTTCTTATATTTTGAGACTTATCAAAATTATAAAGTTTATAATTATGGATCGATCTGTATCTAACATAATAGAGTATATAATGTTAATATACGAGTATTTAGGTACATGTGTAATTTATAATGGAAGAATTATTATGTATGTTTATATGTTAATGGTCGAGGCCACGTGATTGAAATGACGAATGTTCCTAATAATTCTTATATACAAATATAAGTAAATTGTAAGGAAATTAATCAGCTTGACCAAAACACTTGATCATGAGCGACATCACGCATCTCATTTACTGTTGGTGTAAGTATAGGGTTGGGGTCCAACTGTTGGTGGCAGGATAATGGTGGTGCTCAAGCTAGCGATGGTAGTTTTGTACTTTTATTAGCTGCTACAACTGGGTATCTTCTATTTTGTCTTTGAGTAAATATTCAAATTTGATTCTTTTAATTATTAATTTCTCTTATATTTAATCATTCAGTTACCAAAAAGTAATAAACAGTCCTTGTTCATCGTAAAACGAAAAAAAGTTAGTAATGGCTATGAATTCCCAAAAGAATCTCACAGAGGTGGAATTATCGAGATTTGATATTGATTTCCAGCAAAGGTAAATGATTCAAGTGCAGGGTTCACTATCTTCGATGGAGTTCAAAATGAATAAGTTTATGTTTGAACTAAAGTTGAAAAACTAAAGTTTAGTTGAGCTCAACTTGGTAAACTGAAGTTTAATTAGAAGTAGATTTAATATAAGTTGATTTATGTGTGGAGTTCTCCAAGTTCAATGGAAAAGTAGGAGAGATCAATAACTTTGAGTTTAATAGGTGATAATCATATTCAAGTCACGGGATAAAAATTTATACGAGTGCTCCGTTTGATGGCAAATAAAAATTTGGAGATATCCAACTACAAACCAAAATGGTTTCAAGTGCGTTTTCGTTAAAAGGTTTAGGAACATTTGAGTAAAGGTTAATATTCTTCTATCCTTATTTGAATATAATGTAAATTGATTAATTATAATTAAATATATTAGTTTTATGAGACAGACAAAACACATGAGAAAAATACATGAAAGTCAATTCATTTATTAGAGAGTATATTCGTCTAAAATAAGAATACTTCAACGCTTAACAAAATTTCATTCAACATTTAATGAGATTTTTGACATGTTCAATTCATTTAATTTAATGTTCAACGCTTGATTAGAGAAAATCTTCCGAGTTAAAAGGAATGTATATATGCTTTTTTATTTCTGCATTATTATATCTCTTTATTGAGTTTTGCAGTTGCTAATGTTTAAATTTAAAGTATTTTCTTCTCATAAATAGATAATTTGACATGTAAAATCAACAGTATTTCATAGTTCTAAAAACAAAACGTATAGGTAGAATCTTTATTCTACTTTTGACTATATATGATCTCTAAAACAACGAGTATTATCTTATTTCATTTTTATCTATTTCATATCTTTTGATCTCGTCTATCTCAAATGACCACTTATAATTTGAACTTATAAAAAGAGATAATTTATTAAAAAAATAATAGGACAAAAAGAAAATTCAAAATAGTCAAACTTAGGAAAAGTTTTAAGCCAACATTTTATTTAGAATCCTTTGCCTAAAAAAAGTGTATATTGCATTATAAATTCTCTCTTTAAAAATAGATTTTTGTATTTACATAGATTTTGTTTGTAAAAACCAGAAGTAATTTAATGAAAAAAAAAACTTGAATTTTAACAAACTTGAATTATAGATTTGCTGATTTTCAAAATTAAAAGTAAATTTATAAGAAAGTATAGTTAGGTATAATCGAGTCTGATTAGTGAAAAATCTTTAAATATTTTTAAAAATATTTGACATACTTTAATTTGAGTGAACTAGTATATATTCTTATATTTATTTTCTTTCTTTCCTTATAGCTTTACTTTTGGATTATGAATTGTTTTTGAAAAATGAAGTATTTTACATTTTTAAACTACATTTTGTAACTTATATAATTGCATAAAGTTTTTAAATCATAAAATATTTGCATATATTTATTATTTCTAATGAAAGACAAATGATATTCCGTAGTAATTATTAATGGAAGGAGTTAAACTCGTGAACTTTTTACGTAAAAGGATTCAAACACGTAACTTTTTCTTCTCCTTTTCTAGAATTCTTTTAAGAATCACTGGGCTAACCTTGCAACTCCCTATCTAAATCATTAAAATACAGTAAAAAAAAACAATTTTTTTTCAAAATTAATTATATATAAAGTTTACCTGCGTGATCCCCGATTTTCTAACTCGGCCTTCAACTGATCAATCTATGTCTTGGGTTTAGGCTTTGGTGCTATATATGCCCAAATAATTTGGATCTCGAAAAAAAGAATTCACTATTATAGTTATATATTTTAGCATTCCGCTTTTTCTATCCGACTATTCTGAATTGACACATTTCCACCACTCATAACGCCAGAAAGTTAAAGAAAAAGTATGGATAATGAGTGACTTTTTCATGGTCAAACTTAAAGTCATATATTAGCAAATTGAAAAGAGAGATATTGTTTTCAAAGCCTGGTTAGTGGTTACAAGCCATGCTAAAGTAGACATTATCTGAAACTACTTGGGGAGTAAAATTAAAATGGGACTCTGGAATTGGACCACGGGATATAGGTAAACTTGAATTTTATATTTAGGCCAATCATGATTGTGAAAGATATACTAAGGTAATTAACAGTGTCCTTGGAAATTTATTGAAAGGTACGAATCATGTTTAAGACTCCGAATGTATTTGGTTTAGATTACAATTGTTGATAAATTTATGAAAAGGTGAAATAATAACAGTGTACATTTACTTAAGGAGTAAAAGAATATGATGAAATCCTTATTGATAAGCTCGTCCATAATATGACAGGAAAGTAATCTTCTTTAGTAGATTTAGGAAAAAATTTCGTATCATCTTAATGTGAGTTTGGATTTATTTTAATTTGTAAAATTGATTTACTAAATGAAAGTTATTCTCATTTATATACTCTATTTTAATAAGACTAAGTTTTTTTTTTTGTTAAGTAACTCATGAAATGCAAAATCAATCAAATATTATATAAAAAAAGTTGTTTAATAGATAATTATAATTTATAGATAATCTGACAATTAATTAATAAATTATAAAATTAAAGAAAATATATACACATATATATATATATATATATATATATATATATGAGTAAATTAATCGATTGGAGTGTTGAAAAGTAAAGTTAATATATAAGTATTACATGTCAGTTAATCAAATAAATTGTAAATAGCTAATAAAAAGAACATATGAATGGATTTTAAGATCATAAATAAAGTGAGCCAGCAAAGTAGCCGTGGGATGTGTGGCAAAAAATATGGAAAAGCTTAACCCAGCAATAAAGGGATAAATATAAAACAAAAAGAATGATGAGAAAAAAAATGTTAGTACACAAATCCTAGAGTGGCGAGTACTAGTAGTGCGAGAATCAAGAATTATCACAAGAGCAAGTGTGTATAGTACTGAACAAAGTTACAAACATTCAAAATATGCTTATCTTGGAATCTTTTCCTCTGTCTCCGTAAACAATGAGTTATTGCTTTCAATGTTCAGATTGCCGGGAATATTATTGCATTATCTGCGAACAGTAACTAACAGTTTTGTCCCCATTTCTATTTACTATTATAGCTTTTGCAGAAGAACAGCCATTACATTCAGAAGGTCACATATTCTATCTCTTTCTTTTACTTCTCTCAGCCTATTACATTATTTTTCTTTTTTCTAAAATCTTCAGTTCTTTCGATGAGAGAATATATATATATATATATATATATATATATATATATATATATATATATATATATATATATATATATATATCATTCTTTATTCTCAATGGTGTGTTTTGTCTCTCATCGCCCTGCCAAATTCCATCTTTATCCTTAAACTAATAGCTGCAAAGATCATGAGCATATCATCCCCTCCATATACAGCCACAATTAGCCTTTACTGTTAAGAAAACAATAAATTGCTTAAATAATACGAATAAGAAAAAAGAATTATCAACCCTGATTGAAAAATATGCATTTCAGTTACAGGCTTAGCAATTATATGTATTGGAGTAATGATATTTGACACCAAAAACTTGCATTGCTTTATAATGATATTTCAAAATTATATGTTTCCTCTTGGTCTAATGATTGAGAGTGAAGAATTATGAGTAAAGGAAAAAGAAAATGAAAATGAAAATGAAAATGCATTCGAACATTTTTATCGATACAAAATTAATATTTAATAATTAATATTTGTAAATAATAAAAAATCGGACATAACACTATATATATTAGATACAAACCTCAGCATTCCTTTCTACACATTGAGTTTTTTTAGTTGTGTTTTGACTATGGAGAGGGAGGTTTTATGCAATTTATTTATGAGTGCTTTTTAAGTCAAACGATTTTTCTTATTTTAGATCAGGGTATATCATCTTAAAGTTTTAGTATAAGAATGACATTTTAACAAAAAAATAATTTTAATTATTTTTAACGACGTGATGATATTTTTAATCAAAAGGAGAAAATAATATATAAGAGAGGAAATGGTATAAAAGTGAGATCACATGTAATTTCAAATCAAAACAAAGATTTACACTTTTTCAAACCCTCAGTTTTAAAATAGACCAAACATTAATTCTTGTAATGACGCGTGAACAAAATTATCCCATATGCAGTAAAATTTGATTGAGGATTGTACTGTACATGAGGGAACAGTGGCAGGTAATAATATCTTCAATGAAAATGAAATGGATCATATTTCCTTTTTCTTGCCAACAATAGTTGGGAAGGGTATGAAAAAGTTGACACCACAATATTCGCGATAATTCATTTTTCCCACTAGACACAAATCATCTATGGTCTCTTTCTCTTACTTATCAGAGAGGAATGACACAACCTACCTTGGATTTTTCTTCAACCTTTCAACGACATCATACAAGAGCAATCATGATGCCCTCTTCATCCATGCCATTTTCTCTGACCCTTCATCATCATTACCCTCTCAAAGCTACCACCTATTTCTTTATCATAATCATCATCATTGTTATCATTCACCAACCCCTTATTGCATTTGATGATCATAACCTTCACCATCACAACCCAGAGCCATCTTCACGCCAACAAGCACTAGAGCAAGTTGACAAAGTGAAAAGCCAATGTTTGGTTATTGTTATGAGTAAACCCTAGCTGCTTTGATGTTTGAGTGATAAGGGTCTTTGGTTTTGTTTCCTACAAGATCCAACAACTTATCTCAACTTCTGGGGAATCAAGCATCTTGGTCCGATCCGTTTCAGTTTTGGCTATGAGTATATTCCTTGTTACAAAGTAGCCCTTTTACCTTTCAGTATAATCATGTAGCAAATTATTCAGCTTTTGATTTGCGTCACAATTAATTAAAATACGGTATCTTTTAATTGTCTTGCTCTTCATCTATATGCTCGTTTTAATTTCCACTTTCTGGGTGTGTATGTCCTTCTGTCATAGATCTCTGCCAAGAAATAATTGGGTGAATGTGCAATATTTATTTCAACCTTCTTTTTCCTACTAAAGACGTTCGTGCAGAAACTAAGGAGAGAAGAATTCTGCTATTGATATTTCATCACTTATTTACTTATTGAAACAGATATATGTTGTTCAACGAGTGTTGTTCCTTTACCACTGCGTCAAGATGCTCTAAACCTGTTCAACTAATTGTAGATCATATCTAAATAATTAATTATATTGCTTTGCTGGATCTAACTAGGGTTTGACATTATGTCTTTATTCCCTTTATACCCTTAACACGCACACTAGTCTGTATTCCCATGATTCTTTGTGTATATAGTAAAGAATCATCATAATTATGGCATGAGAGTGCGAAAGGGAAAATGCTGCGATATCCATATGAAAAGAATATGCTCAGGAGTCAGAAGTCAAAAGCTTTTAACCTAAGATTAGCTAGCTGCCTAGACGTGAATTGCATAACTAAAAAAATAATAGAAAACAAAACAATCCTCAAAAGAATTGAATTCTAACTATAATTAGCTTTTCATAATTATAATTACATTGAAATCTCAATTTACATACATTTTGTTTTACTCCTCTTTTAGAGTATTAATTCTATGTATATGTCATTAGAAAGTGACTTTAAATGGTGGAGGAAGTTATAAAATATAAAATCATTTTTAACACACAAGTCGTTTGGGCGTCTGTCTTCCTTAGATAGAGTTTGATTGTAGTTTTTTAATGCAGCCTAATTAATTTTAAAAATTAAATTATCTTTCATAGAATAATAGATATAGATTCTGGATAATCAATAAATATTTTGACTTAAAAGAGATAATTGATAAAGATTTAGACTTATTTTTTAATAATTTTTTAAGGTTATTTGCAAGATTTTTAGGCTTGGTTAGTCGCATCCAAGTTTTACTGGAACAATGTACTTGTCTCCCAACCTTTTACTTCTTTTCAAGGCTTTTACTTCTTTTCAAGGATGCAGTAAGTTATTTCTTAAATTTGGGTATTTTTAGTTATTATTGGAACCTAAGATGTAAAATCTATGTCCCCTCAATCCAATAATAGATTTAAGATTTTCATCAATAGACCCCTAGATATGAATGAAGCATTATATAGAAGGAGATGTCGAACTCCTCTTTGTTGGACAGAGTTAGAAAATCGTTTAATCTTAGGACTAGAAATCATAGACAAGCAACCAAGAAAATTAAGACAAGAAAAGATGAAGATTACATAGAGTAGGTAGAAAAATTATCATGATAGATGGAGGAAAGACATTGATGAGTACATCAAGACATTGATGAGTACATCAAGACCCAAGAGTATATGACCCTATAACATGAGGCCCATGATGAGAAGAATTAAGATCAAGACTCAATTCTTAATGTGGATGAACCTATGAATAGGGACAAATTTAGAAAGGTCTAAGAAACATTACAATACAAGGTGACTCATGTGCTGGAGACTAAATTGTTGGAGGCTCAACAAACAAAGAAGCATAGGTTGATTACATGTATAACTTGTTTATAGGTCTAGGAGGCCCAACTAGAAGATTTAGTCTTTTACTATTTCTTTTAAGTTATAAAATTGTTTGATTTTATCTTGTAAAACATGTTAAAAAAATATTAATAATTGGGTAGAAGTAGGATTTAAAATTAGAAACATAAGCTTAGAATGTCTCACTTAAGCATTTCATGTAAAATAGACATTTTAATTTGCTTTTATTTACTTTTAAATGAGGTAAACACGTAGACCTAATTTGTATTAAACCTTTTGGAATTGAGAAAAGAAACATGAATTATTCTGTCTAATTTTCTACGAGTTTAAGCTCTGCTAGGGATCTTACTTGCATCTTCAATCTTATTAACAATTCTTCAATTCTTCTTTGACAATCATCCTTGGCTTATAAAACACACTTGTTTATGGCGCCTTCCTTTTCATATTTATTTTCTCTTTATTATTTTACATTTAATTATATCTATTTTCTCATTTGACTCCAAACCCCAATTCCCAAATTTCAAATCTTCTCTTAATTCTGGTTTGGATTCATATCATTTGATATCAGAGCTTTGGCTTTTGATTATCATATGAATGGAACAAATGGCCATGAATGTGTTGTTATTCATGATGAAAATGAAATATTCAGCAAGGCGAAGATGCACTTGAAAAGTTTGTTAAACAGGTTTTTGAAAGGGGAAATAAAGTCATTGGATAGATGGATATGTATCCTTGAGAAGAGAAATAGTCCAACGAAGGAAATATCACACGAAAAGCTCCAATTGTACTGGTAGAAAAAGTGTGAGAAAGTTGAAAAGAGGTTAAGATAAAAGAGAAAAAAAAGATAAGGAAGAACAACAAAAAAGAGAAAAAAAGAGAAGTAAGAACAACAAAGTGAAAAAGAAAACAAGGAAATTTTAAGTTCTAAAGTTATTGTTGATGATAATTTGATGGCCCGAGAATTGGAGGAATAGTTTTCCATGGAGAAGTCATCCTATGAGTTGTCATGTCTAGAAAGGAAAGGTGTTGATATCATTTCTAGGGCCCCATTATTGACCATGTCATTTGTCATAAGAGAACAAGCAAAATATGAGAAAGAAATTAAAAAAATTGAGGATAAACCTAAAAAATTATCTCTTTCCTACTTGAATTTTATTGAGGCTAATACAGTTTGCATACATGTTATCCATTACCTTCACGTTTTGGTGTATTTTTACAGAAACAAGTCATCTTCAATGTTCATGGAATTCACAAAATCAGAATTTGTTCAACTTATATTTGATCATGAAGGAAAGTGAACTAAGATTCGAGGGTGAATCGTCTCGATAAGAGAGGAAATAATGTGAACTGGAAAGTCTATTCCACTATTTTTCGTGTAGATTTTTAAGCTATATTTAATGTGTTTTTAATGGGTCTTAACTACTCTATTATTTTTGTGTAGATTTTCAGGCTAAATTTAATGTGTCTTTAATGAGTTTTTTAACCACTCCACTATTTTCGTTGCAGATTTTTAGACTGAATTTAATGTGTCTGTAATGTGCCTTTAATGAGTTTTTTAACTACTCCACTATTTTCACTAAACATTTTGGACTTTTTGAGTTTCCATCAAGCTTGGCATTGTGTGATATGTTTATAGCTATCTAGGTGGGTTTATAACCATGCAAATTTTGATCTTTGTGAGTTTGTACCTAGCTTATCCTCATTTTTGCTTTTTATGATATAAAATGAGCTAAAATATGTTTTCATGAGTCATGGGAAATTGCCTTTTTGTGACACTAACAACATTTATATAAATGATCTTGGCTTCACCTTGATCATAAATATGTAGTGTGAGATCTTGAAAATGATACCCTTATGATATTTTATTTCTTCCCCGAAGCATGAAATGAGCTAGTTGATTTTGACTCATTTATTGACCTTTTTGGCTACAAAATAAAGTTAAAAACCACTTTTATTAACCTTCATGTCCTTATTCTTTATTTGGTCTAAATTAAATGTTGATCAAAGTCATAGGTGGAAGGTCATAATTATGAGCTCGATATAAGGTTAAACTTATATGTGTGTATGTATATTTAGCTAATCCAAGTATTCTTTGGTTACAACTTTTTAGGCTAACTTAACCTAAGTATTTTTTGAACCTAGCCTCTTCAAACTAATAACTCCAAGTATTTTTTAGACTCTTGAGGCTAAACTGCCACTAAGGGTATGGTTTTACAACAGAGGTAGTCTAACTAAAGAAAATCAACCTCAACATAAAGAGGGATATACAATAAAAATAAGTGAAAGGCTTCTTATAAGGAAGAGTTTTAAAGTAAAACACGAGAATGTTCATAGTAATCTCTAACTCAAAATCTTTGTTCTTCAGCCTTTATATAAATGGAGAGATTGAAGTAGTCATTAGACTCAACAATTTCAAATTCCTTACTCCACTCGTTGTAAGCATACTCTTTACATCAAATGTATTCTTGAGTTGTTAACTTCAAAGTTGCAAAGTTCATCTTAATCAGAGGATTTGGTAGTGAAAAGTTGTACTTCTTTCTATAATGGATCTTTGTGTCAGAAACATTCTCTTTGATTCTCTTCATACTTTATTGGAAAAAGAGCTTTTCTATTAAGACATTACCGAATACAAATTTCTTATAGTTAAAGTCCATATGAGTAAAAGTAACATATAAAACTAATATTTATCTTTGTTTTTTATACCCCATCAATTATTTCATTATTCTTATCTAAGCTTCATTTAAGATGCAACGTTTATATGTTAAGTAATAGATCATCTGTTGATAATAACTTTAATAGTCTGACAGCTTTAATTATCTTATAAATACAAACTTTTATCTTAACAGTTTGTAATAATCAAAATTAAGGGATATGTAAAAGATAGAACACAAGAAGGGGGGTTGAATTGTGTTATAAATAAAAATATTTCCTTTCGTCTGTGGGTTTCAAATGTGTTCAGACGAAATATTTCGTAGTCTTCAAGGATTGTTTTTAAGGAAGAAACGTTATAGCTTGATTATCCCCGTTAGTTGAACAATTAAGAAGATAAAAACACAGCTATTTTTATACTGGTTCGTCTATGCAAGACTACGTCCAGTTACCCAGCAACCACTGAGTTTTCACTACCAACCGTGAAATGGTTTACAAGTATTATTTGCACCCAGCCACTTCTGGCTATTACAAGATATTCTTTGATCACAGCCTTCGCAGGCTAAACAATAGAGGTATTCTTTGAACAACCAGCCTCCTCAGGCTAAATTACCACACAAGTGGATTTTAAAAAGATGTTGTAAAAACAAATAGTTTCCTCTACGCAGAGAGGGTTTTACAATGAAGTTTATTCAGAAGTCTTGAGCGAAATCTCAGAAGATAGAATAAGAGAAGCGTTTTCGCCAACTGAAATATGATGAAGTGAAGTCTTTAAATAGGCATCATCTTCAAATGACCGTTAGACTCATATGAATGCTGTTGAAAAGTTTTTTGAGAGCTTTCCAAAAGGTGTCAGATAGTACTTGATTGATTGATGGAGTGTGCAGCAGATGCAACGGATTTAGATTGCGTGCGCAGTACTTTTTCTGACTTGTACAGAGACTTTGACAAAAGGTGAAGACCTTTTTGAGTTGCATGTGTAAGCACGAATCCATATACTGATCTTGGATGTTTCTAATGAGTACTTCTTTAGATTTGAAATCTTGGCGCGAGTGACTCAAACTTCGATTCACTTTTTGGACAGACGATATATGTCTTCAGTCTTTAAGCGGTTTCGTCTTATCCTATCGTCTGATGACTTCAACTTGAGACAGACGAATGACTTCCGTTTGAGGAGTCATCTTTCGTCTGTGTCTGTTCCGTCTGACTTGCTTGCTGATCTTCCGTCTGAGAAAGTTTCGTCTGTCTTGTAAAAATCAAAACCTTTGATGAGTTAATCATCTTAATCTAACAGGATATAATTTGCCTTTAAACAAATTTGACTGAACAATCTCCACATTTTGTGATTACATACCATACCAATAAAACTTTGCTTAAATCTTTACTTGCATCAGATGCATGTTTAGACTTAAGTTATTTATAAGGCACTATTACTTTTGAAGCTCTTAAACATAACTTCATCTACATAAAAGGTCAATTACAATACATATAATATGAAACACTCAGACCAAAAAAAATATCTCATTTATTATAGATAGTACTAGTGTTTTTCACATCAAGATGATGTGTTTGATACAATAAATGAAAGAAAAAAAAAATTTGAATTGCTCCCCCGGAGCTTGATTCTTTTGTTCTTTAAAATTTAGCACTAGATCTTAAACTTGAGCTCCACCCCCCCCCCCCCCCGAGATGATGAGTTTGTATTTTGTTTGACCTTAAAACATAGATACATTTGCTCAACTTTATTTTACAAAACATCTAGTCTCCCCTTTTGGCAAAAACTCCCCTTATTTATCTACATGTGCTCAACATGACTTACTTTTATACATTCTCCCCCTTGGGCATGGAAGCATTAAATCAATACATGTGAAGCAGCATCAAAAGAAGAAGAAACCTGGGAAAAATATTGCATAACCAAGTCCTCAAGCTTTTGAACCTTGGAAGCGGTTCTATAAAAGGGTCTATTTAAAAGTGGAGCACCCAAAATGAAGTCAATTTAGTGTTTTATGCCTCTTGTGAGTGGCAGGTCGTGGGGAATATCTTTTGGAAAAACATCCTTAAACTTATCCTACAATATTAGAGCTCAAACAAAATATTTTACTAGAATACATTTTACACACTTTAAGTCCATTTTGTGTTGGTAACAATCCAACAATGAACAATGTATGTTATGTTATTGGTTCCTAATTGTTGTTTCAATGCACCTTTTTCTTCTATTTTTCTAAATATTTTTCTTTTGTTTTGTGTTTCATTTTGTTCTTTTGTTTTGTCTTGCATTTGTTTTTGTTTCTTTTTTGTTTTCTTTCATGTAACTCACTATTTAGAGGCCATCGAAACCAATATTATAAAAAATGGAACACTTCAAAATTCAATTGCTATCATGCCCAAATCTAATAACAAAGGTGTAAATGGACTCAAAATGAGTATTCATATAACAACTAAACACAAACAACATGTACTTTTATGAACCAAACTATTAGTGTCTCCAAAACAATGATACACATATGATGAACACAAGAACACAAATTGGGAATGTATGGAACTACATTGCAAAAACACAAAAAATAGATTTTAACATACTAAAAACAACGAAAATTACAAAACAACTCGCTTGAGCTAGAAGCTTTCGCTTAAACGAGTCATCACTTGTGTTAGATCAAAATGTTTAACACATCTAAGGTTTTGATTTTTACAAGACAGACGAAACTTTCTCAGACGGAACATCAGCGAGCAAGTCAGACGAAACAAGTACAAACGAAATATGACTCCTCAGACTGAAGTCATTCGTCTGTCTCAAGTCAAAGTTATCAGACGATAGGATAAGACGAAACCTCTTAAAGACCGAAGAAGTATATCGTCTGTCCAAGAAGTGAAGCAAAGTTTGAGTCACTCGCGCCAAGATTTCAAATCTTAAGAAGTACTCATTAGAAGCATCCAAGATCATTATAGAGATTCATGCTTACACATGCAACTCAAAAAGGTCTTCACCTTTTTGTCAAAGTCTCTGTACAAGTCAGAAAAGGTACTGCGCACGTAATCTAAATCCGCTGCACACGCCATCAATCACCCAAGTACTATCTGACACCTTTTTGGAAAGCTCTCAAGAAAATATTCAACGGCATTCTCATGTGTCTAACGGTTATCTGAAGATGGTGCCTATTTAAAGACTTTACTTCATCAGAGATTAGTTGGCAAAAACACTTCTATTATTCTATCTTCTGTGATTTCGCTCAATACATTTGATTGTACTTCATTGTGAAACTCTCTCTGCGAAGAGGAATCTTTCTGATTTTAAAACATCTTTTTAAAATCCACTTGTGTGGTAGTTTAGCCTGAGGAGGCTGGTTGTTCAAAGAATACCTCTGTTGTTTAGCCTGCGAAGGCTGTGTTCGAAGAATATCTTGTTATAGCCAGAAGTGGCTGGGTGCAAATAATACTTGTAACCATTTCACGGTTCGTAGTGAAAACTCAGTGGTTGCTGGGTAACTGGACGTAGTCTTGTATAGACGAACCAATATAAAAATAGTTGTGTACTTATCTTCTTAAGTGTTTAACTAACGAGATAATTAAGCTATAACGTATCTTACTTAAAAACAATCCTTGAAGATTAAGTAATACTTCGTCTGAATATATTTAAACCCACAGACAAAAGAGAAATTTTTTTTTATATATAAAACACAATTCAACCCCCCTTCTTGTGTTCTATCTTTTACAACTTGAGTTAGAAACTCTTGTTTGAGTGAGATCTCTTCTTTTATGTGAAAGTTTAAACTACCAAAACATATATAAATGAGTTTTATATTTGATTATCACCAAACCTAAACACTAGTACAAATACAAACACATACCAAAGGTATAAAAACAAAGGATTTCAAGTCCTAAAATTTAGAGTGTTACATCTTTGATCCTTCAAACTCCTCGGTCTTTGAATTCTGGCTTTTTGACGGATATAGATATTTTTAAAAAATTATTTACCGAAGTAGTATTAGTTACAAAGTATTTACGAATTTGGTGTTGTTTCGAGAAACCGCAAACGAGTTTGTGACAACGAAACCGCACCTCTTCTTACGGTTTTACGAGAACATGACACGTGTCTCATTTTTTCTGAGCTAGACACTAAAACCGCAGCTCATTATGCGATTTCACCTCGTTGCGACACGTGGTCTTCCAAGACTAGCGCAAGTGATACGTGGCAAAACCGTAAAAGGGTTTGCGGTTTCCCAGGATGCGCCAATGGGCATGCGATTTCAATGAAACGACAAATTCTATAACTGCAATAAATCGTGTAATCTGTAACTACCGAAAAATCAAAACAATCACTAACTACCAAAAACAAATCAATAAAATTAAAAAAAACCTAATAAAAAAAAGAAATTCGTAACTGCGAACAGCGGTGCAATCCGTAACTTCCAAAAACAAAACAATCTGTAAATACAAATGAATAAAATTAAACTAAACTAATATAAAAAAATTCTATAACTGCCAAAAATGTGCAATCCGTAACTACCAACAACAAAACAATCTGTAAATACAAAACATAAATCAATAAAATTCAACTAAAACATTTCGTAACTACCCACAAACATAATAACTAAATCAAACAATTTAAAAACAACTAAACCAACACAATTTGCGGTTTCATAATCAAACTGCATGTCCATTTGCGGCTCCACATCTTTCAGATAAACGCCCAACAATTTGTGGACACGTGGCGCGTTTTGGTGAAATCGCAAACCCATTTGCGGTTTCGTCATGTACGGATCTCAATCAACTTCCATGCTAGTCCCGGAAGACCACGTGTCGTAACGAGGTGAAACCACATAAATAGTTATGGTTTCGGTGTCCAGTTCAGAAAAAATGGGACACGTGTCATATTCTCGTAAAATCGCAAGAAGAGGTGCGGTTTCGTTGTCGCAAACTCGTCTTCGTTATCGCAAACTCGTCTGCCGTTTCTCACAACAACACCAAATTTATAAATATTTTGTAACTAATACTATTTTGATAAATTATTTTTTAAAAGTACCTATATCCGTAAAGAAAGTCTTAAATTTTTCAATTGCTAATGTGTCAGGTAAGACTTTTAAAAAATACTCTAGCGCTGTATATGATTTTGCATAAATTATACTTTTTTACCTCGACAACAATGTTATTTATATACCTTTCATGGACATAGATTTAAGATCCACTGTTTATTTGCCTATTAATTATGGATTAAGTTAATCACTTCATTTTGAAAAAAAAAAATTTGATCATTAATAATAGATTTAATAATAATCTATTATTATGTGTGATTATGAGGTAGACTTATCCTTCTGGTTGATCTTATCATCAACCTTTAATCTTAGATTTTTATAAATATATTTTATTTTTGAATATATTTTACAAGATATATATTATATATATATATAATTTATCCAATATAGAATATATATATATATATATATATATATATAAAAAAAAAAAATTATATAGATAGACTTTGCTTCTATTGTTAAGTTTGGATACATTTTATTTTAATCCTTTATATTTAGAAAGTTCTATTTCAATCATGTATATCTTTTAAATTTAGTATTTTGATAATTTAAATATTTTTTGTTAAGAGAAATTAATTTTACATGAAAATTATTATAATTTAAATTTTAAAATCATTAATTTAAAATTATGAAGATTTTTAATAATTACAATGTATGTACAACCATAAGAAAATAATGTTACGAGACAATAAAATTATTGATATTTTTTATTGTAATAAAAAATGCTTAAAATACTAAATAAAATTTATTAAAATAGAAAAAAATCAACACAAAAAAAGTTTATCAGTGAGTTGTATGTATTTTTTTTTAATTCATGTTCATGTAAAAAAAATTCTTAATTTTGGTGTAATTAATTATTATATTCCACCTCTATCCATAAAATTCAAATTAAAAAAATTATTTTTCACTAAAATTTTTACTATTGCTGCACTTTGACTTTATACTTTGTAAGCTTATAAAACGTTTTCACCGCCTGTTAAACATACACAGTAGCTTTTAAAATTTTCATTATTTTAAAATAAAAATTATTAAAATAAAAATTTTTAAACTAACCAAAAAAATTATCTAAACTTAAAAAATTAAAAATAACACTTAACCGTATTATATTAATAATTCCAACAGTAAACAGGCGGGACATTCTTCATAAAATAGCAAGTAATTTTTAACCTATTGATTAATATTATATAAATAGAATAAAATATAGATAATAAATAATAGAAAATAATAAATATTTTCAATTAATTATATTATAATCATTCTTTTTAATATGGAACGTTATCATATTTTTAAAAAATAATAAATAAATTTAATAAATATTTTGAAAATAACATACAAAACTAATAAAAAAAAAACTGAATAGTAACCGAACTAACCTACAAAGCATAACTTTATTTTTCTTAATGCATCCATGAAGCAGAAAAAAAATGAAGATGCATATACTTTTAGTGAAGACTATGAGAAATAAATAATCGAATTGAATTTTATATTTAAATTATATAGATTAAATAAATATTTTGAAGAGAAATGCCATTAGAAATAATTATATAAATTATTTTAAGAAAAATCAAAACCTTTTATCTCATTCAATATATTTTTTTAATGCAAATCTTGACATTTTATACAATTTATAATATAAATTATTTATCATATAATTAAAAATATAATATGTACATATATTTAAAAACATTTGTTAATTATAATTATGACTATAATATAATTTATATTTAAAATATTTATTTATCATAAAGTTTAATTATATGAAACAATCAGTTATCTTATACATTATTACACAAGTACATAACTCCAACATATTAATCATTACAAAATTTAATAAATTTATAATATTATATACGTAATTATCATAATTAAATAAAAAACATATTTTATATAAATTTTAAATAATATCCCATTAAAGTGACTAGTCAAGGTCTTCAGTTAAGTACATTTCAAAGACAGATAATCTCCTCGTCCCACCAAAAACAAAATACTTCAACTAAAATACCGGGAATGAGATTTCGTCAGTTAAGAACTCAGTAATTGTTAAATTAATCGCCCTAGTTAACACTTAAATATATAGCGACTTTTCAGAGTTCCGCTAGACAAAATAATTAACTTTCAGTAAAGTAACCAAAGAAAACGGTAGCCAAATTCCTTAAATACCCTCCCGGATAGAGCACGGAAAAACGGTAGCAAACGGGAACAGAGAAAGCGAACAAAAACCCCAATTAGAAACCTCATTATCTTATGGTAACCGTGACGAAATTGGGTTTCACCACTGACGGTTTACACGCTGTTTGGATGAAGACTCGGTCACTTCGTAATCACTCGTAAAATCAAAATAGCAATCGCATTTGCTTCCAGAAGAGATAAGTGGTGCGAAATCCTCAGATCCAGTCCAACCTCAACACATGCAACAACCTCACACAACATCATTATAATATTCCTAACCCAACCTGCAACATTAAACAAATCAACTACAGAAGAAGAATTCGTATTCACTTTCGTGCGTGCGTACGTGCGTGCCTGCGTGCGATAAAAACATTAAAACATGGGTGGCAATGGCAAGCACAGGTGGAAAATCTCGTTCCACCGTTCCTCATCCCAATCCTCGAAGCTGGACCCTCCGAAAGAGTTCACGTGCCCGATTACCGGTTCATTAATGTTCGACCCGGTTATTGTTGCTTCGGGCCAAACCTTTGAACGCGTCGCTGTTCAAGTCTGCTTAGACCTCAACTTCTCTCCCAACCTAGACGATGGTACCCGACCCGATTTCTCAACCATAATCCCTAACCGTGCCATCAAAACTACAATCCTCAGCTGGTGCGACAAGTCCCACACCGAGCGCCCGCGCTCACCGGATTACCCCTCTGTCGAGCAACGAATTAGAGAAAAAATGGGGCCATTACAAGAAGACCTAATTAGGGTTTCGGAAAAGGAGCTTTTAAACGCGGTCGCGGATAATCCTCCGTTGATTTACTCTCACGCTGCTACTGAGTTAGGACCCCGAGTCAACCACTTCAACTCGGGATCTTCCTCCGAGGAATCGGTTATAGTTGTCCCGCAGAGTCCTGGAACGCCGTTACCGTTAACGATTCGTCCAATTTGCTTCTCTTCATCGTCCTCTTCGTGCGAGATCGATGTGGAAAAACCTAACGCGCCGGTTTCAGAAGAAGAGGAACAGATATTGAAGAAATTGAAGAGTACAGAGGTGTTTGAACAAGAAGAAGGTGTAATCGCGCTGAGGAAGATCACGCGTAACAAAGAAGAGGCTAGGGTTTCGCTGTGCACGCCGCGGGTTCTGTTGGCGTTGCGTGGGTTAATTTCGTCGCGGTACGGCGTCGTTCAGGTCAACGCAGTAGCGTCTTTGGTCAACCTTTCTCTGGAGAAGCAGAACAAGGTTAGAATCGTTAGGTCTGGGTTCGTTCCTTTTTTAATCGATGTTTTGAAGGGGGGATTGGGTGAGTCGCAGGAGCACGCTGCAGGCGCGCTATTTAGCCTAGCTTTGGATGATGATAACAAAATGGCTATTGGTGTTCTCGGCGCGTTGCAGCCGTTGATGCACGCGCTGCGTGCTGAGTCTGAGAGGACTAGGCATGACTCAGCTCTTGCGCTCTACCACCTGAGTTTAGTTCAGAGTAACCGAGTCAAATTGGTGAAACTCGGAGTGATTCCCACTCTTCTTTCAATGGTGGTGGCGGGGAATTTGGCAAGTCGGGTTTTGCTGATTCTGTGCAACCTGGCGGTGTCTACTGAGGGACGCACGGCGATGCTGGATGCGAATGCGGTGGAATGTTTTGTGGGGTTGTTGAGGGGAAACGAGTTGGACTCGGAGGCGACTCGGGAGAATTGTGTTGCTGCGTTGTATGCATTGAGTCATAGGAGCTTGAGGTTCAAGGGGCTTGCCAAAGACGCTAGGGTGGTGGAGGTTTTGAAGGAGATTGAGAAAACAGGGAGCGAGAGGGCAAAGGAGAAGGCTAGGAAGGTGTTGCATATGTTGAGGACTGTGACAGATGGAGAAGGTGATGAAGGTGATGAGCTTTTTGACTCGTCCGGGTTGGCAACAAGGAATCGCTTCCGAGTTGGTACTACCCGGAATCATGACCTCCTCAACACAACAACCTTTTAGGTTTCCATTCCTCTTCTTTCTGGTTTAGTTTTTCAAACAGTTTAGAAATTTGTTTGGTAGGAAAGAAAAAAAAAAACAAACAAAAGGGGTAGAATTGTTGTTGATGAAATGTGTCAAGTGGTGAAGATGGTGAATAGGAAACTAGTTTACATGATGTTGATGCTGTAAATCATAGAGGTTGCAATTTCATTCTCAACCTGTTTTATAAATATATTTTTTGACTTTAGCTTTTGTTAATGAGTGTTATATGTATGTATGTAATCAGGGTTGAGCCAATGTGTACATATTTATACTTACTGTGTAGTGTCTACTTTAGTGCAACAGGAAAATCAGATATCTGTAGATTGATTTGTGGATTGATTTTTATATGTAAAGGTCGATTATGTCACCTCGTATATAAACTAAGAGGGCCAACAGTTTCTGTTTCTTTCTTATATGATCTGAGTTTTCATTGCGAGATTCAAATGCCAATATACATTCCAATTAGCAGCAATTTGTGAGAAAACGAATTTGACTGATGTTGTTTTATCTTGAACTGTTGGTTTATATCATCTTTATTTTATGCCTAGGATTCTTGTCGATGGCAAATGAATTTCAAGTTAACTAAGTCCATAGTGTTTCTTTCAATAGTAATAAAAAATGTTTCACATACTACAAGACAAGACCATGAGCATCCTATTGAAGAACCTAAACTTCTAAAATCAAAATGGCGCCAAGGAGAGCCCAAACATCCATACCTAGCTCTCCCTCTTATCCCAATGTATACCCCTATGTTCTACAACTGTACTGCACATTTAGCAAGGGTCCTCGGGTTCCTTCTGGCTAATAACATGTATGCTTGCTTTAACAATCCCTTGATGGATTCAAAAACCAAATTAAAGAATCCTTTTAGTTTTTTATATGGTACTCCATTTATGTTAATCCATTCCATTATGGGCAATTTTGGCTGTTATTATAATTCTCAAAACACTAACTCTAGTGTGGTGTGATATTATGGTTTGACAACCCTTAATCGTGATATCAAGTTATCAGATTCGTAAGACATACTCCAAATCCCGATATTGTTTTTTAACCAAATGCTATCGGCTAGAACCTGTCACGGGAATTTTCTTCCATTTCCATTATTTGCAAGCTACTCACAACCTTTGTAGAAGCACATTCATGGTAGATTTAGGCTAGTCTTTTTAAATTTCTCAATAAGTATTGAAGTGAGAAGAAAATAAAAATTGAAGAGATGAAACGACTTAAATTTCTCCCTAGAGTTAAAATCAACTCAAAACACCTCAACTTATGGAAAAGTTAAATTTGAGACTTAATTAAAAGGATGAAGTATACAAAATTAATTTTAATTTACGAGACAAGTTCAATTTATCTACCTCTTTGACTTAAATTTATTCTAATATTTATTAAGAAGTTTACTTTGAAGTGGCCCTTAATTAGTACAATCAGGCTCTAAACAATCATCCATCATGCAATTATATATTTTTTCGTCAACTGTCACTTGTAGACTTTCATTTTATCGAATTATATATGATGTTTTTCATAAATTGTTTAATTGGGTGATTTTGGTTGAGTGTTCGGTGGCATTATGTCGTAAACTATGGCTTTTAAAATCATTAAGGTTAACAGTTCTTTGGCTGTCCAAGGTCATGGATGCTGACAGCAAGAATGTAGAAAATGTCATTCGAATTGGAGGAGCCTCTGGTAAGACTTCCTTTCCTGCATTAACTTTCTTGTTTTTTAAGAGAAAAAGTAAATTAATGTAAAGAGTACTGTATTTGCGAAACTTGGCCATTGATCGAATTAAGAGTAGGCATCTATTTAAAAAAAAAAAAAAAAAAAAAATTGCTACCCAAATCAGTAATCTTCTTCCTCGATTTTTTCTACTTAGCTTCATGCTTTATGTTTGTGCCAGGTCAGTTCAAAAAATTAACTACAAATGAAATGACTGTTTTGTCACTACATTGGCAACATTTTTACTAACTCTTACGATACTTTTGATGACTATATTACCCTGTGAATGTTCGGTACTCCGAGTGAAGTGCAATACAATGAACAGTACATATTAAACTCGTGACTTTGTTTAAATTATATAATTTCATATTTATATTTAGTATTTTTAAAAATATATATACATATATAAATTAAAATATTTATTTTTAAAATATTTAGTAATATATTTAGATTAGAATTGAGAAAGATGGTTAATTATATTTTTAATTGGACATATGTTGTTTAAAAAAACTTGATTATATTGAATTTTAGTAACATTTCACATTTTAAAATTTTATTGACTTTTAAAATAGTTATATCAAAATTTATACAAATAATCATATTTAATTTATTGACAATTTAAAATATTTATCCTATCCGTGTATAACTTTTTAACTTTTATTTAAATTTGAATATTATTTTTCTTATTATGATATTATTTTAACATATACTTAATTTTTGCATATAATTAATTTTTAAATATAATTATTATTAATATTATTATTATTAATACTTGTTTCCAATGCTAACCTAGTTATAAGGGGTAGACATGTTGTCACATCCAAAATTTATCACACCCAAAATTTATGTTAGCAATTATCTTTATTTTCATATTTTAAGAAACATGAAAAATATGAAATTTTAGTAGATCTTGTTGTTAGATATTCATTTTAAGGATGATACTTGATGCATGACATATGGAAAAAGAAAATATTAATATAGAAATAATAAATGTTAAAATATAACTCAGCGAAAACATATATTTGTATAAATACATAAACTGAAATATATATTTAAAATAGTATTTTAAAACAAATAGCATCAAGTATATACATTGAATCAATGGTAGTTACAAGAGTTTGAACAAAATAATTGGAAGGCCAAAAAGATTACATCCAACGATATACATAACATTAGACTTAGACTACCCTTATAATGTACATCAAAATAAAGAAAATAAATGTAATGACTAGAGCACGTCTTTCTACCCAACTCACACCCACAACCATCGATGAGAAGGATGATCAACGACTAAAATCCCAAGAATAACCTCTTGAGCTCTTAGTAGACTCTTCCTTCGACCCATTCTCTACTAGCCACTACCAGCCTCTTCTAGGGGTAGTTAACACCACGAAAGAAACTACGTGAGTCGTGACCATCCGAAGGACCCTCCCCAAATGAATTGAGAATGATGACCTCAGGCTCCATCGACCATCCAGCAACAATAAATTCTTCAACAGTCGTGACTTCCACCGGAACAGCATCAATTGCAATAAAGGCATCAACGAGTGCTTTACGTACCAGAGGCATTGACTCCACCTCATGGTAGTGTGTCAGCATCATCACAACATCATAATTGATGACTATTGGCTTTACTACTATTAGTGCGACTTCATTTCTAGGTTGGGCGAAAATGGGTTTGTCCAACTTGTTATATGAAAATCTATGAAGGAACCAGTAAAGAATCGTTCGAAGATGAGGCAAATGAAAGCACAACGTCTTCATGCCCATGTAATCAACAGAAGCAGGTCTTGAGAACACCACCAGTGAATACGAGTGATGATAGACTTGGCATGTGCTCGTGAACGATATTCCATTAACCATGAGAGTTTATGCTTTACCTTCGTCTGTTAGGTCACTTGAGCTTGTGCTACCTCCACTACTACATAAATGTATCTTCCAATGCGTAATAACATGTTTTCCAAAATATTCTTCTCACTTAGATGGAAGGGGAGTGTTGGCAGAATCAATTTCAAGAGGGAAATAGGTTATCAACTACTCTTAACGGTCAAAGAGAACCTTTTCATTCCGAATTACAGATTTCAGAATCAATCAAATCTCCTTAAGTAGGATTCGAGCCAAAAGGACACCTTCTCCTTTGCAAGCATGAATCTTGGACCATACACCAAATGATCCTTCCTCTTGTTGAAATCAGTGAGAGGGAGCTTAGGACATACATTGTTAGGCATAATCAACAAACTTGTGGATGGACACAAATGTAATGTTACAGGCACATGCATTTGGTACTTCAAAAATTATTCTCCAAGAGCTTATAAATATAACTTATCTCAAATAGTACAAGTGCAAAGCCTTGTTTGCACGTGTCCCGTGTACAAATTTTGGTGCAACTTTCTTATTTAGAGAGGTCCTTTAAAAAAATATTTTCTCTTTACAATTGTCTTCATTTTCCTTGAAGATATGTTCTCCTTTAAAATGAAGAATTAGAAAGCACCACGTGGAGGTTTACAGAGAACCTTTTGAACGGATGATGGGTTCATAATAACCTTTCCTATAAAGAATAGGATAAGCATGTATGATGATGGCGTCTTAGGATACTTGTTTCACTCAACTAGTTCAAAGACTCCAACCCGGTTGAAAACCTTGTACATGGTGATGGATTCTTCAATGTTATAAAAAGTGGGAACCTCCTCATTTATCACAACAGTGGTATCCGTAACATTAAATTCAACGTTTTGTGTGAGAAACACAATGAACCATTTTTTTATTGTTTTTCAATCTTCTGGGTGTCCAAAAAATACTAACTCTTGGGTAAAGTAGAAGGAATCCATTACCAACTCTTTTCTCCACGTTGGAGTCATCGTGGACTCACTTTTCTTGTAGAGTATATAGATGCGTCTAACTCATCGAATGATGTATTTAAGAAGTGGAGTCTCCAAAGTGGTAGGAACCACATGTCTAGGCTCTTTTAGAAGTATGATTGATGGATCTACCTCAATCACAATTGGTGTCCATGAGGAAGGAACATCCTCATTAGATAATTTTGTGTTTTGACTTATGTAGGTTCAAATGAGGGTGCTATTTAGGCTTGTGTCTTAGATTTATTTCTACCGGAGCACGTGTGGGTTGGAGGTTTGGTGATCCATTGTGTTTGTTTAAATGATTGTTGTTGTTATGTGTTGTTGTTATTGGATTTTGGACTTTTTATGTAGATAAGGTAATGTAAGCCTCGTGAAGACTTAAAATGTTACCTTATCTTCATTTTAAAAACTTCATGGTTTGGAAATTGAATTTTGAGTTAACTTGCATAATGTAAGAAATGAAAAAAAAAAAAGAATAGAAGTTCGAGTGAAAGAGATTAAGAATGGAAGGCACCATGATTTGCATCAATAAGTCAATGTAAAATCGCTATAATAGAATTTGCCATCATAGATAAGATTCAGGAGGTTTGCACAAGAAACTTAGAAAGAACACTCTTATAGGAAATTTGATATTTCTATTCCAAAATGACCAAAAATGTTTATAATAGTTTAAGACAAACTTATATAGACAAGGGAAGCTTGCACAAGAATCTATTATTAAATGTAAATTCAAATGGACCAATGAGATACTCTGGCTCCGTAATTTTGGATTCAAATTTAGACTTTTAGATATAGATTTGAATGCAAGGAGGAGAGTGGTCAAGAGAAACCTATGAGCGATGTGAGCAAGCATGAAAAGTGTGACTTGTTTACATGGCACTCACCTATGTGCTTTACATGGCTCTTTCCAAGATGGCATAAGTCATGTGACGCCACATTCAAAAAGTTAGACCCTACCATTTGCTTTCAAATTTCACATGTTAGAATAAAATCTAATCTTGCAATTAAATTTAATCACACACTTGTCCAAGGCTCACAAATTCAAAGACTCTCGTCTAAATTATTGCATATCAATAAATCACAAAAATTACAAGTTAAAAAGAAAAAACATAAAAATGCACAAAGAGTTCTTTCCAGCACACATGAAAGTCTCCAATTAAGGTAAGGTTGTAAGGCTCTTGGGGAGGTTGAAGGTTAACTCTATCTTCAAAAGTTTACCTTTAACCTCTTCTTTAACCCATCTTGTCATAGCTCTTGTAAATTTTCTTGCTTCCTCTTGAAAATGGCTCGAAGTTCCTTCACCTTACCTTCTTTTTTGCATCCAATTTGCTCTCAAATTGCCTCCATCAGCACCTACACTACAAAGGTTCAAATCATAAACATTAAAAGTGTAACTACCTACATAATAACTAGGCTTTAGAAGCTTGTAGGCATTGTTATTAATTCTTTCAACCACTTGAAAATGCCTATCTTCTCTAGGTAGGAGTTTGTATTTCCTTTGTTAAGGAAATCTCCTTTTTCTTAAATGCAGTTGAACCCAATCTCCTAGTGGAAGAATGGGTTCCTTTTTTCCTTTATTGTTTTGCCTTGCCACTTGTTTATTTCTCTTCTTAGTTTGAGCCTTCACTATCTTTTACAAGTCCTTGACCATTTTGGCTTTAGCTTGGCCATCCACATTCAAAACAAAGTCATCGTTTGGAAGGGGCAATATATCAAGGGGGGTTAATGGATTCAAACTATAAACAATCTCAAAGGGGAAATGGGAAGTAGAAGCTTTGACAACTCAATTATAAGCAAATTGCACACAAGAAATGTGATTTTCCCATTATTTCTTCACAAAGCATCTAAGCAACTAAGTCATGGTTCTATTCACTACTTTGGTTTGCCCATTGCTTTGTGAGTGACAAGTTTGCTCCATAAAGTTCTCCAAAAATGGCTTAAGAACTTGGAGACTTATTATTTACAATACTCATTGGAACTCCATGTAGTTTTACTACTTCTCTAAACAATATGTCTGTAATGTTAATAGCATCATCCATCTTGTTACAAGCTATGAAATTGGCCATTTTAGAAAACATATCCACAATCATAAAGATAACATCACGTCCTCTCTTGGATCGAGGTAAACCAAGGGCATAGTCCATGAAAATGTCAACCTAAACTGAGTCAAGGATCGGTAAAGATATATACAATCCATAGTTCATGCTCTTAAACTTAGATTTATGACATGTAATCCAATGAGAAAAAAATTTAGAAACATCACATTTCATATTAGGCTAATAAAAGTGCTTAAGCAATATATCCAAGGTGTTATCAATCCCAAAATGTCTCATAATGCCCCCATGTGTTTCTTTTATTAGAAATTTTCTTAAAGCATATAAATTTTTACCTTTGACTATAAAACCATGATGATTAAAGTAATCTCTATGAGAACCTTTCACATACAACTCAAACACATGAGAAAAGTCATGATCATCCATGTATAGTTCCTTTATATCATCAAATTCAAGTAATTTAGTTTAAAGCATGGAAAGTAAGCAATACCTACTAGACAATATATTCATAACAATATTGTGCTTAACTTTTTTATTCTTGATCACATAAAGAAATTGCTCAAGGAATTTCACCCATCCCTTATGTTTGTTGTTGAGCTTGGAATTTCAAGTGCTTACTTATGGTCAACATTAATAACAAACTAATCTTGGAAGAAAGTAGTGTTGCCAATTTCGAATGCCCTTACCAAAGTATAATTTTTTTTATCATATATGGAATAATTCAAGTATGGGTTAATTTTGGATTCTCACTAAAATATACTATAAGGTGTTTTTCTTGGATAAGAACCACTTATATGCCTATGTTTGATACATCGCAGTCAAACTCAAATGACAATGAAAAGTTCAACCCCTTCCTTAGTGTGGTTTTCAACTATTTTGACATTCCTCATGTAGGACCGTCAAATGAATCTTGGAAATAGGTAGACAGATTGAATCCAAAAGAAAGTCAAGGTAGTCATGAACCATGTGTCATGGTGAGCTACTACCCATGTATATCTATATTGGCTTCAATCACTTCAACATTCCATAAGATCATAGCATGGGGTCTGCATGTGTTGTAACATCTAGTAGTGTCATTGTAAGAATGCTTTAAGTTGATGCATTCATCTTAAAAGCTTGATAAGTCATGATTTAGTTTATTTGATTTATGGTAGAATTGAGATTGAATATGAATAAATGTTGTGATCAATTTAAAAGGTCTTAACAATTAAATAATATGAGGCATGTCATAAATGTCAATTAAGAGATGTGTTAGATCAAGGATGATTAACGTCTCAAGATTTTGATTAATTACAAGATAGACGAAACCAAGCTACCCAAGACTTGCTAAGACGAAACCAGCACAGACGGAACGAGACCCTTCAAAGAAGAATTTCTGCGTCTGTCAAAAAGCCAAGTCATCAGACGATACATGCATAGACGGAAGAGGACTATTCAAGCTTAAGTCCTTCGTCTGTCCAAAGAGTGAAGTCTAAGACGATAGGATGAGACAAAACAACAACAACTGAAGACTGAAGAATCATATCGTCTATCCAAAAGCTGAAGTCAAGATTGAGTCCTTCGCGCCAAGGTTTCAAATCTAAAGAAGCACTCATGAGAAGCATCCAAGATCAGTATAGGGATTCGAGCTTACACACCAAAGTCAAAAAGGTCTTCACCTTTTTGTCACATCTCTATACAAGTCAGAAGTAGTACTGCGCACAACCTAGTCCGCTAAATCCGCTGCGACTCTTATCAATCAATCAAGTACAACTGACAACCTTTTTGGAAAGCTCTCTAGAAGATCTCTCAACGTCTCTCAACGGCATTCAAATGGGTCTAACGGCCATTTGAAGAAGATGCCTATAAAAGGACTTCACAGCTTCAAGAATCAGTTGGCGAATACGCTTATCTCCATCCTTCATCTAAGAATTCGCTCAAGTCTGATATAAGAACTTCATTGTAAAATCCTCTCTACGAAGAGGAAAAACTTTGTTTTTAAAACATCTTTCAAAGTCCACTTGTGTGGCATTTTAGCCCGAGGAGGCTGTGTTCCAAAGAATACCTCTTGTATTAGCCTGTGGAGGCTGGGTTCAAAGAATACCTTGTTAGTTTAGCCTGAGAAGGCTGGGAGCAAAGAATATCTTGTAATAGCCAGAAGTGGCTGGGTTCAAATAATACTTGTAACCTTTTCACGGTTGATAATGAAAACTCAGTGGTTGCTAAGTAACTGGACATAGTCTAGGATAGACGAACCAGTATAAATATATCTGTGATTATTTGTTTCGTCTGCTCAACTAACAGGGGATAATCATAATATAACATTTGTTCATTAAAATCAATATTTCAAGACAAACATTGTTTCGTCTGAACAGTTTTAAAACCCACAGACGAAAGGAATAAATTTTTTTAATCAACACAATTCAACCCCCCCTTCTTGTGTTTATCTTTTACAGTTTGGTATCAGAGCTCATCCTCTAAGGGTTGAGCGCTTAACAGCTGCTAGAGGAAAAGATCCAACATGGACTCACAAGGGTCATCGTTTCTATCCGGAGGAGCTTCTATGAACAAACCTCCAGCTTTCTCTGGAGATGACTATCCATACTGAGCTGACAGGATGGAGATGTACATCAAGTCAACCCAATATAGATTATGGAACATAATCACCACAGGAGATATCCCCATTGCAAAGCCTGAAGGAGAATGGGGAAATGAAGAATACTCTATGATGGAGCTGAACAACAAAGCAAGATATGTTCTTATGTGTGCTCTCTCCATAACTGAGTACAACAGATTCTGTGCCTACAAAATAGCTAAAGAACTATGGGGTGCTCTTAAAATCTCATATGAAGGCACTGAAGATGTCAGAATGAGGAAGACCACTACTCTTCAAAGAGAATATGAAATGTTCTCTATGAAGAAAGGAGAGTCTATCGATATGATGTTTGGAAGATTCCAAACGATATTAAATGGACTCACTGCTCTGGGAATCACCTTCACAAAGGCCCAGAACAACATGAAGATCTTGGACAGTCTCCCACCTCCTTGGGAAGCCATGTCCATAGCTATCTCTGTTGGAAGAGATATGAAGACATTAACTTTAGACGAGTTAATTGGAGCTTTAAGGGTACATGAGGTACTCTTATGTAAAAGGGAGAAGATCAAGGTTCAAGAACCTATAGCTCTTCCATCTGTCAATGACATCCCTAAAGAAAATTCTGTCAAGAAGGACAGTAAAAAGAAAGTAAAGATTTTGAAGGCTGATTCAACCGAATCAGAATCGTCTGATGGTTCGTCTGAAGACGAAGTCTCCCTCATGGCAAGACGATTCAAAAGGATGATGATGAAGAAAGGTAGAGGCCAACGCTTCTTCAGGAAAAAGGAGAAGAAGCTCCTTGAGAAATCATCAACCAAAGAAGAAAGCACAGAGATTTTGTGCTATGAATGCAGGAAACAGGGACATATGAGGTCAGAATGTCCTAGACTGAAAAAAAGGTGGAGCTCTAGAAGAGATAAAGGAAAGAAGAGCTTACTGACTTGGGAAGACCTTGATAGTGAAAGCTCAGAGCAATCCTCTGAAGGAGAAGAAACAGCCAACATCTGCCTCATGGCTGGAGACCATGTCTCAACAGAGGTAAATTACAATAAAACTTCTTCATCCTCCTCTTCTGAGGTCGAGTCAAAATCAGAAGAAATTTCATATGATACTCTTCTAGCTCACTCTCACTTTATTGCTTAGCAATACAAAACTTGCAAAACCAAGCTAAGACAAACCTTGGAAGAAAATGCAGTTTTGAAATCTGAAATTGAGTTGTTAGACAAGAAAATATCAAATGATGTTTCGTCTGAATCTGAAAAGGACATTTTCATTCTTAAAATCGAAAGATTGAAGAAAGAAAATGAGTCCTTACTCAATGACTTAACCAAGTTTACAAAGGGATCCTCCATTCTTGAAAATATTTTAAAATATAGGAGATCACCTAATGATAAAAGTGGACTTGGTTATGTTAAGGAGACAGACGAAAAGAAAAACAAACCTGCTTCGTCTGATCAAAAGAAGAGGAATCACAACAAGGTTCATAATATCTACAAAAAGGCTAAAAACAAAAAGAAGCATTTTGTAACTAACAAGAAAGGACCCAAAAAGATTTGGGTACCAAAGTCACTTATTATTCCTGTTGCAGATATCCTCAATGGGAAGAGACAAGACTTGGTGGTACCGGGCGGTGGTTGCTCACGACACATGACGGGAGACCTGTCTATGTTCCAAGACCTCAGATCAAGTAAAGGGTCTGTCTCATACGGTTCTGGAAAAGGTAAAATTCTTGGCATTGGGACTATTGGTAAGACACTCAATACTCTTATCCAGAACGTATCTTTTGTTAAAGGTCTTAACTTCAATCTACTTAGCATAAGTCAATTTTGTAACAGTGGATATGAAGTAGCATTTAACTCTGATGAATGTATAGTCAAAAACAAAGATAAATCCATTCTTTTTATTGGGAAAAGAAATAGTAACCTTTATGAGGTTTGCCTTTCTGACCTGAGTGATCAGAATGTAACATGTTTGATTTCAGCAGACGATGAACGAGATATTTGGCACAAAAAGCTTGGACATTTAAGTCTCAAGTATATTTCAAAAATTTCTAAGAAGGATCTCGTAAAAGGTTTGCCAAAAATATCTTGGAAAACCAATCGTTTGTATGAATCTTGTCAGCATGGAAAACAACTCAAAGCGTCTTTCAAATCAACAAATGTTGTTTCCACGACAAGACCGTTAGAACTGTTACACATTGATCTCTTTGGACCCACTCAGACTGAAAGTCTTGGAGGGAAGAGATATGGGTTTGTCATTGTAGATGATTATACTAGATTCACATGGGTATACTTCCTAGCCCATAAACATGAGTCATTCAAGGTCTTTGAAATATTCTGTAAACGTGTTCAAAAAGAAAAAGGAATATGTATTGCGTTTGTAAGGAGCGATCATGGAACAAAATTTGAAAACTCTGATTTCAAAGCCTTTTGTTTTGAAAATGGTATATTTCACAATTTTTCGTCTCCAAGAACTCCTCAACAAAATGGAGTTGTGGAAAGGAAAAATCGTACTCTACAAGAAATGGCTAGAACAATGTTGCATGAAAGTTCTCTCCCTAAATATTATTGGGCAGAAGCAGTTAATACTTCCTGTTATATTCAAAATAGAATATTAATAAGACCAATATTGAATAAGACTCCATATGAACTATGGAAAGGAAGAAGACCCAACATCTCTTATTTCCATCCTTTTGGATGTGAATGCTTTATCTTGAACACCAAAGATCAACTTGGCAAGTTTGATTCAAAGGTGATAAAAGGAATCTTTCTTGGATATTCCAACACATCTAAAGCTTATAGAGTTTTTAACTCTAAGACGCAAGTTGTAGAGGAATCAATTCATGTAAAGTTCCAAGATAACTCAAAGGCTGATAAAGAAATATCAGACCTAGAAAACTTGTTTGAAAATTTGCAGGTTAACCCTTCTGGTCAAAATGATAAACAAAGGTCAGACGAAACAAGAACAGACGATAGACGCACAGACGAACCCTCTTCGTCTGAGTCTCATCAACAAAGTGATGAAGCACTTACAAGATCATGGAAGTTTGTATCTAATCACACTGAAGATCTCATCATTGGAGATAGGAATCAAGGTGTTGTAACTAGATCAAGGCTAAAGGAATCGTTTGGATATGCTCTTGTATCAAGCATAGAACCAAAGAATGTTGAAGATGCTCTTCAAGACAACGATTGGATCTTAGCTATGGAAGAAGAACTTAATCAGTTCATAAGAAATGATGTGTGGACCCTAGTTGAAAGACCAAAGAACAAAAGCATCATTGGAACCAGATGGGTGTTCAGAAATAAGCTTGATGAAGCTGGAAAAGTAGTAAGAAACAAAGCAAGGTTAGTAGCACAAGGGTATAATCAACAAGAAGGTATTGATTTTACAGAAACCTTTGCACCTGTAGCTAGATTAGAAGCTATTAGAATATTACTTGCTTTTGCTGCTCACAAGAATATCGTCCTATATCAAATGGATGTAAAAAGTGCTTTTCTAAATGGTTTTATTGAAGAAGAAGTGTATGTAAAACAACTTCTTGGTTTTGAAAGTTTGTCTTAACCAGATCATATTTTTAAACTCAAGAAAGCACTGTATGGTCTTAAACAAGTTCCTAGAGCTTGGTACGATAGACTCAGTTCTTTTCTTCTTAAAAATAGTTTTTCAAGAGGAAAGGTTGATACAACTCTCTTCAAGAAAAGTGTTTCAAAAGACTTTATTATAGTCCAGATTTATGTAGACAATATAGTCTTCGGAGCTACTAATGACTCTCTGTGGAAGGATTTTTCAAAGTTAATGCAGGATGAGTTCGAAATGAGCATGATGGGAGAATTGAAGTTCTTTCTAGGACTTCAAATCAAGCAGACGAAAGAAGGAATCTACATCCATCAACAGAAATACACAAAGGAGCTTATTAAGAAGTTCAAGATGGAGAATGTCAAGCCTATGAAGACACCAATGCATTCGTCTGGAGCAAATCTGAACAAGGATGAGTCAGGTAAGTCTGTTAATCAGACAGTATACAGAGGTATGATTGGCTCACTTCTTTATTTAACTGCAAGCAGACTTGACATTATGTTTAGTGTCTGTCTATGTGCTAGATTTCAATCTGACCCTAAAGAATCTCATTTACAAGCTGTAAAGAGAATTCTTAGATATCTTGTTGGAACAACTGATCTCTCTCTGTTTTATAAGAAATATGATGATTTTAGTTTGAGAGGCTTTTGTGATGCTGATTATGCTGGAGACAAAGTGGAGAGAAAAAGCACAAGTGGTGGATGCCAATTTCTTGGATCATCACTAATATCTTGGTCAAGCAAGAAACAAAATTCCATTGCACTCTCAACAACTGAAACAGAATATATTGCTGCGGCAGGGTGTTGCTCACAATTACTGTGGATAAAACATCAACTTGAAGATTACTCCAGGTTTGAAAATCATATACCAGTATTTTGTGATAATACAAGTGCAATCAATCTTAGCAAAAATCCTATTCAGCATTCAAAAGCAAAACATATTGAAATCCGTTATCATTTTATAAGAGACTATGTCCAAAAAGGTATTTTCAATATACAGTTTGTAAAAACAGATTTTCAATGGGCAGATATATTTACTAAAGCATTAGACGAAACACGTTTTAATTTCATTAAGGAAAATCTTGGGATTATTTCTTTAAATGATTGAAAATTGTTCCGTCTGAGCTATTTGTTTCGTCTGTACATTATTTCGTGTTAAGACGAAACATTGCGTCTGATCAAGTTGAATAGTTACTGTGGTAAAATTCAACGAGCATTATCATATTCTTGTTTAACAAGTTTATCTCAAGTGTGCAGGGACAAATTAAAAGGAGCAATAAATGTGTCTGTCATTTATTGCACTATTCTAGGACATTGATATGCATGCGCTGTGAATTGCAGATGTCAAATCAATCACTGAAAAGGCAATGATGTGGACACGTCAAATCAAGGGGCAGTTTTCGAAATCTCTTTCGTCTGATGAATCACAACCGTTTTTATTTTTTGTCTATAAATACTCTTGAAAGTTCACTCTTTTATTCTTTACTGTTATTTGCAACTGTTTGAACTTTCCAAACCTTAAAACTCACTAAGTGCTTTCTCTCTATTTTCAAAATATCAATGGCCGCCAAGAACACCAAAGCTACCAAAGTTGATGAAACCACATTCTTCGCTCAAGACCTGTTCTTGCCAAGCAAGTGGATTTCAAGGGAGACTCTTGAAAGCGTCTCTGAAAGGATAGTGAAAATTTTGGACCACACCGGATGGATGGGGTTTGCTGAGATGAGAGGCCCATGGCTGATGGAAGCCTATGCCGAATTCTGGAGCGATGCGAAGGAGTTCGATGATGGTATTATGGGTACCATTGACAACAAAGAGTACATCATCACGGTGGACTCTATTGCTGAGGCTGGAAACTGCAAAGCCGAGGGGCGTTTCTACAGCCCCAACTGGATGAAGAATGAATCTGAGGAACACGTAGACAAGATACTCTATATGAAGAAAACCAACACTGAAGACTCCAAGTCTTTCAGATCAGAAAATCTTGCTCCTTCTGGAAGAGTTATCCATAACCTCCTCTACAATGTCTTCACACCAAGGACTGGTTCGAGGGACAATGTAAGTTTTTGAGACAGATTTTGCATCTTCTATTGTCTGAGAAAAGCAAGGATAAGTCTTTCTCACCTTATCCTTGATCATTGGATAAGTGCTCTGAAGAATCGCAATATCCGTAGGAAGAGTAGCATTCCCTACGCCACCCTCTTCTCGAAGATCATCATCAATCAGGGGTTTGACACCACTGATGTTGTTTGGCACCCTGAGGGAAAGGAAGTTAAAGCTAGCACCTTTGCAAAGATGCATCTAGCACCAGACTTTCTGCATTCACAAAAAGAGGATGTACCTCTCTCACCCATCACCAAAGATCCTCCACACAGAGCTCGCAACAAGCGTGTTAAGTCACAAACCCAAGCCCAAACACCGTCCGAAACACAAGCCGAAACACAATCCCAAACTGAACCTCAAACACAAACCCAAACACTAAACCAACCTCAACCTCTTCCTTCTTGACCATCTCTGAGATCCCTTTTGAGGATGTTCTTGAAGAACTCCTCAAAAAGAAGAAAAGGACCGTCAGAATCAAGCACATTGGTGCTAAATCAAAAGAACAGACGATATCCCCTAGTGAAGATGAAGGGACCAAGGTATCGTCTAAGGGTGCTGCGTTTGTGAAAACACTTACAGACGAAGAAAAAGAGAAGAAAGAAGCAGAAGAAAAAGCAAGAGCCAGAAAGATTGCTCTTGAAAAAGCTGTTAAGGTCAAAGAAAAGATGAAGCAAAAACTTACGTCTGTGATTATTGGCGAGACAGACGATGAGAAAGCGCTGAAAGAGGCTAAGAGGGTCTCTATTTTGCTTCATGCTGAAAGAGAAAGGATCTTTCTTAAAAGCTTAAAGGGCATTGGATTATCTGAAGGAGCGTCTGCTCAAGCAACCTCAGAGGGCATGAATAGTGAAGAAACTGCCCAGATCCAGAAAGATAATGCCAAGCTTGCGGAGGATTTAGAAATAATGCTAAATGAGGAAGTCTCCACAAGGGAGGTCTCTCCTTCAATTATGATCCAAGACGAACATAGGACTACTTTTTCTGAGCCTATTGTTGCGTCTCCTCTGAATGCTGCCTTAGCACAGACGATACCTGGTATGTCTGAAGAAGAATCCCACCAACAGACGAAGGAGTTTCCGTCTGAAGACTTGGTGCTTATTGAAGAAGTTGATTCTTCGTCTGATGAAGAACAACTTGAAATAATCAAGGTGGATGCTACATGGGGAAGGTCACATGCTGAAGTGATTAATCCAGAAGACTTACCCCCAAAGCACAAGGTGGACTATTCATTCCTAAATGAATTAGTTATGAGGCGATTTGTTGAGAGTACCTGTGCTGAAACACCAATCAAACCTGATTGGGTCATTGGAGAGAAGCATGAAGAATTCTCCACTGATTGTGAACCGTCTGAGTCTGCTCAAAATGATATCTTAGCAGACGATGAAGACCGCTATATCAAGGACATTCCCTACATTGAATTGAAGAACCCATACGAGTACAGAGGCAAGAAGGGTTTTCAATTAGGGAGATTTGTCAATCCCATCATCTACAACAAACCCTTGAAGCCAGTAGATCTCAATGAAAACATCGTCTACACCCCAGAAGAGCAACGCGATTGGTTGAAGCGTCTGCCCTGGGATACACTGGCCAACCTAGACATGAAAGGGTTAAAAGATATTCAAGCCTACAAGGATCATATTGCTGCGTCGGTGATTGAAGGACCAGCACTTGGCTATGAACCTCACATTCCACATAGAGAAAATCCAAGATGGAAGGTTCGATATGAGGTGAATGCGCCTGTCTTCCACCGTTGTAGATATGGAGACGCACACTCTATCATCTATGAGCCTAAAGAATGCACTCATTGGCATCTTGAAGGCATAAATCGCCATGATCCTATGCCTTTCACAATTCCACTCAACAAAACAGAGTATGTCGGTATAGGACATTCTCTGGGAATTGTGCTTCCATGGACGAGGCCCCACTGCTCCGGGATCAACCCTCGTTACTCCATCCTCCTCAATGAGTATGAAGACCCTGAAGAATTTGCTCACGCCCTCCCAGAAGACTTCAACACAACTTTCAGGATGATAGCTGATGCCTACAGAAGGGAAGTTAAGGGAAGAGAAGCCTCTTCTTTCCATATTGATCGTCATGCTAAGAAGGACAAGAGATATTGTCCTGTCATGGTGGGTTCACAGTTCTCTTCACTGGTGTCAGACGAAACAAAATACACAATAGTCTTAGACCGAAAAAGACCATGCCTGCTCAAGTTTTTGGCTAAGGGAAAAGAAAAGAAAGTACCGTCTGTACCTAGGACCTTCAAATTCGCAAGACATATCTACAAACTCCTTCCGTCTGCTGTCTATGCGCACCTCAAAGCAATCCAAACTCAAGCCTCAAGCCCTATCAATCCAAAGATACAAAGGATGATAGAAGATCATGAAGCCACCTCACAGTTTTGCTCTGGAACTTCATTTGATGAAGATTCTACCGTCTATGGCAGGGTGTTTCCTGGTGAAGCTTTTGCATACACTCACCCATCCCAGGAGCATCCAGATCTGGAAGTTTCTGTTCCAACAAAGCATTACACATGGCAATGGGAACGAAACTTCATGGCTTACCTCACTCTTCCACATTTCACAATGCGTCTGAAGAAGACTCCAACAGTGCTCATTATTGATGACACTATTCCTATAGTGGAAGAACCTCAAACACCAATGGTACACTTTGATGATATGGTGGAGGTTAATGACAAAGTTGAGGATGCTGAGGTTGATTTTCAAGAAGCTGAGGAGTATAAAACTCTGAAGCGTAAGTATGATGCTTTGGAAGAGGATTACGGGCACTTGAAAGCAAAGAACAGAGAACTTGAAGAAAATCAAGCTTCTCTATCGTCTGAAGTGCAGCAGCTGAAAGACATTGTGATGACCCTGCTCAACAAAAAGCAAAAACCTTCTTCTTGATCATCTTTTGATGATTTACAGCCCAAGGGGGAGAATAGAAGAGCCCAAGGGAAAGAAGATAGGTACAAGGGGAAAGTAATGTCTAAGGGGGAGCGAACAGAGTATAAGAAAAAGCTTCGTCTGAGGGGGAGTCATTTATTTATTTATTTATTTATTTTGTACAACTTATACTTGTAACTCTCTATTGGTTTTCTGTTTATACCAATGTAATTATGTATAAAGATTACATCGCATTGATGTAACAATCTATTATAAAGAGGTATTATTCAGAAAACATCGTCTTGATGTCAATCTGGCTTTTTAAGACTGTTTGTTTTTGTCTAACCATGTCTTGTGCAGATTTTCGTGGTATGGTCTGTAATCATCAAAAAGGGGGAGATTGTTAGATCAAGGATGATTAACGTCTCAAGATTTTGATTAATTACAAGACAGACGAAACCAAGCTACCCAAGACTTGCTAAGACGAAACCAGCACAGACGGAACGAGACCCTTCAAAGAAGAATTTCTGCGTCTGTCAAAAAGCCAAGTCATCAGACGATACATGCACAGACGGAAGAAGATTATTCAAGCTTAAGTCCTTCGTCTGTCCAAAGAGTGAAGTCTAAGACGATAGGATGAGACAAAACAACAACAACTGAAGACTGAAGAATCATATCGTCTATCCAAAAGCTGAAGTCAAGATTGAGTCCTTCGCGCCAAGGTTTCAAATCTAAAGAAGCACTCATGAGAAGCATCCAAGATCAGTATAGGGATTCGAGCTTACACACCAAAGTCAAAAAGGTCTTCACCTTTTTGTCACATCTATGTACAAGTCAGAAGTAGTACTGCGCACAACCTAGTCCACTAAATCCGTTGCGACTCTTATCAATCAATCAAGTACAACTGACAACCTTTTTGGAAAGCTCTCTAGAAGATCTCTCAACGTCTCTCAACGGCATTCAAATGGGTCTAACGGCCATTTGAAGAAGATGCCTATAAAAGGACTTCACAGCTTCAAGAATCAGTTGGCGAATACACTTATCTCCATCCTTCATCTAAGAATTCGCTCAAGTCTGATATAAGAACTTCATTGTAAAATCCTCTCTGCGAAGAGGAAAAACTTTGTTTTTAAAACATCTTTCAAAGTCCACTTGTGTGACATTTTAGCCTGAGGAAGCTGTGTTCCAAAGAATACCTCTTGTATTAGCCTGTGGAGGCTGGGTTCAAAGAATACCTTGTTAGTTTAGCCTGAGAAGGCTGGGAGTAAAGAATATCTTGTAATAGCCAGAAGTGGCTGGGTTCAAATAATACTTGTAACCTTTTCACGATTGATAGTGAAAACTCAGTGGTTGCTGAGTAACTGGACGTAGTCTAGGATAGACGAACCAATATAAAAATATCTGTGATTATTTGTTTCGTCTGCTCAACTAACAGGGGATAATCATAATATAACATTTGTTCATTAAAATCATATTTCAAGACAAACATTGTTTCGTCTGAACAGTTTTAAAACTCACAGCCGAAAGGAATAAATTTTTTTAATCAACACAATTCAACCCCCATTTCTTGTGTTTATCTTTTACAAGATGACTCTAGTAAGAAGTGTACCAATTTGTGTATTATTTTATTTTGGTGGGATATGCATTTAATGTTCTAGAATGAAGCACTTGGGGAGCAAATAAGGGGATGGTTGATAGGTTGATAAGACTTATGGAGTACATGGAACCGAATCAGAATGAAGCTGATTAGTAACGACAGATGAGAGCCATTATGTTTTATGGTATTGTGTCATGTAGAACTAGCTTCGTAATCTTGATAAGTTTTATATTTTTAAAGGAAGAGGTGTTTACATAAGGACTTAAAACCTGTTACAACACAAATAATGAAAATAATGATGTTATAATATATACATGCGACTTTCAATCCTTATTGTCTCGTTGGAAGAAGAAACAAAATACTCATATTTTTATAATTAAATTGATTAGAGTTTTCAATAAATCTTAAAATAAAGTTTTCTTTCAACGGGTTGATATAAATGGATGACAAATACATTCTTATTTTTTATTTTAAATATTTAATCTCTTTTAAAATATATTTTTGCATAAGTATAATGGTTATTAGTAAAATTAAAAAGTAAATATTAAGGAAAATTAAGGAAAATCATAAGAAAAAAAATCTATCAAAATATTAAATTTTTCTTCTGAAAATAAGAAAATGAGATCATGTTAGATCAAGGATGATTAATGTCTCAAGATTTTGATTAATTACAAGACAAACGAAACCAAGCTACCCAAGACTCTTGCTAAGACGAAACATGACCCTTCAAAAGTGAAGTTCTGCATCTGTCCAAAAGTCAAGTCATCAGACGATACATGCACAGACGGAAGAAGACTACTCAAGCTAAAGCCCTTCGTTTGTCTAAAGAGTGAAGTCTTAAGACGATAGGATGAGACGAAACAACAACAACTGAAGACTGAAGAAATACATCGTCTGTTCAAAAGTGAAGTCAAGTTGAGTCATTCGCGCCAAGATTTCAAATCTGAAAAAGTACTCATGAGAAACATCCAAGATCAGTATAGGGACTCGAGCTTACACACCAAAGTCAAAAAGGTCTTCACCTTTTGTCACATCTCTGTATAAGTCAGAAAAAGTACTGCGCACAATCTAGTCCGCTATATCCGCTGTGACTCTTCATCAATCAATCAAGTACAACTGACAAACTTTTGGAAAGCTCTCAAGAAGATTTCTCAACGACTCTCAACGGCATTCAAATGAGTCTAACGGCTATTTAAAGAAGATGCCTATAAAAGGACTTCATAGCATCAAGAATCAGTTGGCGAATACGCTTCTCTTATCCCATCTTCTGAGAATTAGCTCAATTCTGTGCTAAGAACTTTATTGTAAAACCCTCTCTGCGAAGAGGAAAATCTTTGTTTTCAAACATCTTTTCAAATCCACTTGTGTGGTACTTTAGCATGAGGAGGCTGTATTTCAAAGAATACCTTTTGTATTAGCCTGTGGAGGCTAGGTTCAAAGAATACCTTGGTTGTTTAGCCTGAGAAGGCTGGGGGCAAAGAATATCTTGTAATAGTCAGAAGTGGCTGGGTTCAAACAATACTTGTAAACCTTTTCACGGTTTGTAGTAAAAACTTCGATTGTTCTTGGGTAAGCTGACGTAGTCTTGAATAGACGAACCAGTATAAAAATACTTGTGTTTATTTGTTTCGTCTGATTGACTAATTGGGGATAATCATAATCTAACGTTTGTTTATTAAAATCAATCTTTCAATATAAACGTTGTTTCGTCTGAACCGTTTTGAAACCCACAGACAAAAGGGATAAAATTTTTTAATTAACACAATTCAACCCCCCTTCTTGTATTTATCTTTTACAGATTAAACTCTCGTAATGAAAAGAATGTAATTTAATATTTTATAACAAGAAGAAAAATGGAAAGATTCATCACATACAAAGGTTCATTAAAACTTAACATTTTAACTTTTTCATTATTGCACAACATAATCTTTTATTTTACATAATACAAATTTATAATAAATAAATATTTTTTCAAATTAAAATTATGTTGTAACGAAAGATTTGAATAAACAAATTTTTTCAAACATAAACAGTATATTTTTATAATTAAGAAAAATAATTGATATTGTGATGAAAATTTATTTTTATTTAGGCTAAATTGCATTTTCAATTTTCTTATTTTTAATTTTACAAATTTATTTCTTTAATTTTTCTAAAAAAAATTCTTAATTTTGACTCTTGTTAATTTTGTAATTTTAATTTTTTTATTAAAAACATGTAATTTTAATCTAATCATTAAATATTTTATTATTTATTTCGTCGATGTCTCAATATATATATCAATATATATATATCACATTCACACTAGTTATTAAATATCACATCATTGATAATTTTGGGACATTATCATTCAATAAATGAACATTTATTGGTTAGCTAATATTATTTATTTTTAAAAATTAAGCACTAAAATTATAAAACTAAAATAAGAGGATTAAATTTGTGGATTTTCAAATGCACAAATTAAAATCGCAGAGTTAAAAATAGATATTAAAATCACGGATTAAAAAAAAAAGATGACAGAAAATGCATAATAAAATCCACGGGACCAAAAGTGTAATTTAACTTTTAGTTAATGATAATTTCTTTTATAAAATATATTTAATTAAATTAAGAATGGATATAAAATAATATATTAAGAGAGATAATTTCTAAAAAAATTTACAACAGATTTTCATTAAATAAAAAATAATTTAAAATATATCGTTAAAAATAGTCCCTAAGAACACCTATGTAAATAAATCTTCTAAATATATCTTATATACAATACACCAGGTTTTCCACCACTGTTTATTACTATTTCAAGTACATTCTATTATTTTATTATTATTTTGTAATTTTATAGCTTTGAATTGCTTTATGTGTGTCCATTGAATTATTTGAATCATTTCAACTTATTCGTTTTATAATTTAAAAAACATATTTTTGATGATTTTGACAATAATTTTTCCTTTTTTTATTGCATTAACTTTTATCTAATTTATAAATTTTCAACATATTATTATTTCCAATCTTATATATAAGAAATAAATAAAAATATATTTTCTTAATTATAAGAAACAAATTTCACTTCTAAGTACAATCATCGTTAAATTCTTTCTATGTTTTTAATTTATTATAAAATCTGTTACCAAAATATTTACTCGATTCTCGTGAAATTGAATATAATTTTTAGTTAAATCATTTCATTTTATGAATAATTTTGAACTTAAATTCAAATTTATACCATTATTAATTAAAATTAAATAATAATTATGAATATTCAATAATTTTAATAAAAGTATAAAAACAATATTACATTATGATCTTTAAAATCACGGCCTTTTATTTGAAAACTCCCGTGGATTGATGGGAGAAAATGTTAGTTTTCTAGGTGTAGGTGTAGGGGTGGACTTTATTCTTTCTTCAACTTTTTTTTTCTATTTTTTAATTAAATTATTATACAGTGATAGGTAATTTTATTTATATAATTAATTGATTATAATTTATAATATATTTTTTCAAAATAATATATCATAAATTAGAATTAAATTAATAATATCCATTGATAATATAAAAATATTTATATTATCATTATATACCAATTTTGTTTACTTAGTTTATTCAAACAAAATATAGAACAACGTAAATACCAAAAAAAAAAAAAAAAATCTAACCACATTTTTGTATATCTAAGTTTAGGATTTTAATTTGTAATATCGGTAAAAAAAATATTTTGATAATTTTTAAATTTTGTTTATTTTTAATAAATTTTAATTCTTTATTAATAATTGTAAAGTTTATTATTAGAATAAAATTATTAAATATTAAATAAAAAATTTTACTTCAAATTTTCATGTCAAATAATTAATTTATATTAGAAATGATTTATTCTAACGAATAGTAGATGAGAATTATTTATTATAAAAATTTTAGAAAAACCTAAAATTGAAAACCTAAACTGAGAAAAACGAAAATCTTAATTGAAAAAGAAAAAAAAATGTAAATCCTTATTATAGTAACCGGCAGAGGTGACGTAAGTGGCAGCTGGAAGGCTGATGATTGTTTGAAATATTGAGAAGGCCAACTCAGACAGTAACCTTTTTGGCAGCAAGTGGGACCCACTATAATTGAAGCATGGGCATCCCTTACAAATTATGCCCAGTAATGCTTTGTCGTTTAGTTGCGCGCCACAGTACGGAACGTACATACCTTAATTATGATTTACACCTCACCTCCTTTCATGGTTTGCTCGGTACACACTCATACCTATATCCACCATATTTGCCTTTTCAATTTTGATTTTAATTTGCTTCCTTCTCCGTATAACATGAAATAAATGTACAAAATATGTAATATTGGTGGATAAAATAAAGAGTAATTATTTATTTTAATTTTCAAATTAGATAGATATCTTTATTTTACTTTTAGAAAGTTTTTAATTTAAATTTTTAATTATATTAATTTTCTATGAATATTTATTATATAGTTATAATTATATCAGTTTAGATGATATAATAGTATTAATTGTTATTTCAAGTGTCTAATATTTTTCAATTCTATTTTATATTTTTTATTAATTAAATCTTATTTTATATAAAATTGAATATATTAACAAATAAAATACATTAAATTAAAAATTATATATAAAAAATAAATACATAATTTAATATATGAGATGACAGTTAGTGTATCATATTATCTAAATTAACTAAGGACTTAATTAAAAATTAACGTGATTAGTAAAATTTAAATTTATAAAATTTTTGAAATCTTTTTCTTTTAAAAATCAAAATGAAAGTCTTGGTCTTATATATTCAAGAATAAAATAACTATTTATTTAAATAGGGATAAATTTGTACAATTATTTTATATTTTCTATCCCCACTTCATTATATTTAAATGTAAATGATTGAAGAAAGAAGAGAAAAAAAAAAAGGAAAATATATAATTTATGTTTGGTCAAGGTAACGACAGAGAATAAAATATCTGTCAAGGAGGTGGGTCCTATAACAAATATCATAATCTCAAAAGGGAGCAAAATTAGATTGAGAACTGTGATCTGATTTTGAAAAAATCATGGTTACCTTCTAAACTAATTAATTTAATTTTTTTCCTATCTATTCCAACACAGACAAATCACCTTTAATTATATAATATCTATCATTTTTCCTCTTCTTTTTCACTCATATTTACAATTTTACATCCTTCCTTTTTATATCCTCAACTCCAAACACATTGATAATGTGATGAAAACTTCCAAAATGCATGAAATTCCTTGGAGAAAGAAAATTTGCATGAAAGAGGAAAGAGAGTTTTACTCAAACATATTAGTAGGTTTTTAGGGTTTAATTATATAGGAAGAGTGATGGTGTGAGTCAGAATGGTGTCAAGTTGAGTGAGCAGTACAATGATTCCAGCCTTCTTCCAGCTGTCTTTAATCAATGCCGTGAAGTTAATATCAACGTCAACATCTTAGCATTCTGCACCTTTTTCTCATTTCGTGCTACGCCCAATAGATTTCAAATAAGATTTCCTTAGAAGAAAATAAAATAGAGACAAGAAATACTAATAATGTTTTAATTTTTAAAAAATATAGGTAATTTTTTTAAGTTGATTTTATTAGATTTATATAAACAATTGAAATAAAAATTTAATTTTAATTAAATAAAATAACAATATGGAAAAGAATATGCTTAAATTTTATCTCGTCGTTTTACTTTGAGAAAAAAAAAAGAGATGATGGTTGCTCTTTAAAGATAAAAATTTTCTATTTTTCTTGTTTTACTTTAAAATTTTTTATTGAGAGCAAAAAGAATGTAAAAATAAAATTTTAATGAAAGGTAATAACTGGTTTTATTTGTGCTATTTTAAATTTTTAGAATTTCAGTAATCTATTTTTTATTTTATTTATTTAATATTTTATAAAATTTAAAATTTATTAAGAGATTTATATTTCTATTTAAAATTTATAATTTTTAAGAAATAAATTAATATTTATACGTAAAGAATTTAATTTCAATTTCATCTAAATAAATCTTAATATATTATTTATTAATTTTATTGTCATAAATATTTTTTTAAACAATATAAAGTAATAAAATTAAGAATTTAAAAAATCAAATAAATATTTTAATTGTTTTATCATTTCTAAATTTGATATTTTTATTGTAGTTTACTGTATGAAAAACTAAATCATATTACAAAAGAGAATTATAAATGAATTATTATCAATATCTATGATAAAATAATTTAATTTTAATTGAATGAAAAACTATAGTTAAAAAAATATTTTTTTTAAAACTAAATTATCATGTGATCATTAAAGTTTAGGGAGTTTATTTTAAAAATTAGTAAATTTTAAAGATTAATTAAAATAAAATTATAATTTAAGATATCTATTTATAAATAAAATAAATTTTAAAAAATAATTATCACAAAATTAAAAAATATTATTTATAAATTATGGATATTAAATAAAAATTATGCTGTCTCAATCAGACTAGAGTACTAGGACACTACTCCCACTATACCTGACTCTGACCATCTAATGGTAACACGGATTTGCCATTCTGTAAAATAAAATGCAAGAATAACATTTTATAATTTTGAGATTATATTTAAAGAAAAAAAAAAGGGACGTATATTAATGGCCTAAATTTTTATAATATTGATCCATTACAGTTTATTATAGATAGTATATTTATTAATTTTGATAATAAAATCTTCAATAATCATATAAAATTCAATTTATAATTTTAAGTATGTAAAATTTATTTTACATTGTGAACGTGTGAACTTTAAATTATTATATTTATCATTTCAAGACATTATCATTTTATAATATAAAATTTGGAATTTATAATAAATAATTAATTTTTTTGATATAGTAAATTTCCCTTATCATCATTCTTCCAAAATGAATCCCCTTTGTCAAATAATTTATGAGAAAAAAAAGTAGCCATATATTTTGGTCATTTGGTAATTTCATTGAAAATATCCCCGCACTGCTTTACTTTCGTCTATATAATGCTAGTAAAGTGTGAACATTGAAGTGTGAAGTGTATTGGTTACTGAGCTATCTTGCTAGAAATTTGAAGTTTAAACTTGAAATCCTTTTGCCTTTAGATTCAGAATTTCTGCTTCTATGGCGCCACGCGTACTTATTGTGCTGGGGATGTTGCTCTTGGTGTGCCTTGTTAAGGTACATTAATACATGCCATTGTCATCTTCTGTATATTATTAATCAATTAATAAAAACATAGGTCAAAAATCTTCAGCACTAAAAAGCTGAGGGTGATATTTTGGTGGTTTGTCATGCAGGTTTCATCTGATCCAAAGATAGAAGAAGAAATAGTTGAAGAGGAAGAACTACTCTTGCCTAATGAGCCCGTGTGCTTTTAATTTTTGTTTTTTTAGTATCCTAGTCTACTATGTGTTTTCTATTTCTTAGTTAAGCTTAAACATGTTGTTTCCCTTAAAATATAATTTTATTTCTTTGATGAGTATGAAAAAATATATATTTTAGTCCACTTCTAAGAATTCAAAACACACTACTACCATCTTAAATACGTTAAAAAATTTTTTTTGAGAACCCGAACAAGAAATCTTATATATTTAAGAATAAAAACATATTAATGTTCTTTGCCATTACAATTTCTTAAAGTGCTGATTGCAGTGACTATAAATTGAAACTCTTGTTGTTTTCTCCAGCTTATTGTTAGAGACGGGAACAGGAGACTAATGCAAGACTTAGGTAAGTAAAATTGTAAATCCAAGAGCAAATAATTTGTTATAGGTTTTTTTTTTTTTTAATTGTTTATATCCATTATTGGTCACATTTTAATAATGATATGAAATGAGGGGAAAGAATTGAACTTTGATGGTATTGGATTTTCAGATTGTGGCGGGTTGTGCAAGTCTAGGTGCAGTGCTCATTCAAGGCCCAATTTGTGCAATAGGGCATGTGGCACTTGCTGTGTGAGATGCAAGTGTGTTCCACCTGGTACCGCTGGAAATAGGGAACTTTGTGGTACTTGCTACACTGATATGACCACCCATGCCAACAAGACTAAGTGCCCTTAGATTAATTAGGCAATTTCTGCTTCATCATCATGCAACAGATTTCAAGTGTACTATGTTAATGTTGGTGAATTTCTGTTCACTATAGCCATGTGTGTGTACTAGTACTTTGGCTACATTAGCTATTCGATTATTAATTTGTGCCTGTATTCTATAGCATGTTTTTATTTGTAGGGTATGTTCTAGTTTGTGCCTGTATGATTACTGTGATGGGTCATATAAACTTTGTGCCTTTGTAACTTTGTTTGCGTGAAATATGAAGATAGTACATTACCATGTCATTTCCCACTTCTAGTTCACAATTCTTCCAACTTTAGCCCTAATTAGGAAGGCATGTCATAAGTTTGTTAAGGTTCAACTCGTTTGTTTCACTGAGGACATCTCCACCCCAGTAAAGTCTCTTTGGGTGTTTAAATGGAATTTATTGACACATCATTTATTTTCACTCTTCTCTTTTTAAAATTTCATAAACACCTAATCTCTCTGATCTAAAACACTAAAACCTTTCTTTTAGTGCTTAAATAGGCTGAACCAAAGAGTCTACATTCTTATATTTTATATAATTTACCTATTAAGTTATAGTTTATATTATCTATAAATTAATTAAATTTTTAAAATTAAGAGATTCATTCATATTAGTATTATTTGAAATATTTGTTCGATAATATTAAGAAATTTGAGAAGTTTAGCTGTGTAAAAGAATTAAAGTGTCCCTTGTTTATATATAATGTTCATATACAACGATTAAAAAAAATGACAAAATTTTAACTTTAAAAAACATTTAACGTTAAAATTAATGTACGTTAAAATTTCAATGTTCATAGCTTAAAATATTAAACAGCATTTTAAAAAAACGTTAGGACATAGCTTTGATTCCATTCCTATTATTAAAAAATCTGCTCCATACACAACTACAATGGCTAAGACTCAATAGGCAATTCTTGTAAGCAACGATGCTTAACTAGCTGCCGTTGCGGATGCTCTAACTCAACTAAATTAAAAATTTAATTCGATTATGTTCAAAGTTAATTTTGATATTCTTTTATTGATATTATTTATTTAAAAAAAACAGTACATATTAGTTTAATTATAATTTTATGAGTTTCTTTACAATTTAATTAACTGTTAAAATTAATCTGTTATAATATTGTAAAAAAAAAAACTATTATATCAATAAGCTAGATATCAATGTGTTAACATAAATAATCATGATATGCATTTCTTAATTAAATAATATAGGTAGACTATATTAATTTTAGACGAAGTTTAATCATGAATATTTTGTACAGTAAAGAAAAATAATAATAAATTAGATTGATTGGTGATATACATGCATAAAAATTAGGATGCAGTCCTTAGTGCTAATATTAAAGAATTGGGGAACAAAGAGTGATATGGAATGACATGGACCACCATTTGGGCGGTGATGGTCTAAACTCCAAGGATGACCATAGACTCCTATATTATATATATATATATATATATATATATATATATATATATATATATATATATATATATATATATATATATATATATATATATATATATATATATATATATATATATATATATATATATATATATATATATTACAAATTATAAGTGGTTTGGTTAAAATATTAAGTTAAAATTAATTATCTGAATCAATTTTAATATATTTAGTAAATCTCTTGTTCAGTATATGAACACACGTCATCACATTTTGAGTCAGGTTTACTGAATATATCAAAATTGATTCAGATAATTAATTTTAACTTAATATTTTAACCAAACCACTTATAATTTGTAAAATTAGAATATATATATTGGTACAAATATATTTCAGTTTCGGCTTTTTTAGACTCTTACCCACTCGAAAGCATAGAGGATGGGTTAACATCAGAGTTCAACCAACTAGGTCAAATTGTGGAAGAGAAAAATCAGGGTTCTCTTACACCATCTTATATTAGATCAGGGTTTTCTTACACAATCTTTTATTTGACCATTGTTACAAATAATGATTTGAACATTAGGTTGAAGATGAATCACATTCAGTCCAACTCCTGAAAACAGAATATCAGAATTGATTTCCAACAATTCAAAGAAAACTACCAGCTCAATTTATAAAGACTTTGATGATGGGTAGGAGTAAATATAAATGATTCTACCAGCTGAGGTAAAGAAATTTCCAACTGTACAGCACTATCTGAGACTCATAGTAGGTATATATATGAATGCACAAAATATGAATTTGTGTTTTATATATACGTATATGCAAAATAAACTTCTAATATGCCCCCTTATCTCAGTTGTGGTAAGTGGAGTGGTGTAACTCTTACAATTTTGAAGAGTCTTCTAACTACGTAGACTTAAAATGAAACGACTTAATACAAATATATTTTATTTACACTCCCATTTTTATGCCAGATGCATTGCAACAAAATTTGAAAACGATAATCGTTAATCATGCTGACAAAGGCGTATAATATTTTGACACTAATCTATGTAGGCTTCTTTGTTTAAATGTGATGAAATAGGGACCTGCTTCAGTGTATGAAGATCAAATTTGGAAACAAATCACATGACGAGAATTTTGGATTCAGGTATTAAGAAATCTACATCTTGCAAGCATTGCTATCTTTGCATACTTCACCCTGCAGAGACAGAAAACAAAATAACAGATAAGCACTAAGCATTACAACCTTTATATTATCAAGCATATTAAAGTTAACACTATAGCACAGAAAAATCTCAGGTTCTGAACAAGTACTGGAAAGTCAAATTATTCAAGAACTCTTTAACATTTGCATCAATGTATACCACATTTTTGCATTTTGCTGTGTTGGTATCAAGCAATAGATTAGCATCATATGCACTTCTCAACTATGTTAAGAAGCATCAAGTGCTATTTTGTTCATTATAACAGGCAAAGACAAAATAAGAAGTCTTTAATTGTTGCAACATAAGTTCAAGTATACTAAAATAAAAGGGATAGAGAGTACTGATCAAGGCTATGGATCATTTATTCAATCCCAATCGTTAAAATGTGTATGATATAATATCAAAGAATTCCATTTCTCCAACTTTGGAACTTATTTCCTATTCAAATTTCCTTGACATCTTTTTTCATGTTTTAGTATACAGAAAATTTGTATGCTGGATTTAACATGATAATTTAGTGTTGAGTATGTCTACCTTCTTCTTTCGAGCTTCTAATATTTCTTCCATAGGAGGCCGTCCTGGAAATAAAAAATGGACGATTAAGATATAAGATGACAATCATAGCTTAATCATACTGGTGAGCATAACTATAGAGGCATGTCTTGCTCTCAGACAGTGGAAATTATTGCCACATAAATAGTTAGCAATGAAAAATGCAACCGCAAGATAGTCTTACACATTGATGAATCAATTTTGTCATTGTGATTAAAGGATATCGTATCACATAAGCTTCTCAGGCTTATAAGATGACTATATTGTTCCAACTTTAATGATTACACAAGTGCATCGGCCCAACTAAAGTCAATAACTATATATGGTGTTACATGTAGTCATCGAACAATGTGACCAATAACTCAGAATAAGGCAGGTAAATCTAAGAAGGAAGAAAGCACAACCCTGATTTATGCTAATTAGGTGCTGGTTTCTAATATGGGTGTAGGTGTGGCAGTGTAACTCTTAGTGTGAGGGATTGAGGTCCTTTGAGTTTCAATCGTGGTTCAGGTTCTATTCTCCCTTTTGAGTATAAATCGGTTTCAGGTGTGTGGTTGCATTGTGTTCTGTGAATAATGATAATATAACAGTTTTTTCCTTTCATTTGTGTGTCTGATTCTTGAGTCTATCACAATGACAATATAACTACAAGGAAATTTTTGGTGAAACATTCTTAATGTGCATAACTTCTACCTGTAATTTGAAGACGATATTTAGCCCAAACACCATAAATGGAATCAGCAATTTTTGCAATCTGCAAATGTTGTTTTTCTCCATTAATAACATAATACATAGAAATAAGCTATACTTTTCTTATGTAAGCAGTGAAGTTACGAATTCACCATGTTGGATGAACAGGATAAAAGTCATTCTTAAGTATGATAGGAAGACTTACAGGTTCATACTTTGTAATGGCATAAACCCAACCAAGACCAACATGTTCATATAATCTTCTAAATGCCTGCAGAATGCCTCATCACCGTTAATACAAGGAGTGCTAGCAACACACTCTTTAACATACTTCTTCTAACACTTTGTCTAGTCTAGTATAAGTTAAAATTTATAAAAAATTACAAAATCATGAATGAGATTCATTAAATAAGAAGTGAGATCTACAAAATTTTGTAATCCTAATAATTTTAATCAATGATAAAGAGTGTATGCAAAAGAGCTAGAAAATGTGTTGCCAGCATTTATCTGTAAATATATAATACTTTATTGCCAGAGAAGTGAAAATAGATTTCCATATTGATACAAGTAACATATTTCACTCAAAATCAGACTCGTATTTCACTATGATATATCCCTTATTAGTCCTCTAAATATTGGACTGTCTGATAATCAATCAATCACCGGTAGTACACAGATTTCAAAATTCAGCAGCACAATAATACTTATGTTCAAACTGGATATTGATATTTAAGTGTTATTGGTACTTTAATATAAGTTCTGATAGAGAATAAACTGTGAGAGTCATATTCAGTGATGTTCTAATTTCTTAATCCTCTGTAATTCTAAATAAAATTTTGAACTTAGAACTCATGTGAGTACTCAAGCATGTGTATCCAGATCATGTTATTATTATCGAAGCAGGATGCAGAGAAGTGGCAAGAATTCTTCTAGATTAGAAATGAAGATGAGGTATGAAGCCATACTTCAACATCTGTAACCACAGTTCCATCTGAGAGAATAGCATGAATTCTTCCCATAACCTAAAAGCAGAAACAAAAAGTCATTGTACGTGTATCTCTAGGCACTTGCAAGAGATGCTTGAAATCTCACATATCTATGCACCAGATAAGATCTATCAATTAGCACATGTGAAAAACATGCCTTCATATAATGAGAATCTTCAAATAAAACAACCAACTTTGTCGGAAGTGTTAAAAGTTCAATGAATAAACAAAGTCTAGTAATTGAAGACTTGAAGTGCAAAAACAAAAAGTAAATAAATAAATAAAAGTATCGAGTTCAGGAAGGCTTGTCATCACTGAAAATAAGCTCTAGAAGAAAATCTTCATTAAATTAATCCACAAAATAAAAAAGGAGCCATTGGTAACATAATGTTGGCTTTCCTTAAATTCGCAAAATAATCATTTTCTTCTTCTAGTTCGATCAGAAAAGCTGCCAAAAAAACAATTGATGTCATCCCAAAATATACTAAGTCAAAGCTTGCAATAATAGCATGCTCGGATTGACATTCGAAAACCATGTTGAGGCTAAAATCATATCGAGTTCATCACAAAAACAACTATTCATTATTTCGAAAAATCACGGTGAATTCAAATCATCACCAATCCAAACATACTATAATTCTTTGAGTTAAATTGTTATACATTATTAAGGTAAAACTTTTCATACAGTAATATCATACTAGTATGACTTTTAATGCATCTATGTAAAAGTCATCAAATATATCATAAATGATAATTTATGTTTGGATACCAATATAAAACTAAACCCTCATCAATTAAATCCAAATTCCTTTTGGTATAAAGTTAACAAAAACAGAAGAAAACATAAGAGACTATTGGCATGATCCATAGAACAAAAACTAACAGTTTGATAATCAAGGCCTTGATTCTGGTCAGGAGAGTAATCATCTGAGCTTATATCAACAAATTTGATTGTACCGTAACTCTTATTCCTCTCTTTGAGCATATTCACCTGTACACAACAACATGCAAAACACATTCTATCAATGACACAAAGACGTCTTATTATTAATAATAATATTTGAGTAAAGGAGAACCTCGCGCATGCAGAGGGGGCAATCACCGTCATAGAGCATTTTAATCTTCCAATCGTTAGGTAACTCATTCTTAGAAATTTGAGGTTTCACAGTTGTCTCGCTTATGGCTCGAATATTATAGCGTTGAGAGCGTGTGAGAAGAGCGTTAGGGCGTGCATGAGAAGGTGGTGGGATATGGAATCTGAGAGTGCCGTTGGGGTGTGCAAGTGAAATAAAGGGTGGGTTTTTAGGCCTCGATATGCGTGAAGCAGAAGCAGCTACTCTTAGAGCCATTCTTCCTCTGTTTTTGTTAAGGTAATGTTGTGTTGAAAGAAATAAGAGTTGACACATACACTATTCTTCTCGTACTTCATTCTTGACCGCCAAAAAGGTTTAGTACGTGGCAACTTTGGGGTCACTTATGCTAATAATGACGCTGGTTTTTGAGGTTCACATTTTGCCTCATGGTTTTTTATGCAGTGTGTAACTAAATCTTTAAGGTTAAATTACATTTCTAATTTTGTTATAATTATCAAATTTAAAATAATGATATTTCTATTTTCAATTCTACAATTTTTAACTTTTTATGTTTTTCTTTCCATAATTTTAGTCTCATTATTTTTAATTTTACGATTTTAGTTTCTCAGTTTAAAATAATTTGAAATTTTAATCTCCTATTTTAATTACATGATTTTGATTTCCTTAATTTTAAAATATGAAATTTTAGTATTACGATTTAATATTTCATAATTAACGTTAGAGGATTAAAATCCTGAAATTGAAATAAGAATAAATTTGTGAATAGATTAGAATTGTAAAATTATAAATAGATAGCACAGTTGTGAATAAAAATTATAGGAAGATAATAATTACAGAGAATTAAAAATGAAAATATCAAAATTTCATACTGAAAATAAGAGAACATAAATCAATTTTTTAATTCTTTAATATGCCGAGACAATAATAATAATAATAATAATAATAATAATAATAATAATAATAAAAATAGCATCTCCATACTTGGTCTATAAGTATATTGTCTTTATAAGGATATATAGAATCAGATATAACATATTACTTATTGTAATTCTTGTGAAGTATTCTGTTAATATTATATTTGTTTTTATTAAATGAGTGTCGAAAGTGGTATGTAATATTTTAAAATTTTAATATCTTCACTAATATGATAAGAGGGGAATTAGTATTTTATATTTTCTTTTAAAAAATCAACTAAACTAATTAGTATAAATATTTTTATTAGTTTGTGTAATTATATTACAAGAGTCGTGTATTAAAAGTTTAGGGTATTCATTGTTATCTATATTTTTAATAGTAACAATGTATTGTAATATTTGAGTTGTAACATTGGAGTTATAATCTTTTTGAATTGCAATTTTTGAGTTGTATTTAGTAGTTATAAATATGCACTCTTGAGTATAGAAATAAAAAGATTAAATTTACTCCATATTTTTTCTTTTTCATAACACAGACATTGACACAAGACTCTATCGAATTCTAGCAAGACTTTTTTTTAGATAATTATAATCATTGTACAGTATGATGTTGATGACATCTTTGATATCGATAGTTTTTATATGTTTGCCAAAAAATCAATTAATTCATTCCTTCTCGTAATAGTTTGTACACAATCTTTTAATTATCTTGATTAATAATAATTGATGATTAACTAATAACAATTTTCTAATCATCTTGTTAATATTGTTTCAACAAATTTTTATTTTATATATATTATATGCTTTGAAATTACTTCATTCTAGAAATGAATATAGTAATAATATTGAAATAGAAAATAATAATTTTAGATGAAAATCTACGAAATCAACATATTTATATTGTTTTATCCCTAAGTGAATATACTTCTCCATTGCCCAAATGAATGTAAACTAATATATTCTTTTTAAGAAAAGTTATAAGAACTTGTTTATATTATTAGTATGTAATTGGCAGAAGTGAATGTAGGTGCTATTCTCCTCGAGAATTTCATGTGCCTAAAATTCAATATATATATATATATGAGATGTTTAAATATATGTTTTACTTTACTTGATGTATTTTGATATTGATCCAGTTGATATTTTTTTTTCTTTTTAAATTTTTTTTTCTATTTTCTTTGTTCTTTCTTTTATTTTGTCCTTTTCCAATTATTTTTGTTTTTTTTTTCTCATTACCTAAGCATGAATTAAAACAAACAAGCTTTACGGGAGACACATGAAAATTTTAATTGTTATGAAAGTATCTAAATCCAATAGAGAAATGAGGTTTAGAATGAAATAAGTAGTTATGCAATTAGAAAACAATATATAATATTTATATTTATGAATCAAATTAACAAAACTCAAGAACTCATGAAGAATAATATCAACATGTGATGAATAAAGATCTAGAAAATGTTGGAACAAACGCAGTTTAAGATAGAACATGTCAGATAAACATTAAAATAATGCAATATTGATATGACAACAAATTGGGGTACAAGAATTGAAAGAAAACACTCAAAATATTTCATCAAACACATAGACAACAAAAATTCCAGCAATGGAAATTTTGATACTAACTAAAAATTGAATCACTTCCACTTAAGAACCTTAGCCTTAAATTGTAATTAATGTGATCCTTATGTAAGAATTATGAATTTTTTAATTCTATCTTTAATATAACCTTTAATTGAACTAAAGAGTGTTCCGTTTGTAATGAAATTTTCATAAAAAAGAAGAAAATATTGAAATGAAGAAGGAGAAGGAGATAGGTTAGCAATTTAGAACGCCGTGAAGAAAGGAGTCTTAATATTCTACAGAATTGCCACAATGGAGACCCTCCATTGATAAGATTGAAGATTTTTTCTAGAAGCTTTTAAAAAAGAATCTAACAAAAACAAAGTTCAAAATTCAATATAACAAAAGGTTTTTAAAATTTTTAAGGGAAAAACTTATATAGGCTTAGCCAAATAGTACATGAAAAGCTAGAGTCGAACTTGGAACTTGAGCAAACTTAGTTAGTTAAAGGTAGTTTGATATGACAAGGATCATTATCTAAGGCTATGAGATGTGAAGCAATCCAATGGCCTAGATGATGCTTAGGTGACACTCACTTAATTCAACTAATTTCAATTAACTTTCACATGCTTAAGGCACAAGTTCATTATCAGAAATTTTCTAAGTGCAAAAATGTACACAACCATGAGCCTATAAGCCAAACTTTACAACAAGTAACCAAAAACTTAAAATGGTTGAAACAATTATGCAAGGCCATCAAACAAACAATTCAAAATGGCCATCACAACTACAACGCCGAAAAAATCAAAAGGATCCTTAAAGGTCCTTGATTATAAATACAAGATACGATTTGTGTCTAACGACTCAAAAGCCTTTAAAGCCAACACAACTTCCATTTCATCTTGAAGCTTCCTTGCCAATAATTTTGTGATTCTTTTAGTGTCTTCATTATCTTGGGATGATCCTGTTAGAAACGTGAGTTATGTGCCTAACTCAACCCTACAAAATTGGCTTGTAAGGTGAGGATTGCTCTTCACTTATATACATGCAACATGCCACATCTTTAACCGATCTGAGATCTCCAACACATCCCCTCACGCCAAGCGTGGAAACTAAATAAAAGGGTGGTTCAATATCGGCCCGACAACAAGGCACGATAAACCCAACAACAACAATAAACAATTCTCAACAATGGGGCACAAACAATCGTAGGATAGACTCTGATATCATGTTAGAAATGTCAGATTTGAGCCTAACTCAACCCTACAAAACCGGCTTGTAAGGTGAGGATTTCTCTCCACTTATATACATGCAACAGGTCATATCTCTAGGTGATGTGAGATCTCCAACAGATCCCTCAATACACCAAGTGTCAGGCTAAGCTCACGTTTGACATGAGTGTACGAGGACTCCTAGAGTTCTCATCATGAATGCCAGTCCATGCTCGCTTTCAGCGTTGGATGATAAAACCAAATTGACTAGTTTTTTATTTTCATTTTATGAGTTTGGGACCTCTTTCAACTCTTCAATTCTCGCCATAATTGTAGAGTACAAAAACACACAAGAAGGGGGGTTGAATTGTGTAGACTGTTTTTAAAACTTTTTTCTCTAAGACGATGCATTTGCGTATGTTTTTTTCAAAGCTTGATCAGACGCAAGATTGTTTTCTTCTTTAAGATTGATTTTATTATCAAACTGTTCAAGTTATTATCCCCTGTTAGTTAACAGATAAATCAATAGAGAAGACAACAATATTTTTATACTGGTTTGTCTGATCAAGACTACATCCAATTCCCCAGCAACACGCTAAGGTTCCACTATGAGTATTCTTTGAACCCAGCCACTCCTGGCTAAATACAGATATTATTTGGGCACAGCCTTCTCAGGCTAAACAGGTATTCTTTGAACCCAACCTCCTTAAGCTAAACAAGGTATTCTTTGAACACAGCCTCCACAGGCTAAAACAGAGGTATTCTTTGAAACACAGCCTCCTCAGGCTAAGAGCACCACAACAGTGGATTTAGGAAGATGAAAGAATAAGTTTATCCTCTACGCAGAGAGGGGTTTTACAATGAGATCTATTCTAAGTTCAGGGCGAGTGAACTTTTCTTGAGAGCTTGAAGCTTGAATATGATTTCTTTGTTCTGTAGTTCGCCATCCCTCTCTTGAAGTAATGAAGTCCTTTTATAGAGAGCTCCTTGAAGTATCCGTTAGACTGAATATTTGAACGTTAGTCCTTTGTTTTCGGGTCTTCAAACGTGTGACAGAGATCAATCAGAATAATTAATGTTTGCACAGGCTTTTTTTGACTTGATTAGAGACATCAACAAAAAGCATAGTTACTTTTTGTTTTGCAGGGGTTTTGCACAAATCTCTATTCTGTCTTTGGAAGCTTCTACGAGTAACGGTTAGATTTGAATTGGGGCGCGAGTTACTCCGTCTGAACTTCATTAAACGAGGTAGACGAATGAATAAATAAATGAGTTGTGTGTTGAATTCATTCGTCTGTCTCCTTCCGTCTTTCTTTCTGTCATCGTGCTCTTGATCGATGTTTCATCATGCTCTTGATCTGTTCTTTCGATCATGTGCTCTTCCGTCGATGCTTGATCGAGGCTTGATCTGTGATCTTCCACTGATGCTTCAGTCTAAGGCTTCAGTCTGTGCTTTTCCGTCTGAGGCTCTTCAGTCTGATGCTTCAGTCAGAGGCTTTTCAGTCTGATCTTTCAGTCTGTGCTCTTTCTTCCGTCTATAGGCACAACAGACTGTTCTGTAATTATCAAAACTAAGATGCTAAATCATCTTGACTTAACAATCTCCCCCTTTTTGATGATTACAGACCACACTAACAGATCCTTGATCTTCTACTTGAGATAGAGCAAAAGGATGTATCAGAGTTAGAGAGATGATCTTTATCAGACTGAACTTGAAAGAGTAACAGATCAAAATCTCCCCTCAACTTGTTCTTCATCCTCTTTTCTTCTTCTGCATCTGAACTTCCTTTCAGATTGAGCACTTGTATTATGCTCCCCCTCAACTTCTGATCTTTTTTCTTTTTTTCTTTTTTTTTATTTTTTTTATTTTGCTCCCCCTCAACTTTTGCATCTTTCTTTTTCTTCTTCCCCCTGGGCTGTACACATTTTTTTTTTATTTCTTCAATCCTTTTTTTTTATTCTTATTTCTCTCTCATCCTTATTTCTCATTTCTCTCCCCCTTGGGCTGCAATCATCAAAAACATCTTTTCTTAAATCTTTTGCATCCTCTGGGTTTTCCACGGAGGCTTCCAAGGCCTTCTTATCTCTCATTTCCTTCTTTCGTCTGATGAGGTGTATCTAAGGATAGCGTGCCTCTTGCTTTAAAAAGCTAGACATATGTAAAGCATTAAAGAGCTTTGTCCTGTACACTCACAGAGATGTTAGAAGATAACATGATGTTGCGTCTGTTGAAGAGACAAATAGACTATTTCAACTAATGATCAGACGCAGCGTTTTGTCTTGCTTAAAACATTATTTCAAGCTCCATTCAATTGATATTTGAATGCATTTCTTCAATGCACTTGGGTTCAATTTTTCTTGACACCAAAGCACGTTCAGAAAGGTCTCTAAAATTCGACCTGTTTGCATTCTTTGAAAATTTTGCTTCTTCCATCTGAATTGGTGAATCTGTCTTCTCAAGACTCATAGATGGTAGATCTCTTACATGATCTGTTGTTTTGGAACAAGGACATGTTGATGATCACATATTGCATGTATCCATTGTTCAGATTGTACCATCTTTATACATTCTCTCTTTCTATCTGCAACAAAAATTATTTTTGATTTTTGTACCCAGATTTTCTTGGGTCCAATTTTGTTAGTTGTAAGGTTCCGTCTGTCATAGGTTCTTACATGATCTACAGACTGTTTCGGAGACCTCAAATAAAAAATATGCATGTTTCTACGTACAGACGAATTAATTTGTGATTTTCTTTCGTCTGTCACATGATTATAACCAAGTTCACTCTTGTTAAGAGGAAATCTTCCATAGTTTAAAGTATTTTTGAGCTTGGACGAACTCAAGATGAACTTGTTTAAATCTTTCTTTAAGAGTTCATTTTCTTCTTTTGAATTTTCAAGACTAAGAAGAAGATGACTCTTTTCAGTATCAGACGAAGAGGATGATTCATCTGATATGTTTTTCTCAGATAACTGGGCATTTATAGCTTTCAGATTTTCAATTTCTTCTAAAGCCTTTTTAAGCTTAGATTTGCAATTTATATATTCTTGAGCTATAAAATGTGAGTTAGCAAGAAGAACATCATATGACATGTCCTTATAGTCTGACTCTGAATCTGAAGAAGATGATGATGAACTAGATATATTTAAAAGATCTACCTCAAATGATAGTCTTGCCATGAGACAGATATTTGCATTCTTTTCTTCAGATGATTCGTCTGAGCTTTCATCATCGAGATCATCCCAAGATGTTTGTTTCTTCTTTCTTCTAATCTTTTTGGGATCTCTCTTCTTCATCAATCTTTTTAATCTTCTTGCCATCAAGGAGATTTCTTTTTCAGAGGAATCTTCTGAGTTTGTTGATTCTGCTTTCTTCATACTTGACTCTTCTCCATTAAGCTCATCAATGTTGGATAGAGCAATAAGCTCTTGAATTTTCTGTTTCCCCCTTTTACACAAATGAACTTCATGCACTCTCAGCGCTCCAATGAGTTCATCCAAAGTAAGGGTCTTCATATTTCTCCCAACAGATATAGCAATGGACATAGCTTCTCATGGTGTAGGTAAGCTATCCAAAATCTTCATGTTGTTTTGGGCTTTTGAAAAAGTAATTTCCAATGCAGCTCGCCCATTCAGAATAGTTTGGAATCTTCCAAACATTCCGTCTATAGATTCTTCTCTTTCCATGGAGAACATTTCGTATTCTCTTTGAAGGGTGGCAGCTTTCCTAAGTCTGACATCTTCAGTTCCTTCATAAGAGATCTTCAAAGCATCCCAAAGCTCTTTGGCTGTTTTGTAGGCACAGAATCTGTTATATTCTGTCCAAGAAAGAGCACATGTTATGGCATAACGTGCCTTGTTGTTGAGCTCTGCGATTGTATATTCTTCATTTCCCCACTCTGATTCAGGCTTGGTTAGGGGAATGTCTCCTTCTGTTATGATCTTCCACAGTCTATATTTTGTAGACTTGATATACATCTCTATCCGGTCTGCCCAGTAAGGGTAATCATTTCTAGAGAAAGCTGGAGGAGTGTTCATGGAGGAGCCTTCTACAATGAGCATCGTCTGGGAGTTCGCTATCCCGGATCTTTTCCTCTAGCAGCTGTTAAGCGCTCAACCCTTAGAGATTGAGCTCGATACAAAGCAAAAAGTACAAAAAACACAAGAAGAGGGGTTGAATTGTGTAGATTATTTTTAAAACTTTTTCTCTAAGGCGATGCGTTTGCGTCTTTGTTTTCAAAGCTTGATCAGGCGCAAGATTGTTTTCTTCTTTAAGATTGATTTTATTATCAAAGCTGTTCAAGTTATTATCCCCCTGTTAGTTAACGAGATAAATCAATAGAGAAGACAACAATATTTTTATACTTGGTTCGTCGATCAAGACTACATCCAATTTCCCAGCAACACGCTAAGGTTCCACTATGAGTATTCTTTGAACCCAGCCACTCCTGGCTAAATACAGATATTATTTGGGCACAACCTTCTCAGGCTAAATAGGTATTCTTTGAACCCAGCCTCCACAGGCTAAACAAGGTATTCTTTGAACACAACCTCCACAGGCTAAAACAGAGGTATTCTTTGAAACACAGTCTCCTCAAGCTAAGAGCACCACAACAGTGGATTTAGGAAGATGAAAGAATAAGTTTATCTTCTACGTAGAGAGGGGTTTTACAATGAGATCTATTCTAAATTCAGGGCGAGTGAACTTTTCTTGAGAGCTTGAAGCTTGAATATGATTTCTTTGTTCTGTAGTTCGCCATCCCTCTCTTGAAGTAATGAAGTCCTTTTATAGAGAGCTCCTTGAAGTATTCGTTAAACTGAAGATTTGAACGTTAGTCCTTTGTCTTGGGGTCTTCAAACGTGTGACGAGATCCATCGAATAATTAATGTTTGCACAAAGCTTTTTCGACTTGATCGAGACATCAACAAAAAGCATAGTTGCTTTTTGTTTTGCGAGTTTTTACCTGCAGATCTCTATTGTCTTTGGAAGCTTCTACAGTAACGGTTAGATTTGAATTGGGGCGCGAGTTACTCCGTCTGAACTTCATTAAACGAGGTAGACGAATGAATAAATAAATGAGTTGTGTGTTGAATTCATTAAATCATCTCCTTCCGTCTGTTCCTTGATGCAGTACTCTTTAGTCATGTACTCTTGATCGATGCTTGATCGAGGCTCTTGATCTATTCTTTGATCTGTGCTCTTCGTCGATGCTTGATCGAGGCTTGATCTGTGCTTTCCGTCGATGCTTGATCTAAGGCTTGATCTGTGCTCTTCTTGAAATCGATGCTTGATCCGAGGCTCTTGATCTGATGCTTGATCTGTGCTCTTTCTTAAATCTGAGCACAACTGTAATTGTTCTGTCAAAACTAAGATGTTAAATCATCTTGACTTAACAATAATTCACTCTTAAACATCCTAAAACATCCAAATGCCTATCCTAAGAGTGTTTGAGGGTTCATATTCAATCCAATTTTTCTAATTCAAATTATAACTCTTTAAACCTCAATTTCACTAAAATGCAAGTTTTATATGGTTTTAAGAGTTAAAATTTGGCCTAAAGCTTCCTAAACTCAACTAAAGGTGCTACAAAGTCTAAATTACCTTGACTAAGTTGTCTAAGGAGGTATTTGGATTCAATTAGGTCTAAAGCCAAACTCAACTACTCAAACCTTAAAACTCTTACTATTTTTACCATTCTCTATGACACCAAGGCCTCTTAAACACCACAACCACTCCAACCGACTCTCATGACACATCCCTGCCATTCCCCACATTTTAAAAGGTAGCATGTAATCCACAATTCATCAATGCATATATTCACCAATAACTAACAACCAAGGCATTTATTCCTAGTAGCCCATCATTAAAATCAACCACAAAGATATTAACCAACTTAAAATAAAGTACATTTTAAATAAAGAATAGAGGAATGCAACATTATTATTATTATTGAACTTAAGAGCTACCCTTACTTAATAATGAAGAAACTTGTCAAGGGAAGAAAAACGCAAAATGTAAAGGTTGAGGTTCCAAAATCTCAACTGAAACTTCAAAAATTGCAAGGAAGACTTAATGGAAGAAGATGAGAATGAAATCCTTAAAACTTTAAAAACATTTCTAAACTGACTATGAAGAATATGAGGTTAGGTTACAACAAAAAGAGAAAGAAAATAGGAAAATAACACTTACAATTATGACATATGAAAAAGGTTTGCAAGGGAAGAAATAAAAGAATAATGGAAGATTGAAGACCGCACTGTTGTCATGGTTGAGTTAGCACTTAAAAGAAAGAAGTTGAGATGATACTTTGATTAAGGAAGAAAATGAAAAGCAAAGGAGGAATAAGAGAAAAAATCATAATTGTGTTTGAAAGGAAAAAAAAAATACAGGAAGAAAATGTCAAATGAATAATGCAAGAAGAGAAGGTCAAACAGAACAGTGAATGATATCACTATCTAAATATTTAATATGAATCATAATTCTAATATTTGTAAAAATTTTCTATATTCAGTGCTCCAAATACTAGAATAAATATTTGACGAGATTAAATCATCTCTATCAAGATGACAGATCCTTTTTATATTCTAAAAAATTTTAAGATTAAACTACCAAATAAAAATAGAATAGACTAGCAAACAATAAGAAACCTAAATGCTTAAATTTCGTTTCTATTAGGCGACGAGCCACTTAACGGTGAAAAAAAGAAAAAATAGATAAATAAATATTTAGGTATATTTTTATTAATTCTTAATAAGATTTTGAAAATAATTATTTTATTCTAAATTTTATTTTAAAAAAAATTAATATGAATCTAACGTACTCAATTATAATAATAAATACAGAAATTTATTAATTTAATTAGAGAAGAATATAATTTTAATTAAGTTAATTTAAATTCTAAAATTCTTAAAATTACATAATCCCATAAGAATTAAATTAATAAATTTTTAAATTTAAAATAATTTTAAATCAATTAATTAAAATATTTAACCATATAATTACATTTAATTAACTTAAATTACGTAAATACACAATAAAAGGGAGAAATTTCGAGGGTTACACAAACTAAATACATACAAAAATTTGTTACTTTTACTGAATTTTAATCCAAAGTAAAAATATGCATAGAAAGTTTTTTTATTTTTTTTAATATATGATTAAAAACAATGTTTTAAACCCAAATTAAAATTCCAATCGGGAAGGGTGGCTTATTCGTTTCGTGAGCTCTCACCTAGCTGAGCTTTGTTTCTTCCCTGAGCTTTGTACTTGACCGACGTCGTTTCGCATCAAAACGCTTCGAAAAAAAAATGGCGTTCTTGTTGAACAAAACAACCATTGCTTCCCATTTTCGATCTCACTCTCAGGTAGTGTTCATAATTTGTTTTTTAACATATCGAATCTTAATCAAAATTTACTTTTCTGTTTATTTCTAATTCTTTTCTTCGTATAACCAAAATCCCTTTTGACAAATCAGAAGACTGAAGATTTCGCTTCTTTACCGCGCCGTCGATTCCACATCGAACCTGGGGCTCGTGAAAAAGCTGTAAGGATTAACCGTTTTTTTTTTTAGGTTTGTTAATTTTTTTTTCACGATTCAAATAATTTGGTGCGTCTAGATCACCGATTTCAACTTATAATTACTTTGATTTAACCTTATAATTGTCAAAAAAAAATAAAAATTAGGGGTTTGAGAAACCTCGTTTAGTCAATTAGAATAGTGGTTTTGCTTTTAATAGATTCGATTTGTAAGCAAATATTAGGATTCAGGATTAGGCAAATTGCTGAAATGAGATTCTAATACTGTCTCCTCGAATTTGTCATTTGGCTGGAGCATTGTAATTAATAGGTAGAAATTTGCTATTCGTTATATTGTTGAAAAAAAGAGGGAAAAATATTTTCATTTCTTTTTTTAACCTATGTGAATTCGATGCAAAACTTCAGTTAACATGCATAATTTATCTTGGCACATTTGTATCACTCAGCTGGCATAAGATTTGTGATTTCTTTTGTTTGCATGTACATTCAATTTCACTGCTTGGATTTTTTGGCAGCTCTTGGCAGAAGATTCATCTTTGAAGCCATTCAAATCGTATAAGAAGAGTGTAAAACAGCTCAAAAAAATTGGGAATGTTCTGACAGTTGTTGTAGTTGCAGGTATGCTGTCTTTTAACTCTGATTTTGATTAAAGGAGTGGAGGTTTGAGGTGTTGTGATTTGTGATATTGAGTTAAATGGTTGATAAAACTATAGCATGCTTTAATGTCTGTTGAGGATTGAAATTGCTTGTTAATGAGCTGAAGATTTTATGTTTGTTTGAGCTGGACTTTGTTGTTACAGTTTGTGTAGATGAAGTAGTCTGAATTCTTAAGTCTAGTAGTTGTTAAAACATTTGAATGGGTGTCATGATTTTAATTTTGGATATTGCTTTTGGCCTTTTGTTTAATTTCAAATTTTTTGGCCTTACTCTCATTCTCATATGATTCTAAACGTAAAATAAAATTTATTCTTGTAGTCCTAATAAACTAACTTTGATAGGCATAATAGTTTTAACCTAGATCAAGGTTTTTATATTCTTGCCATCAAGTTCTCAAAGCAGGTAATGACATATGAGTCCTTCCCCCCCCCCTCCCCCCAATATCAGTATAGCTTCCATTGGTACTAAGTTGCAGAATTTTAGAAAAACATCCATGTATTTGTAAAAAAAAAAAAACAAATCTGATTTAACCTTACCTAGTTGTGTAAGGAGGCTGGGTGGGTGGTGTTTTCCAAACCAAACAAACCAATTAGATGCACTTTTTTTGGTAAGTTCCAAAGGAAAAATAAGTTGTTCCCCATTGTATTTGAAATTGGTTTGTCTGAAGTTGAACTTATGAACAACTCATGGTTCTAAATTGAAAATGTGGTCACAGTTGCAATTTCGATTGTGGTCATTGTGGTTGCAGCTGTTGCAATGCAGATTGTGGCTGTTGTGGTGTGAAATAACCAAACGCTTGCACCAAGTATAGAAAGAAATTCTATAATTATTCTAGCCCTCTACTCCTATCAACTCACATGCTCAATCTATCTCCCCTGCCCTTAACACATATTCAGCCTCCCAATGCCCTCCACACCTTTGTGACCATCGACACTTAGAATAGGATATTAAAGTCTTAATCTTTGTTATTTTTGACAAATAAGTGGACTAGAAAAGTGCTGCAGTTCTGTTGCGGCTCTAGTGCAGTTGCGTTGCAGCTATGTTTTGGTTGTGGTGCAGAATTTCATGTGATTTGGATTCATACCGCAATTGTAGTTTGGCAACTACAACAGCAACATTTCGGCTGGAATAGGCATTGTGGTCCACCATTTAGAACCACAGAACAGCTGAATTAGAAAAGTGCTCCAGTTTGATCACTGAAATGTGATTACATTACAAATGAAGTTGGGTTGCTGAATATGATAGATTATGAAAAGTACATCATGAAGAAATTTTCTTAAATGACACCATTGAAATGTGGATTTACGTGTTCTCTTTAATCCTTTGGGAGTGGAGCATTTTGGTTTTCGGATATTCTCATTGTTACAGGGCATATTTGTGAGAGTCAGTAGGGATCATTCTTCTTCCTGATTATATTTTGTGTATATATTTTCTTCCTACATTGAACTTTTCCTCAAATGTTTTCGATGGGAGCATTGATCAATATGGTTACTTGCATAATTGTTTGTTATTTAGCGTATCTGGTTAGCTTTGAAGGTCTATCTATATAATCTCCTTTCACCAGTGAAAAATATATTCTAGTGTTTGCTATCCATTGACATGTTTCAAATTTTTGCTAAAATTTTTAGCTTCTTGAAATCTAGATTTCTAAATCATTTCTTTTCGTGGAGCCCTTTTTGCTATGTTTGATACTGTCCACAACGAGAAGCAGATGTTAATAATATCAAGACAGCACTCATTAATTGACAATTCTGCACAGACTAAACATTCTGCATTGCCTGTCTATGTATTTCAATATACGTCAATTTGTAATGTGAACAGTCATACTAGTTTCTTTCACTGTTCCATCTTTTCAATGTTCTTGATGCCTTTTTTCATGATGTTTCAGGATGCTTTTATGAAGTATATGTCAGAGCTGCTACAAGAGACTAAACTCAGAAACAGTAACATTCTGAAAGTTCTGGATGAAGTGATTATTGGGAATTAGTTTTTTGTTTTGTTGTATTTTTGTGAAAACAATTTGGACATTATGATTAGCCATGTTAGAATAAGCAGAAAAGCATTTGAATCAAATTACTTATGCACTGGTACTTTTTTCACCATTTCAGATGTATACTGTCTGATGATAATGCCAATTGGATGATCACTAATTTGTGCCTTAAGGTGTAAGAAACACAGAATTTCATTCATTCAAGTTTGAGGGCGAGCAGTTAATGGGAATTGTATAATTGAGCTTTGCCTAAAATGTTAATGAATCTGATAATCATATTAATGGGAATTGTAACCTGTCGCCGACCTAGATACTTTGGTAGTTTTTTTAGTCCATAATTTTCTGCGAATTAAAACTTGTGGTCTTTGATAGGAGAGGTTCTGTATTTTAAATAGGATTGTATCCGAAGGATACTCATGGAAATGAAAGAGATCTATATTTGAAATAATGAAAAAGGAGTTCCATTGCCTTGTTTATACCCATTTGAAAGCAGGGAACAAATAAAAAAATATGGTAACTTTTTATAATTATTTATATAACTGAAAATAATTTGTTTTCTTATCTCAAGTTTAAATTATATTGTTTTCTCTCACACTCATGTAAGGAGGTATCAAATCACTTAGAAATAGCTTTTGTTAAAACATTTTTCCCTTCATTAAAATTTCATACGTTAATTTTATTATACTGTTGGCTGAATTAAATGTTCTTATTGAGACCAACGGGAAATTAGTCGTAGATATTACTCTTTCTAACTATGTCAGCTAAAAATATGAATAAAATTCGCTTTCAAAGACTAAAATTAGTTTTCTACTCTTTAGGAGACTAACTAGACAATGTTCCCGTCTTTAAGTGTCCGAATAACAGGTTCACGATTTTAATTCCTACTAAGAATATTATGACTTAGTTTAATAGGAAAGAATTAGAAAATAAAATGAAGGAATTTTTTAAACGGAGGAGAATGAAATGGAATGAAGTAGAAAAGAAATATTTAAATTAAATTAAAATATAAAATGGAGGGATACATGTTAATTTTTTAAAAAATTAACATGTATCCCTCCATTTTATATTTTAATTTAATTTAAATATTTCTTTTCTACTTCATTCCATTTCATTCTCCTCCGTTCCATCCAGCAGCATGATGTTAGCAAGTAGCAAATCTATTTTAAATTGACTTAAGATCCATTCTTATGATTTAATTGGGAAAAAAAAAAAAAAAAAAAACAATGACTTGAAACTTAAATCAAAAATAATTTGTCTTAGTTCAAATTGTCTTAGTTCAAATTGTCTTTAGATTAACTTAAGGACTATTATCTTTAGAGATCGGTCATTTTAATTCCCAGAGAAGTTAACACAGAAAAATAATAGTTGATCATTTTAAAAAGGTTTTATCTAATAATTTTACTTTGACATAGAATATATATTTCTTTTTTTTTCACGTATTATGACTAATTAATTTTAATAATCTTTGTATTATAATTATTTATCAAATATTTTTTTTATCTAAATCCTGTTTTTAAAGATTAGATACAGCTGGAAATTCCTGATTAAAGGCGGAAAAACACTCATAATAAAAATTTCCAAGTGAAAACACGTTTTCACAGGAAGGATGGAACATATCTGAGAGAGTCATCATCATTGTTATTAATAATTTAAGTATTATTATTATTATTTTATTACCTCTTAATTTTAAGAGAATCAGACAATGAATATGTTCTGCAAGACACCTACTCCTGAAAAGGGCCAATGAAAACAAAACAACATTCGTAAACGTTGCGATATGTTGGAATCTCTGTAGAAAATAAATAAGAAATGTGTCACTACGTACATGCCCACTGAGTATGATATACTTGCCGTCAATGTCACTATCATCAATGGTAGTATCGTCATTTACATTTACTTATCCCAAAGCCATTACCACCAAAGTAGTCATCATTATGATTCTGATTCATATTACAACTTTTTATTTTTTTTATATTTTATATTTCGTTTTGTCTCTAGTAAGTTTACAAATCAGACATATTACATGCATGATCAGCAATTTTAACTGCTAGTCTGAGCTGTTTATTTTCCCAACTCAATTTTCTTTTAGAAAACTGTAACTGAGAGTGGTAGTTGTAGGAAAGTTAGAAGAAAAGAGTTCTCCTGATTCGGTGAAGTTCTCAACTGTTCAAGTTAAGATGGCATCATTTGGAGGCACTACACAGAAGTGTAAAGCATGTGAGAAGACAGTGTATTTGGTGGATGAGCTCACTGCTGACAACAAGATCTATCACAAATCCTGTTTCAGATGCTACCACTGCAAGGGTACCCTTAAGGTTAGATTACACTTTTTTTCCTTCTTTCTTAACAATCTTTAGTTTCCTCTTATGTATATCAGTTGATGTATGATTATTCATAAAACTCACATCTTTGTTTGTTAGTATGGAGCATTGCCAATATGGCTGATTCACTTGGTTCTTTTCTTGGATTAATGATGGTTTGTGTGTATGCTTCAGTGCATGGGAGTGTTTCATAGGAAACTTGATGAGGATCACATAGTAGAAAATTTGTTCTGTTTCTAGCAATTATAAAACAGTTTTTTGTGCATAATTAGAATTCAATTGTTAGAGAAAATGAACAGTTTAGACATAAAATTGAGGATGGGAGATAGAGTGTTGCATGTTAGAGAGGAAGATCAAGATTGACATAGAAATTAATTCATGGTTTTGAGAAGGATAATAGAAAATGTTGTGGTCCTGAGATGTTAAAGTCTCAGGTTATATAGCTGCCATTCACCCCTTTTCTTCATTTGTTCCAAAAATGCTTTCCCACTCTTGTCCATATATCATCATCTGCCATTACAAAATTTTCTTCAAACCCGAATTTCTTTTTCTTGTATGATCATGCAATTTTACAACTTTTTGCGTGATTCAACAAACACACTTTAGTATTTGTTGTCCTACACATTGGTAATTTATGATTTCGCCTTTGAACCCCAAAAAGCATGCTGATATGCTTTTAATCTGAATGCTATCCTATTCAGTGATGTTAGAAAATGGAATGCACGTTAAATTACAGCTATTCATTTCTTTACCGTCCAATTGATTAGTAAACTTTAATCTTATTTTTTGAATTAGATTCTGAAAGGTTTCCATCTAACTACTGTCTTATTGAATGTGATATTTGTGCTTATGACTCACATTAATTGAAATTATACATTCCTATAGTGTCCATTTGGCTCAAAAGTTTTAGATGTTTTAAAAAATAGAATCTGTAACGAGGTCACATGAAATAGAACCTGATGGATACATCTTTAATCCTCTTATACGCATTATTCATCCCTGCAGTTGAGTAACTATTGTTCTTTTGAGGGTGTTTTATACTGTAAGCCTCATTTTGATCAACTCTTTAAGAAGACTGGCAGCTTGGACAAAAGTTTTGAAGGTGAATTGCTGTTATTATCTTACTTCATCCAGTTTCTAAGTTTATTTATTCTTGTTTTCTCAAAAGTTTTACATTTGTAGGTATTCCAAGAATGACTAGACTTGAAAGATCTTCCGATCAGGTTTTCCATATCTGATTAACTACAAAATTTTCCATAGAATTCTTATCTAGTGTTCTTAAATGAAGGTTTTTGTATAGCTTTTTGTTTGATTCTTAAACATTAAATCCTCTATGGAATTCTTCAGGTCCAAACCAATAGCAAGCTTTCGAACTTGTTTGCTGGAACTCAGGAAAAATGTGTTGCTTGCAAGAAAACAGTGTACCCAATTGAAAAGGTATATGACTATTTTTATCAAAATTTTCTTCATGTCAAGTACGTGATCTTTATTGTCAAAGTCTTCTTACCTCTAAATTATTCTGTAGAGTAAATTAATAAGTCCCAGAATCTCTTAATTCACATTTAGACCTTTACTCATGGGAAGACACAAGACATCTAATTTCTTTGCTCAACATTATTATTAACTTAAATATCTCAGCTTCCTTCTCAAACAATTCCAAGACCGTATTGAAGAATATAAATGAATACATGACCCACACTTGTTTCTCTTTGTCACCATTTTTAATTTGAGAAATATCAGCAAGGAGTAAATCCATTTAATTTCTGTATACATAATGGCAATTGGCAATGCCAACACCTTGTTCTCCTATTGGTGGAGAAGGACTCACAACAAAAACTTAGAGATTCAATTTGCCGTTGTTATCATTAGATGGGTGCATTGATGCAACAGAAAAAAGAGGAAGAGACAAATAGTGCAGGAGCTACTTTAAGACCACTGAGTTTTGGATAACTTCAGAAACAATTTTAGTGTTTTGCATTACAGTGTCTTGTATTAATAATGACACTGTCCACTAATCTTTTTCAGGTTGCTGTTGATGGAACATCTTACCATAAGGCTTGTTTCAGGTGCACTCATGGAGGATGTGTAATTAGCCCATCAAATTATGTGGCACATGAACATCGCCTTTATTGTAGGCACCATCATACTCAGTTGTTCAAGCAGAAAGGTAACTTCAGTCAACTTGACAAGCAAGAAAATAACGAAGAAGGGGTGACAACAATTGCTGATAAGCAAGAAAATCATGAAGGGGTGACTGAGATCACAACAAATGAGTGATAATATCATGCAACTTTCAAGTTATACAGTGGTAATATTAGTCTATACATGGTGACTCTTTTACCGGCGTCAAATGACTTTGTTTTAATCCACATTTTTCTTTTCAGAGTGTATGTGAAAATTTTTTAGATAATTTTTTGGGGTTGATAATTGATGAGTAGTTAGTAGATAGTTCAGCTTAATCATATGGTTGATGAATCTGCATTTTGCTTTGAAGCTTTATGGAGTTTGTATTTTCATTACTATAACAAAATCTGGTCTTCTCTGTCAATTGCTTGTTGATTTTGGTTATTCACATGGAAATTTTTTTACACTTTGTATCAGCAGAATGAATTTCTTCATAATTTTGAGTTTAATTGACTTCGCAATTATCAAGGACTAATTGAAGTATTAACATACGCTAAATAAAAGACAGAGCCTAACTAGTAATTGTGTGTTTGGACACACAAAATACATGTTTTATAATAAGATCATGTCAAACAAGGGAAATAACGTAGAAACTATCTTTTGTTCAAGTAACAACTAATATTCGCGAATAAAAAAACACTTAATAATGTGATTGGATTAGCTTTAATTTTACCAAAATTACTTTCAAAACTATGGTGAGGACAAAACAACAAATAAATATTTCAATTTTTTAATTTTTCAACATAATTTTAGGGATTAAAAATAATCCTAAAAGATATCTAAACACGCTTTTAATTGATTTAATGCTGGTTGTGAATCTACATGCAGTTTTGAGATAGTCAATCCTCAATATTTATTTTCTCCTGCTTGTATATATCGTCCCTAAGACATAGGATTATAGGTGCCTTTTAAATTTACTTGATTAGTTGATGCAACCAGGAGAAAAGAATGCCATAATGTGTGGCACATGCAAGTTGACTTCGTCACCTAAAATGCTTGGTGATACTTGCCAACAAAATAACAAAGATTCACAATCAACATTTAAGGCTATAGGTTTCTATATTTTTGTGAAATATGAAATATTCTCTCTTGTAATTATTAGTCTCAATGAAGTCTCTCTGGAATCAAGGAGAAAGGCCAAAAAAAAAAAAAAGACTCTTTTTCATTTATCTTACTCATTTCTTTTATGATAAATCCTACTTTCATTCTTACAATATATACACTAAAGATAAAGTAGGAAATAAAAGATAATGAAAAAATTAAATATAAGATGAAAGTCATACATAACCTGATCAGACCTTACTGTTTTGTCGATGAAAAATATTTAATAAACACAATATGTAAATAAATAGATAACTAGTTATAAATTATGTTAGTGAATTGACTGCTTATTGAAGAAGTAAAGTTATTTATCAATAAATAATTGTTAATAGTAATTATTAATTATTTATCAATAAATAATTTTTATTGTTAATAGTAACTGTTAATTTTTTTCAATAAAAAATATTTAAACATGCTTAACTTCCTTCTTTCACTTTTTATTCTCCTTTTACCACCACCAAGTTATTAAATCACTTCTCAAACAGAAAATATAAGGCTTGTAGGGCGCATTACTTGCATCCAATTAAAGAAAAAAATTCTTTTATAAGATGTTAAAAGTTATCTATTTATAACTTGTAAATATCTATACATATCAATTGTTAAGCTGAGACAATGCTTGCATCAATTCTCCATATGTATAATGTGAAAAGAGAAAAAGTATGTTAGGCTGAATTATCTATTCTCATATTGCATGATTGTTCATCATATAGAAGGAAAAGGAAGGGATATAGACAAACAAAAGAGAATGAAGGAAAGGACGAATTGCGTGATGTTGTTGAGTTTTTAAACAAGGACAAAACAATGAGGAGAGAAAAAGGTTAAAAAGTGAAAGATTGGTGGGGCCAAATATAGGGAATTCTATGCATAGTTTGATACATATGGGGTCTCCTCGTGCAGTGAAACTAACTTTCATGCGTAAGAAGTGCACGAGTGGAGTGAGTTGGTTGCAATTGTGTCTTATCCTACCTTTGCTGTTAATTAACTGCATATATTCGTGACTTATCCAGAAACTTTTTAATTTATTTCGTCAAATATTTTATTATAAGTTTAAAGTTAATAAATTCACAAAATTATATAAATAAGTTTAAAGTAATAGTTTAAAGTTTACTATACAAGTAATACTGTTTTGGTAATAATAGTTTAAAGTAATAGTTTACAGAGATAAATTACAATTTTCATTGAAATAAAGTATACTTGTTTTGTGATGAAAAAGGTTTATTTGCTTTTGGTTGAAATTTTTATTTATAATTCTCATTGTGAATAATTATATGAGGAATATATAAAGATTAATTCCTCTTTCATTTTGTGGCATGGTTAAGGGGTCTAGCTAAATTAATTTAATTAGTATGTTACGTAATTTGTGGTAAACTTTTGACACTTGATCGGTGTTCAATTCTTACAAATTAATTAAAAGAAATTCCAACCTTTGGCATGTAGTGAATTAGGAAAGTAAATGCCCTCGTCTTGGCTTCCTCAAATGTTTTACTATTTTAAAAAATAACTTTATTTATCAAAAAATAATAAAATAATTTACTGATTTAAAAAGATATCTATGTTCGTCTGTTTAAGATATAATTAAAATCAATTTTAATAGAGTTAATTTTAGCAAAATCTAATTTTTATTACGTTTAATAAAATGAATTCCTACAAAACAAAAATTTATTTATTATAATAAAATATTACAGTCAAACATAAATTCATTTATAAAAAATTAATTTTTATCAACTAAAATATATTTTAAAAATTTGAAAGAACTTAACCAAACACACACCCTCCATCATCATGAAGTAAAACTAAAAACAACAAAGGCTAAAGGGATTCTTTACTTTACTAGCTATTGACAGGAAAAGGAAAAAAAAAATGAATGAAACAGTCAAGGAAGAAATAATTCAATGCATCGTGATATGTCTTTTTAACTTTTATTTTGCGTATATAAATAATTCTTCTACTTCTAGTGCAACAGATTGAAAGATACGATACAAGCACTTTATATCGAAGAAAGTTTGGTTCAGACGATATTTAACTGCGTTCTTTGAATATATTAATCGAAATTCAATCTTTGATTGCATATATACAAAAAATTAAACAGAAAATTTATTAAAAGTTGTGATAATTTTAATGTATTAAAAAGAGTTAAATAAAGTAATCTCTCACGATTCTCTTGATTTAAAAAAAAAAGAATGGACATAAAAACCACTTTTGATTGCAGGTGTTGATTGCATGTGTTTCAAAAAGTAGAGCTTGTTACGTCAGGAAATGACCCTTCGTATCTTTTTAATTATTATTTTCTTTTATCACAATGCACAAAAAGTGAAAAATATTCCATTACATGTAAATCTTTATAATGTAAGTTTGAATCATTATTCCTATAATCGAAATAATTTTCGTATTTTTTTCTCACCCGTGGCCTTCATGCTATTCGTTGGTGCTTAGTATTCAATTATTGAAGTTTTTTTAAAAAAAGAAAATACAACTTCATAACTAATATTTAAAATTTTCAATTTAATTTAGACATACTGGTATATTGTTAAAAATGATTTAAAATTGAAAGTCTTAGACACGACTCCTTGTAGAAATATAGAGTGATTTTGAGCATACATTTGGATTTAATATTTGAACTAGAATTTTTTTTTTATTTATAATAACTTGAACAAAATTATCTCTAATGATCTCTAAATAAGATAATAACATGTAAAGGATAAAAAAAAATTCATTCTTACAAAATATTATTTCAATTGTAACGTAAAAAAGAAAATGATTTATTTCTAAGTATACCTAAACGTACTCTTATTTGATATGATATCAACACGTCAACATTGAAAGACATAGCAAGAGTAAATAGAGAATTTGTGAAGATGAAAGATGATTTCATTGAGAAGTAATAGTTAATTACACTAACAGATATGTCAAATTTACTATACACAATTATATTGCCTCAACCCAGAGGAGAATTTTATCATTAATTGTTTCTGGACTCCCTCAACCTCAGTGTACTATATTTATTTTCCACATGACCAAGCAATCATGCAACATTTTTTTGTTTGATTTTTCATTTTTTTGTTTTTTTTTTTTTGTGAGTTGTTCCTCTGTCCCTAACACAGCATGTGGGTAACAAAGAAAACACATTTCAGCTGGCAGCTTCTGAGATACTTTGTAAAGAGGGTTGCCAAAATCTTGTCTTAGCTGTGGCACCGCCACCATTATTAGTTGGTGCTGTTATCCTTCCTCCACCTCTTTCTGCTTTGGTGTTGTTTACCTGAAAAATTAATTACATGTCACAACAATTATATGGGTGCCATCATCAATTATACATCTTTTTATGCAAATCCGGCAATTTAATTCTTTTTTTTTTTTCTTTGGTATGTATGTACTCTAATGAAATTTGAACCTATAATCTTGTATAAATTATCAAATTTTTCACCACTACACCAACTTTAATAACTACTACCTTTGAAATTATACAACTGTCGCCATTCCAAAGGGGAAATGGGTCAAGTTGCTAGTTTCGAAACAAACTAGTCAAACCATGATTAGCAAACATAAAAAATTTGAATAGATTTGCAAACTTCTATAAAATAGCCCCAATAATAAAATATTCACCGTTCATAGAAAAAAAAAAAAAAAAATTGATGTTTCTTGATGAGAAGTTGATCAGCAAGACAAGAGAGACTACACATGAAGCACCACTCAATTTCTATGACATTTATCAAATCTCTGGCTGGAAATGGAATCAGTAAAAGTTAAATGCAAAAAAAGTAAAAAAAAAAAAAAAACATATATCGGTGGAAATTTACCTTATTATTCTCCATGTCAGACCTTCTTGCTACTTTCTCTTTTCCCAAACTAAGTTTTTCCTTCATCAAATCTGGCTTGTGACCTGGCTCTGACACGTTTTGCCTCATCTTTGCCTTTTGCTTTTCCTTCAGGCCCTTCATGACTTCTGGAGAACTCAACAAGTAGCACACTTTAAGCCTCAAATTTGGAATAAGCAAAGAAAAACAAAAAACTAACCTTGTGATGGTGTCAACTAATTAACTAACCTTGAGTTGTGATGAGTCTATAAACTTGGCCAAGAACAAGGGTCTCAGTAGGCTTTAGAAGCTTGATACGAGTTAAGCGAACCTGGTTGTTGTTGGTGTTGTTGTGACTCTTATTGGGACAATTTTGAATGTCCTTGGTTTGGCACAATGTGGTGGAGATGAGAAGAGCAACATAGTGACCAGGGTTGGTTTTCATAACATGGGTGGCACTCAAAGGAGCATAAAATTTTTCTACTTTTCCATTTGGGTGTTGAATCACTAGTGTTGCAGCATCAATGGCTTGGCAATTTCCCATCTCCTTATTATTCCTTCAACACACAAATGAAAAGTGAAAACCCAAAAATGTTAACAAAGGTGGATGACAATGTTCAACACTTACTAGTCCTTATATATAGCACCCACTCACTCTAATTTTCAACGACCAAACTCTCCTACAGTCATATTTTCTTAATCTTTATTCTATGGACGGTTAAATAATAAAGTATATGGATCCTGCTATTCAGAGTAAGATTCGGTTAAAAATTATAAAATAAAAGTTTTTTTTTTATTAAAAAGTAGAGTATCAATGGTTACCAAAATTAAATATTAATAAAAAATTGTAACGTTAGTGGTTACTAAGGCCATTTCCATGTGAGAGAATTCATTCACGAAGTCTTAACTTAATTTTTAGTGGACCCTACACTAGGAATATTTTAGAAACCCAACAAGTTTTTATTCCATTAATAAAATTCTTAAATAAATTAAAATAGTTTCTAACATTACATTTTTACACTTTTTATTGGTTTTGAGAAATAAAATAATTTCTTAATGTTATCACCTTATTTAAGAAACGGTTCTATACTATTTGTATACCTCTCTCAAGTTTAATAATAGAAACTCGTAAAAATATTACTATTTCTGGAAACCTTCCGTTAAAGATGTTGGAAAGAAATTAACGTCACCGATTAAAATTATTTTTCATAACAAACTTAGATAAAATAAAAAACATGTGATATGTCATATATTAGTTTTATTTATAAAAAAATACCGTTAAAGATGATTGAAAGAACTTAACGCTATCGAATAAAATTATATTTATAATAAAAGTAGATCAAAATAAGAAACACAGAATATGTCTTATTGTTCTTATTTCTAGAAAACTATCGTTAAAGATGACCGAAAGAGATTAACGTTACTGACTAAAATTATTTTTTATAATAAAATTAGATAAAGTAGGAAACACGTGATAGATCTTATTGTAAATTGGTGATATGAGTAGTCTAAGTTGATTGTTTGATAAGAAATGTCATAGAACTAGTGTGAACTAGTGTGACCTAATTGATTTTCAGAGAACCGTTCAGATTTGTCATATTAGTCTAAATATAGAATGAACACTTGCTAGATTTTTAACTTTGCACTTGTTACCTAAGTTTAAGATTTTAAGCATATTGTTATAACTTTTTACTCCGTCAATAAAATTCTTAAATACCTTAAATATAGGTTTAAATTGCATATTTTTATATTTTCATCGATTATGATGAATAAATAATTTCTTAATATTAAAAACTATGACATGACCTAATTGATTTTTAAATAAATCAAATACTGGTCCTGATCAATTGTTGGATTAGAAATGTCATAGAATAAACATAATCTGTAGGATCTAATTAATTTTTCAAACAAATAATGATATGATTCATCGAATTGGCTTAAAAGATAATATTGAAAGGATGTAATAAAAGAAAATTCTTTTAAATTTCTTAAAGATTTAAAGGATGTAATAAAAGAAAATTCACATTATTTCTTGAAATATGAAATTTACAGGTGATGATTTTTATTAAAGAAAATAATATACATGAATTCATTCTTTGACCGTGGACTAGAACTAATACAAGTATGATATGGGTGACCCTGGTTATAAAAACAAAGTAACAAATGGAACATAACTGAAAAGAGGGCATGCCAATTTAGACCAAAGAAAGGAATCCGACGCGGATGCACGTGGCAAGCAGGGATTGGATGAATGATGTCGTGAGGAAACAAAGTGGGACCTAGGTAACAGAAGTGATGTGATGTGCAGGTCTCAAACGTTACATTGTTCCTTTGGGTAAATGGCATGTTTTCTATTCCTAAAAAGTACGCGAAAAAAATGGAATAAAATAGAAATGCATGAAAATCTGAAATTTGCCCTTTATTTCTTTCCTTTTTGTGATGTACCCAACAGCTCCAAAGTAATTGCCATGCTTGTCATCACTCAATTACCTAAGCCTTGTCTCTTGTTGGTTACATTTACCTTTATCAGGTTACTATCATGTTATGTTATGCATCAGTGCATGCCACTGCACCCTTTAACGTTAACTCTTCAATTCCAGCAGTAATAATCTCATTTAATATAATCTTCTGTATGATTGTGTCCTCACCATGTTATAATTTTTTGTTAGATATCAAATAAAGTTTCATATAATGCATGATACACCAACATCTCGTTAGCCAAATTGAGTTGAAATTTTTTATAATAAAATATCAAATTCAAATCTTAGTTTTAAAATTTTTAAAACTCATTCTTGAGAGTATAGATATTGGAGTGTAATATATATTTAAATAGTATGTTTAAATATAGTTGATTCTCATGAAAAAAAAAACGAGAAAGTGATATTTTTATATATGAGAAGTTATTTTTCTAATGCATCTTTAACTTCTAATTTTACTATTTCTTCGTATAAATTGTCTTGTGTTTTAAATTATATTTTAAGGAACATCATAATGTCTCCAAAAACATACTTACAAATATATTCAGGAATTATATTTCTAGAAGTGTAATTTTTAAAATATAATATAATATCTTAAACAAATGTAGCTTGTAGATATAAAAGAAAAGACCATAATTAAAAAGAGAAGAATCTGCTAGAAAGTAATTAACTAAGTTCAAAAGAAAGATATTTAATCATGGAAGAACAAAGAATAAAAAAGTAATCAAAAAAATAATCATGGAAAACCAATAATATTTGGTTCCTGTGGCCCAAAAAGATAATACACAATAATTTGTTTAACTGGCACATCAAGCACTGGTGGTTGCACGTAATTTGAAGAAGGGTGAAGTAATACATACACATGAGGGTGGTTTTGATTTGAGTCGGTTATTTCAATGACAAGTTTATTTTTTTATACACATTTTAGTCTTTCAACAGATTCCAACAATATGGACATTATCAATTGCTTACTGCTTTTGGTCTCGTTTATTTGGGAACAAGGATGGTGCAATTGTAGTCAAATAGCTATAATCAACCGTGAGTTGCATCCCATGTTTGACAACCACAACCACCAATGCCAATCATTATATCAAATCTTGGGTTGCATGAGAATTTCATCACTCCTGTTTAGACTTTAGAGACTACTGTCCATGTTCTTTCATCATCATGCTTCAATTGGATTCCATAAAATATACATTACATTCAAATATATGATATAATTAAAGATATGTTGTTACATGCCACATTAAAATGACAATAACTAAGGAATAGTTAATAATATAAATTTTAAATGAACTTTTGTATGTATAATTTAAATTTGAATTTATTTTTTTATTCAGATCTTACCTCAATTTTTTTTATTTGATATCCCTAAACTCTCTGAATATGAAATAATTTCATTGAAAATATATACTAAGATTCATTATCACAAAAATAGACTTTATTTGGACACATATATTAGTAATAAAAAGTCAAATCAATATATAATGTGCATGCAACTTTTTTTAAAAGACAGCCAGAAAAATGCAAGAAAGAAAAGTTGAAAACTTTTTCAAACAGATCAAATTAAAGCTTTGGAAAACTACTGAAAGACCAACAACAGAAGAACGAGGAAGGTTTTCGAAAGCTTTGGAGAACAATCTATATCAAAGAACCGTTTCTAGAAAAACAATTTGTTTTTAAATAATTAATACACTCCTTACAAAAATAACTTTAATTTTCTAGGGATAGTTTACAAAGATAATAAATATTAGGAAAAGAAAGAGATTCCATAGATTTTATATTGATTCGGCTTCAAATTTAAGATTAGGATCGGTTGAATGATAAAAGTTGTGTATAAAATTTTTTGGGGACCTTTCTAGAAAAAGTATTTTAAATAAAAAAAAAAAGTTGTGTATTAAATATTTTGTATTATCAAGTAAGACTAGTAGCTACTATCTCTGCACTTTTCTTCTTCTTTTTAACTTACTAACAGATTTCTTATAAAAAGGAATTTTAATATTTCATAAGTGCGAAGTCTTCACAGCCTTCATGCTTGGCGTTGGAGAAAAAGATATTAGTCTAAAGCACTTTAATTTAAATTTAAATGTTGTTTCAACACTTGCCCAATAAATAATGCAATCTTTTTTTGTGAAACTTAGACTGCAAAATATATGTTTTATTGTCCCTCTTGCCATGGCAAGAATATAGATTAGATTTAAGTTTTCTCTCCTATGGATTGATGTGATGATATTCTTATTCTAGAGCTTGATTTATATGTTTGCTTTGTCCTCTGCTTGCAACGAATGGCACTGGCTAAAAGTTAATCCATGAGTATGATATTCTTATAGGACAATGCTCTTGTATGATTCTAGGACGAAAGACTTGCAGAAATATATCGGTTTTTTGCATTAGTCAACACTTTTGTTAGTTGATAACAAAATGATTTGATGTAAAAATTTTAGCATGTCAATTGAAATGATTGTTTCCCAAAAGATAACAAAATGATTTGATAAAAAAAATAATTTAAAGCATGTAAACTTAAAATATATTTCAAAACCTTTACCATGTATAGTCTTAAAAAAATCATCTATGCAAAGTTTATCAACAAGGAAAACAACTGAAAAATTATTTTGTTAAGTCAAGATAATTTAGATCTTTTAAGTGTTTTGATAATTACAGTACAAAGGAAAAGATTATAAGACGAAGAGTGATGCAAGCACAGACTCACATGAATAAACATCTTCAATACAGACCACATGCATTAGAATTACAAGACAAAAAGTTCTCAAGTGATCAAGTTAAGATGCACAAGCTATCAGACGAAGAATCTTCAAGTATAGACTCAAGACGAAGTCAAGAAGTTCATACTCAACTTAGTTTATAAATATCATATACAAGCTTCAGCTTGAAGATTTACAAGTTGAGATAAAGAAGAAGAGGACAGACGAATGAATCAATATGGACTTAGTCAAGTTCATTTGTCTATTGAAGTTTAAGTTCTTTCAGACAAAGTAGCTCGCGTCTACTTCAAATCAAGTCGTTACTCAAGAAGTTTCTAAAGATGAAAAGAGATTCTGAACTGAATCTCTACAACACGAAAAGTAAACAATACTTTTTGTTGAAATATCTGAACAAATCAGTCAAAGCTTGATTTTATGTTGACTTATGTTGTTACATCATTAAATATTCTGGTTGCTCATTCTGCTATCTCTAAAGATCCCAAGAAAAAGGACAACATTCAAATGATCTCTGTCTAACGGCTACTTCAAGGAACTTGCCTATAAAAGGACTTCTCTTCTACAAGTTTTAGTTGGTGAACTTACACTAGAAAAGCTATGATACTAAGTTTCGCTCTCAAGCTCTAAACTTCATCTGTATATCCCTCTCTGCATAGAGGATAAACTCTTATCTTTTCAAAACCCTTGTAAAATCCATTGTTGTGGTGTTTTAGTCTGAGGAAGCTATGTTTCAAAAAATACCTTATATTAGCCTGAGGAGACTGCATTCCAAAAAATATTTTGTTTTAGCCTGAGAAGGCTAGGTTCAAAGGACATCTCTGTGTAGGACATCTCTGTGTAGCGAGAAGTGGTTGTGAGCAAATAAGGGGTTGTTTCACTAATTATAGTGAAAACTTAACAAGTTGTTAAGTAACTAGACGTAGTCTTTCAAGACGAATCAGTATAAAAATTCTTGCGTCTTATTTGCTTTGTTTGTTGATTAACTGTGAATAATTACTTTAACTAAGAGTTTATTAAAATCAATCTTTATACTGAAAACTATTTGCATCTATCTTTGCTTTGAAACATCATATACAAACTTGTATCGTCTGAAATTTTTTAATTAACATAATCCACCATTCCTTCTTGTATTTTGTCTTTTACATATTTCAAATCCCAAAATCATATTTTTCACACATACCTTAATAAATGATAAATATAAAAGAAATTTTTTGTTGTTTATAGTGATTTTTACTCTAATTATTTTTAATTGATGATATTTGTATTTTAAACCAAAAATAAAAAAGGAAATATATGGTTTGAGAAAATTAGGATAAGAGCATTTAAATGTGATGAAAATAACTTATTTTTTTGGGCATTTATATAAATCAAAAAATATGTTTTTAGTTCCTTTAATTTTTTAAAAAAATTATTACAGTTATGTGATATTCAATTAAAAAATTTTACAATTTAAGAAAAGTTTGGTGGTATTTAAAAGTATATAAATATTTCAAAATTATTTGATATGATAAGTTTTATGAAATTCTTTTAGAATTCACTTATTTAACAATCTCAACTTAACTCTTGATATTTTACATTATTTTTTTTATATATAGTATATAACTTTTTAATTTTTTTATCTAAATTGTATTTAATTATATATATTATCATAGTCATTACTATTATCACGTGTTACTGTCATTATCATTGTTATTATTATGACTACGCATTATTGTCAATATTATTTTTGTTGTCATTACAATCGTCACTGTCGATGACATGAACTTACGAAAATGATGATGAAAGTGATAATGACAATAATAAAAGTGGTGAAATAGTAACAATAACAGTAAATAAATTTTTATAATTTAATTTTAGTCTTAATCTTATTTTTTTTTAATTGTAATCCAAAAACTATTACCAAATGTTCTAAATAAATTTATGAAACCCTTTAAAATCTTGTTAAATCCATAAAATCATTTCAAATATTATAAATTCTTATTATATAAATTTAATAAAATTCAGACTACAAAATCTTATAAATTATTATATTTTATAAATTGTAAAAGTCTTTAAAAAAATCTTATAAATTGTTATATTTTTCCAAGATTTGAATCGAATCAACCCAGAAATTTTTAGCTTCACCGTACCTTTAACTCAATCAGGGAGATGTATTAGATGATAAATCAAGTTCTTAGTGACTGACATAAGACATGTTAAATGTTTTTAAAGTACCAATACTAAAATTCTTGTGTTATGCCAAATATGTAAACATGTTACACAGGATAAAAGAGTAAAGAACGTGTGAAGTGAAACGAAATGAGAGGCGAGCGTGCGTGGAGGGACGAAAGAAAGATTACATATGCTTATTATGCATGGACAATGTTGGTGGGTGATGATTGTATCTTTAATTATTCATTAAAAATGCGATGCGAATGAGGTTGTTCTGTTTGGGTGTGGGGGGTATGTTGTTGCATTGCATAAGTGATAACCTCAACGCCGTCACCGAAATTGTGAGACGACACATAATGAGTGGGTGTCGCATGGTTGGGCTTTTGAAGTTTGTTTGTATTACAAAAGAAAGAGCATGCAATTGTGGTCCAACCCCCCCTTTCTCCTTTAAGGCCCACGTATGTATATTCACCTTATTCTCCCTACTTGTCTTGTCTTACCCACCTCCTAAGAATATGCTCTATTCTATTCATACTATTATAAAGGTTAGGTACCTTCTACTATTTCTAATTTATGTTATTAATTCTTTCTTGCACAATTTTAACTGCAATTCAAAACTCAATTTTACCATTTAATCTTGTAATTGTTTTTTTTTTTTTTACTATATTTTGTTGTAGAATAGAAAGACCCTCTTAATACTATCAGAGGATTGTCTCCGAATAAAGAAAGTAGGTCAGAAGGATTCAAATTTACAGTCCATACTTGATTTCTTAATTATGTGTGTCGATTTACATTGATATCGCTTAGTCTTATAAAATTATATGTTGTTAACTCAATTGTGTAATAATTAAATGTTTTTTTTTGAGTCATTATTTTTTTTATGATCTGTATTTTGCATTCCAAAAGAACTTTTTCAATAAAAATATTTCTTTTTCTTTTAAGTATTTTAAAAACAAAATTTATGACATTTTAAACACTTTCAAAATCTTTCTGCAAACCTCATGCGCCACAATATAAATACACTTTACTTTAGTTAAATGATATAGATATTTTCTTCTCTATTTAACAATATTAATTATAATTATAAATGTTATATATTATATTAGACTCGTGTAATGGACGATATAAAATACTAATAATTTAAAGTAATTATACCCACAAATTATTAATTTGATTAGTATTAAGTTCGAATTCTTTAAGTAAGACTTTGGGTTTCCAACGTGATCAAGGGGAAAGATCTTGTTAAGGGTGATAAATCAAGTTTTTTTTTTATTTTTTTTCTTATGAAAGTTACTTATCGACGAAGTTAATAAATACTTCAGATAATGTCATAATTGCAATATATATATATATATATATATATATATATATATATATATATTAATTAAGCTGCTACCATATTAAGTGAATATTTTTGTAAGAACTATTCTTTAACGAGAATGTTTAAGAGTTTTTTTTTCCAACAAGAGATTTTTCTTAAAAAAAATGAAACTTATTATTTCTTTCAATTTATCCTTTTCGACCTTTTAATTAAATTTTAATATTTTTTAAAATAATTAAAATGATTTTAATATAATATAAACTATTTATCATAAATTTAAAATATAATTTATTATTCATAAATATTGTAAATCTTTTTTATAAAACTGTAGTAATTTATACAGTCAAAATTATTTATTTATTATAAATCTTAATAGTGCGAAATAAACATTTATAATATGCAATGCACAGATATTGAAAATTAAATGAACGAGTTTAGTTTTATTTGTATAATTTAAAGAAAATTTTGTCTTTAACTATTTGCAAAAAAATCTGATTACGATGCATGGTAATATGATGGTTAGGGAACACGAGAGGTTCCATGCTCGGTTGTTAAACTTTGAACAAAAATATTGAGATTAGATAAATGGCCAAAACTAGAATCGTATCAGATTTCCTGTCTTTCAAATCTCATCACTCACAAATCACATGCCCCACTTCTATTCCCATATCTCTGAATTAGGTAATGTTTACCACTAATCTTTAATTATATGGAATACACTTAACATGTGTTTCACAATCTGTTTTACAACCACTAATTTATGGCAAGTAGTCAGGACTCTCATTTATTTTCACTCACGTATAATAAATGCAAATAATTAATATTTATCAATTAAATATAAAAAATTATTTTTATAATTGATATTGAAATTGAAAAAATTTTACGATGTCAATTCACAAAATTACAATGATGATTATATTTGGTTATACTAGTTAAGAGCGGAAAAATAATTGGAAGCTAAAAATTAATTGATAGCTAAAAACTAGTAACAAAATAACAAGTATACAGGTGTTTAGCAAAATGTCTATTAAAGTAACCGAAATGCAAAATAATAAAAGTAGATACATTTATATGACATTTTTTTTATGTTTCTTGATGTATTTATAATTTTTTTAAAAAAAAAATTATTATATTTTTGTAATTTTTATTTATAGATAAATTATTTTAATTACATTGTTTAGTATGGATTATTATGTTTTATATTATATATTCTACCGTTAATTTTATATTATATTTTAAAATATTTTTGGTTAAGTTTAAATAAATCTATTTTTTTCTAATATAGAATCCTAGAAATTATTTAAGAGTAATAATAGAGAAATTTAATAAAAATTTTAAGAACAAAAATAAAATAAAATATAAAAAGATAGAAAATAACTGAAACATTTTTTCAAAGTGAATATCTCAGTTAAATAGCATTAGTTTAATTATTAACAATGCAGAAAATTTGTCAAAAATTTTTTAAAATTATATTTGATATAAATAGATCAATACATCTTACAAGTCCTTAAACTAACATTAATTATATGCTAAAACTACTGGTTTTTTCTTGGTATATTGGTTGTTGTACCGTAACAGGAGGTGAACTTTGGGACGTCAAACGAGGCCTTGAATTGTTGTGTAGCATGGGTTTTTCAAATACACAAGTAGAATCACATTCCCAAGCTGCTATTCCTTTGATTCTTGAAGGGTGCTGTAATGTCAAGCATAATTTTCTTTGTACACTAATATATACCTTCTAAATCTCAGTGTGAACCATTTATATAGATTTCAGAGTGTAAATGCATTCTGGAATGATCATTTTATAATATATTTATAATATATTACGGGAGTACGTTTTGATCATTTTATAATATATTTATAATATTATACAGTATTTGAGTTTTTTTAACATGCAGCTTTAAATTTAATAAGTTTTTCTAGTAAGTTTTCACGATTTTTAATCATTATTAAGAATCTCATTTATTATTTTTCGTTTTATACTATAAAAGTCTTCAGGAGGATGTTACATGTATTTTTTAAAATACTTTAATTTTTATTCTATTGTTTTAATAGTTCACATCAATAATATTTATTATTAAGCTAATAAATATGTTGTCTAGTCTATACAAGGGATCTTCAAGACTGGTCCACTTGACCTCAACCTATATTTAAGTCCAATCATTCATCCATTCATATATGATAGTCATTAAGTCGAACCACTAGTTCTAATACTGACTATTATACATTAAGGAAGAATTCACACACATATCGTCACATTAGTAAGATGTGTTTGTTTTAAGTCTAAGCCTTTATATATTTACTTTTAGTCATCATTCAAATGGTCTCTTACGAATGAAAATATTATGTATATATATAAACTCCCGTGTCATTCAATGTTTTGTCAATAATACTATGTTGAATGTTATAACAAGAAAGAGTTCTTTACATCTTATATTTCTAGATGATTTTGGAGTTTTGAAGATGGATAATAATGACGTGTCTAAGGTGATTGGTGGCAGTAATGTTTATTCACAAACGAACATAGGAATAGAGTTATTGTTACGAGGAGTCAAACATGCTCTAGATGTCCGATTTAATTTGATCTTTGTGCAAGTGCTTGATGGTGATGGTTATCATAACCACTTTGGTTTTAGAAAATGGAAAGTCACCAAAGGTAACTTGGTTGTGGCTAAGGAAGAGAAATTTTCAAAATTGTACCATACGAAAGCTTTGGTTGCCTGAGACAATGTAAGTGCAATGGATATGGAGGCATCCTTATCACATCGCAAGCTTAATCATATCATTGAGAAGAAACAAAATTGTATAGCAAAAAAAGGATATGATTCAAAATGTAGATTTGGAGATATGTTCTCATTTTATGGTTGTCAAGAATACGAGAGTATCCTCCGATAAACATCCTCCCTCCAGGAAGTTTAAGTTGCATGAATTGATAAATTCATATGTTTGTAGCCCCTTGAAGGTGAAATCCTTTAATGATGTCACATAGTTGTAAAGGGGAGATTTGTTTGTGACTCTTGAAGTTTAAAGTTTGTTGTGAGGTCGTCAATTTGGCTCATCCCATATCCCATATAGTTGTGAGGGAAAGATTTTTTGGGTTCTTAGGCTCCTTTTCCTATGCAGAGTAAAGACGGAAAAATGGGAAAGTTCATTTGTCTCACTTATTAGAGGGGTCAGATTAGGAGTGGAACAAAGAGAGTGTTATTTTGTTACAGAATACAATAGCAAATAGTGAGAGAACAGAAAAGAGGAAGAGCAACTTTATTTTTTGTACATCTACAGTGTTTTTTTAAATCGCAATTATAGATTCTTTCATCATTGCATTGAACTAGTTTTTAGACAGCAAATTCATTATATTTAGCACTTTATTTTAAACAGTTGGATCGTTTAAATGAAGTTTGTCTAGAAGTTTATCATCCTCTTATTTTTCTATTGTAAGCATTGGTACTTGTTCTTAAGTATAATTATTTATAACACACTTTAATGTATTTATTTGAGATTCTCTTGTACTTTTTCTTTTATCAAAATAAAATTATTTCTTTGGTTTGGACGATTTGTGATTTTTGCCTTTTCATTAGAGGTGTTTTATACATAAAAATTCCTGTGTCTTCTTTGTACTCTTGATTTCTGGTTTGCTCTATATTTAATTAGTACTTCTTACATGTTCTTGGAATTAAAGGAGAATTTCTTTCCGTTGTTTTATTGCTCTGGCATGTTTTCCTGTTACATCTTTCATAGCTCACCAAACCTTAGGGTTTTTCTTCCCGGCACTCGAAAAAGATAAAAAATAATAACTTGCAATATTGAAAGGGGCCAATGACAATTATTCAACTTCAAACATAGCTTAATACGTTGGTCAATATCCTCTAAACACTGGGACCTCAAAGGAAGTTCTTTCAACCGCTACATGACAATCATCTCATCCACCTTGAGGACAAGGTGAAATTGAAGGATAAAAATATTAATAGTCATTCATATACTAGACCATGTGGGAAATATTAGTAAAAGGGGCAGAAGAATGATGATTTAGTCGTAAAATACTTAACTTACTGCAAGAATAAAAGGAAGACGGATAAAAAAAAGTGGATGATAATTTATGTAGTATTGAAGGTGGTTGGTTGTGAAAAAAAAAAGGGTATCTTCCATGATATTTTGTTTCTTTTACATTTTCATATTGTCATTGGAACTCTTGTTTTCTGAATCTTACCATAATGGCTATAGTAAATTCCATTTCCTATTAATATCTTATATAAAATAAATCTAATATTTGTAAGAATTCTATTTAAGTAATGTACATTAAAATTTAAAATTTTATGTATTGTTAGGTTATAAAATTTAACGCAATCAATTAATTAGAAATTTTAATTAATATATTTTTTAGGATAACTATTGTAAAAAAATCATATATATATAATAATTTATGATGGAATGAAATCCAAAATACTTTTTCTATGAACTATTATACTTATTAAAGACAAATTTTCAGCTATATATGACTATTATTACAGAAGTGCCAGTATTATTTATAGTTTTTGAGCAGGAATTGAAACCCTCAAACCTTGACACGTGTACAACTATTTGATAAGATTATCTTCCTAATTCACCTTTAGCACTGAGTGGCTGCAAACCTCTGACACCAATGTGATAAGAGCGCAGGAAGGATAAGACCAAATATGTATTATATTATATTATATTATATACAATATAGAACTAATTTCTGAATATCCAAATAACCTTTATTATTCTAGGCATAACCACACTAACACGTAGCAATTGTTAAGCCTATTATATTCTTAGATGGGGTCATGACAATGTTATCTACCGGTATTGTGCAGGTTTATATCTAGATTAATAAATAGTACAATATAATATAAGTTTCAATAATATAATATTGTACAAAATGCATTGTATGAATAGGCAATGGAGATTCTAAAGTGAACATGACAAAATTAAAGGGACGATAAATTAAGCATGCGCATTTGCTGCGTGAATCCACTTTCTTGATCAGATTTACATAAACATGAGGAATAAAATAAATGTTTTACAAAATGCTATAATAGCGGTGGACTATTCATAGAGCTATATATATATAGCGTGTAACAAGATTAAATTAAATATTAGAGCTAGATCGTGGTAGATCATGGTAAAGATGAAAGCACCTTTATAATTCAGCCCTTGTGCACAATTAAACAGAAGGGAAGTACTTGTTTAGATTGAAAGGTAGTGAATAGAACTCTTCACTTCTTGTGTCACCCTTGAAGGACTTGTACTTGTCCCACCAATGTTTTCCTCTGTCCTTTCTAATAGCAGCTTCTCTCTTGAACAATGTGTTGTCTAGAAAATATGCTACCACACCCGCAACAAATGGTTTTGATTGGAATGGCACGTTGATTATGTCATTGAACTGCCATGTACATAAAAATATAATTGTAAGCAAACTCAGCAAAAATTAATAACAAATCATAGTTTTTATTTAGGCTAAAATATACTTTTGATCCCTCGTTTTATTTTCTAGTTTCAATTTGGTATCCTAAATTTAAAGAGTTTCACTTCAAAATATCTCTGTTAGACTAAGTTAGTTATTCATTCGGTTTACTACACAATTTAATATCATTAGTGGAAAAAATAATGGAAAGTTTGATATAATAGAGACACTTAAATGGACCAAAGTAAAACATTTTAAGTTTAAAAACCAAATTAAAACATAAAATAAGAGCATTCAAAAGTTTATTTTAGCCTTTTATTTATTATATACTCTTGTCCATACCCATCTTGCGCCTGTGTGGACAGGACCAAAACCATTAATTGCTGTGTATTCATTGAAGTACTGTGGCACAGACAAGCCCAAGAAGATTGAGAAGCCTAAAATGAACTTTGTTCTAAAACTGTTAAGGTTGCAGAACTGAAGAAAACTAAGACCACCAGCACCTACAAATAATGAGCAAAAGTAGAACATTACATGATGTTTTTAATAAGGATCATAATAAATCAAAGTATAAATGAACGTATGGGTATATTTGAAAGAATCAAACATACCAACATAAGCAAAGAACAAGCAGTATAAGGCAGCAATAATGGGAGGTGGGATGGAGGCAAAAACTGCTCCAAATTTTCCTATACAGAATAAGAAAATTAGTCAATGTTAAGAGGAAAGAAAATGTACCAGGATAAGGCAAAGTAGATATTTAAATTACAAACAAGTTGTGGTTCATCAACTAACCAAGAATTGAAAAGAATATCATAAATCCGGCGGATATTTGCACCACTCTTCTACTTCCAACACGTGTCAAAGCCAAAAGACCTGCATTTTCTCTGTAGGGAAACCAACACAATTCTTTTCATCAACAAGGAAGCTGTGTTTCCTCTTCAAGTAATGTAAAGTAATAGAATGCAAACAGAACAATTTCAATCTTACACGGACACAGATGATCCATTGACTGTTCCAAACAATCCTGATAACAGAATGCCAACTCCCTGAGAGCATAAATAAGATGCACATGGAATTATACTCAAGTTCTACTTAATTCCTTGTTATAAAAATCATTAGAATCAACTATAACCATTTACCACTATTTTATTTATAAAAGAACAATTTTTTTCACGAATATTCAAATGTTCAAGTACTAGCCATTTTCATACCTGCCAACCAATACCCCGACTGAGAATAGATGGCGGTAATGGTGTTGCACTTGCATACCTATATACAGCAATGAAAGCTCCACTAGACTGTATGTAACAAATGAAACAAGGGAGTATTAGAGAATAATTTAAGCATGCAACTTAGCAAGTGCATAACACTAATGATGAGCCAATGCACGAATATACAAGTCATATAATCTCAAGAATGCCATCATGCACGTGTTGTAAGACTATATTATGCGGTGGTTGAATTTTAACATAAACAATGGCTATATATCACTTGAAAATGTAATTTGAACAAAGCTTACCCCTCTCCCTGCCAACTATATCAATTATAACTCAATCAGTTTCAAATCGCCCAATTTATCATAATGACCCATTGTATAGATTAAACATCATCAAACTGTTCTCATTGTCCTTCAGGAAATAAAAACTGTGCAATGCACTGATAAAAATTGCAGTAGACCAAACGAAAATGATGAATAGAGTATAACTGAAGAGCAGTGCTATATCGAATGAAATATAACTAGCACAATATAACTTGCACGAGAATAGATGTGTAAAAATGATAATCTTTTTTCATACTAAACAGCATTTATCATAACTGAATAATTATTGCACAAGAAAGAATACCAATCAATAAACAAAGGGAAATTCTTAATAGAGAATATCTAATGAAAGAAATTACCTCTACAAGAGCAACAAAAGCTGCCATCATCATGGCAAAGGCTTCACCAGCATCAAATGAAGGAGCTCCCCATTGAAAGGGATATGGAATTCTTATCCTGCAAACTCAAAATCCATGACAATTTTTCTCAATAAGTTTCAACTCACAAAGTTAAGCCTATGTAGTAGATTCCTTCCAATTAAAACAATATCTCAAGGATCCAGTTAATTCTAATTCAGAAATATCAATCATGCTTATGCTATAAGAATGATAATGGTGATACATACTACAAAAGAATTAACAGTGATGCATGTGACATTTACCCAGTTTAGTGTATCATCTAAGAGTTAACTCCTCATTTAGCCACAAAAATTATTCCAAGTCAAAATAGCAAATTTTAATTGAAATAACAAAAGTATATCTGAAAAATAGGATAAAAATGTTGAATAATGAATATATTTAAGTCTCATTTGCTAATGAACATGCAAAACATATATAGTTTTACCAAGCTTTAAAATTAGTCTCCAAAAATAAGGTTTTTAATTTGGACCCTATCATGACCAATTGCCAATAGTTTAATGTTGAGGCCATTTTGCAAGAGTGGAATACATGGTGGTCAAATCAATCCATCTTTGGTGCACCTGCAATAATCCCCCCAAAACACTAACATGACTGTGTTTCTTAGATGGGAAAATGAACTAATTTGGCCACCCTTTATTTCACAAATGCAAAATTGGTTGTCACAATGGCAAACCAACTGACACCTTGGCAAAGGCCTGGCAGTTGACAATCACGGTAGGGAACCAATTAAAAGCTTTTGAATTATATGATCAATTTTAAAGTTATAGGGATCAACAATTCAACATAGTTGCCACAGAAGAAAAAATAATAAGAGTTGAAATTCAATGAGACCACACAACTAACCAGGGCGCGGCATCTATAAGTCCAGCACGGTCAGTGCGGCATGATGTCTGAGTTTTAGGTGCAGCACCGTTGTAGGCCCCTCCAACAGTAAGTAGATGAGCATATATCCACACAATTACAATGGTAAATATTACTGCAAAACGGTCGAAGATATGTTTCCCTGACCGTAGCACATGGGGCACATACTGCATGACAACCACTAACTAGTTAACAAACATAAATTTAGAGAAACCGTCATGCTAGATAACTTGAAGAGTAAAGGCACCATGAGAACAGAATCAACTCATATCCTAATTTATTGCTGAGGTTTAGAAATTTAGAAGACACTGTATATGCAACTCTGTCTCTACCTGTGAAACAAATACTAGCAATATAAGCTCAGGCAGTCCGATCTCTACACATTTAGCAACCTACACCCAACACAGGAATCAATATTGAAATTTAAGAGTTTGGTCAATTGTCGTCAAAAATTGAGCATAGTAAATACGTAGGAGAAGGCTTACCCCAGGAAACCCTAACTCATACAGCCCAAAACCAACAAGAGATACCAAAGGAACCGATGAAAGTGGACTTAGGAACCTGAAGAAACAATTGAACTTACATCAGATGAGAATATTATACACAATAGCAAGATTATTCAATTATTTAAATTTTTTTTTAGCATTTGTGCTAGTTAATCCAAATCCCATTGAAGAAATCACTTAAGCTATAATATCCACTTCAAAAATCAATTTGCTTGGTGGAACAATGGCAAACTAGCATTCACATCAAAGATACTTTTAAATATGGCTTGCACTTTAGTTTAGACATTGTCAAGACATGTAAAGACAGAAAAAGCATGATGCATCCACTAAGTAAGAACTTTGGCCAACCTTGCAACATTACGCCAGAGACCACTGAAGCCTAGTACTATTTGAAGAGTTGAAGCAACAATTAGTGCCCCCTGGATTGCCCTCATTATCCTCTTGAATTTCTGATTAGATTAAAAAAATAAAACCAAAAAACAGAAAAAGGTTATAAAAAAATTCCAATCAAATAAGAACCATATTAATGTTTAATGGTGGCTTTTGAATCAAACTCAAAATCAAATAAGCACATAAAAAATTGGTATACAATATGCGTATATAGATAGCAATGTAACTAAAATAGCAAGTAAATCAACCATGCATCATTTAGTATTAGATTTGTTTTGATCACAAGACCTCTATAGGATCTGGTTCACCACTGAATCGACCAGCAAGTATAATTGAGATTGTGGTTGGAACAAAGGTGTAAGACCCTCCAATTACTGCAGGTAGTCGAGTTCCAAACAGTGTTTGCAGCAATGTGTTAATACCAGCTACAAAAAGCAGTGTTTCGATAACTCTTGCTTTCTCCTCCTGAAAAATTGTAATGCAATTTTTAAATATAATTCTTGCTAGCAAGAAAAAGCATCTTAATCATATTTTACATTTGCATAATATTCCATATCAGGTTTCTAAAACTTATGCTTTAAATATATTTAAATGTAGCTTCTTACGTTGCCACCTCCCATCTGGGGAACAAGTGCAGTGGGAATCAGCACAGTTGTGCCAAGCATCACGAGAAAATGTTGAAAACCAAGAAGTATGGCCTCAGCTGCATCAGAATGTCCCCAAATTTTTCATCAAATTAAGGAACAAAAACAAAAGCAAAGTAAATATCAAGTAAAAGGGGGACAAGCAGAATCTTCAAAGTTTAAACACAAACTACAGATTATCAAAGAATGTCATTAAAGTAGGCCAAATATTAATATTCCACTTGCTTAAAATTCATTAACAACGTTGTTCAATCATGATTATGTAAAATGTCCCTAAATCCAATAATATGAATTATATAGTCTTTTTTAAACAAAAAACATTTAAAAAGAACTACATGAATATGGAAAATTTAGAAGTAGCAATCAAATTGCTTCCAGAGTTGCAAATCTGGATCTGGAAACAACAAGGAATGACCTTGGTTTATATGTACAATTAGAAGAATTTCAATAAAATTGGAAACAGCACTCCAAATTGTCTCCATTAACATTAACTATTAAGAGTAAAAAGAAGCCTGGAATCTGGATTGACACTGGCACAAAAGTCCAAAACTAGACTCAAACCCCCCAAAGCAGAAAAGGAAGTTCTTTATCCTTTGTTTTTCATTAAAAAAAATCCACAACCTGGGAACTGAAAAGGAACAATTTTTATTTTCAATAATAACAAAAACATAATAATTGTATTTCTTATAGAAAGCCACTTTTCAATCTGAATAATGTGAACACTCACGCCATGGAGGAGGACTAGTAATGCAGTAAGAAATATTGGGAAGCTGATCCTTTGGTGGATGTGGCTGTGGCTCATCTGCTTTTGGTGGACCTCCTCCTCCTGCCATAACCCTTTTTCCTTCTCTTCCTAAAAACAAATGAACAAACTTCAACAATTAATGAATCTACACCAAACTCAAATCTAACACCAACCCAGATCCCCCAATGCACAAACAAAAATACCCATAAAAGAAAAATAAATAAAAGAGGGAGCTTTCTTACAATGACTATGCCTAGAAAATGAAAATGGAAAAACTTGAGGGCTGAGTTGAGCTGAGCTGAGCTGAGCTTGAGGGGTTTGTTTTTTTTCTCTTTTCTTGAGACAATGAAGTGAGAGCAATGGTCACAATAATTGTGCAATTTAAGAAGCAAGTTAGAGAAGAGAGAAAAAAGGAGGCACCTTTGGTAGTAGTAATAGTAGCAGTGTTATGAAGTCAAAAACAAAATAAGGTGCCCCCACAAGCAAAAAGAGAGAAGAAAAGGAGTGTGAGTGAGTGAAAAGAGAAGGGAAAGGAGAATGCAGACGATCTTTGTTGTGGAGTGTGGAGTAAAGCAGACTCCAATGTTGGGAGAGAAACGATAAAGGTGTACACAGAAAAAATGAGCACAAAAAAAATTATAAACAATGAATGAAGATTCTCTCTCTTCTCTTGCTATGTTCTGCTATGCTACTACACCGAAAAGTAATGTCCTTGTCTTTGTTTCTCTCACTAGTGTCTACTAGGATGGTTAAGTTATAGTGTAGCTCTCTCTCACTCACTCACTCACACAACCTAATTTACCAACAAATATTGCTCACATTTATTGTTTTGTTTCGTGTTTTGAAATATTTTCCACGGAGGAATGTTTAGGTGGCCACTCTCATGTCATGCACACATAGGTACTATTAGATAGGCCATAGCAGATGAAGTGTGTAAATGTATTTTTTAATGTACAACACTAACTATCTTGTAACTATTTAATGTTATGTATGTATTATGTGTGAAGAATAATTGCCAACCTTCTTGTGTTATTTTTTATTGAGTCTTTTATGAAAAGATATGTGTGATGCAAATGTAGCCAAGCTAGTGATGATATTTTTATGGAGGATTTTGGTGAAAAGGAAAGAAAGAGAGTAGGATATGTTTGGTTTTTAATTTCAAAAGTTTATTCTAATTTTAAAAATATAAACAAGATCATTTAGATAGTTGGTGGAGGGTTGTGTAAGACATGATGTGGAATTAAGGGAGGTTGAACAAGAAGATAAACAATAGTAGACAAGAACTATCTATTTTTATTTTTATTTTTTTGGATTTTTTATCAAAACTTAATAGATTTTGCATCAGGAATTGATTTTTATGTAATGTAAAATCATTTTGGAAAATAATTTTAAAAAATAAGAAGGGAATCAACTAAGTCCTAACTTTTTTTTTTGTTTAAAGGTTAAACGAATTATATAACTTATTTAAAAGATTTAATTATTACTACTATAACATTCAATTACTATTTTAAAAAAATCAAATTAATTATGTCCATTAAAAAATATTTTCTTGCCACTAAAACCCACCAGACAAACGTCAACCTTTATGGAATTTAGTGAAATGTCATTTATTAAATGAAAATCAAATTTGATAATTTACTATTCATTAATTTTCTTATTATTTCATCTAAAACTTCTTTGATAATAAATTTAATTATTTTTTATCGTGTATTATATGAGTAATATTATCATAAATTTATTTGATTTTATTTTTTTATCATTATATTTAGTTTTTTTTTTTTTTGTTATTAAATATGTTCATGAAAAGGAGTGGTTTGAGATTTTGAAGGTAGTAGCACGAGAGCATGTGCCTGCTTTTATGCATATACACAAATGGTAAATTAGATATCGGATCCACGTATAACGGTATTTGGATAAGAAAAAGTGGTAATAATCAGTTAATCAAGAGTTATTAAATATCTTACTAACGTTTAATTATTTGGGTTCGGATTTAATTAATTAGTGCTTTCTTTTTGTTTATTAAAAGTGAGGCATTGAGTATCATTTTCAAGATTACTTTACTTCAGAGTTCAATCTCTGTTGAACGTGCTATTTTCAAGGGAAAAAAAGTGACAAAATGATTAGAATATTCTTAGGAAAGGGTCTTTAACAAGGATATATAAAAAAGGCCAAAGAATTTGAGAGGGTACACTGTTTAGTTCTGGGGGAGGAATATGGGATCAACAAGAATATATTTGGATAAAGTTTTTCAGAAGAAAGTTCTTCCAAATAAATTATAAAAAATTTCATAAGTTAAAAATAATTTACATATAATAAATTAAAAATTATTTTTTTGAGAAATAATGTGAAAGAAATTATTTTGTTTATTTATAATAAATATTTATAAAATATATTTTCCAAACAACTATAATTACCTAAACATCATTGAGTGTTTTGAAAGGTGAAAAAATTAGCCATTGGAGCATAATCACAATGTATATCCTTTAATGAAATAGAAGAAAGAAATTCCAATGATTAATTGAAGGAAATGCAGAAAATTATAAAAAATAAAAAACAATCTTATTTGTTTTGTTTTAAGAGAAGGACAGTGAAGAGCGATAGTAACCTCACCGTTTATTTCCCTTCCAATGTTTAGAATTTTTTTTTAAAAAAGATAAATACTTTTTTAACTTGAAAATTGTATAGATTAAAGCGTATTAAGATTTTAATTAATTTTTTATTACTATTCATAAAGACATTATAATACGTTATTAATTTATATTTTATTATTCTTCTTAAAAGATATCTTTTTACTCAAAATTTCGAGATTGATATTTGATTTCTATTTATTATTTATAAAAATATCTATAATTAGTCATTTAATTATTTTAAAAATATAATTTTCAATTAATTTTAAAATTTATTATTATTTAAAATTTATCAAATTTTATTTTAATAGAATATTATATTATTAAAATTTTCAACTTCTTACATAGATAATTTTTTTTTAAAAAAAAATTAAGGCTTGTCAAAAATTAAATTATTTTATTCAAGTGAAATATTTAGAATATAAAAACTGAATAACTTCATTTAATTAAATCATTTTAAAATTTTAAAATAATTAAATTTGCATAAATTAAGAAAATTGTAAAGTTTTTAAATAAATGTTTTAAATAACTGAAATAACAGCCGACAAATGCTCTGAAGTCTTATCCCCTTAAATCCCTGAATGAACGGTGTTGGTTGTTTTATTCTTATTCACTTACAACTGGCATTGCCACTCACACATGCTTCTAAATACGTAAACGTAAATATTTTATTACCATCTATGTATTTGGATTAACCTTCAAAAGTTCTAGTTTTTTAAATTAGAGACACATCTATTTTCTAAAAAATTATTTTTTAATCAGATATAAGATTAATACGAATAAAAAATTTTACTCTCAATATTTTATATAATTATATACCTAAACTCAAATATAAGATTATTAATTAAGTTAAAATGATCAGATATTTGTTAATCTTCTAAATTTTATTTGAATACTGATGAAATGCTTAAATAATAAATTACAAAATTATAAGGGGTATTGGATTTGAGAGCAAAATTTTAAATCTGTAAAATTTTAAAAATAGAAAAATAGTAAATGTTGTTTTTATTATTTCATGAAAAAAAATCAAAAATTGAGAACAAGATAAAAATTAAAAGAGTGAAACAAAGAATACAGTAGGGAAATACACTTTAATATTGAAGTGGGGGCTCTTATTTGATGTTCAATTATTGGACATTATCCTAAAATATCAATTTGATATAAAAATAAATAAATTACATATAATATAATTCCAGTTCATAGATTAAAATAAAGTTTTATTTTAGAAATAAAAAAATAACTCAGCACTCACATTTTGCACAGAATACTAATTCTGAGAACAAAATCCATAAGAAATTATTTGTATGACATCTCAGTAAAACACCGACACAACGAAAGTATGTCATTCTGCCAGTCCTCTTCTCTAGTCTTGTCTGTCGTAATCTCATTCTTTTGTACCCATTTGTATACAGTATACACTCTAATCTTTCTCTTGAGAAAAGAAAAGGAAAAGAGAAAAAATAGGGGAAAAAACGTAATAGGAAAATAAGCAAATAAATTTTAATTTAGTTGATATGAGATAAGTATAGAAATAAAAAGAATTTTTTAAAAAATAAACGATTATATTTTTATCATTTAGTATAAGACAATTATTTACTATAGGTATTTTCTTCGTCTCTGTATATAATTTTTCATACTATTTCCCTTTCTAAACTTGATTAACAAGAAAATAAAACTTGGAAATAATTCTCACGAAAAAAAAATAATTTTTTTTACAAGACGAAAAAGAGTTATTAGGAAATATATTTTCTATCTCATTTTGTTATGCCAAATTCTTCACTACTATACAATTATTTCGACCGGTAATTTTTTTTTTTAGTAAAAGCTTTATTTTTACGTTACTCTTCCCTTGAGTAAAAATTTGACATTGTTAATGCTCTTAAATAGCAGTTTTTAATTTTTTTATTTTTTTATTTTGTGTAACATAAACACAGTTAGCTCCTTGCATAAAGTCGTTACGTAAAATAAAAAGCAACTGGCGCGGCATCACTTAATTACTAGTGTCTGTCAGCGTCAATGTATAGGTAGAACTAGATTTATGACTGCTATATTCTTGCTAAATATATACGAAAGCCAAAATTAAAGTATTTAACTACGTACTTATTTATAGTAAAAATCTTCGTGAAAGTTCTTAAGAAACATGTATAAAATAAATGAACGCATAATTGAGCTATTAATTAATTAGCATCACGGAAGTAACGGCTTCAAAAGTTGTTCAATTGTTTCTCTCTCAAGTGTCAAAATTTTGATCTCAAATTTCATAGCAGCAGCAACTTATACAATAAAGTCAAACTCGTAGACTGAAATTATATATTACAAATTATTCAAAAGCTAGTGTCTAAAGCAATCCTTGCCTTTTTAGTATTTTCAAAATTCCTATCTGATTAGTCGGAATCACATGTGTAATAATAACCAACTAAGGTGTATAACATGATTAGAAATATTCATAATTAATTAAAAATGATGAGAGTATTAGCTTAAGATGTATCAGTATCTCTATTGAATACGAGGAAGAGCATAAAGATTAATTAAATGAACATGCAGTTTACTTTTTGGTGCTTCTTTTGGTTGTTAACATGATGACAATTGACAAGAGAAACTTAGAAAAAAGTTAGGTGCCATGCTCCTTTTCTACTTTGTCTCTCATATAATGATTAGAGCTGGATCACATAAAGATTATTATGCTCTCAATATATATATATATATATATATATATATATATATATATATATATATATATATATATATATATATATATATCACTCACCTTTTAGACCACAAATATAAAAATGAACGTTATCAGCATATATACGTGAAAATTATTCATAAAATATGGGCTCTGTAGAATGAAGATAAGAAAAGTGAGAGATTGTTAGTAGAATGATAGTGTGAGTGTGTTGGTGAAAGTTTAGAGATATGTCTATGGAGTTTTGGGCGGAGAATATGTAAAATCCAGAAAAATAATAAAAATTCTCAAGAATATTAAACTTTTTGATAATCAATTAAATAATGACTTAAATGAATTTATTTTCTTTATTTTTAGAATTTTAAAAATTTCATTCCCTAGTTTTATAATTTAGATATTTAATTTTCTATTTTCAAAAATTTAAAAATTTGGTTCTCGTGATAATTTGAAAAATGATCATTATAAAATTCGGTAGTATTACATAATAATTGAATTTCTTTAATTATTTTATAAATTTAAAGTTTGGGTGAGCTTTTTCAAAAGGATTTCTAGGAAAAAAAATAAGAAAAAATATAAATTTATTTTTTAATAGTTAAAATTAGTTTTTATTAGATATTTTGTAAAAACTCTCTTTTAACTTTTTTAAAAGATGTATTTTGGAAAAGTAAATTTATTTTTTTTTTGTTCTTATTTTTCTTCTCTAAATCATTTTAAAGGAAAAACATTCAAATTAGCCTAAATTAAAATTGAAATTAGAAGACGTAATGAAATTATAGGAACCAAATATGCATTTATACATTAACTAATTTACAAGAATAAAAAAAAACTATATTTTGTCTATTTAAAAAATTTTAGTGTCGTAGTTATTTTTTTTTTAAAAAAAGTGTGTTTTAAAATTCTAATATATATGTAATTTTTGTTTTATAACTTTACGTGTAGTTGAGTAATTAATACTAAATTCTAATTTTAGTATTGAATACTCCACCCACACTTAAATAAAATTAAATTAGTTTAATTTTACTTACATTTTAGTCTACTACTTTGAGATACGTTTTTACTCATATTTGAATCCGGAAAAATACGGAAGGGACGTATGTATGAGATAGGAGTAATAGATTAATGTAGTTAGAAGTGGTACAGGTAATTGTAGAAAAATAAATAAAAATAATTTATTTTAAATTTATGTACATTGCATGTTTATTAATTTATATAAAAATCTTTAACACCCAAATTGTGAAATGGATGAAATAATTAATTTAGTTAGTACAATTAAATTTCTCTTAAATTTATATTTTTTAAAATTATCCATATTATTTAAAAGACATTTTTTTACAATTATTTTTATCAGCGTTAATTATTTTAATCTTTCCCAACAGTAATATGTCCATTGTTTTAATTTTTACTTTTTTGGTTTGTTATGCATGTAAAAAGATAAAATAAGGTTTTCAAAATATTCTCTATAGAAGAAAAGTTAAAGTCTAAAAGTCAAGATATTAATATAGGATAAAACTCATACAATTTTACAGGTGATATTTTCTAATCATAATAAGAGTTTCATCTTGTGATTTATGCATTAAGAGATTTTATTAAATACCAATACAGGTTACTGAATAATTGAAACTCCAATTTTAATTAAAAAACAATATCAACCTCCTTGTACAACCACATTTAAGTTTTCTCCATTAATATATTCCACTTACTATTTATTGAACTAAGACAAATGACTCATAGTTAAATACATTTTTGTTAAAAAAAAAATTAATTAATACATAAGACATTCTGAGTCAATTATTCTAAAATGAACCAAATTAAACTTCTAATTTATAAAGGAAAATGTCTTCGTATGATAGCCAAACATCCTCTCAAAAAATTTAAAGTTTAGTTCTTTTATTTAAAAAATCTCAAAGCTTATTTTAAACTTTGTTAGTTTTTAGGCTGATCTCAATCAATAATACAACATTAATTTCAAACCCATCGAAGGACAATATTGATTCAAATTTAAAAGTTAAAAATCTAAAATCAATTTAACAGAGTAGATAAAAAAAAGATTTAGCCTTTAATAAAAATATTTGTATCTAAATTTTTAAAAAGTTACCAATAAAGTCTTCAAAATATACATATTAATGTATTCTGTTCTGATTAAATTATATATTTTAGAGTATATTATATTGATACCTCTTTTGTTTTCGTGATATTTCATAAATATATCTATTTTTTAAATTCTATTTAAAAATCATAATTATTTAAAAAATGTTATACTGACACTCATTTAATATATTATATTTACTCTTCTTAATTATAAAAATATAACACTAAAATATCTCTTATAAAAATTATAAAAAAAATAAATTTAACGGAAAAAAAAGTGTCAGTGGAATTTATTATTTTAAGATAAAATATAGGTTGTGAAGGAACTTTTTTCCAAGTATAGGGCCGGGATAAAAATGACATTCAGATATATTATTAAAATAAATAAATTGTTGAGATGAAATATATTTATTTTTAATTTAATTGGTCAATTATTTTAATAATTAATTATCTATCGGTTATTTTTGTCTCACACCAGGAAGGGACATTTTTGTCCCCTCATCGTGGAATCCACCATATTTCAATTATATTCTATGATTTAAAATTAATTGTAGCTAACTTTTCGATAAAGGAGACTTTAATCATTTATCTTTTCGGCCCCAAAAGATTTTATTTTCTTTGAAAAAAGGAATAAAGAAAAAGCGCACTTATAGTTATAGTTACAGGACGGTCTTTTCCCTTTCTTTTTTCTTACTTTTTAGGTCCCCTTTATTTGAGTGAGAGATGAAGTTGGAGAGCAAAATGTACGAGGCTTTAGTTGAATGACAAGGGCATGGATTTAGCGATAAGGAAAGACGTACGAGAAGATCCTTTTTGGTATACAATCAACAAAGAAAGTGCAATCGTAGATTACTTTGTTTCAAAATTCATCGTTTCCTGTTCATTGCCATTTTCTTCGACTCTTCGTGTAGAAATGGGCAAAAAGAAAATCGAGTGGACCATCCACCCCCCAAAAAAATTCTTTAGTCCAATTGTGGGGTTTTAATTTGCATTAGATTGGTCTACTGTGAGGAACTCTTGACACACAAAAAAATAATATTAACCAAGAAAATTATCCGACATGGGATAAATTAATGATTTGGTCATGGCGGATGATTTTAACTGTTTTAGGAACGGTGGAGGATGGTGATAAGATTAAAAGGGCATTTCCATCATGAAGAAAATTTTTGATTTGGTCGGGGTGGTTGGCACAATTCGAAACAGCAAGTGAATGTTTCAATGCAGTCTACTCATTATCTTTTATTTTTCATGGATTCGATCAGATCAGAGATAAAGGGATATATAATCCAATTTGTTAGAAAAGAAGTAGTCCATTTAATAAGCGAAAGCAACCGTATCTATTTATGTTGGAATACATTTCACGATAGATGAGAAAAGACATGACATATTGATTTATAAATACATATTTATTCTTAGATTTTTTAGACAATATTTTATTAATATAGAGATTTATGTGTATTATATTTTTTTTATTTTTAATTTTCGTTTTTATCTAATAAGTGATGTTATTTATTGGAAGGGAAAGAAAAAAAATTATTAAAGTAAATAGTGGTGAATTCTTATGTTTATCATTGAATACTTGTGAATCGACTTATACGGGTATTGATTATGACGGAATTTCATGGGCTTGGTAGGTAGGTATAGTGGAAAGATTATTTTAATGACAATGATGTTATAACAATGGAGATTTTATTGACTACCCTAAATATTCGTGGATAGACTTTTGTTGTAGGGGAGGTAGAGAACTATATTTTTATTTGAGGGTAGGATTGTTGAGATAAGTCACATCAAAGTCTAACATCAGAAGAACAAAGAGATGACACATGAGTTTATAAATACACATAATATCTTCATTGATAAAAGGTCTCTTGGAAGACATTGAAAAACAAAACTATGGCCTTTAGAAACAAAACCGCGACTTTTAATTTATAAAATAAATTTTAAATTAAAAACAACTAAATTAGAGATATTAACTAACATGTCCACATAATTTAAAATTTTAAACCCTTAAAAAGAAATAATAAAACTTTAATTTCTTAATAAGAATAAAGAACATGTAATATTATAAGGAATTTTTTATGTTTAACCCTTGTAGTTAATATATGTAAACTTTGGATTACAGAACATCGCTCTAGGACTATATGATGTATGTTTCTTCCAATCACTAAATATGTTATGTGGTGCCATAATACTAGAATAGCTAGGGCATCTAAATCGCACACTCTACATATCCATTAGATGTAGACACTCCATACTCTATAGATCCACTAGATGTAGACACTCCATACTTTGTCGAGGTCCCTCAGTGTTCGATAAGACCTCCCTGCGACATGTGATTATCATGAGCTGCGCAATTTCCTCACTAAAGGCACCCCCAAGTCCACGACATTCCACTCACTCAACTAGAACCCATTTAAGGACTTACAGACTTGATCTATTACTATCTAATCACCCATAATCAATGCAACAAAAACATAGAATTATGTAATGACCTCAACACTTCTAAAGCACTAACCTTTCCACTAGGTAGTCCTCAATTAGAGTCATGCAGACCCTCTAGGCATACTCCAAGTAACATCCATTTTCTCTTACTATCCTGAGAATTGCCTTTACCACCAAGCAAAACTAATCTTCTAACACCATTAATCATTAACCAATTCTAGTTTTTCTCACAACATTAACACAACTCTCTTTATTGCAACATCTTACTCATCAACTATCCACAACATCATATATATTATGTTCTATGTTTAATCATTACTCAATTTTCACAAACTTATCATTCAATTAGTCATTAAGCAATTAAGTATATGACTTATTTTACTCAAATGATTCAATGCATACATATGTAATTAACATTTATAATTTCTTCCTTAACATTTCTTATGCTTCTCTATTCTCCGTTACTCCTGCCTAGTCTCCTTTTATCATTCGTTCAAGAGTTCCTATAATTGGTTTAGGAAAATATAGTTTTCATTGCTAAATCAAGATGATTAACGTCTCTAAGTTTTGATTAATTAAAAGACAGACGAAACACATTAGACGGAAGCATTACAAGCAAAGTCAGACTAAACAAACACAGACGAAAAATGACCCCTCAAAGTTGAAGTCATTCGTCTGTCTCAAGGCCAAGTCATCAGATGGAAGATTAGACGATACTCTTCAGACAAAGCTTTCAAGTCAATTCTTAAGACTGAAGATATACATCGTCTGTCAAGGAAGTAAAGCTCAAACGGAGTAACTCGCGCGAAGTTCAAAATCAAAGTGTTACTCTCAAGTATTTCCAAGATCAGTATACGGATTCTAGATAACCTCTTCAACACGAAAAGGCTACGCCCTTTTTGAGAAGATCTCTGTACAAGTCAGAAAAATGTTCTAAGCATGTCATCAAATTCGCTATGCACGTCATCTTTTCAATTAATTGCTCTCGACACCCTTTTTGAGGACTCCACTTGGAAAGCTCAACGACATTCTTCATGTCTCTAACGGATCTTTGAAGACTTGTCTATAAAAGGACTTTACTCCTCCAAGTTTCAGTTGACGAACACGCTTCAATTTCTATGTATTTGTGATTTTGCTTATTGCTACATTTGTACTTCATTGTATACCCCTCTCTGCAAAGAGGAACTTTTCTTTCTAAGAAAACTCTTTAAATCCACTTGTGTGGTGCTTTAGCCTGAGGAGACTAATTGTTCAAAGAATACCTTAGTTTAGCCTGAGGAGGCTGAGTTGCAAAGAATACCTTGTTCATTAGCCTAGGAAAATTGTGTTCAAAGAATATCTTGTATTAGCCAGAAGTGACTGGGTTCAAACAATACTTGTAACCATTTCACAGTTTGTAGTGAAAACTCAGTAGTTGTTGGGTAACTGGACGTAGTCTTGAATAGACGAACTAGTATAAAAATAATTGTGTTTATTTTTCTTGAGCTTACGACTAATGAGGATAACTAAAGTACAACATTTGTTCTTAAAATCAGTTTTTAAAGATAATAATTGTTTCGTCTGACCCTGTTTGAACCAACAGACGAAAGGGCTAAAATTTTAATTAACACAATTCAGCCCCCCTTCTTGTGTTTTATCTTTTACAGTTTGGTATCAGAGCTCAGCCTCTAAGTGTTGAGCGCTTAACAGCTGCTAGAGGAAAAAATCTAAGATGGAGTCTCAAGGACCTTCGTTCTTGTCTGGTGGGTCATCCATGAACAAGCCTCCAGCGTTATCTGGAGATGACTACCCTTACTGGGCTGACCGCATGGAGATGTACATCAAGTCTATCCAGTACAAACTCTGGAAGATTATTACTCAAGGAGATATCCTCATTGTCAAGCCTGAAACTGAGTGGGGAAATGAAGAATACTCCCTCATGAAGCTCAACAACAAAGCTAGATATACCCTCACGTGCGCACTCTCAAGGACAGAATACAACAGATTTTGTGCCTACAAAACTACAAAGGAGCTCTGGGACGCTCTTAAAATTTCGTATGAAGGGATTGAAGATGTCAGAATGAGGAAAATTGCCATCCTTCAAAGAGAATATGAGATGTTCTCTATGAAGAAAGGTGAATCTATTGATATGATGTTTGGAAGATTCCAAACCATATTAAATGGACTCACTTCGTTGGGAATCACGTTCACCAAGGCCTTAAATAATATGAAGATTCTGGACAGTCTTCCTACTCCATGGGAAGCGATGTCTACTGCCATCTCTGTTGGACGAGACATGAAGACATTGACTCTTGATGAGTTGATAGGTGTTTTGAGAGTACATGAGGTACTTCTCTGCAAAAGGGACAAAATCAAAGTCCAAGAGCCCATAGCTCTTCCTTTCGTGAATGATGTTCCTAAGGAGGAATCTGCCAAGAAAGAAAGAAAGAATAAGAATAAGGTTCTTAAGGCTGAAACCACTGAATCTGATTCGTCAGATGGATCGTCTGAAGATGAGATTTCTCTCATGGCTAGACGCTTCAAGAACATGATGATGAAGAGGGGAAAAGGTCAAGGCTTCTTCAAGAAGAAGGAGAGGAAGTTTCCTGAGAAACCCTCAAGCAAGGAGGAGAGCTCAGAGATTGTCTGCTATGAGTGCAGAAAGCCTGGGCATATGAGATCAGAATGTCCAAGGTTAAAGAAAAGGTGGAACCCAAGAAGAGACAAGGGTAAAGAAAAGCTTGCGACATGGAAAGATTTTGACAGAAAGCACACAGAAGAAGAAGAAACAATAAATATTTGTCTTATGGCTGGAGACGTTGTTCCGTCTGAGGTAATAGAAACTCACACTACCTCATCTTCTTCGTTTGAGTCTGAGTCAGAATCAGAAGAAATGTCATATGATACACTTTTGGCAAACTCACATTTTATTTCTGAGCAACACAAAATATGCAAAACCAAGTTAAATTTTTTTTGGAAGAAAACGCTACTTTGAGAACTGAAAAAGAGTTGCTTCAAAAGAAAGTATCAGATGGAGTATCATCTCAATATGAAAAGAACATTTTCATTATTGAAATCGAAAGATTAAAGAAAGAAAATGAATCTTTACTCAAGGACCTAACAAAGTTCACTAAAGATCCTCCATGCTTGAAAATATTTTAAAATATGGGAGGTCTCCGTATGATAAAAGTGGACTTGGTTACGTTGAGAAGACAGGCGAAAAGAAGACTAAATTTGTTTCGTCTGCTCACAAGAAGAAGAACAAAAGCTATAATAAGGTTCCAAATGATTATAAAAAGAATGCAAGAATCTTAAATAAAAAGAAACCTTCTTCCACTAACAAAGGAGGACCCAAAAAGATTTGGGTACCAAAGTCACTCATTATTCTTGTTGTAGATATCCTTAATAAGAAGAGAGAAGATTTCAAGCTGGTACCTGGACAGTGGGTGCTCACGACACATGACGGGAGACATGTCTATGTTCCAAGATCTCATACCAAGTAAAGGGTCTGTATCTTATGGTTGACGGAAAGGTAAAATTCTAGGTATTGGGACTTTGGTAAGACACCTAATCCTCTTATCCAAATGTGTCTTACGTTAAAGGCCTTAACTTCAATCTACTTAGCATAAGTCAATTTTGTGACAGTGGATATGAAGTAGCTTTTAACGTTGATGAATGTATAGTCAAGGACAAGGACAAATCCATTCTGTTTATTGGGAAAAGGAAGAATAATCTCTATGAGGTTTGCCTTTCTGACCTTAGTGATCAGAATGTAAAATGTTTAATTTCAGCAGACGATGAACGAGATATTTGGCACAAAAAGTTTGGACATTTAAGTCTCAAGTATATTTCAAAAATTTCTAAAAAGGATCTTGTGAAAGGTTTGTCAAAAATATCTTAGAAATCCAATCGTCTGTGTGAATCTTGTTAGCATGGGAAACAACTTAAAGCCTCTTTCAAATCTAAAAATGTTGTTTTCACGACAAGACCCTTAAAACTGTTACATGTTGATCTCTTTGGACCTACTCAGACTGAAAGTCTTGGAGGGAAGAGATATGGATTTGTAATTGTGGATGATTATACTAGATTCACATGGGTATACTTCCTAACCCATAAACATGAGTCATCCAGTGTCTTTGAAATATTCTGCAAACGTGTTCAAAAAGAAAAAGGAATATGTATTGCGTCTGTTAGGTGTGATCATGGAACAAAATTTGAAAATTCTGAGTTCAATGCCCACTGTTTTGAAAATGGTATCTTTCACAATTTTTCGTCTCCAAGAACTCCTCAACAGAATGGGGTTGTGGAAAGGAAAAATCATACCTTACAAGAAATGACTAGAACTTTGTTGCATGAAAGCTCTCTTCCAAAATATTATTGGGCAGAAGCAATTAATACTTCTTGTTATATTCAAAACAGAATATTGATAAGGCCAATATTGAATAAGACTCCATATGAACTATAGACAGGAAAAAGACCCAACATTTCTTACTTTCATCCCTTTGAATGTGAGTGCTTCATCTTAAATACTAAGGATCAACTTGGTAAGTTTGATTCAAAGGTGGTTAAGGGATTTTTACTTGGGTACTCTAATAATTCTAAGGCTTATAGAGTTTTTAACTCTAAGACGCAAATTGTAGAGGAATCTATTCATGTAAAATTCCAAGATAACTCAAAGGCTGATAAGGAAATACAAACCTGGAAAATTTGTTTGATAATTTGCAGATAACTCTATCTGGTATAGAAGTTGATTCGTCTGTCAAACCTTGCACAGACTCATGAACAGACGAAAGGATATCTCCTAGCACAGACGAACCCTCTTCGTCTGCTCCACAACAACAAGATGATCAAGCTCCTGTCAGAACTTGGAGGTTCGTTTCAAACCACATCGAGGATCTGATCATTAGAGATAGACATAAAGGAGTTCAAACTAGATCAAGACTAAAAGATGTTTCTGGATATGCTCTTGTGTCTGATATAGAGCCCAAAGATATTGGAGAGGCTCTACAAGAGAATAATTGGATTTTAGCTATGGAATAAGAGCTAAACCAGTTCACAAGGAATGATGTATGGACGCTAGTGGAAAGACCAAGGAACAAAAGCATCATTAGAACAAGGTGGGGTGTTCAGTAACAAGCTTGATGAAACTGGTAAGGTGGTAAGAAACAAGGCTAGGTTAGTAGCTCAAGGCTATAACCAACAAGAAGGTATTAACTTTACTGAAACCTTTGCACTTGTAGTTAGATTAGAAGCAATTAGAATTTTACTTGCTTTTGCTGCTCACAAGAATATCGTCTTATATCAAATGGATGTGAAAAGTGAATTTCTTAACGGTTTTATTGAAGAAGAAGTGTATGTCAAACAACCTCCTGCCTTTGAGAGTCAATCTCAACCATATCATTTTTTTTAAATTGAAGAAAGCGTTTTATGGTCTTTAACAAGCTCCTAGAGCTTGGTATGACAGACTGAGTTCTTTTCTTCTTAAAAATGGTTTTTCAAGAGGAAAGGTTGATACAACTATTTTCAAGAAAAGTGTTTCAAAAGACTTTATCATTGTTCAAATATATGTAGACGATATAGTCTTTGGAGCAACTAACAAATCCTTGTGCAATGATTTCTCTAAGTTAATGCAGAATGAGTTTGAGATGAGTATGATGGGAGAATTAAAGTTCTTCTTAGGACTTCAAATCAAACAGACGAAACAGGGAATTTTCATCCATCAACAGAAGTACACCAAGGAGCTTCTCAAGAAGTTCAAAATGGAGATTGCAAAGCCCATGAAGACACCAATGCATTCGTCTGGTGCCAGTCTTAACAAAGATGAATCAGGTAAGACCGTTGATCAGACAATATACAAAGGTATGATTGGTTCTCTTCTTTACCTCACTGCAAGTAGACCTGACATTATGTTTAGTGTATGTCAATGTGCACGCTTTTAATATGATCCTAGAGAATCTCATTTAAAATCTATAAAACGTATTCTTAGATATCTTATTGGAAACACTAATCTCTCTTTGTTTTATAAGAAAAATAGTGATTTCAGTTTAAGTGGGTATTGTGTTGCTGACAATGCTGGAGATAAAGTGGAGAGGAAAAGCACAAGTGGTGGTTGTCAATTCCTTGACATGTCACTCATCTCTTGGTCAAGCAAGAAGCAAAACTTTATTGCACTCTCAACCATTGAAGCGGAGTACATCGCTGCAGCTGGGTGTTGTTCACAACTACTTTGGGTAAAACATCAACTTGAGGATTTCTCCAGGTTTGAAACCCAAATACCAGTATTTTGTGATAATACAAGTGCAATTAATCTCAACAAAAACCCTATTCAACATTCAAAAGCTAAACATATTGAAATCAAATTTCATTTTATAAGAGATTATGTGTAAAAAGGTATTTTCGATATACATTTTGTTCAAACTGATTTTCAATGGGCAGATATCTTTACAAAGGCTTTAGACGAAACTCGTTTTAATTTAATTAAAGAAAATTTGAGAATTGTTTTTTTAATTGATTAAGTTATTTCGTTTGTACCTTTCGTCTGTACATTCCGTCTGATTATATTCATGTTAAGACGAAACAGTTGAATCAATCTAAGGAAAATTCAACAAACGTAAGGTTATTATTTAATTAATTTAGAAGTTAAGTGTGCAGGGATATAATAAATGTAGCATTAAATGTGTCTGTCATTTATTGCACTATTCTAGAAAATTGAGAAGCACGCGCAGAGAATTGCAGAGGTCAAATCAATCATTAAAAGAGAAATCATGAGATAACGTCAAATCAGGGGCGGTTTCAATTCTTTCGTCTGTTAAATTATAACTGTTTCACCCTTTGACTATAAATACTGTAAAGTTCCTTCTTTTACTCTTTACAGTATTCACTATTCTCAAAATCCTAAACCTCTCTCTCTCTAAAAAACTCATACTCACAAACTCTCTCTGTTTCAAAATTAGAAATGGCTGCCAAGAAATTAAAGTCCTCTTAAGAGACTTTCTTTGCACAAGATATTTTCTTGCCAAGCAAGTGGATTGTCAAATCCACTCTTAAAGGTGTCTCAAATCGCGTGGTGAAGATGCTCAATCATTCTGGGTTGATGGACTTCGTTGAATGGAGAGGTTAATGGTTGATGGAGGCATACGCTGAGTTTTAGAGCGATGCTAAGGAGTTTGAAGATGATATCGTTGGTACCGTTGATGGCAAGGAGTACATCATCACCGCTGAAACCATCGCCGAAACTGGGAAATGTAAGGCTGAAGGACGCTTCTACAATTCCGACTAGATGAAGAATGAGTCTGAAGAGCATGTTGACAAGATATTATATGCTAAGGCTCGCAATGTGGAAGATGCCATGTTTTTGAGATCAGGGAATCTCGTTCCTCCATGAAGAGTGCTACACAACCTCCTCTATAACATCTTCACACCTCGAAATGGCTCAAGAGACAATGTGAGTGTTCGAGATCATTTTTGCATGTACTATTTCATTAGGAAGGGCAGGATGAGCCTTCCTCACGTCATTTTGGATCACTGGTTGAGCGCCTTAAGGGCGAGGAATATTCGAAGGAAGATTATCATTCCATACGCTACACTCTTCTCTCAGATTATTCTAAACCAGGGTTTTGATGCCACTGGAGTAGTGTGGCATAAAGAAGGAGCTGAAGTTAAAGGGAGCACCTTTGTGAAGATGCGTTTACCCCATAACTTCCTTCATTTTAGGAGTGGAGAAGATGAACCGCTATCTCCTATGACCCAAGATCCTCCTCACAGAGCTCGCATCAAACGCGCAAGGACAAGCGACTCTGAAGCCCAAACTCAAGCTCAAACATCATCCCAAACAGAAACCCAAACTCAACCACAAACTATTCCACCCCCTATCATCTTAACAAAAGTTCCTTTCGAAGATGCTGAACCCCTCAGAAAGAGGAAGAGGAACATTAGAATCAAACATGTTGCATCTAAGACGAAGGATAGAGACGCTACCCCAAGTGAGGATGAAGAGGTAAGAAAAACATCTAAGGATGTTGCGTCTGCTAAAGCAAGAGCAGACGAAGAAAAGAAGAGGCTAGAAGCTGAAGAAAAAGCAAGAGTAAGGGAGATTGCTCTTCAAAAGGCTGCTAAAGGAAAGTAGAAGTTTGCGTCTGTCATTATTGGTGAGACAAACGAAGCAAGGCAGATGAAAGAGGCTAGAAGAGTCTCAATCATGCTTGAGGCTGAAAGGGAACGTCTGTTCCAAGAAAGCGTAAAGGACATTGGATCTTCTGAGGTTGCGCCTACTCCAGCAACTTCAGAGGGTATGAACAGTGAAGAAACTGCCCAGATCCAAAAGGATAATGCTATCCTTGCAGAGGTTCTGGAAACCATGCTTAATGAAAAAGCTCCATCTATGGAGATTACTGGATCCTCTCTCCAAGATGAACATAGGAGTATAGGCACTGATCCTATTGTTGCGTCTCCTCCAAACGTTGCCTTCGATCAGACGATATCAGCTGCGTCTGAAGAAGTGACTTGCCAACAGACAATGGAGGTTGCATCTGAAGAAACTCCATGCTCACAGACGATAGAGATTCCGTCTGTTGTGATTGTTGACTTAGACACATGTTCTTCATCTAATGAAGAATGTGTTGTCATTCAAAGACAAGTTGCACCTGTGGTGAGATCTCAAGCTAAAGTGTTGAACCCTGAAGCTTTCCCGCCAAAGCAAAAGATAGATTATTCATTCCTCAGTGAATTAGTCATGAAGAGATTTGCTAAAAGCTCTTGTGCAGAAAGGCCAATCAAGCCAGATTTGTTATTGTCAGATCAAGCTGATGAAGCCTTTGATCTAAGTGATGGTGAACCGTCTGAGTCTGCCAATGATGGTTATTGTGCAGATAATGAAGACTGCTTTATCAGAGACACTCCCTACATTGAGTTGAAGAAACCTTACCGTTACAGAGGGAAGAAGGGATTCCAACTTAGGAGGTTTGTCAATCTCATCATCTATCACCAACCCTTGAAGCCAGAAGACTTCAATATGAAGGAAAAGTATTCCCTAGAAGACCAACGCGATTGGTTGAAGCGTCTGCCTTAGGATGAATTGGCTTTGCTCAACATCAAGGGTTTGGAGAAGATTCAAGAGTATAAGGATCATCTTGCTAGGCTGTTGATTGAAGGATCAACACTTGGCTATGAACCTCACATTCCATTCAGAGCAAACACCAGATGGAAGGTTCAACATGAATTAAATGTTCCCGCATTTCACCATTATAGATTGGGGGATGCAATCTCTACAATCTACGAGCCAAGAGACTGTGATCATTGGCATTTGGATGCCCTTGACAGTCATGATCCCTTCACTTTCACAATTCCCATGAATCAAACTGAGTATATGGGACTAGGCCATACTCTAGGGATTGTTCTTCCTTGGACAAGGCCTCATTGTTTTGGGATTCGTTTGCGCTATTCTCTCAACGTTCATGATTATGAAGACCCTGAGGAATTCGCTCACTCTCTCCCTGAAGATTACAACATTGCCTTCAGAGCAATGACTGACGCCTATAGAAGGGAAGAGAAAGGTAGGTTAGCCTCCTTTCGTCTGATCCATAGAAGAGCTGAGAAAGAACTCATATATCTTCCTTTTATGATGGGCTCTCAGTTCTCATCCCTTGTCACAAAAGAAACCAAGTTCTTTCTAGTAATGGATCGTCCGAGACCATGCTTGGTGAAGTTTTTGGCGAAAGGAAAGGAGAAGAAGCTACTGTCTGCCCCCAAGACCTTCAAGTTCGCAAGGCACATTGCCAAGCGTCTACCGTCTGTTGCATACAACCATCTGAAAGTTTTTCAAGCTCAAGCATCAAAGCCTATCAATCCTAAGATGCTAAGGATGATAGAGGAACATGAAGCTACTCCATCTTATTGCTCAAGGACCACTTTTGATAAGAATCTTCACTTGTGGGCAAAGTCTACCCTGGTAGAGCATACACCTATACCCTTTCTCCTTATGAGCCTTAACATCTCCAATTTGTGGCCTTCAACAAAAGCTACTCCTGGAAATGGAACAGATCTTTCAGTTCTCGAATAGAGTTATCATTGTTCTCATTGCGTCTGAAGGGAATCCAAGTTGATCCTATCATAGAAGAAGTGGACTCTGATATAGATGAAACTCAACCTTCTTCTAAGCCTCATCAGACTGAATCATCATCTGAAGATTTCGCTGAGAAGTATAATGCTTTGAAGCGCAAGTATGATGAATTAAAGGAGAATTGTGAACATCTGAAGAAGAAGAACAAGGAATTTGAGGACAATCAAGTGTCCATTAACGTTGAAGTGCAACAGCTACGGAGCCTTATTATGGGTATTGTACAACAACAACCTAAGCCTCCACCATCATGATTTTGATGATTCTCAGCCCAAGGGGGAGAATAATTTGAGGGGAAGCTTATACTAAGGGGGAGTATGGTAAGCTTTTGACGGTTAAGAGAAGAGCATCGTCTGAGGGGGAGCCAAAGACGAATGAAGGATGAAGACTATGTATTTTTTTATGTTCATTTTGTTCTGATTCTTTTATTTGATTATTTAATTAATTGCTCTGATTATGTAATTCTTTACTCTGTGTAAACCTTGTAATATGTACAAATGGATTACATCACATTGATGTAACTGTAAGCATCAAACGGTGGCTACAGAGGTAACCTCAGACGCAAGTTTCACGTCCCGCCTCTCGACGGCGACAACCCTATAGGGTGGCAAGCCCCTGAGCCATGTCAGGGTAAGAGCCAGTGCTTCGCCACACTTCACACAGTGAGAACCCCCGATCATGGTTTCGAATTCGCCATCTGTCATTTCAACCTGCTCTGATACCAACTGTAACGCCCCGCCGTTTTTCATTATTAAAATAATTTCCTTTTTATCTCTTTATTATTATTATTTGAAAATATATCCTTTCATTTAGATTTCTTTGAATAAAATCTTAAAATAATTTTCCTTGCTAACAAAAACGTCACCAAAATAAAACACATCACATAAATCACATCATAATCATACATCAAAGGTTATTTACAAAATGTCACATAGGTACGTAATATTGTGACAATTATAATATACACATTATTATGAAATCTTCATGATAGATAACATTCCTTGACATCTTCCACACATGATTACTGAATCTACCTGTCAATCTGCTCCTCCGAATAAAATTCAGGATCATCACAGGTGTCAAACCACAGACACAAACACGCAAGGGTGAGCTTTCCATTAATAGCATATAAAATATTAATATGATATATTTCAAAATCAAATAAATAAATAATGAATTATGACTTAAATGAAATTTCTATATGATGCATGCTCCAACCTCAACTCCCAAAAATATGCAATGTGGTACCATAATAGATAATACGATATAATCATCGAATAACTTTACCGACCAGTTGGGATTTCCCGGTGGTGCACGAATCTCATAAACAATCATGTGATCATCATGAATTAAATGAATTCTCACCGTAAAAATCCCCCAAGTCCGCATCCCACCAAGACGCACGACTTAAGTTTATTATCTGTCCCTCTAACCGAGGCCACCTCTTTTGAGGCATGTATGCATGAATGAAAATTTTACCTCCCTTTCTAGAATATCATTTAAAATCATTCATATTTCAAAATACCAAAAACAATCAATAACCACCAATAAAAAATCAAGAAACACCCATAAACAAGATCTGTATACGTGAACAAGATCGTATACGTATCGTGAACGATCTGTATACGTGAACAAGATCATCGTATATCGTGAATAGTACCGTATACGTAAATAGTACCGTATACGTGAATAGTAACGTATAAGTGACCGTAGTCCGTGAATAGTACACCAGGTAAGTTCCCAGGAAAGAGTGGTGAAATCACAAATGGATTCCCTTAATAACCCGGTCTTTCCTTAGCCAGAACTTTCCTAGACATGCACTTTCACACTACCACCCTTTTCCTAACAACAAGAATAGTTCTTTTCTCGATGTGGAAGATCGGACAAAACCGCAACCCGTAGCATACTAAGAATATTCTTAACACTTTAGCATAACAACAATAATAATTCTGTTAAATGTGGAAGATCGACAAAACCGCAACCACAGAAGCATACTAAGAATACATGAATAGTACCATATACATGAATAGTAAAATACGGTATACATGAATAGTAAAATACGATATACATAAATAGTAAAATACGATATACATAAATAGTAAAGTAAGATAAGGACAAACTCCCCTTACCTGTTTCTCCTAGCTTCTCTATTCCTTCCCCTACTTACTTGCTCCTATCTAATTTGGAGAGATTTCTAAGAGAGAGTTTAAGAGAATGTTCTTGATTTTGTAATTATAACTCAAAACCCTTAGGCCCTATTTATAGGATTTCAAAAGTTACTATTTGCACAAAAAAGTTACTATTTGCACAAGTGATTTCATTATAATAATAAACGCGTGTAACTCGTTTATTATTATTTTTTTTTTTTACTATTTACACGAGAATTTACTATTTACATAATTAACTATTTGCACAAAGATTTTTACTATTTACACAAAGAATTAACTATTTGCACAAAGATTTTACTATTTACACAAGAATTTACTATTTGCACAGTAATTTACTATTTACACAAGAATTACTATTTGCATAGTAATTTAATCTTCTTCAAATTATATTTAAATTTCTGGAGTGTTACAATATTACCCCCCATAAAAAAAATTTCGTCCTCGAAATTTACCTCATTCAAATAGTGCAGGGTAGCTTTTCCGCATCTCACTTTCCAGTTCCCATGTTGCATCATCTGTTCCCCAAATAACCTTTACTAAAGGAATATCTTTCCCTCTTAAGGTTTTGATACTCCTATCCTCAATCCTTATTGGTAATGCTTCATATGTTAGATTATCCTTTATTTGTACATCATCTAACTCAATTACATGTGATGAATCAGGAATGTATTTACGAAGTTGTGAAACATGAAAGACATTATGAAGATTAGAAAGAATTGGGGGTAAAGCAATTTGGTAAGCCACAGGGCCTACTCTTTTTATTATTTGGAAGGGACCAATGAAACGCGGTGAAAGTTTTCGGGATTTTAAAACTCTCCCAATACCGGTCCAAGGATTTACCCTTAAGAATACGTGATCACCAACATCAAATTCTAATTCTTTTCTTCTTTTATCATGATAACTTTTCTGCCTACTTTGTGCCGCTCTCATCTTTTCCTGAATTAATTTAATCTTTTCTAAGGTTTGTTGTACAATCTCAGGTCCTAAAATTAAACTTTCTCCTGATTCAGTCCAACACAAAGGGGTTCTACATTTTCTTCCATATAAGGCTTCAAAAGGTGTCATACCAATGGAAGAATGAAAACTATTATTGTAGGTAAATTCTATCAAAGGTAAAAAGTCTACCCAACTACCCTTATGTTCTAAAACACAAGCTCTCAATAAATCTTCTAAAGATTGGATTGTTCTTTCGGTTGTCCATCAGTTTGGGGATGATAGGCAGAACTGAATTTTAATTTAGTTCCTAAAGCTTTATGTAGACTCTCCCAAAATCTTGAAGTAAATCTAGGGTCTCTATCTGATACAATACTAGATGGTACACCATGTAATCTTACAATCTCACCTATGTACAAATTAGTTAATTTATCTAAAGAATACCTAATATTAATAGGAATAAAATGTGCAGACTTAGTTAAACGATCTACTATAACCCAAATTGAATCAAATCCCCTAGGGCTTCTTGGCAAAGCTACCACAAAATCCATGGATATGCTATCCCATTTCCATTGTGGTATTTCTAAAGGTTGTAGCAGACCTGAAGGTTTTTAATGTTCTATTTTAGCTTTTTGACAAATTAAACAAGAATACACATATTCACAAATTTCTTTCTTCATTCAAGGCCACCAAAACATGGTTTTCAAATCTTTGTACATCTTAGTGGCACCAGGATGAATACTTAATTTGCTTTTATGTGCTTCCTCCAAAATTGTTTTTCTAACTTCTGTTATATTAGGAATACAAATTCTATCTTGAAACCTCAAAATACCATCCATTCCAATCTTAAACTCACTACTTTTTCCTTGATTCAAAATTTCCATTTGAGTTTTCAGAAAAGGATCAAATTCTTGCTTCTGTCTAATTTCTTCCAAAAATGTGTTAGAAATTTGTAAAGCTCCTAATCTAATACTCGTATTAGTAGTTTCACACACTAAACTAAGATCTCGAAATTGTTCTAATAAATCCATTTCTCTAATCATCAGTGAAGACATAATCAAAGACTTCCTACTCAAAGCATCTGCTACCACATTAGCCTTTCCGGGATGGTAATTAAGTTCAAAATCATAATCCTTTAAAAATTCCATCCATCTTCTTTGTCTCATGTTTAATTCTTTTTGACTAAATAAATATTTAAGGCTTTTGTGATCGCTAAATACTTCAAACCTAGTTCCATACAAATAGTGTCTCCACATCTTAAGTGTGAATACTACAGCCGCTAATTCTAGATCATGGGTTGGATAATTTTTCTCATGAATCTTAAGTTGTCTAGAAGCATATGCTACCACTTTACCATCTTGCATCAATACTCCTCCTAAACCCATTTTAGATGCATCACAATACACTACAAAAGGTTCTTTGGGATCAGGTAGAGTTAATACTGGGGCAGTGGTCAATCTTTCCTTGAGAGTTTGAAAACTATTCTCACATTCTGTGGTCCAAATAAATGCTTGGTTCTTTCGGGTCAAAGTAGTCAAAGGTAAAGCTATTTTAGAAAAATCTTTAATAAATCTCCTATAATATCCTGCTAATCCTAGAAAACTCCTAATCTCTGTTACACTTTTAGGTCTCTCCCACTCCAAAACAGATTGTACCTTACAGGGATCTACAGATATTCCCCCTTGACTTATCACATGACCTAAAAAAACTCATTTTCTCCATCCAAAATTCACACTTAGATAATTTAGCAAAAAGCTTTTTATCCTTTAAAATCTGTAATACTATTTTTAAGTGTTTGGCATGATCCTCCCTATTTTTACTGTACACTAATATATCATCAATGAATACAATTACAAAATGATCAAGATAAGGGTGAAAAATTCGATTCATGTAATCCATGAATACTGCTGGAGCATTAGTTACTCCAAAAGGCATAACTAAATACTCATAGTGCCCATAACGAGTACTAAAAGCAGTTTTTGGAATATCTTCGGATTTTACCCTAATCTGATGATATCCTGATCTTAAATCAATCTTACTAAAGATACATGCCCCTCTTAATTGATCCATAAGATCATCAATCCTAGGCAGTGGATATTTATTCTTAATAGTTACTTTATTTAATTGTCTATAATCTATACACATTCTCATGGTTCCATCCTTTTTCTTAACTAACAAAACTGGAGCTCCCCATGGTGACACACTAGGCCTTACTAACTGTTTGTTTAACAATTCTTCAATCTGTTTCTTGACTTCTGCTAATTCTACAGGAGACATTCTATATGGTGCTATGGAAATTGGTCCTGTTCCTGGAACTAAATCAATAGAAAACTCAACTTCTCTTTCAGGAGGTAACTTATCTACTTCTTGAAATATCTCAACAAAATCTTTTACTACCGGCACACTACTCACTTCATTTTCAGACTTAGTTTTATTAGCAGTGATCAGGTATACTTGGGTATTATTATCCCTTAAAGATTTTAAAACTTTATTTATGGAAATAATTTCAACATCCCTACTCACCTCCGGGTCTCGAAAAATAATTGTTTTGTCAAAGCAATTCAACAAAACATGATTAGTGGACAACCAATCCATACCTAAAACAACGTCAATTTGCTGAAGGGGTAAACAAATCAAATTGACACAGAAAGCTTTATCACAAATTTTTATTTTACAGTTTAGACAAATATCGGAGGTTAAAACTGAAGTCCCAGTTGGAATATTTACTTCTAATTTAAAGTTTAATGAAGACACAGGGAGTTTCAATTTTTGCACACAAGAATATGACACGAAAGAATGAGTAGTACCAGAATCAAATAACACAGTTAAAGGAGTTTCACTTATGAAGCATTTACCTCGAATCAAAAGTTCCGAAGTCTCAGTTCCTACTTTGACTTCCAATTGCTTGGGCAAGTTTTTCGAGTGCCTCAACAATTGCCTTATCATTTCTTCCGGTCATCTTAATTATTACCGAAAAGAAAATCTCAAAGCACACCAACTAACAATCAAACAAATATATAGCACATAAACAAACAATCATTCACATAACCTTATTGCTTCTAAGCTCACTACCAATCACTTAATCACAACAAAAACATGGTTAGCTCAAAATTCACAAGTCCAAGAAAACATGGTTAGCTCAAAATTCACAAGTCCGTCCCCGCCTCTCGAACAACCCCATAGGGTGGCAAGCCCCCGGCCATGTCGGTAAGAGCGATTCACACAAGTGAGAACCCCCGATCATGGTTTCGAATTCGCCCGTCATTTCAACTCTTTTCATACCAACTGTAACGCCCCGCCGTTTTTCATTATTAAAATAATTTCCTTTTTATCTCTTTATTATTATTATTTGAAAATATATCCTTTCATTTAGATTTCTTTGAATAAAATCTTAAAATAATTTTCCTTGCTAACAAAAACGTCACCAAAATAAAACACATCACATAAATCACATCATAATCATACATCAAAGGTTATTTACAAAATGTCACATAGGTACGTAATATTGTGACAATTATAATATACACATTATTATGAAATCTTCATGATAGATAACATTCCTTGACATCTTCCACACATGATTACTTGAATCTACTTTTCAATCTGCTCCTCCGAATAAAATTCAGGGATCATCACAGTGTGTCCAAACCACGACCAAACACGCAAGGGTGAGCTTTCCATTAATAGCATATAAAATATTAATATGATATATTTCAAAATCAAATAAATAAATAATGAATTATGACTTAAATGAAATTTTTATATGATGCATGCTCCAACCTCAACTCCCAAAAATATGCAATGTGGTACCATAATAGATAATACGATATAATCATCGAATAACTTTACCGACCGGTTGGGATTTCCCGATGGTGCACGAATCTCATAAACAATCATGTGATCATCATGAATTAAATGAATTCTCACCGTAAAAATCCCCCAAGTCCGCATCCCACCAAGACGCACGGCTTAAGTTTATTATCTGTCCCTCTAACCGAGGCCACCTCTTTGAGGCATGTATGCATGAATGAAAATTTTACCTCCCTTTCTAGAATATCATTTAAAATCATTCATATTTCAAAATACCAAAAACAATCAATAACCACCAATAAAAAATCAAGAAACACCCATAAACAAGATCTGAGATATACGTGAACAACGATCATATATACGTGAACAAGATCCGATATCGTGAATAGTACCGTATACGTAAATAGTACCGTATACATGAATAGTACCGTATCGTGAATAGTAACGTATAAGTGACCGTAGTCCGTGAATAGTACACCAGGTAAGTTCCCAGGAAAGAGTGGTGAAATCACAAATGGATTCCCTTAATAACCCTGTCTTTCCTTAGCGAACTTTCCTAGACATGCACTTTCACACTACCACCCTTTTCCTAACAACAAGAATAGTTCTTTTTCTGATGTGGAAGATCGGACAAAACCGCAACCACGAGCATACTAAGAATATTCTTAACACTTTAGCATAACAACAATAATAATTCGTTACGATGTGGAAGATCGGACAAAACCGCAACCACGAGCATACTAAGAATACATGAATAGTACCATATACATGAATAGTAAAATACGGTATACATGAATAGTAAAATACGATATACATAAATAGTAAAATACGATATACATAAATAGTAAAGTAAGATAAGGACAAACTCCCCTTACCTGTTTCTCCTAGCTTCTCTATTCCTTCCCCTACTTACTTGTTCCTATCTAATTTGGAGAGATTTCTAAGAGAGAGTTTAAGAGAATGTTCTTGATTTTGTAATTATAACTGAAACCCTTAGGCCCTATTTATAGGATTTCAAAAGTTACTATTTGCACAGTAAAAGTACTATTTGCACAGTGATTTCATTATAATAATAAACGCGTGTAACTCGTTTATTATTATTTTTTTTTTTACTATTTGCACAGTAATTTACTATTTACACAGTAATTAACTATTTGCACAGTATTTTACTATTTACACAGTAATTAACTATTTGCACAGTATTTTACTATTTACACAGTAATTTACTATTTGCACAGTAATTTACTATTTGCACAGTAATTTAACTATTTACACATAATTACTATTTGCATAGTAATTTAATCTTCTTCAAATTATATTTAAATTTCTGGAGTGTTACAGTAACGATTCTTATAAAGAGGTATATTCAGAAAACATCGTCTTGATGTAATTCTGGCTGCTTGTTATAACTGCGTTTTGGTTAACTTTGTCTTGTGCAGATGCCTTCTTAAGAGAGTTTCCGGTATGGTCTGTAATCATCAAAAAGGAAGAGATTGTTAGATCAAGATGATTAACGTCTCTAAGTTTTGATTAATTACAAGACAGACGAAACATATTAGACGGAAGCATTGCAAACAAAGTCAGACTGAACAAACACAGACGGAAGATGACCCCTCAAAGTTGAAGTCATTCGTCTGTCTCAAGGCCAAGTCATCAGACGGAAGATTAGACGATACTCTTCAGACGAAGCTTTCAAGCCAATTCTTAAGATTGAAGATATACATCGTCTGTCAAGGAAGTGAAGCTTAGACGGAGTAACTCGCGTCAAGTTCAAAATCAAAGTGTTATTCTCAAGTATTTCCAAGATCAATATAAGGATTCGAGATAACCTCTTCAACACGAAAAGGCTACGCCCTTTTTGAGAAGATCTTTGTACAAGTCATAAAAAGGTTCTGAGCACGCCATCAAATCCGTTGTGCACGCCATCTTTTCAGTTGATTGCTCCCTGACACCTTTCTGAGGACTCCACTTGGAAAGCTCAACGACATTCTTCATGTCTCTAATGGATCTTTGAAGACTTTCTTATAAAAGAACTTCACTCCTCCAAGTTTCAGTTGACGAACATGCTTCAATTTCTAAGTATTTTTGATTTCGCTTACTGCTACATTTGTACTTCATTGTATACCCCTCTCTGCGAAGAGAAACTTTTCTTTCTAAGAAAACTTTTTAAATCCACTTGTGTAGTGCTTTAGCCTGAGGAGACTGGTTGTTCAAAGAATACCTTTGTTTAGCCTGAGGAGGCTAGGTTGCAAAGAATATCTTGTTGTTTAGCCTGAGAAGACTGTGTTCAAAGAATATCTTGTATTAGTCAGAAGTGGCTGGGTTCAAACAATACTTGTAACAATTTCACGGTTTGTAGTGAAAACTCAGTAGTTGCTGGGTAACTGGACGTAGTCTTGAATAGACGAACTAGTATAAAAATAATTGTGTTTATTTTCCTTGAGCTTACGACTAATAGGGATAACTAAAGTACAACGTCTGTCCTTAAAATCAATATTTAAAGATAAAAACTGCTTCGTCTGACCCTATTTGAACCAACAGATGAAAGGGCTAAAATTTTAATTAACACAATTCAAACCCCCTTCTTATGTTTTATCTTTTACAGTTTTCAAGGAGAAAAAGTTAGCAAAATGAGTGTAGAATTGGTTATAAGTCAATGTAGGTTGTTTGCTTGATTATGGTGCCTTAAATTTTACTCAAAGTATGAGTTATTTTACTTAAAGGATTCAATGCATACATATGTAATTATCATTTATAATTTCCTCCTTAACATTTTTTATGCTTCTCTATTCTTCGTTACTCCTTCCTAGTCTCATTTTATTGTTCCTTCAGGAGTTCCTATATTTGGTTTGGGAAAATATAGTTTTCAAGGAGAAAAAGTTAGCAAAATAGTGTAGAATTGGTTATAAGGCAATGTAGGTTTTTTGCTTGATTATGGTGCCTCAAATGTAGCCCTCCAAGTCCTATTTATAGGCCCTAAGGTTGGCCAAGGAAGGTTCAAGCCAATACAAGAAGAAAAATGATGATTTTGGATGAAATTTCTCGAATGTCGGTGTTGTAAGGGAAATTTGCCTAAGAGAATTTCTCTTACCAAGGTAAATTTCTCACAAAACAATTTTTTGAGTAATTCTACTAGGCAAATTTTTCTTTTGACATTGAATTCGCCTAGACGATTGTAGCCCGCCTAGAAAAATTGGGGTTATTCTAGCTTTTTTATTTTTAATTTTTTTTCCTATTTCTTATTCTATTTCCCTTTCTACTTAGTTTTTATTCACCATAACTTCTCTTTTACCCATTTTTAAAATTTAGAATGTTACAACCTAACCTTGTCGTCAAGATAAAGATAAGATACGATAATCATTTTATCTTATTTTAATATAGTGTTTGGTGCACCGACATGATATGGCTTTCTTATCCCAATCCTTACTTCATCTTATTGATAATGTATTTCTTATCCTATGAAGGAGCTAGTTTAGAAAGTAACAAGATAAGATAGTATCTCCTTCACTCCCTTTGCGACCTCATTACCACCAAATTCACCTTTATTATTGTCGTCATCACTGATACGAATTCCATCATCATTGTTATTGTCTTCGCCACCACCACCACCACCTTTACCACATGGCATTATTGCCACTGTTATTATTTTTGTTTTTATCGATACTAACTCCATCACTATTGTTATTGTCATCATCACCACCGCCGTCACTACTACGACCATCATCATTACCATCATAATAACTACCACCATCATTACCACCATTATCATTATCATTATCTTACCATATCCATTATAATATGCACCACCATTGTCACCACTATAATTATTGTTATTATAATAATCACAACCACTACCATTGTTGTTATTACTTTTCCATTACCGCCACCACTTTCCTATCATTGTTGTTATCATCTTGTCACTACCATCGTCGACGTCACCACTATCACGACCATTGTCGCCACCATTACTACTACCATTATTGTCACTACCACCACTATCTCTATCACCATTAATTCACCCTTGTTATTGTGTTTCAACACCACTACCATCATTTTCACCACCTTCATCATTATTACTATCACCACAATTATCACTATTGCTAGCATTATCATTGTTATAACCATTGTCACCACTATTTCCTTCACAACAACCAGTATCACTATTACCATCATCATTATCATTATCACTCTTGTCCTTGTTATTGTCATTATCATTTCCTATTGTTATCTAGTTCGTATCTTGATATGCACTAATTAGATAAGATAATGTTTATCCTATTCTTACTTATCTTTTATATATATATATATATATATATATATATATATATATATATATATATATATATTATATAATATTCTATCCTATCTTAACTATCAAATTGACCACTTAAAGTATAAGTTTGTTGTGTAAAGAGTAAGAAGGGATTTTATAAAAGAAGAATATTTAAGTTGAGTCAAAAGTAAGTTTATAAGAAGAAATATTTATAACTAGTTTGATTAGTAAAAATTGTGAACAAGTATAAATCTCGGTGTTTTTTTTTTTTTTTTTTTTTTTCTTTCTATCTTGTTTTAAACTATTAGACAAATATATCTTCAAATTTACTTTAATGTTTTTCTTGCATTATGATATCATCAAATATTTTGTGTTGTTTATTAACGTATTTATTGAATAGTCACTCAAATTAACATTTTTACAAACAAGTCATTTTTATCATATAATATTTGTGTAAAATTTTCTTAAATAGAATTTTTTTTTATAAATATAATTCAATCCCTCCTTGTATTCATTTTTTCTTTCATTATTTTTGGAAGTTTTCTTATAGATAGTTTTAACTTTTAAGTTTTCTCAATTGAATCATTTCAATAATCAAATGGATATATGTAATATCTATGTAGATACCATGTTATATTCATTCTAATCTAATGATTTATTCAGTTTATTGATGTTATATTCATTCTAATATAATGATTAAATGAATAATGATTTATTCATCTTATTAATATTATATTCATTCTAATATAATGATTAAATGATTAAAAATAATTTTAAATTAAAATTGATTAAATTTATTTCTCAGCGTTACAATATTTATTATGATAACACATCATTCATTTTATTAAAAAGAATATTTACACTAATAAATATTTTTTTTATTAAAACTTGTTGCTCACATATCTATCAATCTAAAATAATTACACTAGTAATTATGCTAAAGTATAATTTTAAAAAGTTTTATCATGTTTTCACGTCTATGAAGTATGGAATGCCTCGTACTTCGAGTTAAAAAAATTTCTCGTATCTTACTCGTATTATTAACATGACAATATGCATGTTCAAAAATACCGAATGATTGAATATTGTCTACCTTAAAGGGAAATGAATGTATTATCGTGTCGGTGAGGGAAGAGATTCCTCACATAGACACACAGTGCACGCATCCATGTCCCGATATAGTCCAAAAATATTTCATGTCAATCCAATGAGATAAACACATAAGTATTCACAAGAAAAAATTCTTTCACAAATTAATCAATTAAAAGGTCGCGAAGGTAGTTGTATTTTGAATGGAGAATTAAATTATGTGTTATGTTAGTCAATGGTATTAAGAAGAAATTTTCCATTGGTGATTTGAAACAGTGAAGTACTGTAAAAGCACACTGAAATTTTGATCTATAAAACCACCATGTTGTCCTAGCAATTCTAATTTCTTATCTCACATGATTGTTTCAATTATGTCATATTGAAAGATTAGTTGGACATATTGATTGGTCCCAGGACAGCTTGTCTCTATTAGATGAAATAAAAAAAGGCATAACATTGAAGATTGAGAGTAAGATATTAGAAATTGAGCTGCCTAACATTGTCCTTTTCGTAACCATATTTATATCTGTCTATATCACTTTTCTCTTCCACTTTAAGACATGTCAACTTCATATGGGTGTGGATTATTACATTTCTCAGATAACTAGAAAGATGGGTATTAATATGATCAAGTTGTTGGGTTTACCAAACCCTAACAAAGAGAGTGACATTAAAAACAATAATTACACTTCTATTCTTTAATTTTGAAAATTTTGTAATCCCAATTGTGTTTTAAAATTTTATGCTTAATTATTTTAATCATATAATGTCGGTACATGTGTTAATTAAATATTTAATAAAAATATTGACTTAATATCTAAGAGCATCTTAATAGAATTGTTCAAACTAGTTCATAAAGTAATTAGACAACTTAAAACTATCACTAGAAAAAATTTAATTTTTTTATTAAAATTGCTTATATAAATAAACGACTATCGAGGTCGTTGTTTATATGTTAGAAAATGTTTTTTTAACTTAAAATGAGAGTTAGTGCATGTTAGTAGAAAAATAAAATAAGACACACTAGAAAAAGTTAAAAAATTAAGTTAGATTCTACTATTAAAAATAAAAACTAATACTACGTTCTTAAGTTTTACATGAGAATAAAAGTCCTATTAAAATTGATTTTAGATTTTGTATTAGAATATTCTAACAATATGCTAACATGACACTCGTGTATTGCAACATTAATATTTAGGATAAATATTGAGTGTCAAGTTAATGGATTGGTCATAATTACAGAATTAAAATAGTAAACTTAAATTTGAAAAAAATTATAAAATTGAAAAAATAAAAATAAAAAATAATAAAGAAGAAAATGGAAGTGTGGAAAGTGATTTTTTTTAAAAAAAAATTAGGGTTATTTGTGGGATGGATTGGGATATGTTTATGTAGATCTCTGCTCAATCCGAAATTTTGATAGAGTTAACTTTATAATCCTTAAAATTAGATTAACTAGACCTTTTTAGTACAATATACTAATCTTAGAATTATATATAATTAAATCATAGAATTATGTGTATATATAATTAAAATATATGTTACGTATATTTTAAGATTAATATTATCAATATAAATATAACATTTTATTAAATAAAATATTTCTATTAAGTCAACGAATATATATATATATATATATATATATATATATATATATATATATTAATACATAATTATTTAAAATTATACTTTTTTTGAAAAAAATATATATATTAGATTGGACAGGGACAAACTCGAAGTATAATCCCCACCCAATTCTCAAAATATATCAAGTCTAAGTTCTGAAATTCAAACCCATCAAAAATTCATTCAGACTGGGTAAGGTTGATTGGTCGGGTCAAGTCTCATGAACTAAAGTATTCTAACTTAAGATTTTTTATTTTTTTTTTAATAAATTCAGTATTACCAAGAGAGTTACATTCCATTATCTAGTGAGGAGAGTGACCATGGTATCCAAGACAAATGATAGAGAACATTGTTGGGAATCAAAATAAAGGTTGGTGATGAACCAAGAGAAACAAGACAAAGGACGAAGTGGCAAGGAAAACGTAGGTGTTGCTATCAATTTCAATGGGGTTTCCCATATATACTCATAGCCTCTCACTCACAATGCTCATCAAACCACTATGACCTCACAAGTCTTGGAAACAGGAGATATATATGGTTGTTGGTGCTTCCTTTTCTTTCAAAGTTTCAAACACTCACTCTCTCTCATCTCTAATGCTCTCCATGTGCTGAGGGGATAACATGAACAAAATCCATCATGCCCATTTGCATTGGAAGTGTCTAAAGTGTAATCTATAATGTGACTCAACCATTATTCCGATCCAATAGGATAATCGATTTTTTTATGTATTTTTTCTTTTGAAATACTTTCCCAATTCCACCAAACAAAAATGATGTTAGATTTATTAGAATTGAACTATTCCAAACAGAATCAATTATGAATTTTGGGACCGGATGATTCAAACGTTGCAGTGTCACTACCATCATTCTATACTTAACTATCTACTATTATAAATTGACTGGTATTTATATATTATAAATACTGTCAGTGTCACTGCCAATAATATAGCAAAATATCAACACTTTATGAACAGGACCACATCAGATTTATATATGTATAGGAGAACATTCCACCTTTCGTCTCACATTATTATTTAAAAAACCAATTGAATTTTTCTTAGGCAAGACTTTATTGACGCATATCTATTGGTTATTTTTGAAACCAGTATGTTAATAGATTATGAAATAATTTAAGAATTTTCTGTTGTTTTTTCCTTGCCTCTTCGCTAAAAGGAGCATTGTCTGAGTCACAAGATTGTATTTTTTATTATTTTTTTAGTTTGACTCGTCTCATTCTCATTAAAACCGGACAAGACCGCTAGAACAGTAAAACTCTTGTTGCTAAGTTCACACAATTGTGTGTTTAACATTAGAAAATGTCTATTCATCTTTATTGGTACTTGTGTAATACTAATTAGCTTGTAAAGTGCCTGTTTTAAAATTGAGTAAACAAATTTTGAATCATTGAACATAATTAAAATGTGTGCACAAAATTAATCTCACTTAAAGATTTTGTATTAGAATATATATACATGGTGAAAAGAATTGAGAATGAAAATAAAGACAAACAAACTCTAATAGTACTACATTGTGATGTATGTACATTTCATTTTGATCTTTTTTCTTCCCATGTACCACATGTTGTCTTGTGTGTTTGGAAGTTGAATATTGTTTCGATCTTCTGGCCCAACATGGAATTGCCCGGCCCAGTATAATAGTGTACGAATTATTTGAATTAGGTCTTATAGTTGTTGCCCATTAAAAAAAATATGTGCGGTTCTGCAAATGAATGTCCTTCGAGACCACGGAAAATGAACATGGAGCTTTCCCCGTGCACCTTAATTTTTTTCTCATGCACCTTGTCTAACGTGTGAATTGTTTAAAGTATTGTCTTAAATACTGTTGTAATTGGACAGAGAATTTAATTTTTTTTAAAAAGTTAAAATATATAGCATTTTAATAGTTTTGATTTAAATTTTTTTATTTTATTTTGTAGATATTTTGTTTGGATAAAATAATATAATTTTTTATATTTTAATTTTTTTGATAAAGTATTTCAATTTTTAATAAATTTAAATTTTTGAAAATAAATATTAATCATTGAAATGTGAAGCAAAAGTGCGAGGAGGAACGCAAAAATTGAAATACTTAATTTTAGATAGAATTTTAAATTCTTCAATTTTACACAATTAAAATCCTATTTCAAATTCTCCTAAATACTTTATTCAAATTTTTAATTTCACAAAATAAATGAATTATTCTTTAAAATTGACTCATCTAAATATTATAGAATTAATAAAACATTTGTAACCCTTCACCTCACTCTCTTTACTCTCATTTCTTATGCACCTTTGTCTCTTTTTCTTTATCTTTTTCATTGAGTACATCGGCTTTCATAAAATTTGGTCTAGCTTGCACACCATTTTGACAGGGTTTACATTTTAGTAATCAACATCAAGTCAATTGTAGGTTTCTATTTTACGTTTTAATTTATTGTTGATTTCATGTTCCCAATGCAAATGTGACACTTATGGGTAAAGAAATTTGTACCTAGACGGAACAACCTTTGCCTAGTTTGATAGATTAGTCTATCCGAGTTAAAAAATGATGTTTCTGGAGCTTTTTAGAATGATTTATAAGGATTGTCGATTTTACAATTGTGAATTGACCAAATTTGTAACTCAACAGATAAGGTATTTCGGAATACATAATCTATAGTAGATGTTTAAAAATATAAATTTAATAAATATGAGAGATTAAAAGTATTATTTAAGTTCGAGAAAATAAAATGATATATATTTATATGATTTTTTTATGAAAAAGGTAACTTGAATAATTAAGAATATAAGAATGGTAGTATACTTTAAGAGAGGTATACATAGCAATTAAGGTGATATCATAATCATCATCTATTCAACTAGCCCAATAACTTGAAAATAGAGAATTACTTCCAACACCCTCACATTTTCATTTTTTAGCTGAGTTTGGTTTTCCAAAAGCTAAAAAAGGGATGCAATAAGATTTTTGAATAGTGCTAAAAGAAAATCTAGTGAGAACATTAGTGCATAGTACGTTCGCCTATGTCACTCAATAATAAATCTATTTGCATAACTGTATTCAGTATTTTTTTTTTTAACCCTTCTAACTCCATGAATAGTAAATACTTCACCCTTACCCTAAACTGAATTCTCATGGCCTATAGATAAAAAGTGTCATGGTGTACTAACTTCTCTCATTGTTGAGTGTTTCTAATAATTACATCCGGGTGATAGATGCACAAGTATATATTATCAATATCATAAACTTGTTTACATAGTCATTCAAAAAAGAAATTTACCATTAATATAATCTCTAAAATATTTATAAATTTTGTTTAGAAACATCCCCTACAACTTTAAAACCGCATTTAGGCTCAGGACTTTACACTCCTACATAGGTTGGAAGGTATAACATACCTATATATCATCAAGAAGTTGTTTCTCTATTTAGTAAATGCCAGCTGTAGGCATAACACAACATGTTGATGGTACAATTATTCAGCTGAATTGTGGGGAAATTTTTGATACCCAGATTTAGATAGAAGTGGCAAATGCTTCTTTATTGAATTTATGAGACTAAACACTTACATGTTCAAAAGGGTGGAACTGCCAACCAAACCAGTTTAGGGCCTGAGCCGCTTTCAATGTCCCCTTTTAGTTAAATTGGGCTTACACTGATTGAAGTTTATACGAAAGTGAAATTAAGAGTTGGACCGCAAAAGTTATTGATTTTACACTTTAACAACGTGAAGTGAAGCCACCCTATGTTGGGCTTACTTGAAGAATGACTGGTCCAGCTTTACGCGTTTTTAGCAGACACTAAAGTTTATTTGGTGAACAATAGACAGTAAAGTTTATCTACTACTATTACTGGGGAGATTTGGAACTATTCATATGACATAAATGCCTGTGAATCAGTAGATGGAACATGCATACATATTAACTTGTTGATCAAGTTACATGTTGTTAAGGGCACGTTTGGTAACACGATTGAATACAAGTGCCACGATTCTAAAATAAAAGAAAAATGAACCGACTAATTGTGTATGTGGATATCTTCCTAGAATCAATTTTATTCTTCAAAGTAATGGGGAAAATTTTTAAAATTTAAAGTAATTGTATGTTGTTTAGTTTCCATGTGATTTTAGAATTGATTTTGACAAAATCGAAAGATAATCCAAATATACTGTGATTTTAAGATGAGTTAAAGGGGGAATGAGTATTTTGTACGGTGAATAATTTATGTCTTTTTTTTTTTGATAAATATTTTTAATGGTGAATATTTAAAAATCATATTTTAATCAAATAAATATTTTAAAGATATTGATTATATTTTTGACTTACTATACGAAATTTAAGTCATGATTATTTTTAGTTATTGAAATTTTAAAAAATCATTTACGAATAAGTATGAAAATAATATACTAAAAGCGATAAACAATTGACGCTTAACAAAATCAAGTATATAAATTAAGATAAAAGAGATTAATTTTACATGATTGAGAATAAATTTTTTAATTAATTAAATTTGAAATCACAATTAAAAATATATTTGGAAAGAATAAAAAAACTAAATGCTCACTATGTATAATCCTCTACGCTTTAAATATATAAATTATAATAATAGTTATCTTAAATGAGAGTATTTTTATGAGTTATTATTCAACAAAAATATTTTGAAGAAATTTTCTTCAAAAAACATATTTTGAAGAATTTTTTTTATCTTCTTTTATCTTTAATGTATTTTTATCTTTATTTTTAACTTATATTTTCAATATTTAAATATTAATAATTAATTTTTTATATTATAATATAAATTAATTATTTTAATTTAATATAAATGTAAGATGTAGGTCTAAAAGATAACTTGATAAACAAATCAATAAGGAAAGTTAAGAAATGATAAAATCTTATTAGAATTACAGTATTAAAATAGAGATAGAATATAAAAAATTGGAGATAGAGATAAGAGATAACATATTTTATCTTGAAAATCTTACAAAGAAAATATACACATTAATTTCTCATATACATTTCCTTGTATATCTTGTTAACTTAGCATTTTGAAGTGTCACACTAATCTGGACAGGATGGACTATTCAATACATTACAAAAAGTAGCAACATGTCTAGTTGAAAATTATCTCTAATCGAATTTATCACTTTCTAATAAATACAATCATAAACTTTAAATTTATATAACTTTTATAGTCAAAAATATCTATTTATTATAATTTTAATTATATATATTTTTTTACAGTGTGCAAATCAGGCTAAAATCTAGTAATGTAATATAATTGAGAAATTAATTAAATATGATAATAAAGCAATGCATAGTTCATACTTCAAAAAGAAAAAAAAACAAAACTGGATAATTACTTCAATTTTGGGAAAATCCTAATACTGGTATGTAGTGGCTGAAATCCATGGCTCTTATTATTGGTCGTGGCAGGATCAGGTGGATGGAGGAGCATCATAAAATTTTGTGGCAGGATCAGGTGGATGGAGGAGCATCATAAAATTTTGTGGTACGTCACACAATAAAAAACTATAAAATATTACTCTGCGGTAACAGCTGTTGGTACATTTGAAGACAACCTTAACTTGCCATCATATGCTCTCACGTGCACTGTAGCACTCAGAATTACTCTTATACCCTTCCCAACCAATAGCACAGAAGAACCAAACCCACATTTACTCATTCAGCTAAGGTTAAGTAACCTACTCTACTTAGTACTCATTAGTAATTTCCAGAGCTTAAATAAAGAAAAGGAGAATACAATAATAAAAATAATCTAAAAAAATTGAAAAAAGAAAGAAAAGAAACAAACAAACAGAGAAACTGGAACTTGTCAGCGACAGGGATAAGAAAGAGAGAAAAGATTAAAGTCAAATAAGGTTGCAGTATATGAACCAGTCAATGCTGGTGACTCACTTCCCAAGGTACCTATCTCCAGTCACATTCTCCACACGTCGCCTCACCATCGTGTGACGTTATCATTCTCCCTGCCCGTGCTGCCCGCACTGCCCGTCCCCTTAGTAAGTACCCAAGTACGCACTCTCTCTTCTCTCTTTTACCCACACGCTTTCTCTCTCTTCCGTTTCTCGTTTTCTCTTTCTAGATTCTCTCCCACTTTCCCCAATTTGTTCCTTTGCTTTCGGCTTCGCGCGGATCTGATTATCGCAGTTGTTGAAATTATTGCAATTCGAATTCGAATTTCGAAATCGAATCGTGTAGCTAGGGTTTTGGTGCGAGCCATGGTCATGGAGCTAGGGTTTGGATGTGCGATCTAGGGTTTCGTGGTGTGTGAGGGGTTGAAGTGTGGAATTAGGAGGGCGATTTGATGGTACGTGTTGGGGAAAATGCAAGGCTATGCATGGGGGTGGAGGTGAGAAGAGGAAAGGGACTCGGCACATGTGGAAAGCCCCCACACGTGGTGACTCGTCTCTGAACGCCGATGTTTCTTCGTCTTCTTCTTCGTCGTCGTCGACAGTGAAGTCATTCTGTAAGGTATTATTGGGGTTGCGATTGTATTCTGAAGCTTACGAGGTTTTCTTTTTTGTAGTTGTTGATTCGCTTTCGTTGTAAGAGAAAGCAAAGGGTTTTATATGTCTAACAGCTTATTTGATGAGTGTGTCGTGTCCAAGTAAGTATCTAGGGAAAGGATTAAGATGGAAAGTACTGAATTCGGAACTGCATTGCATTTAATTACTCGGTTTTTGGGATAATTAGGATTAGGATAAAACTTAGATGCAATTCCATTGGTGCTGTTTTCGAAATAGAATTGGAGGTTTACTTTGATGATCTGTGTTGGTATTAAATGAAATCCTCTATTATGTATATTACTGAGATGAAACTACAATTCTGAGTGGAGGATAAATTTAACGATATCTATGGAACTATATCCAAGTCTGTCCTTAGGATTTGTGTTATTTATTACATCATATGGTTTTTGACCAGTAACTTTGAATATATTGCACCATATTCTTGTGATTAGTTCAATAGAGTTGATTTTAATTGTTTCCATTGATGAGTGGGAGCGTGGGGCATTATGCCGATTTACTGAGAAGAAGCATTAGGAGCAACAGAAATGTTTGTTTTTGTCATATTAAGGGTGTTGTGCCATCCACACTGTTAAAGTATAGTATACTCCAATTCACACTGACGCCACTTAGTAAGATGGGACAATTGTTATTGCTTGTTTCTGAATATTGTTACAATTTGCGTGGTTATTGCTATGCTGATATACTGAGAAGAAGCATTAGAGGCAATGGAAGTGTTTGTTATGTGATCCACACTTTTGAAGTATAGTATAGTATACTCCAACACACACTGACGTCACTTAGTAGGATGGGGCAATTGTCGTTGCTTGTTTCTGAATATGGGTACAATTTGCATGGTTATTATTATGGAGATTTACTGAGAAGAAGCATTAGAAGCAACAGAAATGTTTGTTTTTGTCATTTAATGGTGTTGTGTGATCCACACTATTGGAGTAAAGTATAGTATACTCCAATGCACACTGAAATCACTTAGTATGATGGGCCAATTGTTATTGCTTGTTTCTGAATATGGGTACAATTTGTGTGGTTTTATTTTAGTAGGAGTGGTTGTTATTGTTTGTTTCCAAATATGGGTGCAATTTGAATGGATGTCTGTTCTGTTTTCTCTCTAGGAGTATCAAATCAACTGGTTCAATGGTTGTATAATACTAATAATATCAGCAAGCTTAGATCATCCTTGTGTGTGTATTATGTTACTCCTCCCATTTCAGTCTGTCATTCCAATTGTTTTAGTCTGTTTCAAGTTATTGCTTACAAAAATCATGAAAACATTCATTTATTTCCCCCCACTTTATTATTGCCATTTAATATTTCTACTAGCAAGAATGAAGGCATTAACTGAGTGAAAGGTTAATAGTCAAACAGTGTTATCGAATGTGGAAAATGGTAAGTCAATAATCTGCTATATCACATAGCGGCTATTGTTGTGGGAAAATAACGGAAGTTGCCTATATATATATATCAACTATATATGTATTAAAATTAGTTGTATGCAATTGAAAATAAAACTCACAAGAATTGGTGTAATATTAAGTTATTAACTCAAAAGTTCAATTAAAGATAACGAGAGGATCAGCATGCATGCTGCAACCACAACACCCATAGTGGCTGCAATAGCAAACAAAGTTGCAATCTCGGAATCGCTAAATTTTGCGATGCAATAGTGCTGCTATAGCTGCTATTTAGCAAAACCATAGTCAGATGTACTTATATTTATTGAAAATTAATTGTATTTAATGACTCTTGATATTGTGCAAAACTTTAACCTGATACTATTTTGTAAGGTAGGGGTTAATTGCTTTTTTGGGTATCAGTATTGTTTACATGCTGCTCTGTCTTAAAATAAGCTGTTTTTACACATGGGATTCTTATATTTTAGAGGGTAGTTAAATCTATGTGTATCTATTAATTATTAATTAATTACATTTCTAAGTGTTTCTGTTCTATTATTCTTTTTGATGCTTCAAAGAGTGGATTGTGTGAACACTTTTAGTGAAAAGCTTTGAGAACCAATTTACTTAAAAAAAAGCATTAGAGGCAGCAGAAATGTTTGTTTTCACTTAATGGTGTCGTGTGCTCCATGCTGATGTCACTTAGTAGGAATATGCTGTTGTTGTTTATTTTTTACTTTCTTCTTTTGACAATGTGATAAAACCTATAGTTCTAATGCTGATGCAGGAAAGGATGTAGCAAGGGTAGAGGTCTGGATATTGGGCCAGAACTAAAAGGGCCCTGGTATGAGTTAGTTAGCCGAGGTGGCAAGGTGGTTAGCAGTTGGGAGGAAATGGTTCATGTGAGCAAGGAAGGATATAGGAGGTTAGGTGTGCATGGGGCTATTAGATAGATACTTAGGTGTGTAAATGAACATTGTGGTTTGTTAGGCCTATAGCTTGGTAGGCAATAATATTTCTGAGGAGCTTTTGCTCTGGTCTTTCTGTAAAAGCTCTCTGAGCTCCCTTTCAAATTCAATAAAAATATCTTCAAACCAAAAATCTATTCTCGATTTCTATTAGAATGGTCAAAACTCATATAACACTGCCGTCCCCTTTAAAAATTATGTGAATTTAAAATACAGGTTTAACTGGTGATTTTCTTGCTTTGATTAACTGATCTTATCCTGATGCCAAAGAAAAATGTCTACTTGTGAATATTCTATTTTTTGTAATGCATAAAATCAATAGTTCTAAATGCAAAGCACTGGGATTTTCTGTTCATTGAACTTTAACCGCTCTCACTAAGGGTTTTCTTTGTTTTCAAATCATAGGACGGCTGCAAAATTAGTGTTGGTGACTGTGCTCTATTCAAACCATCTGAAGACCGTCCACCATTTATTGGTATAATTCGTTATCTGAAAACTGGGAAAGAGAACAAATTAAAGCTTGGTGTTAGTTGGCTTTATAGATCCATTGAAGTAAAACTCAGCAAGGGTGTGGCATTGAAAGCTGCTCCTAACGAAATCTTCTATACTTTCCACAAGGATGAGATTGATGCTGAATCTCTGCTCCATCCTTGTAAAGTTGCATTTCTTCCTAAGGGTGCTGAACTTCCATCAGGGATTTCTTCATTTGTGTGCAGGAGGGTTTATGACATTGCAAAGAAGTGTTTATGGTGGTTAAATGATCAGGATTACATTAATGTAAGTTTCTTCTGTCTTATGTTAAAGTATGTAATGATCTCTTTATGGTGCTCCATATTTTCCCAACTTATTTTGTTCCTAACTTCTTATCATCCCAGGATTGTCAAGAAGAAGTAGATCAACTATTATATAGGACTTGTGTAGAAATGCATGCAACAGTGCAGCCAGGTGGCCGATCTCCTAAGCCAATGAATAGTCCAACATCAGCATCACAGTTAAAATCTGTTTCAGATAGTCTTCAGAACAGTGCTTCTTCCTTTCCATCTCACATTAAGGGGAGGAAAAGGGAAAGGGTAGATCAAGGCTCTGAGCCTATCAAGCGAGAACGATCAATGAAAACTGAGGATGGAGATTCTGGTAATTTTAGGCATGATAATATTCTGAAGACAGAGATTGCCAAAATAACAGAAAAGGGAGGGCTTGTTGACAGTGAAGGAGTTGAAAAGCTAGTGCAGCTGATGGTTCCTGACAGAAATGAGAAGAAGATAGATTTAGCTAGCCGGTCATTGCTTGCCGCTGTCATTGCAGCAACAGACAAATCAGATTGTCTTAGTCAGTTTGTACAGCTGAAGGGTTTGCCTGTTTTTGATGAATGGCTTCAAGAGGTTCATAAAGGGAAGATTGGCGATGTTGTTGTGTCTAGGGATGGTGATAAATCTGTGGAGGAATTTCTCTTTGTAATGCTACGAGCACTTGATAAGCTTCCAGTAAATCTTCAGGCTTTACAGACATGCAACATTGGAAAATCTGTGAATCATTTGCGAACTTATAAAAATACTGAAATTCAGAGGAAAGCAAGAGGTTTAGTTGACACATGGAAGAAACGAGTTGAAGCTGAAATGAATATGCATGACGGAAAGTCGGGTTCTGGTCCCACTGTCTACTGGCATGCCAAATCACGTTCTTCTGATGTTGGTCATGGCGGAAATAGACATTCAGGTTCATCATCTGATGTTGCCATGAAGAGTTCAGTTACACAGCTTTCTGCATCCAAAACTGCCTCTGTCAAGATTGTCCAAGGAGAGAATACTAATAGATCTGCATCAACATCTGCATTTCCAGGGCCTGCAAAATCAGTGCCATCCCCCGCATCTGCGGCTACAAACATAAAAGATGGACAGCCCCGTATTGCCGCTGTCAGCGGAGGTTCTGATCTTCCCACGGCGAATGCTAGGGATGAGAAAAGTAGTAGTTCTAGTCAATCTCACAACAATAGTCAGTCTTGTTCAAGCGACCATGCTAAAACTGGAGGTCTTTCAGGAAAGGAGGATGCCAGAAGCTCTACTGCGATGAGCGCGAATAAGATATCTGGAGGTTCTGCACGGCATCGGAAATCTATTAATGGTTTTTCTGGCTCAACTCCATCTGGAAGCCAAAGGGAAACTGGATCAAGTAGGAATTCCTCCCACAGAAATTTAACTTCCGAGAAAATATCGCAGCCCGGATTAATGGAAAAAACACTTGATGGAACTTCTCATGAGGGGAATCCCAAGCTTATTGTTAAAATTCCAAACCAAGGTAGAAGTCCTGCACAAAGTGCCAGTGCTGGTTCTTTTGATGATCCTACAATCATGAATAGTCGAGCCTCATCTCCTGTCCTTCCAGAGAAGCATGATCAGTTTGATCATGCCTCAAAGGAAAAGAATGACTTTTATCGGGCCAATATTGGCTCAGATATTAATACTGAATCTTGGCAGAGTAATGATTTCAAAGATGTATTGACTGGCTCTGATGAGGGTGATGGATCACCCGCCGCAGTTACTGATGAAGAGCGCTGTCGGACTGGTGATGATTGCAAGAAAACATTGGAGGTATCAAAAGCTGGTTCCTCTTCATCTGGAAATGAAAATAAAGGTGGAAATTTGCGGGATGCTTCTTACAGCTCAATAAATGCTCTAATTGAAGGTGTTAAGTACTCTGAAGCTGATGATGTTGGAATGAATCTTCTTGCTAGTGTGGCTACTGGAGAGATGTTGAAATCTGAATCGTTAAATCCGGCTGGATCTCCAGAAAGAAACACTGCTGTTGTTGAACAGTCATGCACAAGCAATGGTGTTGTTAAGTCCTCTGAAGAAAATCTTGTCCGGGATGAATGCCATTCAAATAATGGTCTTGATGGTGAACATCAGAAACAGGGTCCTGTAACAGGTGATTTAGGGGCAAATGATGAAAATGATTCTGCTTTTCAAGCATCTGGAGCAGAAACTGCACGAGAGTTAAATAAGCATGCTAATGCATGTAGTATGGATTTGCAACATGTTGCTGAAACCATTTCAGAAAACAATGAAAAATTTAATGAAAAATCTGTTCCTAGTTCCATGGATGGCCTTCCCGAAAGTACTGCACAAGAAGCTAGAGATGGTGACAGAAGCAAGCAACCCCAGGAGGAGATTGATCAAGGAGTTAATGCTGGTGAAAGTTTTGATGCTAAGGTCAGTTGTGTTATGGGAGTTGAGGCAGAAGCAACTGAAAAGCTGGCACATATTGCGGTGGAAGTGGATGCACATAGTGGTAACTGTACTGCTGAAGGATCAAGTGGTGGTGGACAAACGGCTAAAACGCCTCCTGCTATTCTTATGCAGTCTGATTCAGCAAGAGGAAAAGACGAGATAAGTGTTGATAAGGTTCCTGAAGACTTCACTGAACAGAAAGCTGATAAAGCTGATGATGTTGATGCTGAGACTCTGACTAGCCAGTCTAAAAAGCAAAGGAATGAGTGTGAAAATGATGCCTTGACAATGCCTGAGAATAAAGGTTTATGCACTACTGTGACTGGTCTTGCTGCTGAACATGTAGAGGAGAATTTAGAAGTGAAAGAGGTTCATGACCAACATGCCAAAGAGGTGCTTCCGAAAGATGCTTCTAATGTTTGTACCCAAGAGGCGGACAAGCATCTCGATTCTAAAGTATCAAAATTGACTGCTGTGGAAGCACAGGAGGCTGAGGAGTGCACTTCTACCACTGCCGATGCTTCTTCCATGTCTGTTGTAGCTGTGTCAGAGGCGGATGCAAAGGTTGAATTTGATTTAAATGAAGGGCTCAATGCAGATGATGGAAAATGTGGCGAGTTCAATAGTATTGCCACTTCTGGATGTGCACCCACTGGTCAATTGATTAGTCCTATGCCATTTCCTGTTTCATCTATGTCTTGTGGTATTCCTGCTCCAGTTACTGTGGCTGCTGCTGCGAAGGGGCCCTTTGTGCCACCTGAAGATTTGTTGAGAAGTAAAGGGGAAATTGGTTGGAAGGGATCAGCTGCCACTAGTGCGTTCCGGCCGGCTGAGCCCAGAAAAGTTTTGGAAATGCCTCTTGGTACACTAACCAGCTCTATTCCTGATGCTGTAGCTGGAAAGAAGAGTCGAGTGCCATTGGATATTGACTTGAATGTGCCTGATGAAAGAATACTTGATGATGTTTCTTCTCAAGTTTCTGCTCGTCACGTGGATTCTTCATCTCTTGCAGCTGATGGTCATGATCGTGCATGCAGTAAAATGTCTTCACCTGCTCGCTGCTTTGGAGGGCTTGGTCTTGACTTGAACCAAGTGGATGAAGCTTCTGACATAGGCAATTGCTCCACAAGCAGTAATCATAAAATTGATGTGCCAATAATGCAGGTGAAGTCATCATTGGGTGGTCCACCAAGTAGAGAAGTGAATGTCCACAGGGACTTCGATTTGAACGATGGACCTACAGTTGATGAGTTGACGACTGAATCCTCATTGTTCTCTCAGCATGCCAGCAGCAGTTTGCCATCTCAACCACCTGTTTCTGGATTTAGGCTGAATACTGCGGAGACCGGCAACTTCTCTTCTTGGCTTCCTTCCAGTGGAAACACTTATTCTGCTGTCACAATATCTTCAATTATGCCCGATAGAGTGGACCAGCCCTTTTCAATTGTTGCTCCAAATGGGCCTCAAAGGATGTTGACTCCTGCTGCTGCTGGCAACCCTTTCGGACCTGATATTTATAGAGGGCCAGTATTGTCATCTTCACCGGCAGTGCCATCTTATGCATCTGCTCCATTTGAATATCCTGTCTTCCCTTTTAATTCCAGCTTCCCTCTTCCATCAGCATCTTTTTCTGCTGGATCAACTACTTATATATATCCAACATCAGGAAATCGGCTTTGCTTCCCTGCAGTAAATTCACAGTTAATGGGGCCTGCTGGCACGGTTTCATCTCATTATCCCAGGCCTTATGTTGTTGGCCTTACAGAAAGTAGTAATAGTGGTAGTGCTGAGACCAGTAGAAAATGGGCAAGGCAGGGCTTAGATCTTAATGCTGGACCTGGAGGTTCAGAGATAGAGGGGAGAGATGAGAGTTTGTCTCTTCCATCTAGGCAACTTTCTGTTGCTAGTTCACAGGCCCTAGCTGAGGATCATGCAAGGATCCAGATGGCTGGTAGTGTTCGTAAGAGGAAGGAGCCTGATGGTGGGTGGGATGGCTACAACCAATCCTCGTGGCAATAGCAATCTATAATCATAGAATCTGATGCCCACAAATGTTTGTAAGTGTTTAGTTTTGTATATTCAAATGTTTGTAACACTTGGCCACTTGTGGGAGATGATATCTGAAAATATGATGTATTATGCTGATGTAATTCAGTTGAGGGGGTTACTTTTTTCGTTAAGAAATATATTTAAATGATAAATGAATAAATGCTATTGCAATTTCTCCGTGGGCAGTCTTCTGTCCCATTTTATTGAGAAGTCCTCTGCTCTTTTGCAGCCTGCTGTGCCTCATTTCATTTTTCTTCCTTGTTTTTTGCTTCTGCAATTTTTTTTTCTTTCTTTGGTGATTCCCAAATAAATGTTGTGATGCCACTTAAAGTAATTGTGTGTACTGAATGTCTTGTCTCCAGTGATTTGAGAACGGGCAATGGACAACTTCCAGAGATCTTCATCTAATTTATGCTTTTTGGAGAATTGGGCGGTAAGTGAGCGCCTCATAATGTTAGTAGACTCCGACCCCCAATCCCTCTATCAAATGTATTTTAAAGGAATCTTTGTGGGGAAGATAGTTGTTTGCCCCTAAATCATGTTCTAGGCGGCTCCAGATCAATTTTTCCCTTGTAGGTAGGGGACAATACTTGTTGCATCATCTAGTGGACCAAAATTCTCCTTTCTTAGCCCTTCTAGTATTGCAAGTTGGGTTTTAGAACTGGTTCAAGTAGAAATGCCCCTTTCTAGTTGAGATGCTAAATTAAAGTCTTTTATGTTTCCTTTAAATTGCACATATATACGTAAAAATATATGATGCTAGCTGGGTGACCGACGAATATTTGGCAAAATGTGTTTCTTCCGCTGTTGTATTTGGCTCGATGATTTTGGTGATGGATATGGGTTACGGTCGGGATTAACATTCTCGCTAGAGTTATACATGAGTTATACCATACAACTTTTTGTGGTTAAATGCATAGAAATGGTTCTGATTTGAGATGCAGTGTAAAATGGGTTATACCATACTTAACTGCCTTATATTTTTGTTGATTAGCAACTGATTTTTGATATAAATTTCCCAGCTTATGATAATTAAACAATGTTAATCATGTAATCTTTGTTCTCACTGATTTGGACGCTTGAACATTGCACAGTTGTGTTGGGTCAAGTGCTTGTGACTCGGCTGTCAATTTCATTGGAATATTGACCATTTCAAAACCATGTTTGTCTTGAATCGTGCCATGCAAAATAAGCTGTTGATGTTGCATATTCAAAATAATCATATACGATACGATGCTCTTCTTTATTGATGCTTTAAAAGAATATTTTATATAAGGATCAAAAGAATATTTTATATAAAGATCAACAAAAATAAGGCATGCTCAAGAGGGAAACTCGAAAAGGATGAAATAAATAATCTGAATCGAACATTTACTAATTTTGCATGAGGGCCCTGAGTCTCAGATTATGGCTCCTCATGTATGCTATATATACATTGAAACGGGATTCTTGAACAAAATAAATGGTCGCTAGCCAACAGACTCACTCTGTCTCTTTACAGGCTACTGGATCCAACTGTTTTTAAGTTCCTCAATACACCAAACCTATCCAGAAATTCGAAGTGAAATGAAAACAACCAAAAGTAAGTAGCTATACTGCAAACTCCAGCCAAGTGATTTTACGTCAAGTTTAAAATATCTCCACAGCGGTGCAGACTTCTCCCCTAGCACGTCAAACCCTTTGAGTATTTCATTTAAGACGAACAATGTTCCTTCCACAGAGGACATTTCTGCATTTTCCCAAAAAATTGATTACATGCAAGAAAAATATAGAAACTAATGACAATATACAACCAAAGCTTAATGATGTTTATGACTCATTGTAATAACGAAACACTGAAAAAAAGTGCCATCTTGCATACAATTTTATCATGTAGACACTTATTTTCATTATAGCCAAACAAACAAAACACTGAAAACAAAGCACCATATTCTTGTATACAATCTTAGCATGTGGACATTATTTTTTTATCACAGCTAGACAGCAGACATTACAACTACTACTGAATGAGTACATCACCTTTCATAAACTAAGGTGGTTTAATGGGAGTTGCTGGTTATTCATTATTGTTTTCCGTAAGTATTGGTAACCTAACCTAACTAGCTATTAAATATTTTATTAGTTGTTGATTCTCACAATAAATTCTTGGGTAAGTACAACCAACTAATAAAATATGACTACTAATATGGATAGGTTTCATAGATTATAAAAATGATAGGTTTTCGATTAAGAAGAGTAGCCAGAGGGAACCGTCAATATGATGTCAACAAAAATATAAAATTATTGACATGGGAATAATGTGGTGTAAAAAAAATTGTTACCCCTTCTCCACAAAAAATATATAAGACTATTAGATATATAATACAGAAAAAGTGTACTAACAGGAAACAGCCACGTGGTTTTTTCTTCCTCTTCTCGCTTTGCTTTTGTGGAGGCTTGATGACCATTCTGATCGCTGCATCAAACACTGCCTTCACATTCTGCAATGGTAGTATGGATGAATTCATTTCAGGCAGAATATTTGATATCTTGCAAATATGATGAAAAATTATCTTGCATACCAAAATTGAGACACCAATGTAACAACAAACACATCATACGAGCAAATGAACTAAATGGCATAACCTTATTTTACAATTTTCACATCCTATATAAGTATCAGTTTGGTGAAGTAGCATCTTTTGGATATTACCAAGAGAACTAAACTTCCCAAGTAATAAGGGAATTACCGCTTAAGTCAGAACTTTAGCATAATTGATTTAAATCACTGCACATCTTCCACATACCTACCATATTTTATTTTATGTTAAATTGCATTCCTCAGTATGGTGCATCATAAGCGGGGAGTAAAGTTAGTTTTCTTAAGATGGCAATGTGTGGTATTTCAAAATGGTAGTATAAACATACCTGCTGAGTTTTTGAGCTGCACTCAATATAATAAGTAGCTCCAATGTGTTTGCGGAGTTCCTCACCCTAGTTATGAACAAAAAAGCCAACAGTTTTAAAAATCACTGCACGTGGAACTCTATACATATTTAATGAAGGAAAATTTGTACTTGCTCAGTAGTCACGGGAACCAGGCCAGGATGATCAGCCATATAGTGCTTGTCTTCTCGCAGATCTGCATGATCATCATAGACACAGTAGTACATGCAGCGGTCAGTATCAATGCATGACAAACTACCACAATACATCAAAGATACATACCCAAAGTGTTTTTCTTTTATTTTTATTCTTTAAATCAAATTGGTTGGTGAGTAGAAATATCAAAATTAAATAAAAAAATATTATCTGAAATAGAAGCCGTGCTGCAACATAAGATCTGTTTTAGGATCTGCTGAAGTCAAACATAGCAGAACTGTTCCACTATCAGTGGATTAGGCTTCTGTATGGAACAGGAGACAGAAATTTGTTTCATTAAAACACTAAATTCTCCAAAGCAACAAATAAACGAGAACCAGATTAGTTGTTGCATATTTAATGGCTACAGTTGATGGTCAAATTGAATAATTTGAGATAATTTTGTAATACTGCCATGAGGCTTCCTTCTCATGATCCAATATTCTTTGTTTTTTAATTTTGGCAAAAATATCAGAGTGTGAGGTATGATCTAATATTGATCAATTAATAAAAAGAACATTCAAGCTACAATATGAGAATAGCCTTTGAAGCTCACAGCATCAAAGTTCTACTTTACTCTAATTAAAGTAGAAGTCATCAATGGTATAAGACATGACATTGTTGCAGTAGAATTCTTTTTGGTCAAGAAATTTGCATTTATATCTGAATACCACTAACTTTGTGGATCACCAGCATGCCATGAACTAGATGTAAACTAAAATGTGTCTTCACTATAATAGAAATGCCCAGATGGAAAAGTTTGGAGGTATGCTTTTATGCACAATAAACATTAATGCCAATCTTCACAAAATTTGTGACAAATGAGATTAAGTTTAAAAATGTATAGTTTGGGACAAAGCTTGGTGCAAATTTTTAATGAAGTATGCTGAAAAGAGATTGATAAATCTATGCAAAATGTCATATGTTTCAACAATACAGGCCAGTTGGTATGGTTCTGGCGTCAAAAGGGAAGAGATGAATTCTGGTCTTCTAGTCCCTCATTTACTTATTTGTGTGAAGAATTTGGCATACAAAAATCTATAACTGGCAGACAAATTAGCATGGATCTGTGACGAGCACCAATACAAGTGATTAATGACTTACCCAATTTGGTGCCAACTAATACCAATGGGATGCCAGGGGCAAAATGCTGGAGTTCAGGGATCCACTGGACAGTGCATACAAATTAGAGAATAAAAGAGAAATCTGCAAGACATCAAAGTACTAATTCAGAGATACAAGCATTGAAGCATACCTTCTTCAACACATTCTCATAGCTTGCCCGACTAACTAAAGAAAAAGCCAACACAAAGACATCTGCCCCCCTGTAGCTCAAAGGCCTCAGCCTGTTGTAATCCTCTTGCCCTAAGGAAAGATATCGGAAACAAATAGAACATAACAAACTTTACCTTTTGACATATATCATTCTATCAACTACACCAGAAAAGTCCCCACCACCATCCCCTATTTTTCATTTTTACATGTCTGTATAAATGAAACACCAATGAAGAGATATATTGCACGATTTTTAATCTAGCGACAAGTGGGAGAGGGAGATGGAGACCAAGCACGTAAACAACCATGTTAGTCCTTGAAAGTGTATAGTTTTGTCAAATTAGTCTCTGAAACAATGGAAAATTTTAGAGATTTATTTGGAATTTCCCTAGTTTCAGGGACTAATGTGATAGTAGTATACATTTCAAACTGGTAGTTTACTCTGTTATTTATCATAGAGATCTCTCTTCCCTGAAGTCCTTGATCTCCTTCTCCCTCTTCAACCTAGGTGAATGACACCGTGTGATCCATGTTGCCAACATCATCATCAGAAAAGGCTTATGTTGTTGTTTTACATCTATGTATAACTAACACCGCCCACCCCCCAAAGAAAAACATCATTACTTAACAAGATTCAGTAAATATACCAGCTGTATCCCAAAGGCCTAAATTGACAGTCGTTCCTTCAACAATCACATTTGCACTGAAATTATCAAACACTGTAGGAATATAGTCCTGATAATCAACATAGGGGGAAACCAAAATCAGATTAACCCAATTCAAAGCAACAAATGGGTTACTTTCTGCACTTAACACAAACACATAAAACAATTTTCTTTCCTCAAATTAACATGATTTCAACAAAAGTGAGCAGAATTCAGGATGCACACACGCACACACACACTGAACAATTACAAACCAATAACATTAAAATGATAGCAATTAAAAAAAATAAATTAATCTCATACAGTGGGGAATTTGTTGCTGGTATAGCAAATGAGCATGCAGGTTTTCCCTACAGCTCCGTCACCAACGGTTACACACTTGATGAATCTTGGTGCAGTTGAAGCCATTAGAACAAACACAAACACTAACACAAACACAAGAACAAGAAGCTCTCGGAATAATTTAGAGAAAACACAACACAACAAAACAAAACAAAAGTGGGTGTTTTCTTGGGTTGCAAAGTTTGAAGCTTTTGATTGATCCAAATAAAGATATAGAGAGAGAGAGAAAGAGTGGCGGCACTTCACATGATTCTCACTCATTCCCTCTTTTCTTGTACCTGCCAATTACTTTTTCTTTTTATAAATCTTAGTCTTTGCAAATGCAATTTTTTTTTTTTTTTTTACTTCTTTTTTTCCTTTCCTTTCCTTTTTAGTTTTCATAGTTTCCTATTGTGCATTAAAAAATTGGGAGCCAGTATTAGATTGAACAGCATGTCAAATTAATATTTTTGGCCCATTAATGCCCATTAATTAAGATTAATTTAAATACAAATTATTTTAATTATATTTAACAATTTAAAGTTATTTTGATGAGGTAAACGAACACTAAAATATAGTACATTATATCTCTATTTTACTTACTTTTGAAGTTAGTACATAAAAATATCAAAATTGTTATTAGTTATTTTTTTTTCCTTACTGAAATTTAGAACTGACTATTTTAATGATCAGTTATAGCAAAATCGTACATCACATGACTTGTATGTATTTATTAACAGATAATAAGTGCCTTTCATTGCACATTATTGATTTTTTTTTCTTTTAGAAATTAAAAAAATTAAAATATACCTTTTTGTTTTTTATTATTTTATAATATCCTCTCCGTTTTTATTAGTATAACTTCATAATATCTTAAAAAATTTAAACACTTGTTTGTTTTATTATTTTTTATAATATCCTTTTTGTTTTTATTAGTATAACTTTATATTTTATAATAGAATTTGCGAAGAAATTTCTCACGTACATAATTTTGAGGATCATTTTAAGATGAGGAAAATTTTAAAGGATATTTGTACACTCTCATTGAAAATGAATAATTGATTAGGTGTAGTATAGCTTTAAACTCACTCTTGAGTGTTAAAGGTGGCAATTATTTATTGATATAATGAGTTTTATTTTATTTTCGAACTTATAATCTTTTAAAAATAAATTTTATCTGAGTTCTTGTATATAGAAAAATTCTTGCCGCAAGAATTAATTCAATTATATTGTAGATCTTTTTTCTATTTGCATAAGCTCAATTTCTTGTAAAGGGTATAAGTTGCATAAAAAAAAAATAAAGGATATAAGTTGTCTTAGGTAACATTTATCAATTCCCTTCAATGTTGTTCTTGAAAATTTATTCAAACTATTTAATTAAATTATGAAAAAATAGTGCGCACTGAGCAATGATAATTCAAAAGAATTCTATAGTATCATTTAATAACAAATTCTTACATATAATAAATTTATTTATTATACCAACAAACTTAAAAATCATATTCATATTTATCATAATTTCTTGCTAGTTGACAGTAAGTTAATTTTATAATGCATAGATTTATACTCTTAAATATCAATAACGAAGACGAAGTGATTTTCTTCTATCGAGACTCAATTTAAAATAAAATTTATAAATTTTTTAAATTAAATTAAATAATTTTATTGGAAGAGAATTATATTAAAATAAATAATAAAAAATATACAACCATTTATTTTCTTTTAGGTTTAGTATTCGGTGTGAAATTGGAGCATTTAGTATTCATTTATTCCTAAGCGGCATGGGGCCCTTGATAAGATTATTTGGTGGTCCAACCCACTTCAAGTTCTTCACAACGTTGGTTTGGGGAGTAACATACCAACATTTGTGTTTGCATTTATTATTATTATTATTATTATTATTATTATTATTATTATTATTATTATTATTATTATTATTATTTAATTTTAATAAATTATCGGTATAAATATTTTTACTTATTAACTAACTAAAAGTAACTTTTAAACATAATTTTAAAATAATAAAATAATTATTATTGTAAAAGTAAATAATATTATCACATACCAGTACGTTCACTCCTGCCATACACAGTTAAATGTCATTATCTTAAACATAATATAAAATTTTATTTCATATTTACATATTTTAAAAAAAGATATATAATTTTTATTTTTCAATTTTTTTTGAACATCGGTTAAATGAGTTAAAAAAATTAATTCACATGTATTAAAAGATTAATGCCAAGAAAATGTTATTGAAAGTTTTTAATGAATTACAAAAATAAAATTTATAGCAAAAAAGATATTAATAGATATTCATAATTAAACATAATCTTAATAATTTAATATTTTCATTATATTGTCATTAAAAATATTATCCTTTCATGTGTTAAATAATATAAGTGAATCACTCCATCAGTTTATATTAAATTTTTAAGCTATCTTTACTTAAAAATGTTTTACTCTACTCATGTTCATATGGTGTGTTGAACCTTAATTTTTTTTCCACTTTCTTCAATATTCATCCTATTTTTTTACTCAATCTCCTTTAAAATTAATAATAAATATATTATTATCTTTTATAATATTTTTTTAGAAAAATATTTTTTTTTCATTTTATTTTAATTGTAGTATTCAATTAATTTTTTATCTCATAAAAATAATTTTTTAAAAAATATTGTTCGGAATAAAAATATTAAATATGATTCCATTTTTATTAACTTATTATAACATATTTTTGGTTTATAATATTCATTTAATTTGATTACATAATATAATCATGATCCTTATAATGCACAACACTTAAATAATTATTTAAATTTTCTAAGAGGTATAAATACATAAAATTCAACTAAGAATTACAATAATCAACGTCACATATTAAAATAAACCCTTAATAAGTAATATAAAAATATTTATTTGACAATTCATTGTTTCTTTCATTATTTTAAAATTTATTTACACTAATTTAATAATTACATATTGTATTGTCTATTTCATATATATATATATATATATATATATATATATATATTATCTTTAACTGATTTTTCTTTGTCATGATGTTCATGGTTGAATCCACGTTGTTCTTGAAGTTTTATATAATGTTACTTTAGCTTCTTTTATAAATTTCTTTATTTTAGAGTAATTTCTTTTATAAGTTTCATTGTTGTACGTGTTTTTTTTTTTTTAGTTTTGTTTTACCCTTGTTGTATTTCTCCATAACCGTGAGTTTTGTCCTTTTTTTATTACATCATTGTTGATTTTATATCAAGTATTACAAATTGTTCATGTCTTAGAGAAGCTTCTTCTGTAAGATTTATAATATGCATGCTCGTTTAGCATCTAGAGTATTCTTGTAAGTCCAATTTTGATTAGCATCTTATATTTCAACTTTGTTAGTAGCAGTTGAACATGAAGTGCTCTTATTGCTGCACATTTTGCTTCAGTCCAAATAGAAAAATAAGAAAAAAAAGCAAAAGCAAAAGAAAAACAATACAAAAGAAAGAAAACGATAACACACTTTCGTTTTCTCCCTTTTCATACACTTTTTATGTTCTTTTACAATTAATGAATTTACTCTTCAAAATTAATTGGAGAGCATCTTTGCTGTAAGCTAAAAAAGAAATCCTTGTTACTTTATAAAAGCACTTCCAAAATCATGGTTACAATCCTTTTGTATTAATAAAACAAGCAAAATTATTAAGATTCCGTTCACACAAATTCCATCTTCATTAAATTTCTACAACCATTCTCTTCATGAGACTCACCACATTTCAAAATCATCTTTCTGAGTTGCAGCCCTCATGAAGCATGTATCAAAGATAACCTCTATATTCTGATGATAGCCACTATTGTTGCGATGTTGTGAACTGCATATGCCTGTGTCTGTGGCTTTAATTAGAGATTAATTAAATATCTATAGCAAGGTCAATGACATCTACCTAGTATATGTCTAGCTCATTCCCCTAGGTTATAGAAGATGATGATATATTCTTATATACACAAAAAGTTAATAGGATGATACGATATAGTTTTAATAAGATTGAGGTAGAAATAAATAAATAAAATTGTTGATGGGACGATGAGAAAATAAGAGTGACAAAAAGTTAGTACTCGTAATGTAATTTTTATCATAATTATCTTTTAATCATGTTGAGGTTCTTAAATTTTTTGTAGTATTTTAAAATAAAAATTTAACTTATAAATAATTTATTAGTTTATTAGTTTATTTATTTGAATTTTTTCGTCTTTTTAATTTTTCATTTTACTTACAAATATTTTAAATTTAGTCTCAAAATTAAATTTGTAAGTAATTAAACATTAACATTTTACTAATTATTTTATAATTTATAACACTATCTAATTTTATCTAACAATTGATATATTGTTAAAATGTAGAGTCATAAATTACATGTATATTGAAAGTTTGAAACAATTAATCAAAAGTAATATTAAGCAAGTAACTCTAATACACATCCAACTAATTCTGTATATTTTTTTTATTAATTAAAATTGTCCACTAAACACCCAACTAACTGGGAAAAACTTAAACTTCTATTAAACATTTTTTTTTATTAACACACCGATTTTATACTGTGGCTGGAAGTCAAGCCCAAGCAATGCAATTCATAAAAAATTGAGAGTAAATCCCTCATAAAAGGTTATAAAGAAAGCGACTGAGAAAGATGTGCTACGGTGCTAGTGACGCTCAACCTATGGCACTGACTTTTTCTAAATGCCGGCAACAAAAGCAGCTATTATTATCGCTTTCGGCCCTTTGGCTCATTTCCAAAGGTTCTCAATGTCAATTTCATCTACAATATTACAGAACGTGATTGTTATGGTATCTTCCATTTGGCAATGAAATGTGATGCCTTTCACTTCAACTTTCAAGTAAACGTTGGCATTTGTACTACAATAGAGTTCAACTAATATAACTATTTTGACTAACCATCCAACCACAGAATACACATTAAACAAAATCTTAGAGACATTTAGTTGAAGAGTAACCAAAAGGTTCAGAAATGAGTCTAAAACCCATCTGGGTGTTCTTCATTTTTATCTTTTTGTTTCATCTACTGGCCAATTCAGAAGAAGAAGAGATGATCAAGGCTCTGGTCACGTTCATGGAAAAATTGGCACCAGGGAATGTTCCAAGAGACTCTATGTGGGGTTGGAACCTTACCTCAGATCCCTGCATTGATAAGTGGTATGGTGTGAGATGCAATTTAGACAAAAAATATGTTAAAAGTATAATTCTTGAGAAGTTCAACTTCTCTGGAGTTGTAGATGCCAGTTCTCTTTGCAAAGTAAAATCTCTTCAATTTCTTAGCCTGATGGACAACACTTTACATGATTCAATATCAGAGGATATAGGAAACTGCAAGTTTTTGACTCACTTGCTTTTAAGTGGGAACAAATTCTCTGGGGACCTTCCTATTTCTATTGGCAAACTAAGTAACTTGAAAAGGCTTCATATTTTAGAGAACCACTTCACTGGAGAGCTTCCTAACATGGTTAATGTTTCCGGTTTGATATCACTCCTTGCTCAAAACAACAACTTCACTGGGGAGATTCCTAGTTATGACTTCTCCAACCTTGATGCGTTTAATGTCTCTAACAACAATTTACAAGGTCAAGTTCCTGATGTTGGAGGAAAATTCCTTGCAGATAGTTTTTCTGGTAATCCTAACTTATGTGGAAAACCACTTTTAAATGCATGTCCACCGCCACCTCCTCCTCCACCACCTGAAAAGAAGGACAAAAAATCATCCCCTAGAGATTTGTCCATTTATTCCGGTTACCTAATCCTTGGTTTAATTATCCTCCTTTTCTTGACCTACAAACTTTTAAGTAAGTTTAAGACCAAAGACAAAGCATTGCATGTTGTTGAAAAGAAGGAAAAGCCACAAGAAACTGTTGGTGGTGTTGTTGGCAAGGCTAGTGAGGTATCCAATTTCAATGGATCAAAGAATGGGTCTGGAATTAGATCTGAGTATTCTTTGACATCTTTGGAAAGTGGGATGACAACATCAGGTCTAGTTCTTCTTTCAAGTCGAACGCTTAGAGGGCTGCAATTTGAGGACTTGCTTGGTGCCCCAGCTGAATTGATCAGGAGGGGAAAGCATGGAAGCCTCTACAAAGTTATGCTTGATAATGGGGTGCTGTTGGCAGTGAAGAGGATCAAGGATTGGGGAATTTCAAAGCAGGATTTTGAGACAAGGATGAATTTGATTGCACAAGTGAAGCATCCACACGTATTGCCACCTGTTGCATACTATTGCTCTCAGCAAGAGAAGCTGCTAGCCTATGAATATCTGCAGAATGGTAGTCTCTTCATGTTGCTCTATGGTAAGTGTCAGGCAAATTAAGTTGCTATTGCAATTGTTTGATATAGAAAGTAACAAGCGCTTGTGCCTAGTTTGGCATACTAATACTTGCATAAGTAGTCTCTACAGAATGGAAGCACTTTTAAACTAGGAAATAGGTGTCTTGCTAACTATGATAATGAAAACTAAAATTTTACTCAGCATCTATCTAATGGTATCTAATACATTGCTTATTAATTAGTTGAGTAAATTATATTGACACGTCCGAAAGGTTTTCAAATTCCCCTTAATACTCCTCCCTTTTCTATACCAATAGATTAATCTTCCTAAAATTGTTTGAAATACATTACATTTACATTTCCTAAAATTACAGTGACCCTTTTGTTACCCAAAAAATACGTTACATTGTGAACTCTACTATAAGGAAGTAGCCCTAAGCATTATAAGGCAGGGGATTATTTGCAATCTAAATAAATTTCAAGAGTGTCAATGTAATTTACTCTAATTAGTTTTCCCAATACACTTCTTTGCAATTATGGGATATCTCATGGTCTTCTTCTTCTTCTTTTTTTTTGTGTGTAGCATTGAAATGTAGCCTCAAACAATAACTCTAACCAAATGTTTGTTTTTACATTTAGGATCTCAAAGTGGCCGAATTATTGATTATAGAAGTAGACTAAATGTTGCTGCTAAGATAGCTGAGGCTTTGGCATATATGCATGAGGAATTTCATGAGAAGAGAATAGCACATGGTAACTTAAAATCAAGTAACATTTTATTTGACAAGAATATGGATCCATGCATAAGCGAGTACGGCCTAATGGTGACAGAGAATCAAGATCAATTCGTCATTTCCCAAAGAAAAAGCTTCAAAAACAAAGACCTGATTGCAGACACTTTCAAAGCTGATGTATATGCTTTTGGTATGATGCTTCTGGAACTGCTGACAGGAAAAGTAATTAAAAATGATGGATTTGATCTAGTTAAATGGGTGGATTCAGTGGTCAGAGAGGAATGGAGTGTTGAAGTTTTGGACAAGTCCCTACTCTCACAAGGTGCTTCTGAAGAGCGGATGATGAATTTGTTGCGCGTAGCATTAAAATGTGTAAATTCTTCTCCAAATGATAGGCCAACTATGAGCCAAGTTGCAGTGATGACAAATTCTTTGAAAGAGGAGGAAGAAGAATTATTATCTTTTGACATTGCAGTGATGACATAATTGAAAGAGGAGGAAGAAAAATCCATATCTTTTTACACATGACTGAGAATTTAGTCATATACTTCTACATATCATATTATAAAAAACACTGTTTTCAGGAAGTACATGTTAATCCAAACTACTCTAACTTTTATTAGTTTCAAGCAGATCATGGTCAGTACTTATGGGGAACTCATTTGATATGGTAAATGATCAGAAAATTGTTTGTAATTTCAACTAGCAAGAGTATCTCTTCTTCTAGAGAGCAAAGGCAGGTTTTACATTTTTCTACACTTTAGCTGTCATCACTGCCCTGCATCCTGGCAATGAAATTTGTGAATGTGTTTTTATTTATTTTGTTTAATTTTGGAGTGCGCGAGTGTAAATTAGAAGTCATACTTAAATTATAAAGATGTGCATGTTGAAAGCTAAGCACTAGTATTTAGATACAACTTATGGTGAACGAAACACTCCCAACCGATCCCTACTCAAATTGTAGGAATAAGTTTGGTTCAGAATTTTCTTAAAATTCAGAATTGTGCACTAGCTAGTATGTATGGTTGACCTCATTTGGCTTATTTTGAAGTTCTAGACATTTTGGTTCGGTTTCTACCATCAACAGCTAATATTATGGTTTTCTCTGATAGGGATCCACCACTCACTGTGTAGTTCTAAAATAGGTTTCTAAAGCTGCAATGCTTATATAATAATAGATTTGGTTCATAGTTTGGATTCAGTATAAGGTTCGGTGAACTGGATTTTGAACTTTTTAGCTACCTCTATGGTGTGTAGAAAATAACTCATTTGTTGGTGATATATTTTACTGGTTTAACTCCAAGTTAGGCACTTGAACTACCATTACAGGTCACGACTGAGAGCACCGAGGAGCCATAAAGCACCCTATGAGTTGAATAGTTTTGAGCTATGTTATTTCTATTTCAAGCTTTATTTTGTGATGAGTTTTGGAGCGTATTAACTAGTTTCTCGGTTAAATGTTTAGCTTCAAAATTACGTGAAAGACCACTATTATGCCTTTCCTTTGGATCTAGGACTTAGCTCTAAACAACAAAGAAAACTCATTTTCACACACCTAGTATATAATGTTAAATCATTTTCAATAATAAAATAAAATGACGGTTACTGGTGGTTACAAAATTACTTTTTAGTCGTTGGCAATTTTAAATTGGTTTTTGACCGTTTCTGAATATCCGCACATCTATATATATCTAAATAATTTGAGAAAAATGTATCAGAAAACTTGTATATTTGTTTTCACCTCTGCAAGTGCAAACAGGAACTTCATTGTATCCTAAAAAGATTTGTTGGACTCGTGCAAAATAGAGTGCAAATATTTCTTTAGGAAAGTGACATTGATACACGCTTTGAAGTCATCAACATACTCATGTTTTAACGATCTAAAGAAATATCTGCGTGATGGCTTCAATCAAGGACATGACTGCCAACATCGTAAAACTCGATCGTTTTGATGGATGATAATTCCTGAAATGACAGAAACGAGTTCAGTTTCTGTTGATGTCGCTTCAATTGGTGTATATCATTAATACACCACGGCCTGAAGAATCTGAAAATGAAACTATTGATCAATTAAGAAGGAGGCAGAAGTGGGAGACCGATGATTATACTTGTAAGGGTCATATTCTGAATGCAATGAGTGACTCATTATTCGACCTTTACTACAACGTACAATCTGCCAAGGAGTTATGGGAAAAACTAGAGACGAGATACATGAAAGAGGATGCAACTAGTAAGAAATTTCTTGTCTCAAATTTCAATTCCTTTAAAATGGTTGATGATAGGCCTGTGATGGAACAATTTCGTGAACTTGAAAGGATCCTTAACCATTTTACTCAACATAATTTGAACATGGATGAAATTATCACTATATCTTCTATAATTGATAAATTGCCACCCAATTGGAAAGAGTTTAAATGAACTCTGAAACATAAGAAAGAGGACATATCTCTTGATGAACTTGCTAACCATCTTCGTATAGAAGAGGAGTGTCGCATGGAGGAAAATGAAAAAGAGCAATATGCTTAGGAATTCTCAAAAGTGCATGTGGCTGAGGTTGAACAGACAAAAATGCAGTCTAACAAGAGGCCTCTCAACAAGGTTGGCAGGAATTCAAAGCCAAAGTTCAAAAATCAGAATCAAAAGAGGCAAAAGATAACTTGTTGATTCTGCGGGAAAGATGGTCATTTCAAGTCTGATTGTCATTTCTGGAAGAGAAAGAAAGGAAAGCAATCTGCTTCTAATCTTGTTAATAATGCAACAAATGATGACAATCTCATTGCTGTTCTCTTTGAAATAAACATAGTTGAAAATGACATGGCTTGGTGGATTGATTCTGGTGCTACTCGATATGTTTCTAACAACAAAAGGTTCTTCAAGACCATGGAGGCAGTAGATGAAAACACTGTTCTTTACATGGGGAACTCTGCTACTGTTCCCATTAAAGGCATTGGTAGTGTAGAATTGAAATTTACTTCTGTAAAAATTGTAACATTGACTAATGTATTCTATGTACCAGAAGTGAGGAAGAATCTTGTGTCGAGTAGTTTACTAAACAAATTTGACTTTTGACTTGTGTTTGAGGCTGATAAATTTGTGTTGTCTAAGGGTGGTATGTTTGTAGGAAAGGGGTATGCTTGTGATGGTATGTTCAAACTTAATGTAATTGCAATATCAAATAAGAATATCGTTTATACTTATATTGTTGAGTCTTCTTCATGTTTATGGCACCATCGATTAGGACATGTTAACTTCATAAAATTATATGATATGGTGAATCTAGAATTATTGCCTCTCCTTAATAAAAGTGAAGGAAAATGCAATACATGCATGAAAACCAAAATTACAAGAAATCCTTTTCCATATGTTGAAAGATATTCGAGATTACTTGAATTGATTCATTCTGATATATGTGATATGCATAGTACACCATCAATAGGAGGAAAGAAATATTTTGCAACATTTATTGATGATTATTGCAAATTTTTTTATGTGTATCTATTACATTCAAAAGATGAAGCAATTGTAAAGTTTCAAGCATACAAGGTGGAAACTGAGTTGCATTGTGAGACCTTTATTAAACGTTTAAGGTCTGATAGAGGAGGATAATATTATGATCATAAGTTGTTTGAAACAACTGGAATAGTCCATGAGACTACAACCCCTTATACGCCACAACAAAATGGCGTGGCAGAAAGGAAAAATCGAGTATTAACTGAAATGGTTAATGCATTGCTATCAAATTCATGTTTGAGTAGCGGATTTTGGGGTGAAGCATTGCTAACTGCTTGCCATATTCTAAATCAAGTTCCACAAAAAGGGAATAAGATCACTCCATATGAGTTTTGGAATAAGAGAAAACCAAATCTTAATTATTTAAAAGTTTGGGGCTGTAGAGCAGTGGTTAAAGTACCAGAACCTAAAAGAAAGAAATTAGGTGAACTAGGAGTGGAGTGCATATTCATTGGATATGCGCAACATAGCAAGGCATATTGGTTTTTGGTAGCCGAACCTAATGATTCAATGTCAGCAAATTCTGTAATTGAATCAAAGGATGCAATCTTTGATGAGAATAGATTTAAAGGTGTTCTCAGAAAATTCCCGAAAAAAACCCAAACAGGGAATCTGGTCGTGGAAGATGAAAATGACCAGGACATAGTAGAAGTATCTGAACTTCGAAGGAGCAAAAGAGCTCGGAAGGCTAAGTCCTTCGGGTCTGAATTCTTTACCTTCTTAGTTGAAGGAAATAAAGAAACAGTGATCAGACAAATTCCATACTGTTTTAATACAGAAGCTGATCCTCAAACATTTGAGGAAGCGATGAAAGATCGAGATGCAATTTTTTGGAAAGAAGCATTAAATGATGAAATGGATTCATTAATGTTCAATAATACTTGGGAGCTAGTTGATCTACCTCCTAGATGTAAGCCTATTAAATGCAAACTTCTTTTTAAAAGGAAAAGAAAAGTTGACGGATCCGTTGAAAGGCACAAAGTCAAGCTAGTTGCTAAGAGTTTTACCCAAAAGCATGGAATAAACTATTTTGATACCTATTCACCTGTGGCTAGGATTGCCAGATTGCTTATAGCAATCGCGGCTACATATAAGCTGGTCATCCACCAAATTGATGTAAAAACTGCATTATTAAATGGAGAGTTGGATGAGGAACTATATATGGAACAACCAGAAGGGTTTGTTGTGCCTGGTCAAGAAAAGAAGGTGTGTAGACTTCGAAAATCTTTAGAGTGGATTGAAACAAGCTCCAAAGCAATGACACCAAAAGTTTGACCAAGTAATACTTGCCTCTGGATTCAAAATAAATGAATCAGACAAGTGTGTATATACCAAATTTGATGGAAATGGAAATGGTGTCATTATTTGTCTCTATGTGGATGACATGCTAATTTTTGGAACTAACTTAAAACAAGTTCAGTTAGCTAAAAGAATTTTGTCTAGTCAATTTGACATGAAAGACATGGGGCAAACAAATGTCATTCTTGGAATTCGGATTGTTAGAGATGATGAGAGTATTACTCTTACTCAGTCTCACTATATAGAGAAAGTTCTCAACAGATTCAATCATATTGATTGTGCTCCTGTATCCACCCCACTTGATCCAAGTGTAGAGCTAGTTAAAAATACTGGCAGTCCAGTTTCACAATTGAAGTATTCCAGATTAATTGGATGTTTAATGTATGCAATGACAAGCACTAGGTCGGATATTGCATTGGCAGTAGGCAAGTTGAGTAGATTCATAAGCAATCCAAGCGAATTGCATTGGTTTGCAATCCGAAGAATTTTAAAATATTTAAAGAAAACTATCAACTATGGCTTATGCTATAGTGGATATCCTTCGGTCTTAGAAGGGTTCTCAGATGCTAGTTGGATTGTGAAAGATCAAGATCATGCTTCTACAAGCGAATGGATCTTCACACTTGCTGGTGGTGTGATCTCATGGGCTTCAAGGAAACAAATCTTAATAGCAAGTTCCACCATGGAATCAGAGTTTATTGCGTTAGCCTCAGCTTCAAAAGAAGCTGAATGGTAACGTGAAGTACTACATGAGATACCACTGTGGCCTAAGCCAATAGCTCCTATTGCTATTCATTGTGATAATCAGGCAACACTTGCACGAGCTTATAGCCAAGTTTACAACGGTAAATCCAGACACATTGGATTGAGACACAGTTGTGTCACAGAATTGATAACCAATGGAGTTATTACTATTGACTATGTGAAATCTAGTCAAAACTTGGTAGATCCTTTCACTAAAAGATTACCAAGAGAATAAAACATCAGGGGGATGGGTCTCAAGCCTATGATTAAAAATCATCAATGATGGAAACTCAACTCAACGCTTAACATTACGTTATGTCTTAAGTTCAATGTAGATAAAGTACATCATTAGAGTGATTGTAAGCACTATAATTAATTGTCAACCCAAGGTTCTTAGTGCTTTGTACTAGCTTGTCAAATGAGGAGGTTGAGTTAATCTCTTAATGGTTTTCTAAAGGTACTGAAATTGCGGGGGTGTTAGAATGAAGACCACCTATGTGAATGTGAAGTATGGCTGCTTCATGGAGTTAAAGGGCTTGGCTCCAAAACATTCATGAAAGATACGAGACACAAGGCCTATGTTGAATGTGTCAGATATTGTAAAGCAAGTTGTTGATGTAAGTTATATGCGGAAATTGCTTATGCTATATATCAAATAGAATTTTTGGTTCAAAGACTTTCTACCATGAAATTCTGATATGATGTAATGAACTGTTTCCAATTTAGTGGTTCAAATCGCAAGATACCATTATTTATGCATATAATGTTTGAGTTGTTTTTGGATATTGATTTGTATTTAACATATTGAAAATGACAGGGGATTGTTAAATCATTTTCAATAATAAAATAAAATGGCGGTTACTGGTAGTTACAAAAATGGTTTTTGGCCTTTGACAATTTTGATTCGGTTTTTAACCGTTTCTAAAGATCCGCACATCTATATATATCCAAACAATTTGAGAAAAATGTATCAGAAAACTTGTATATTTGTTTTCACCTCTGCAAGTGCAAACAGGAACTTCACTGTATCCTAAAAAGATTTGCTGGACTCGTGCAAAATAGAGTGCAAATATTTCTTTAGGAAAGTGACATTGATACACGCTTTGAAGTCATCAACATACTCTTGTTTTAGCATATAAGGCATTATGGTTTTTAACCCATTGTATAGAACAGTTGTACTGTTACTGCATAATACAACTCCACTTTCAAGCCAATTTCTGGTTTGGACACAATAGTCTTGATAAAAAACACACTATGACAACCATTCCAGGTCTCAATCCAATACTTCCTTCCATATATTTCTAAGGCACCCAAGCATCCCAGTTGACAACTAAGCTTACTTTTGTGCACACAAAAATCTTATTCATATGCCAACACAACTCCTTTCACATGCCACTTTCACATGCCACTGTTAACCGAGATTCATTATGAACAACTAAGGCTTCTGATTCAAATCTTTATTATGAAATTAACCAATATCTTTGGCAAGTTTATATGATGTAAGTTGTCCCACAAACATTAGAACATCATCTAGTGAACTAGGTTTCAAATGATCAACATATCCACAACTATTTCAATGTTTATTTTAATCTCAATAATCGCAGTGTGCATGGGAATTAGCAAAAGCATTTGTTACAACCCAACTCTTTATGTGTTAGAAATTCTACGTGAATTTATGATTCTCTTCAAATACTTAAACATTCAACGTATAACCTGCTAATGAGACTGTTGGTTTTTTGGAGTGCGAAGGAAAAGTAAATGTAGGAGTCTAAGCATAAAAGACACTCATTTTATTCAGGTGTGAAACATATATTTATAAAACATACATGAAAGTAGAATTGTTTTAAACCACTAACAATCATTCCTAACAAACAGAATTGAAAATATATTCATCCTATTATTGGTTAGTATATTTTTATTTTAAATAAAAATCTAAATATTTTGTTGTTGGTTTGATGTTCCAAAAGTCACATTATCAACACTTCTCCTTAACTTTGGTAATGCAAACTCCAAGATTTTATCTCAATTATCAGATTTCTCATATTTACTAATTAAGAATTGATTTTCCTTCTTGAGTTCCTTGATTGATTTTGCCATCTTCTCAATTTCTTGTTTGAATATTTCAAAAATCTCATTCCTTTTTGACAATGCCTCTTGTTCCTGAACCAATTTTTCTTCATGTTGCTTAATTTTTAAATCAGCAAGTTGTTTTAACTTGTTTCTTAACATGTCATTCTCCTCAGAAAGACACTCATCATTTTTCTCTTGAAACTTGGTTGACAAGTCTAGCCTTAAGTTTTGCCCTTCAGTTGATACTCGCTTGCATTCTTCTATCATCATTTTATTTTGGCATTGTAACTCTCTACAAAGTGACTGAAGCTTATCACGGACTATAAGAGCTGCATCTCTTCCTGACAACACTTGTTGATACTTCAGTGTAAATTCTAAAAGCTCCTTCTCCATTGGGTTTAAAACATAACTTTTAGCTCTCATTTTCACCTTGAATATGTCTTCACCTTTTGCATATTTGATTAAATACCAATTGTCTTCAAATATGACTTTGAAGCCCTTTTTTATAAGTTGTGCAACACTGAGTAAATTTTGTCAATATCAGACACATATAAAACATCAGAGATATATTTTAGACCTGTCAAACTTTTAATAGTAACAATCCCTTTTCCTTTGGCCGAGATAAAATTACCATTTCCAATTTTTACTTTGGAAACAATGTTTTTATCCAACTCTTTAAAGAGTTTCAGATCATTGGTCATATGGTTTGTGCAACCTTGAATAACTGGAATTGTGACTTGTAGCAAAACATGTTGCAACAAAGAGTTCCTCCTCTTCTTGTTCCTCCATAGTCACCTTTGCCTCCACTGATTTAGACTTACAGATTCACTCTATATGTCTCATAACACCACATTTTCTGCACTTAACATCTGGCCTCCACCAACATTTTTGTTGAGAATGATTTGTTTTTTTGCAATGAGGACACAGGGAAAAGTCTCATCTTGTTGCTTGTTGAAACTTTCTGGCGTTTTGTTCTTCCTAAAATTTTGTGCTTTCGTATAAAAAGCACCTTGTATAGCCTCCTCCTATCTCATCATTCTTCTATGCTCTTCTACAACATTTATTAGTTCTCCCAAGGTGATGCTTGATAGGTCTTTTGACTCCTCCAACGCTGATATCTTCGATTCATACTTTTCAGGTACAATAACCAGAATTTTTTGTACTATTCTTTCATTAGGAAACTCCTTCCCGAGAAGCCGTACTTTATTTGCTATGCTTAACAGCCGATCAATATAGCCTTTAATTGTTTCTATCTCTTTCATGCTCTGCATCTCAGATTCTCTACCCAAGTTGAGCGCTTTCATGCCTTTAGTTCTTTCACAGCTAGCATATTCTGATTTAAGATGATCCTAAATCTCTTGTGCAGACTTGAAATTCATAATTCTTGTAAAGATAATTTTTGACACAACAGCAAAAAAGACAATTTTTGGCTTTGGCCTTTTTATCTTTTTCTCTTTGTGATACTTCATCTGAGCCATCATTGGATTTGCAAGTAATTCAGAAATATCATAGTTTTCTTCTACTGCCTCCTAGAGATCTAACGCTTCAAGATGCTGATCCATTCTTGTAGCCATAACTCATATTCCTCACCATCAAAAATTGGTGGTGGACATGTTGTGTATGTGTTTTTCCCTTCATTAGTGTTTCTCTCAACTCACAGATCCTTCAAAGATACAAGAGCTCTGATGCCAATTTATTGGTTTTTTGAAGTGTGAAGGAAAAGTAAATAGGGGAGTCCAAGCATAAAAGACACTCGTTTTATTCAGGTGTGAAACATATATTTATAAAACATAAAAGTAGAATTGTAAAAATATAAAAACCACTAACAATCATTCCTAACAAACAAAATTGAAAAATATATTATCCTATTAGTTAATATATTTTTATTTTAAATAAAAATCTAAATATTTTATTGTTGGTTTGCTGTTCCAAAAATCACATCATCAATCGAGACAAATTAGAATACCAATATGTTTACTCAACTTGCCTATTGATATCTAACCTTGTGCTTGTCATTACTACATCAAACAACCTATTACCCTTGCATTCCATAGGAATTGAAACAAAAGAACAATCATAACTGTTGCTGAACACCTTCTCAATATAATGAGATTTTGACAAGATCAATTTTCCATTGTCTTTCTTAATCTTTATACCGAAGATGACATTCGCTTCTTCTATTTCTTTCATGAAAAAATTCTATGACAAGAAAGATTTGGTTAAGTCGACTTATTCTAAATTTATTTAAAAAATTAACATATTATCCACGTATAAGAAAATTATGGCACTATTATGATTGTCGTGAAATTTACAATATACTTGTCGGAATTATTCAATTTGACAACTTTATTGGTTTGGTGCTTGTTGTAATTCATGCAAAGATATATATACCCTTCTGATTATAAGTTTATAAATAATTGCAAAAGCTATTAATAGCCTTAGAGGATATTTTAGCTACCGATGCATATATATCAAAATAGTTAACTTTTCATTTTCCTAACAATTTTTTTTACTTATAACGTAAATCATATTACACATCACTAACTTTTTTTAATTATCATTTATTCATACAAAATATTCATATAAAAACAAATCTAATATTTTTCAAATTTTTTATCTTAACTGAATAATCTACAAAAATACATCAAATTTACACTAAAAATATACATCTCCCGTTAAATTTTCTAGACAACCTATAAATTTTATTAATCTAATTAAATTGCTAAAAAAAAAATATACACCAAATTTCTACACTATTATACACTATTAAACTAACAATATTATTAAACTAACCATATACATCAAATATTCTTAAACTAACAATATAATCAAACATTCTTAAACTAACAATTTCTACACTATTATAACATAAATTGAATTTAATAATTAAATATATTATAAATACTACTAATACACACCTTCTCAAAGTAGTGCCATTAGCCAATCAAACCGGAACAACTAAGGTTTTAAATATCGTTTCGAAATATAAACTAAACATATTATTTTGGAGAGATGCAACATATTTCAAATCTACGACTCAAAGCCACACAAAAATTGAGAGACAGGTAAAGGGGAACCACAATTGAAGGGAGAGCAAAGGAAGGATGGGCAGGGAACCACGAAGCTGGAAGGGAGAAGAAGGAAGCAGAATAAGGAAGGAAGGAGGAGGGACAGTGGTGAAAGTGAAAATGAAGATTAAATAAGTTTAAGTATGGAGTGCTTTTTGTGCAACCAGAACAAAGACACTTTGCTCCAGAGTGAGGTGACTTTGTTCTGGTTTTACCATGCGACGAACACTTTATAGATGTCTTTAAGCTGGACGTGTTCTGTTTGACCTGTGTTTTTTGTCACGCCTCTGTGTACGCACCTCAATTTTGGGCGCTTTGATCTAAAAACTCATTGAATGTGCCTTGAATGTCGACTCCAATCGTAATAACTTTCCAACTATACTATTTTTATAAGTACTTTTCGTAACTATACCAATTACATAATTTACCCAAAACTAATATTTTACCTTGTATACTACGTTGATTAGAATTTAATGTGTAGAATTTATATTACAAACATATAAAAAAAGATATTTATATCATATAATTAAAATAAACAAATTTTGTATATAAAAAAATTGTGACAATTAAAATAAATAAAATGTTAAAAGATTTATGTGAAATTTATTATTTTTATTTGTAGGATAATATATTTTCTAAATTTTTTCCAAAATATCTATTTACTATTAATTCAATTTAAATTTACAATTAATTTAATGATCTTAAGTTGATAATAAATATACTTTTGTTCTCATAACAATATTAATTTAGTAAAACAATAAATAAATAAAGAGAGTGTAATAGTGAACATTTTTGATGCAATATTAATATTCTAATTATATATATATATATATATATGTGGATTTAATAAATTAGGTTATTAACACGTTCCTCCCTTGACAGTTATATAGTTTTCTGTACTGTAAATATTTATTTATGTGACATCTTCTTGTAACTTATACCACGATAATATCTAGTTAGAGCAAAGATAGTTTTGAAAATGGGAAAAGTCACGTAGCATTGTTATGCTAACAACAATAATACATCAAATCACGATCATAGTAAAATGTAAACATTGATCTTAACGTCCATCGAGATGGATCATTGATTTAAGCAAAGAGGCATACATTGAAGCATGATAAAGTACATTAGATCTAAAATGCAAATGCATAATTATTTAAGGATGGTAGCATGATAGATTTAACGACTAATCTATTTGGCAAACCAAAGAAGATGACCCTCAGGAAAGATATGACACACAGGAGCAGTTCCAGGCTTCATTTTAAGTACTTGAAAGGCCACATGATCTGGATCCCATCCTGACGTGTCTCTGTGGCATACAGCTACAGCTTTAACTCTAGCTCCATCTTCTCCCTCCAAAGGCATAAAATGTGCAGTAGTATTTAGTATCTCATGACAAAAAAACACAACATAAGGGTATTTCATAGGATGACAAGCTATGACTTTATCTTCTGCTAACATCTTCACTCCATCTTTCACTAAGAATTTTTTGGACTTAGTTTCTTTTTCTGACTCAGTTGAAATAACATGGACATTCTTCCCAAGCTTAGAAGTGATAAAATCCACCATGGATTCCAATGAAGTTGCACAATGTTTTTCCTCTCCATTCATTACAGGAGCTTCACAATAATTGATGGCTTTTTTTACAATCTCAGCATCTTCTGACTTTTGCTTAACAGAAAGAATCTCCAATATTTCTTTTACCTTTTCTGATGAGAACGGTATGTTTTGCGCAACTTGGTGAGGCAATAATGGGTTTTCATATTTTCTTTTATTGAAGTGTGCATCAAGTTTTGTGCCTGGCCTCAATCCTTCTTCTAAGAAAATTAGGTCTGCTTTTGAGTTGTCATGTTGATGATTAGCAATGTCTGGTTTCATCTTTGGAAGAAGAGCATTTGCATCATTGTATGATTGAGAGTTCTTCGTTGCATACATATAAAAGAAGGGAATTTCATTTTCTGATCGAGTCTTCTTAGTACCATACATATAAAAGAAGGGAATTTCATCTTGTGTTTGAATAATCTTAGAACCATAGGTAGAAATGATGGGAAGTTCATCTCGTGATTGAGTCTTCTTAGTACCATACATATAAAAGAAGGGAATTTCATCTAGTGGAAAAGTCCTTTTAGCACCATCAGTATAACGAAACTGATCTTGTGAATTAGTCTCTTTATAACCTTATAGACACCATTAAAAAAAAAAGAAGATGTTAATTTTACGAGAAAGGCTGATATATTTAATGTAGAAGAAGACATAATATGAAAAACAAATTCAAAGAAATTAGTCACTTAAATGGTGCCAAAGGCATATTAGCGATTAATAATCACACAGTTCATTTGAAAAGGCTTAAAATAGTTTTTAGTTTACCAATATATATATTCCTGCATTGAATATAAATTAATATCTGTACCACTGAGTGTGTCCACTAGCATTTACTCGAATTAATAGTTTTTTTTTTTTACTATGACATTAATACGAAATTTCTATCGTGGAAACAATAGTTATGTGTTGGGCACTTTCGAGTAACTAATTCGAATCAATAGCTAATTATATATGTAAATACGATTGTTTTTTTTTAAGTGATTAATAATAAATGACATTGTTTATAGGCTATTTGACGTAAATAACATTTTTCGAACTTCAAACTCCGAAATGCATATTTTTTTCTTTACTCCATACATGCAAGGTATGAAATGGATAAAATGAAGATAAATAAATAAAAATAAAAGAAAATGTTATAAAAAATAGATGTAATAAAAATAAAAATCTAAAATGACTAAACTCTCTACCTAAATATATTGCAATTCTAATTAATGATTGGTCACATAAGATGAAATTACTTACGTGGGTTGTCCTATTCAAAATGTTTGAACAAAATTATATTTGGGTCATTATAATCTTTTATATTCTATATCATTTTTAGATTTATAAAAATTTTGATTTAATCTCTATTTTTATAAATGACTTAGTATAAGTTTGTTTATTGGATTTTATTAAACATAATATTAATAGAGATCGAATGTGACGCATATATAAAAAAATAATTTTGAGTTATTTTTTAAAATATAAAATTGAATCAAATAATTAACAGTATAAACAAATTGAACATAAAAAAAAACTAATATAAAACCCAAGTTATAATTAACCCGTGTTTTATTGTACAGTTGGATAACATATATATATATATATATATATATATATATATATATATATATATATATATATATATTCGGTATTAAATTTACAAAGCAAGTGCCCATAATTAAATATCATACTAACCAAGGTTTAGAAGGTCTATGATTGCTCTGGGCATTGGGGTATTTGGAAGCATCCTTTCCCAGTACACTTGTGGAGGTAAAGCAGCGTGACATGTCATCACTATCAGCTACATATTCATACAAAAAACATCATTTCAGTTCGGAAAACATGAATATTTGTTTCAAAATAATGAAGAAATATTACTTTATACTTAACAAAGTAAAAAGATGAATAGAAGAAAGCAGCTCACATTGAGTGAAAAAAGCAATGTAAAGTGAAAGGCCATAGCTCAAGAAAAGTGGATAGAGATGAGAAGGTGATATTAGATACATAGAAACCTAAACTATATATAGAGCGAACATGGGAGGAAGAGTGAGGTGAATGGAGTACTACAACATCAGAGTTACTGCCCCAGTTGGTGTGAAGTTTGCTTTGACCGTGATTAAATATTTTAATACCTAACATGTCCTATAAGCCTACGGACCAATGAATAGTTAAGTTTTCTTTATCATATTAAAAAAGGTGTTTGTTAAAATTTCTGTAATAAATCATAATATGTCTATTCCACACAAATTTCACGCATTTTTGAGCCATCTTATTGTATTAAGCAACGTATAAACGTTGCATTACATGATTCAATAATAAATTTCACATAATGGAGAGGTGTTTGTCAAGTAGAAAGTTTTTTCACACTTGAAAATTATAGTTTTTTAAATTACAAATCTAGATCATGACAATCATAAATACTGTGAATAAATAAAATATGTTTGAATGATTATAAAATATTTTTATCTTTTAGTTTCATTAAATTTTATCTACAATTTCAATTATTTATTATATAAAATAATTTAATAAAATTAAAATATTATTTTTTTTTACATTATTATGAAAAAATAAATTTTGAAAAGAAAATTAGAATTTCCAAGCTCTTTTATAAAAATATTTTAACAAAAAAATGGATTAAACATAACTCTTAGAAGGAATCAATATTCCTAAAAAAATTATAAGTTTCTTACTTATCAAACACCCTCTAGAAAAACTTAATTTATTCCATATGACGAGAAAACAATGGGTCTTGCTATAGTTTCCTGACTTTGTACAGTACTGCCAAGACATTAAATGTGGTCATCTGAAACACTTGGACATGCATTGGGCGCGCATGCAAAACTACCGCCATGGGTTATTACATCTGAATCACTTGGACATGCATTGGGCGCACATGAAAAACTGCTACCATGGGTTATCACATTATCCCCACCACTAACAAATACATGCGTATAAAGCTGTCGTAGGTTATCTCACGTTACTATCCTATGCGTCACACATTACAAATGGCCATGTAGGTTTTGTATGTATGCACTGATTTCACTGTAATTATATTTGTATTTTGTGATCTTTTTATAATATTATATTTTGTTTTTGACTTATAAAAGTCAGGCTTAATTATTTTTTTTACTATTTTCTACTTTTTAAGGCTTAATTATTACAACAAAATCTAAATTATCCAAATTATGGTGAAGTAGATTTTAAATTGGATACGTTCGTTATTCTAAATATAATACACCTAAATTGGATGATGTCGACTGTGGTGAATAGGGTAATAGTTCGGTGATTTTTAAATTAATAATAAATTTATTTTATTGAGATAAGATAACATTTATTCATGCATTGTTTAAAAAGAATTAGTTTCATTAAAAGGTGTAGATGATAAACTTAAAATGCCAGTATGCCAGACTTGAGATCTTAAAACAATGAGAATTTATTCGATATATGATGATCACATGTTTTGGTACGATATTTGTACACCACTCTGGGATCTCAATTGAGTGCGGAGGAATTGGTGACTTTTATGACCAAAAGATGATGCTTATGAATATTATGTATATTGTTAATTTTCATAATGAATATTGTGTATTTTTTTTTATGAATCTTGGTAAAGAAATTTTTAATTTAAAATGATGAGTCATTATTTTATGATATAATTGATATGTTTTATTTTCAATGGAAGAAAATTTGTTATCTTTATTGCTCAGATCGCCCGGGTTGAACAGAACCCATGCAGATTGTGACTAATGAGGCCAAAGAAATTGGACTTGATATGGCTGAAACTGCAATGAGTAGAAGAAAAAAACTTAAAGTTGAAATTGCATCAAGGAAGGCCAAAGTCACGAGTGAAATTGAGGCGGCCCAGAAGGCTTAAAGAAAAATGAGATTAAAGAGTTATTAAGATTTCAATAAGCCTCACCAGCATCTTATGAAGACCAACTAAGACTAATGGTAGAAGTTAAATCAAGAACTGCATCGTCAGCCTATGCTACAACTCCAATATTTTCTGCTACTACGTCTGCTCAAGAACTTAAAAAATATGCAATTCTAGCATAGCAATTGAATACTATGCTCGTGAAGGATAAAAGGTATTAAAAACACACATTGCAGAATAAAATAATCTACCTTTTGATGAACTCTTAAACAAAAAAAATTTCTTCAATAATGTAAAGACTATATCTATATTTACACCGAAATTGACTTAACTTTGACAGATAGAAAAATGATTAATGATATAAAAAAAAGATGATAATTAAATTATTTTTTCAACATGTAGCCTAGGCTTATATTTATAGCACGCTAAAGATAACAAATTTCTTATCAAATCAAAATTATTATTAATAAATAATATATTATTTCCTGTTATTTTTAGTGCTAACAACTTAGAAATTCAAAATTGAAATAATAATTGACTAAGTCAAAAAATAGCAAATTTTTTATCAAATCAAAACTATTATTGAAAGAAAATATATTATTTCTTGTTATCTTTTATTGCTAATTAATTAACATTTTTTTCAGCCCAAATTCCAAATAGAAAGTCCTTCATGTTTGTTTTTATTCTTTCATTAAATCTTTCATGTTATTTATATTTTTAGTGCTAGCAAAAATATACTAATATTTCACTTAAAAAATTAAATAATCATTTAACCATATTAAATGCTCTAATTGAATTAATAATAAAATATTAAAATAATTTCTTCAACAGATACTAGAACACTTGTTTGTGTATGACCCTTTAGGTTTAATACTAAGCCAGTAATATATTGATCAAATTAATATATTAATCTAGGTAGGCATCTAGCAATACTTCTTAATGGATAACGTGAAGTAACATTTTACTTTCAAGAACCATTAAAAGAGTAGTATAATATTTTCTTCCATCTTTACAGCTTTGGATTAACTCTGGAGTATGGTATTATGTCGAACTCCTTTTGAGTTAATTTATAATGACTTAAGAAACTCATTTCTTCGTTCATTTAATTTTCCTGATTAGGAAATAATTTTATTCATAAAACTCAAACTCATTACCAAGAGTTGATGAATTTTTTCTTGATTAATTATTAATTTTAGAGGTATTTAATCATATCCAATATCCATTCAAAAGTGCGTTAAAGCAATAGGACATTATCATCATTATAATATTCTTTAATTTTAATACATGACATTATCAAATAAACTATTTAAAATAATATTTTATTATTAAAATTATAATTGATTACATGATGATGTGGACATACAAATTTATTCCCAACAGCTCAATGAAGAATCACTAGTTTTATCTTGTTTGCATGATGCCCAAGTTAGTGAAAATGTGGATGCCTTACTTGTGTTTGATAAACAAGATGCCTTCTTGACGAGTCTCTGAGTCAAGATACTTTGCACATCTCCTCTTTTTCTAAAGTGCAAGATGCCTCCACTTCATCTAAACAACAATTAGGAGATGCTTTCAATCACATTGAGAATGTAATTTCTTAGTCTACTCCTACAAAGACTAGTAGTGATGCCTAAATGGTTTCTATCATCATAGGGTTACCTTTAAACGGTAGTGATGTATAAATTGAAAACTGACATATTATACTTCCTTTTATTGTTGTTAAGTCAAATTGATTTAAAAGCAAATTATATATTTCAAATTTTGATAATTATAGTCTGTTAATATAAAAGTCTGAACCTATAACATGAATGGAGTTTTTAGATTTATAAGAGAGTTAGATGAAGTAATGCTTCAACAAACAAATGAAGATTAACTTAGATTAATAAAGAGACAGACAGATATCAAGAAATAAGATAAGTATTAGTTCTGTCCTTTATCACTAAACATTCAGACTCTAACTAATATGTTATTTGTTGTATAGTCAAAAGGGATATCTTCTGGCAAAAAATTTTAGTGTAGAAAGTATGACTACTTTTCAGCATTGAAACCTTAGATTATGAAGATCTTTTCTGCCTTGATATTACTAAGCCCACAATGTATTAAATGTTGAAGAACGTTTAACACACATTTGTCATAGTAGAGTTGAGAATTTTAAATTGTTGAATCTAATGACTGCTTAGACTCCTCCATCTATATAAATGCTCGAATTTAAAAATTTGAAGTTGGATATTTGTTGGATGAATTGCCAAGAATGCCATGTTTCAAAGAAGCTTTGATTATCTTACTCTAAACAACTTCTTTCCTTCACTCTCTATAAATAGTTTTAGTTTGAACTTTATTGTAAATATCTCTTCGAGCAAATGTTGAAATTTATAAGATAGACAACTCTTTTAAATTCACCATACGTGATAGTTAGCCTGAAAAGGCTGAAACCAAATAATAATTATAACAGCTGGTTATATTAAAAAAATTATATAAACAAAATAAAAGGTAAAATAGAAACTGAAGGAAGTGGTGAATTTCTCCTCTTTTCCGATCACTATGGTTTGAATGGTGGTATGCAATTGCTACCTTTATTGATGTTTAAGTTTTGGTGTTGTGTGGTGGAGGTCTCCATTGAGACCAAGGGGTGTGAGGAAATTGATGCTAGTGGGGTATATTTCCAGTGGTTGTCACCGGTACTCGGCGGTAGAGCCGTAATGTTGATTTGCTATTAGGGGTTATTGGAAGTTTAAATTTGCGTGGGTATTCATTGCGGTGAGGCTGAGAGGTAGTTGGGAAGAAAAAGGAGAAAAAGATACTCAAAGGACGGATGAAGATGAAGAAGACGGTGGTGACAGAGTGAAAGAAGTTATAATATATTATACATTGGTAAATGATTTATGTAACACCGAATTGGTTTATGATGCTCCCTCAACATGAATTTTCTGTGTTTCAACCTCATCAGTTGCATTTTTAGATCATTTTCCAGGTTGAAGGTTGCCGGTTTATTTGTTCAATAGGTAAACCATCACATGTTTAGTCCTATTCTTAGCTCGGATCAGGTGACCCAGGAGATTCTTTCTTACAAAACTAATATTTTACCTTGTAAACTACACGATTAAAATTTAACGCAGGTAAAATTTATATTACAAAATGTTAAAAAAATATTTCTATCGTATAATTAAAATAAATAAATATTATACATAATAAAACATTGTGACAATTAAAATAAATAAAATGTTAAAAGATCTATATAAAATATAATATTAAGAGAGAGATTGAGAGAGAGCATTTTTGGTTTAAGTAGTATTCTAATTATTATATATATATATATATATATAAAGTGGATTTAATAAATTAAGTTATTAATATGTTTCCCTTTTCACAATTAGATAGATTTCATAGATTTCTGTACTGTAAATATTTGTTTATCTGGGTCTTCTCCTTGATTTCTCTGTGCTGTAAATATTTGTTTATATGACATTTTCTCCTTGTAACATATACCACGATAATATCTAGTCAGGGGAAAGATAGTTTTGGAAATTAGAAAAGCAACATTTTAGAGTCAACTCTTATATAAGAGTCTATTTATGTTTAACTAGTTATCTCGTGAATAAATTCATTTTTGGTATTCACTGGTGCAAACTCACGTCAAACTAGTAAACTTGCAGCAAACTTTAAAATGTATCACGTGTCAACGAGTTTAGTTTCATTTATAAGAAACACATGAGTTGAAGTGTTTTGAGTTTTCCCAATCCCCATCAGCGTTAGCGTGCGCGATGAGTCTAGATTTTTCCTAAGCGGCATTTCCACACGCGGCGTTTCCACGAGCAACGTTTTCCTGAGCGGTGTTTCCACTTCAATTTCTTAACCCATTCCATCGTGGCAAGCCCTTTAGGTACGGGCATTGGATGGAAGGTCGAGATTCTTCGTTTCACGAGGTCGAGGACTCGAGGTTCTCCTTTTCTTTCCTTATTTGGACTTCGGAGGTCGAGGTTCTATGCGACGAGCAAACGTTTCCCCGATTTTTGTTGACTGTGAATTTAATTTCTTATTTTTTTTAATTTAATTGCTTCTTTATTTGGAAGTGGATTGAATTATTAAATGATTCTGACAGAGAATTAGATATGAATATTTGAATATTTTATAATTTTAATAGATTAAGTGTTATAATTTATATGAATTTATTAATTTGATGAAATATATCATAGATTTGGTAAAATTTAATTTGTATTACAATGTATTTTTGTCATGAGTTATATTTTATCTCTATCATTTATTTTTATGTAAATATTTTCTTTAATAAAATGTAGACTCTTATGAATTTATAAATTAATCCTATAAATCGAGTTTATAAACTTCTTGCGAATCTAGACTCTTAAATTTAATAACTTTGATTTATTTATTTGAGTACATTGATGCTAGCGTGCATCAAGATGCATCATTAAGTTACACAAAGAGACATACATTGCAGCATAATAATTTAAGATAGTAGCATGATAGATTTAACGACCAATCTATTTGGCATACCAAAGAAGAGTACCCTCGGGGAAGAAATGACACACAGGAGCAGTTCCAGGCTTCACTTTAAGTACTTGAAATGCCACATGATCTGGATCCCATCCTGACGTGTCTCTGTGGCATACAGCTACAGCTTTAACTCTAGCTCCATCTGCTCCCTCCAAAGGCATAAAATGTGCAGTAGTATTTAGTATCTTATGACAATAAAACACAACATAAGGGTAATTCACAGGATGACAAGTTATGATTTTATCTTCTGCTAACACCTTCACTCCATCTTTCACTAAGAATTTTTCAGACTTTGTTTCTTTTTCTGACACAGTTGAAGTAACACGGACATTCTTCCCAAGCTTAGAAGTGATAAAATCCACCATGGATTCCAATGAAGTTGCACATTGTTTTTCCTCTCCATTCATTACAGGAGCTTCGCAATAACTAATGGTTTCTTTTACCATCTCAGCATCCTCTGACTTTTGCTTCACAGAAAGAATCTCCAATATTTCTTTTATCTTTTCTGATGAGAACGGTATGCTTTGCGCAACTTGACGAGGCAATAATGGGTTTTCATATTTTCTTTTATTGAAGTGTGCATCCATTTTTGTGCCTGGCCTCAATCCTTCTTCTAAGAAAATTAGGTCTGTTATTGAGTTGCCATGTTGATGATGATTAGCAATGTTAGGTGTCATCTTTGGAAGAAGATTATTTGCATCATCCTGTGGCTGAATCTTCTTAGCACCATACCTAAGTAAGGGCAATACATCATCCTGTGGCTGAATCTTCTTAGAATCATACCTAAGTAAGGGCAATACATCATCCTGTGGCTGAATCTTCTTAGAATCATACCTAAGTAAGGGCAATACATCATCCTGTGGCTGAATCTTCTTAGAATCATACCTAAGTAAGGGCAATACATCATCCTGTGGCTGAATCTTCTTAGCACCATACCTAAGTAAGGGCATTACATCATCCTGTGGCTGAATCTTCTTAGAATCATACCTAAGTAAGGGCAATACATCATCCTGTGGCTGAATCTTCTTAGAATCATACCTAAGTAAGGGCAATACATCATCCTGTGGCTGAATCTTCTTAGAATCATACCTAAGTAAGGGCAATACATCATCCTGTGGCTGAATCTTCTTAGAATCATACCTAAGTAAGGGCAATACATCATCCTGTGGCTGAATCTTCTTAGAATCATACCTAAGTAAGGGCAATACATCATCCTGTGGCTGAATCTTCTTAGCACCATACCTAAGTAAGGGCATTACATCATCCTGTGGCTGAATCTTCTTAGAATCATACCTAAGTAAGGGCAATACATCATCCTGTGGCTGAATCTTCTTAGAATCATACCTAAGTAAGGGCAATACATCATCCTGTGGCTGAATCTTCTTAGAATCATACCTAAGTAAGGGCAATACATCATCCTGTGGCTGAATCTTCTTAGCACCATACCTAAGTAAGGGCATTACATCATCCTGTGGCTGAATCTTCTTAGAATCATACCTAAGTAAGGGCAATACATCATCCTGTGGCTGAATCTTCTTAGCACCATACCTAAGTAAGGGCATTACATCATCCTGTGGCTGAATCTTCTTAGAATCATACCTAAGTAAGGGCAATACATCATCCTGTGGCTGAATCTTCTTAGCACCGTTAGTCTGATGAAACTCATCTTGTGAATTACTCTCTTTATAACCTTATAGACACCATTAAAACAAAATGTTAATTTTACGAGAAAGACATGATGTATTTAATACAGCAGAAGACATAATATGAAAAACAAATTCAAAGAAATTAGTCACTTAAATGGTGTCCCAGAGACATATTAGCCATAAATAATCACACAGTTCATTTGAAAAGGCATAAAATTGATTTTAGTTTACCACAGTATACATTTTCCTGCATTGAATATAAAATAATATCTTGAGTTTTGTCCACTATCATTTACTCGAATTAATAGTTATTTTATTTTATTTTTACTATGACATTAATACGAAATGTCTATCGTGGAAGTAATAGTTATGTGTTGGGCACTTTCGAGTAACTAATTGAATCAATAGCTAAGAATATATTCAAATATGAATGTTTAAGTGATTAATAATAAATAATATTGTTTATTGGCTATTTGATATACATAAAAATTTTCGAACTTCAAAATCCGATATGCATGTTTTTTTTCTTCTTTACTCCATGCATGAAAGGTATGAAATGGATAAAATGAAGATAAATAAATAAAAATAAAAGAAAATGTAAGAAAAAATAGACGTAATAAAATTAAAATCTAAAATGACTAAACTCTCTACCTAAATATATTGCAATTCTAATTTATGTTTGATGAAATTCCTTACCTGGGTTGTCCTATTCAAAATGTTTGAATATAAATTATATTTGGGTCATTATAATATTTGGTGTTCAATATCATTTTTAGATTTATAAAAATTTTAATTTAATATCTCTATTTTTGTTTATGACTTAGTGTAAGTTTGATTACTAGATTTTATTAAACATATATTAATAGAGATAGAATGTGACACACTTATCAAAAAAATAATATTGAAGTATTTTTTAAAATATAAAAATTAAATTAAAAAATCAACAATATAAACAAATTGAACATAATATATATATATATATATATATATATATATATATATATATATATATATATATATATATATATATATATATATATATAACCAAAGTTATAATTAGCCCCGTATTTTATTGTATAGTCCGTTAACTTTTATATTCGGTATTAAATTTACAAAGCAAGTGTCTTTAACTGATTATCATACTTACCAAGGTTTAGAATATTGGTCCCTATGTGTGAATCTAGAGGGGGGTGAATAGGTTCCTGTTAAACTTTACCCCAAATTCGCGTGTTTCTAATTCCTTTTAATTCAGCCGAAATCTAATCTTGATTACCTATCAATTACCTTTCAATTACAGATTCAATTACAGATTCAATTACAAGTTCAATTACTGATTCTATTCCTAAACCAATTAATGAGTTGATTATCAATACAGTTCCCAAATACAAAGCAGAATATGATCAATAACAATATAGTGAAAACTGTAAAGAGAATAAGGAAGAAGATGAGTGCACAGTGATGTATACTGGTTCGGCCAACTGCCTACGTCCAGTCCCAACCCAACAACTGTTGCGATTGGCTTTCCACTATCAAATGATCCCTTTTGTGTTCTTTTACATTCACTCTGCAACAAGCAACACAAAAACGAAATCAAAACACCCAAAACTGTTCTTCCACCTGAAGAACAGAACTTCCCAGACCTTGGCACCTCCAAGATCAAACCTTTGAGAAAACACTTCTCAAATACAATGCTCTATCTAGAGAGACCTCTCTCCTAGAGCAACAACCCAAAAATGGTAAATACAAAAGATCAGTAAAGAATACACCTTATGTGTAGAATCTGATCACCAATAAGCTCTATGAAATCCACCCAATCAATGGAATGTATCAAGTTTGCCCTTTCTCTTTGAAAACCTTGATGAACTCTATTTACAGAGCATATGAAAGTGTAAGAATTGTTTCAAGAAGCTAGGTTTTCAGCTACTTCATATGTTTCATCAAGATTATACTTATAGAGCAAATTTGGAGGGAGGAAACGTGCAAATCTGAGCTACAACGGTCAATGTAATTGATCCCAAATGAATGTAATCGATTACACTAGCCGTTAGAACCCTCCAATTTGAATTTTCCAGACATGTAATCGATTACCACGATCATGTAATCGATTACATCAGTGTTCCCAGCCATGTAATCGATTACATTGGAGATGTAATCGATTACACCAGAGAGGCCAAACCATGTAATCGATTACATCATCTATGTAATCGATTACACCAGAGAGAAAGATCAATGTAATCGATTACACCAAGCCTGTAATCGATTACATCAGTGAAAAATGGATTTCCAAGGTTTTTAAAACGGTTTTTCTCAAATGGAAATCAAACATTAGTCACATGATCAATCATACACAAGTTTAAAACATCTCTGGGGCCTCAACACAAAGAACTCAACACATATATGCCTAAACTCAACAATCAATACATAGATATATCCTAATTACACTTCATCTATGAAAAACCGAAAATACATTACATCAAAAGCAAAAACACCAAGAGAGACACTAAAGCATCTTCAAGCTTTAAGTCCAACATAGAAGGTCTATGATTGTTTTGGGCATTGGGGTATTTGGAAGCATCCTTTCCCAGTAAAGTTGTGGAGGTGAAGCAGCTTGACCTGTCATCACTATCAACTACATGTCCATACAAAAACATCATTTAAGTTTGAAGAACATGGATATTTATTTCAAAATAATGAAGAAATATTACTTTACACTTAACAAAGTAAAAATGAGATGAAATATAGAAGAAAGCAGCTCACATTGAGTGAAAAAAGCAATGTAAAGAAGTGAAAGGCCATAGCTCAAGAAAAGTGGATAGAGATGAGATGGTGATATTGAGACATAGAGAAACCTAAACTATATATAGAGCCAACTTTGGAGGAAGAGTGAGATAAATGGAGTACTATAACATCAGATTTACTGGGTCAATTATTTAACTAAATTATTTACCATAATGATGTGGGTTACGTACTATTTATGAAATTTGTGTTATTTAAGTGTTACGTATAAAAAAATATTGGTAAAAATATGAGGAATTGCCCAGGGTAGCTAGTGTACAAACCTAAGACCTTCTCATCCAAAGTTTAGTAACTAATCCACTGTGCACTATGCAGTCCCTCCTGCTTTTATTTTTTCATAATTACACTATATTTAATTTTTTGACTGCTTCTCCATGATGTCATAAATTGACTGCGACTTCAAGAAAAGTCAATTATTTTTTATACATGACACGCCCTCACAAAGTCACAAAATTTTTTTTACCACTTCAGTCCAAAACCAATTATTGTTTTATATCGTGACATTTTCCTTTGAAGTCCCATAAGTATTAGCGATTTTATTATTTTTGAAGTCATAATCAATTTAAAATTTTTATGAAAGTAATATGATAAATAATTTCTAACTGATACCATTATGATAAATAGTTCAGTCCATTTTAATTTTTTTTATCAAAGTTAGCTTTTTCCGTGATTAAGCCAGTGAATAGTTATATTTTATTTATGATATTAAAAAAGGTAATTTCTGTAATAAATCATAATATGTCCATTCCACACAAATTTCACGCATTTTTTAGCCATCTTCTTGTATTTGATACAACGTATAAACTTTGCATTGCATGATTCAATAACAAAATTTCACATAATGAGGAGGTGTTTGTCAATGGAAAGTTTTTCAAACTCGAAAGTTATAGTTTCTTAAATTACAAATCTAGATCCTGATAATCATAAATCTTATGAATAAGTAAAATATGTTTGAATAATTATAAGATATTTTTATATTTGAGTTTTATTAAATTTTATCTATAATTTAAATAATTTATTATATAATAATTTAATATATTTTTTACATTAATACGGAAAATTAAATTTTGAAAAGAAAATTAGATTTTCCAACCTCTTCTATAAAAATATTTTTACAGAAAATGGAGTAAACATAACTCTCAGAAAGAATAAATGTTTCTTGAATTCTTTTTAAGATAAAAAATCTAATAAAATAATTAATATTCTTAATTTAAGATTCTTATCAAAATTATAAGTTCCTTGCTTATCAAATACCCTCTACAAAAACTTAATTTATTCCATATGACTAGAAACCAATGCGTCCTGTTATAATTTCTTGACTTTGTACAGTACTGCAACACATTAAATGTGGTTATTCGACATGATCTGAATCACTTCGACATGCATTGGGCACGCATACAAAACTGCCGACATGGATTATCACGTCTGAATCACTTCGATTGAGTACGCATACAAAACTGTCGACATGAATTATCACGTCTGAATCACTTCGACATGCATTGGGCACGCATACAAAACTGCCGCCATGGATTATCATGTCTGAATCACTTCGACATGCATTGGACGCACATGAAAAACTGCTACCATGGGGTTATCACATTATCGTCTTCGGTCTTCACTAATGAATGCATACATATAAAGCTGTCACCGGTTATCTCATATCACTATCTTACATTACACGTATAAAGTCACATTGCATATAGCCATGTAGGTTTTGCATGCACTAATCAAATGGTCCAACACAAAATTTAATTTTTATTTAATTATTTTATATATATATTTTATTCTATAGATGTTTTATGTTGATATTAGAATTTCGTTTCTTTAAATGATAACAGTGTGCAATTTTTATTTTCTGTAAAAACACAAAACATGTACAATCAAAGTAAGTAAAGTCAGGGAACTTATTTTTAATTCACTAAAAAATAATATATATACAAGTATAATTCACTTCAAATTTTACCCGATCCAAAAATCAGATCAAAAGACATAAATTTTTAATTTGTTTGGGTGCTATTTTATTTTCTTAAATTAGTCCGTTTAAATCGGATTTTGAATTATATTTACAAAGGATTCCCGGAATAAAACAGCTGCGTGTAGATATATTAAAGATACTTATTTTGTTTCATTTTAATTATAATTGCATTTTGTGATTTTTTTATAGTATTCAATTTTGTTTTTAAAGAATTGAACTGATTTGATACGTGTCATGCATAAATAACATACAAAAGTCAGGTTTAATTATTTTTTTTACTATTTTCTACTTTTTAATGCTTAATTATTAAAAAAAAAATCTGAATTATCCAAATTACGGTTTGAACTTTAATTCGGATACATTTGTTATCCTAAATCAATCTACACTACACGTAACTCTTGACATGGCATATCATGTTATCTTATTCTTTTAAAATAATATTAAATATTAAAATAATTTCTGTTTTAAAATTTAATCTCATGAAGTGATGTCAAAAAAACTTATGTTGGATTATATATATATATATATATATATATATATATATATATATATATATATATATATATATATATATATGCACGAATATGAATAATTTTGTTTAATTTTAAAGTGTGTGAAGACTGAGTAAATATATATGAATAGACTTGTTTAATTATTAAACATGAAGTCAAAAATCAAAGTTGATATAAAAGAAATATTAATAAAGAAAAGGAAAATACTTAATATTGTATCACAAACCATACAGAGTACTTAATTAAGATGTTACATGGATCTATCCAATGTTTAGTACACAGCAATAGCAGCAGAAGTTGTGGTGTAAATTTTCTACTGTATGTGTGAATTTGTTCGAGCTTTCTGCCTTAGTATGGATTTACATAGGACAGAAGATAGAGGTCATCCTCTGAGGTTAGATTGTAGCAAAACATAAACAGAAGAAAGAAAAATCTAAGCATCTTTTAGAAGAAAATAAAGCGCAAACCTCTTGAGAAAAGAAAACCCTAAGTCATATCTGAGCGTGATCATGAAACTAATTTAAATTTCTAATATTATTTTATATTTATTTTGATAAAAAATAATAATTAATAATAATTTTTTAAAAAATTATTTACAAGTAACCACATAACCTAGGAGTAAAACATTTAATCCGCATGTTAAACGAATAGTTTATAAGCCCGTACTCTAAATGGATTAAAAAAAATAAGTTCATGTATCATGTGATTTGTAAGTTATACCGGTAAACCATGTACTTAAAACCAAATGTCTCACTCTACATATACGTGATAATATGTTGTTATTATATTAGACTTAGACCACAATAAATGAATAAATGGAATGTGACGTTTTCAATGTCAATTAAAATAATAACCGATAATACATATGTGTATATTTAAAAATACCTATGTGTATATTTAAAAATACCTATTTTTAATAAATATCTGTAAATTAAATTTTTCATTCAATAATTACACTACACAATTACAAAACCACATCACAAAGATAATATATATTATAAATAAAAATTACATATTGAAACTAATCTAAATTACACAAATCATTTTCCAATTTTCAACTAACGAAACTATATAGTATTCTTGTCGATTTAACTAAGATATATATGACTAGTGAAACTACGAAATTATATAGTTGTTGAAACATCCATCTCATGTAACGACTATTGGTGAATATATGCAAATTTTAAAAAGTATAGGATTAAATATTTAATTCATTATATAATAAACCTAATTAAGTGGCTAAAAATTATATTACCTAGTTAATAAGAATCTCTCTCAAAACATAATATCCACGCTAATAATTTTTAATTGGATAATTTTGTAAATGAATAAAAGTAAGTATTTACAATAATATATTACTTATTAAATTTAAGTATACAAATTAAATGGTCATTAACAAATTATTAGGGTCATACCCTAAGATACATCTGAATTGCAAAGAAAATGACTCTTATTTCATACAATGAAAATATTTAAAAATCAAGATGTTAGATGAGTTTTAAAAAAAATTTTGGTTATGTAATTAACATCATTTTCAAATGAAGAGTACTTCCTCAACGTGGTGTCACAAAAGAACTTTGTCATAAGGATGATTGTTGATTTAACAAATTAACACGCACGGAGAAACAAAATTACTTGATTATGTAATTTAATTTTTAAATATTTATACATGATCTGAGTAAGGAACTGACCCTTTGTTATTTTTTTTAATAAATAATATTACATCTCTTGATTCACGTTTATCAAAAGTTGGTGGTAGAGACTATTTTGTTCTCTTTTAATATTTGAAGTAATGAAGTTTAGAATGAATAGCTGTCCAATAGACCTTACCTTGGTAGGAAAGAAAATGCTTTAATAAAAATTTGCTAGCTGACTATATGAATTATGAATTATGATAAGTATGGAAGAATTAAAGATAAATCATGTTATTTAGTTTTAATTTTGATAATTATAATTTGTTATAATATTTCTTAAATAATTTTTTATATGCATCATATGCAAACATAATTTGATTGACCGGCAGATGGTACATACTACTGTTTAACTTATTCAGATTGATATATAGCGTGAAGAATCAGATTAATAAAGGAATAGATAAAGTGTTCAACACGAAAAATAAATATCTCTTTAAATGATTATTTGTAAATGTTAAGTTACTTATCTATTTATTTGATGATCTAAAATTAATACGAGGAATTTACTTATTTCTCAAGTCAAGAAGACATGTTAAATCAAGCAAAATAAACTTTTTTGATTTGAATATTTGCAATAGAAAAATAGTTATCCTTTTTAATATTATTCAACTGTTAAAGACTAAAAGTCGCCGACTTTAATGAAACAAACTATGCAGAATTTAATGAAAATGGATGTGTAACATGCTTCTAACAGATGAGTGGAGATTTGAAACGGTTGAGATCGACTTGACATTTTAAAACTAGTACGAGAAATCTACTTATTTCTCACGTCACAAGATGTGTCAAATCAAACAAAGCAAATTTTTTTGATTTGAAGATTTGTAGTAGAAAAGTAGTTGTCTTTTTTAGCATTCTTCAATTATTAAATAACAAATGTTTCCGACTCTGATGAGACAGCCCAAGCAGACTTTAATGTAAATGGACGTGCAATATACTTCCAACAGATAATTGGAATTTGAAACTGTTGTGTTGAACAACTACCTTAAGCCATAATCCACATAAAGGCTAGAGATTGAAGATTGAAGATAGAGATTAATCTACAAAAATTGAAACTCTTGTATTTTGATATCTCAATCTCTTTGTGAAAAGCCTTTGTCATATACTTCACCGTAAATCCCTCTCCTTGCAAAAGTTATCAAATAGTTAGAGAAGCCTTTTGTAAAATCCTTAAACCGTACTGGTTAGGTATAAGTCTGAAAAGGCTAGATATAAAAGAATACTTGTGTGTTTAGCCTCAAAAGGCTACCAAAGAATACTTGTTGTGTATAGGCCTGGGTTTAAAAGAATTTGGGTGTAATGACCCCACTTGTCACTACGATACAACCACATTAAACACAGAGCTTTAATTTTAATAAAATCTTCGTTAAGTTATTTATAAAGTTTTCATCACATTGCATATATACCACAACAAATTTTCTTAAAGTAATGCAGAAACATATAATGAAAAGTACAAAACTTATCTATTATAATACTTACAACATTTAAAGCTTCAAAATCTCAAATTAGAAAGTTTCAGTCGTGAAAATAGTGTAGTTAAGAAAAATATAACAACTTTAAAATATTATTTTGAGCTCCACGAGACTCTTTATACCATCAAAGCTACTTAGTGTTCCTCATCTAATCCAATGATTATAGACAACAACAGATACAAATATATAAGGGTGAGTTTCTTACCAAAAGAGTACTAGTAATAAATTTTAAACATAAGTATAATATATTCACCCTTGTGAAGACTACCAAGATCTTCAAAATACAAACACAATCATAATAACTCTTGAATGAGAGTTATCGACACATGGTTTTCAAGGAGAATTTGTTCGATAACTGATTCTAAGCAAGCCAAAATAGTGTTTAAATGTGCTAAGTTGCAATATCATGTTGTAGAACTCTTTGATAGTTTGTTTAAGTGTTTTAGGGCATAAAAGAAGCAACAAATGGAAGAGAGGATGCAATAGAATGTAACTCGCGTGACTTACTACTTAGCTCGCGTGACCTAAGGCGTTAGAGATCTCAAGATTCTTCTCTGCTAGTGCAGCTCGCATGACTTGCTACATAGCTCGCGCGAGCTGACCCCTCGGGCATGCCACATTCCTTCTCTTCATCCTCAACTCTCGCGATTTTCTACATAGCTTGCGCGAGTTGAGCCTCCGGTGCTGCTACGTAGCTCTCTATATGCCCAACTCGCACAAATTACATTACAGCTAGTGCGAGCTGAGTCTTCAAGCCCAAGCTCAGTATATCAATTATATAAGGAGAACCTATTCACAGAGCTAATCATCTAGAGATAGAGAATGAAATCAGAGAATAGTAGAAGGCATAGGATAAAGTGAGTGACAACATAGATTCTTCATCCCTCTTTGAGGAAGTCGATCGTCTAAATACTTATTACTTGACAATTATGGTATACTTGCCACAACCCGTGTAAAAGTATTTCTCACTAAGTAATTCACATCAAGTTAGTTTTTGGCGTCGTTGTCGGGGACACGCCAATTAAATTTATCAATTATATCACTGACTTCTTCCTTCCCTGCTTCTTCTCTTTACTCTTTTTCTTTTATTTTTGGTATTCTCTACATTGCGTCTGCGTAACTTGCATATTAATCTCTGACCGTCCTTTTCTCTTCATTGAAATTTTCACTTGGTTGGCTGAAATTTGTTTTGTAGGCATCTGTGAAAAAACAGAGCACCCGAGTTAGATCTTAATCTTGAATTTGAGAAGATAACTCGTTTGATTTCCAAAGCACCTAGAGAAGCCAGAGTCCGCATCAAACAACAACCTAACCCTTCAAATATACCAAGCAACATCAACATGGACCTTCCTCAACCTCAGATGACCCTTGCACAATATTTTGAAGAGAATCTAAAAATTGGCTCACTCATTATTCTACCTTCGACACCCGATCATGAGAGGCGACTTCACTTTGTTAACTACCTCAACCAGAACTGCTAATTCCATGACCTCTTAAATGAAGATGCAACTAAGCACATATGAATAACAACAATTTCTTTTGTAATGTCGATTTTGATTACTTGAACCATTTTGTTCATTTTGTCCCATCCATTTCATTTCAAAAAATATTCACCAAAATTTCCATTTCACAATTTAATTATTCTGCAAGAGATCTGAATTTGAGAACGATTGTTTTATGATCATGTGTGCGCTTCTTTATATTGGGAAAAATGGTGTTACAAAATCGCAAAGGCTTTGTTAAGATTTAAAAATTTGAAAAAAAAAGACCCTAGGACCCTTATTTATCAATTTGGCTCTGACTAGCCACACTCAACGGCAATGACAGTTTAAACTACCTCGAGATTCCTCTACACTGAGCACAATGCAAAAGCTTGAGCCTAGTGCTACTCACCTCACACTGAGTGTGAGATTACTCTACAGAAGTCAAAACTCTTGTGTTTTGATTTCTCAATCTTTATAAAAACCTTTGCCATATACTCCATTATAAATCCATCTCTTTGTGCATATTATTCAAATATTTAGACAAATATTTAGTAAAATCCTTAAACCTTAGGCGGGTATAAAAGAATATTTGTAGTGTTTGGCCTAAAGAGGCTAAGTATCAGAGAATACTTGCTCTGTATAAGCTAAGATCAAAGAATACTTGTTTAACACGAAGAATACTTGCTTAACCTGAAGAATACTTGCATCCTTGTTAAATAGTTAAACTTTAATAATTATTAAGGAATAGACAGAGTTTTGGAATAGACAGAGTTTTGGGATAAGACGAATCAATACAAACATAATTGTATTTTTCCATACGTTACTTTGTCTATCTTCCATATATCATTGTCTAACCAAAAATTGGTTGATTGTTCTTTTACAAAACCTTTTGTGAAAATATCGGGAAAAAATATTTTACAAAAATTGAGTATGAACAATCACACACAACTATTTTTTGTTTGAAAAAAGACTATGAAAATTTCAAGTAACGCAATCTACTCCATTTCTTGTATTTTTTTTGTCCTAACAAATCGAAATTGAAGTATTTTTTTTATCTTATTCAATGCAAATAAGTGAAAGGTTGTATACAATATGAGCCTTTCAATTGCTTATTAAAATAAAAAGTAGTGTCAATAACGAATTCAAGTACGTGCTTCTACTAGCATTTCAACTCATGGCTTTCAGGTTCCTAACCCATTCAAAAATTATAAACAATGATTAATTCCACTGTGAGTTTGTATATTGCACATCCCAATTCTTGTTATAATTAAGGTTCAAAGGAATATAAAAGCATATAATTAATTTTAAATGAGTCATTTAGCTTTAATGGTAATGGGAAGTGCCATGGATTACCCAAATAATAAGCCCTTCTAAACTTGTGACAATGATATAAAATATCATTGATAAGGTTCAAGGAAATCTTAAAAAAAAATTCAATTCTTATTTAAATTCATCAAAAGTTATTATAAAAATCGGTCCAAGACTATTTATAATAGAAGGAATCTTACACCTCAAGTTTCTATGCTAAGACAAAGGAAAACTTGCAAAATAAACTACAAAGTATATTAATGCATGAGGTACTTACAAAAGAAACTACAAATGATGTGCACTAAAGGTAGAGTTGATTCCTAGATGGCACTACCATGTGAATTCACATGAGTCATGTTTACGTTTCAAGCAAATCACATGTGGATCCACGACTAAAAATACATATGATTAATTTTAAATGAGTCATTCAACTTTAATCACATATTTAAAAAAAGCATATGATTAATTTGAATGAGTCATTTAGATTTAATTACATACTTAGAGGAATCCTTTACTCAGCTCAGATTACCCAACAGCACTTAGAAAACAAAATGTTTTTACAAATATTACAAGCTTATAAAAGTTTCAAAAAAAAAAAATATATCAAGTTAAATGGACCTTGAGATGGTCACAATATGTTTCCTTGGTTTCTTTTGTTTATTCCCCTCTAGCTCTTCTTTTCTTTAAGATTAAATGGACTTTGAGATGGTCTCTATCAGGTTGACTAACCATTATTAGAGTTTTTCTTCCTACACCTAATCATTTTCTTTTACACCCAATCTTAGTATGGATTTCACCTAATCATTTTCTTTTACACCCAATTTTAGTACGGATTTCTTAATTTATTCTTAACTTATTAGACCGGCCCTCACCCACTTTAAATTTGAATATCTATAATGAATTTTTACCCCATTTAGATTTGCTAATCCATTATGTTAAAATTCATTATAAAGTTCTAGATCTATAATGCATTTTTAATATAAAATTTATTATGGATTCCAAATCCATAACTTCAAAGAGATGGAAAGGTGAAAGATGTGTGCAAGATATGTGAATGAATAAGATAAGGAGACGAAAAGAGTTAATAAGTTAAGGATAAAACGAAGAATCCACGTCAAAAGAAGGCGTGCAAGAAAAATAAGATTATATTAGAAGAAAAACTAACATTAATATTCTAATTGATACTCTTTTTGTTGACCAAAAGGAGTCTAAGCCCAACCCTTTATGAAAATAGCCGACCCACTTACATAGCTGCGTTTAGGCCTTACAAGCTCCAAACATTCATTTTATAGTTAGTTTAGTTTCTTAGTATAACAAAATTAGTGATCTTTTAGAATGCTGGAATGATTTTCTTTTCCTTTTTCTTTATAAAGATTTAATCTTAATCCAAACGTGGAACAAAATTCATTGTAACTAACATAATATAAATTGATTGTAAATATTTTTTGAATTCATAACCGGAGATTTAATACATTCCAAATTCTTATAAAGTTGAAATTAAAACATAAATCATAAATTAAAATCTATTTGAACTTTGAACAGCTATAAAAAAATTAAATAAATTAATCATAGCAATTAGATAATCTAAAGTTACGGATAAAAGAGATGATTCAATGAGATTGTACGAGTGTTTATCAAAATTTATATATGGGAAAAATTTGAATTAAATAAGATAATAATACTTCAAACTAAATCTTTAACAGAATATCATCTCCATCATATCCATTTAATCATCTTGCTATGAAGGAAAATGCTTTAAAAATATTACAAAATGACAGTGAAATTGAAAAATCAAAAAGGGAACTTAACCATTCGATGGTAATCCTCAGCTAGCAAGAATACAGATCGAGCAATAGACAACTAACAATTACTGAACAGTCAAATAAGGAGAAACTACAAATTGAGAAAAGATCCAAACACATGAGCAAGTGACATACATTGAACTAATGAACACATCCTTTTATAACCATGAGTAAGGAAAACGGAGAAATTCACAGTCAGACAATTAACGGTACATTTATTTCCAAGAAAATTCAAAAGGTTTAACAAGGATAGTGATATATATATATATATATATATATATATATATATATATATATATATATATATATATATATATATATTCCATCCATGATTTTTTCAGTTTTTCCTTTAAATCATTATATTCAACTTTTTTACTATTTTTTTTATACAAAATTTAATGTCTTTGAAAAATTATAATTTGATGCCAACAACCTTTACTTCATTAGTATGATTATATGAAGTCATTACTTTTATATTTTTAGAATTTGTTAAGATAATTTTCTATTTGCAGTAAAAAGGTTAATTTATTATATATAAAAAAGGCTTGGCACATTGTAACTAGAGGCAGTAGAGTCAAAGGGCCGGGGGTAGATATTATGTATATCTAAGTTCATATAATTTTTATAATGTATTTCTATTATTTATTTTTAAACAATAGAATAAAAAAATAACATTTTTAATTAGCTTGGAAACTATAATTTCGTCTACTGGTGGCAATACACATTCTAGTTATTGAACCAACATTTCACATTATACTCCTCGAGACATAGTAGTTAGGTCGAGTCATGTTGCACTGAACAACTAGTCTATTTGAGTTGGACATGTGGAAGGGCTCATACCTTCACCGTCTGCATCCTTAGGGTATCAGGATCGTGTCTCATCATTTAGGACTACTTGACCTTGGAAACAAGTCACCCATCTGCTTATATATTGACACTTGAATACAGGGAGTAAAATAGATTGAACCCTAATCTCAATACTATTTTTAACATATCCTGTATGTTAGCATTTTGTTTACATACTAACTTGACCGTTAAATTGCCTTTGTACACTCCCCCCGTTCTTAGAAGGCTGGCCATGTACGAATGTCTCTCCCCTTATGATACCCGTTCCCTCTTACTCCTTCCCAACAGATAGTATTAGGGGGATTCCCTTGTGATGTTCATCCTACTTCCAGGTAAGAACATTTGGCGCCCACCATGGGGCCCTGAATATGAGAAAAATGGAGCCACTACCTTCCTAATAAGCAGAAATAGGAACCTCTCTAACGAAACATGGCATCGTGAAAGGAAGAGGAACGGTGCGAACGTCGACTTCCTACTTAACTTCAGAGTCGGGATGCAAAACGACGATCTCGATCATCGACTCCGTGCTTAACCCGGATAGGAAGGCCTCCTGGACAATAGGTCTCAGAAAAATTGTGAATGCATATCTGCCGCCAGCAACACTAGAAACGAGACTGAGATCCATGCCCACCTTGATCACAGAGAACCTTTAAGGAAGGTCCTCCTCGTCACCAAAAAGGTCGGTCACCACAACCACGACATATACAAAGACATGGGTGGAGAGACATGTGGTGCCAATCTAAGCGTCGACATTCCTAAACGAAGAGAATATCGACCATAGGAAAGGAGTTTGAGGCAAAAATGAGAAGTTCCCGGTACCAATGATAAACCATCCTCCTCTTTGTCTTTCTTTTTTCCTCTATATTTGGTGATAAAGGAACAGGATCCACACCTGGCCCTTATTGTATTTTGGAAGCAAGGTAAAAATGACGACCCTTTTAGTGAAAAAAAAGTAAGGGTCTAAAAAAGCCCTCTATGTAATGTAAAAGGTCTTCAAACGACCTTCTTATATGTAAAAAAGTTTCTTCTTACAAGAAAAAGCACGACTGAAATATTTAGTGGATCAAAGAATATCTGTAATTTGCATATTGAAAGGTTCGGAGGAAGACTACCACCAAATATCATTAAACAAAAACCTCAGATTAACCATTATCTGAGTACCAGATTGGGTCAAAGTCACCCACACCTCCAAAGAAAAACCTGAGATTAACCATTATCCAAGTATTAGATTGGGTCAAAGTCACCTATACCTCCAAAGAAAACCTCGAATTAACCATTATTTGAGTGCTAGGTTAGGTCAAAGTAACCCACATCCTTAAAGAAAAATCTCGGATTAACCACTATCCGAGTACCAGGTTGGGACAAAGTCACCCACAACTCCAAAGAAAACTTCAGATTAACCACTATATGAGTACCAGGTTGGGTCAAAGTCACCCACACCTCCAAAGAAAACCTTGGATTAACCATTATCTAAGTAATAGGTTAGGTCAAAGGCACCCACACCTCCAAAGAAAACCTCGGATTAACCACTATTGAGTACCAGGTTGGGTCAAAGTCACCCACACCTCTAAAGAAAAACCTCGGATTAACCACTATCTGAGTACCAGGTTAGGTCAAAGTCACTCACACCTCTAAAGAAAACCTCAGATTAACCACTATCCGAGTACCAGGTTGGGCCAAAGTCACCCACACCTCCAAAGAAAAATCTCCGATTAACCACTATCTGAGTACAAGGTTGGGTCGAGGTCATCCATGCCTCCAAAGAAAAACCTCGGATTAACCACTATCCGGGTACCAGGTTGGGTCAAAGTCACTCACCTCCAAGGAAAAACCTCAGATTAACTACTATCCAAGTACCAGGTTGGGTCAAAGTCACTCATACCTCCAAAGAAAAACCTCATATTAACCACTATCCAAGTACTAAGTTGGGTCAAAGTCACCCACACCTCCAAAGAAAAAATCACAGATTAACCACTATCCGAGTACCATGATAAAATATCCTCAAGGTAATACTCTTAGACAGATGGGCCAGAAGGACAACTTCAAATGGCAAAATCTGGGGTGACACCCTCAAATAAGGTACGAAAACCCCTTTTCAACAACTTTTACAAGTCAACAGTCTCTAATGAGGAGTCTATCGAGCACGTTAAATAACATTAAAACACATGAACATGACCCAAAAGATAGAGAGTAATGATTCCTTAGGTAAGGATGATTCCTTGACCAAAGGTCTGCAACCAACCTTTTCCTCGCCCAAGTTGTTATACAACATGCGAGAATAGAATCCAATAAACAAGGTCCAAAGTCGAGCCCCACATGTCCTTGTAAAAGACAATTCCATTGAAATAGTAATTTTTATAAAGGTAAGTGAAAATAGTCTGGGAAGGTGAAACTTCCATCATTTAAAGGTTCAAAATAAATCTATTTGTCGGGTTATTAAAATGCTGGCAATAAAACACAAAGTTGAAATCCATAAAAGGTAAAACCTTTCAAATTACAAGTTCGATACAAGCTAGCGTTACACATCAACGACGGAACAACATGATAAAGTCAGACTCAGCTTAAATAACAATAATATACAAAATGAGACAAGGAAACAACTAATCCTCATCGACTAGACAACCACCAACAACCTTCTTGGTGATGCTAAAAGAAAAATCAAAGGCAGGAAGCCGTAGCCGAGCCTGATCAGTAATTCGAGAGAAACCCGTTTCGAAACTCTCAAGTGCTTGCTGGGAAGTCTCACCAAGGTTGTAAAGGAACAATGGGAAGGTGTTTTCCCAGAACTAGAAGGATTCCCCTCGTCAGTCCCACAAGTACCTCAAGGATCAGTTCCAAAGGTGGGAGTCTTAAAAGAAATGGATGAAGAAGGGGAACTCTTAGCATTAACAAAGAGACACTTGCGACTAAAAAAGTCACCCATGATAAAATATACGAAGTAAGGAAACACTGAGAAAGAAGAAAGTAATGGCAATGAGACAAAAGGGAGGAAAACTAGAGGTGTAACTAAAATAACATGAAGAAAATGTAACGGTGCAAATACTTATAGAAGATAAAGATGATAAAATGACCTTCAGTAGAAAGAGATATTTATAGAAGGCTAAGAAGGTGAAACGACCTTCAGATAAGAGAGCAAAGAAAGGGTGTAACGCTAAAAAATGAAGCGACACGATACTCCTAGAAGAACGTAACGTTTAGGTAATATTTCCCAAAACAAAATGATGGTGCAAGGACACACCCCATCATGAGTGCTCATGAAACGAAATGTATAAAAGTCTGGATTTTTTAAAAGTAAAAGCCAAGCCTTCAGTAACAATCTCAAAATTAATTTTCATAAATAACTATGTACACTAAAAACGTATACTAAAATTTCCATAAAAACTTACATATTGATTGATTATTGTTATACTTTAATTAGGTGAAAAATGTAATTCAAGACATTTTGTCGTTGTGTAGCAATATTGTTACATAATTTGAGAAAATTACAGTTACGCTTCTAAATAAAAATGTAGTTGACAAATAACTTTGTTGTTTGATAGTTTTATTCCTATTTGACGTTTTAAATGTTATTTAATATTTCTGATTCACAGTATAATCTTTTTTTGAATTATATTATTGTCCGTAAACAATAATGTCTCTGTATTTAGTATGAGAAACCTATTAAGCATTAATACGTAAAAATTATATATTGTTATACATAAAAATTTACTGATTCTAAAAAATATACGTTTCTAAGAAAAATTTAATTATTTTTTGAACTGCGTTTGTATACGCAATATAGGTTTAAAAATTCAAACATCAAGGAAATAAAAAGGAATATAGCACATAAGATACATAATTAGGAGTATGATAAATAAATATACAGTTGAGAATAAAATGTTGTATAACAAATTTTCTATAAATTAAATACAAAATACATCTTAAAAATTTATCTAGAAAAATCTATGAATTGAAAAATTAAGGAAAAATTATTTTTAGAATCCTTATAATTTTATCCTAATTATGGAATGATTAGGAAGTCATATTATTAAAATTAAGACACAATTAAAAAATAAGAATAAAAATCATATTCTAAATTACTAAAAAAATCTAAAAACATGTAACTTTGAAATTAAAATTGTGTAGCAATTGTGTATAATTTGTGATCCTTGATTAAGAATTAATTAAATGAGCTTAAGAATAATGAAAAATTGATTTAGAAAGGATGCATGAAGGAGTGCATGGTACCTTTGAAAAAAAATAATAAAAAAGAAGGCAAAATTGCAAAATTGGCAACGGTTGCCAATATGCAATTGTAATTCAAGTTTGAATTGCTTGACTGCACCATTTACACGTCCAGCCATCTTCTAGAAGGAAGAAAATGCCAAATTTTAACGTGATAAGGTGCATTTAATGAGAATTCCAAGATAAATAAAAGTTTTATCTTGTATTTTTTACAAAAAGGTAACTAAGTTACAAAAAAATCATACTAGCCTAACTATTTAGTTACAAGTCTTATTTTTTAATTTTTACATATATAAATAGGACCATTGAAAAAACATTCCAGTTGACATATTGAATACAAATCAGCCAAAAAATATTTCCTTTTCCAAACTCCAAAACCATTAGCCGTTGTAGGAAAAATTCTAAAATTTTCTGATGTTACCAAAGCTACTTCACATATCCTTTTATGGAGTGTAGGAACAAACTTTTTTCAACTTTCCAAAGGCTTTTTAAAGAGTTTTAAAGAAAGATCAAGAGAAATTAAGGTGAGGGAGGTTCTATGTTTACAAATTAATTAAGTTTTCAAGTGTCTAAAAATTCTTGAATTCTAAATTTTATAAAGATTTGTGTTCTTAAATTTCTAAATTTCTGTATTTTAATTTTTATAATCTTATACTCTTGAATTCATAAGTATTATAGAAGTTTTAAAGTAATAAGGATAGTGAGACAAGTCTCCAAAATATTCTAAGTTTCTAAAGTATCTAAATTACTAAGTATTTGAAGTTTTAAGATTTTAAGTTTTATGAATCTTTAAGTTTCTGATCATATAAGGTTTGAAGTTCCTATATGTTTTTTATATTCTTAAAAATTAAAAGTATGGAGTATTTTGATTATATTTGTGTAAGGGAAGTTTCCAAAATATTTTAAGTTCTAAAGAATTTAAGATTTTAAACTTTAATTTATAAGTTTGTACATTCTAAAGTTTTTAAATCTATAAGTTTCTAAAATTTTATATGTTGGACTTAAAGCTTGCTTGATGTTGCTTGGAGTTACCGTTGTTGTTTTGATTTTGATGTTATGTAACTTTTGGTTTTCTTAGATGATATGTTTTAGGCTTTTCCATGTATTGAGTGTTTAGCCTAGGCCTTGTGTTTATGATTGATCTTGTTAGATATGTCAAAGTTAAGCTAGTTCTTTGCTTGTGATTCCTCTACATTCAAATCATTCATTTCACTCTATAGTTTTCAAAATTAAATCTGAAGTAATCAATTACCAACTAAGGTAATCGATTAAATCAGTTTTTAGGTAATCAACTAAAACAATAAATTACCTAGAAACAATAATCGATTACCACAGTAGGTAACAAAGTGAAGTGTTTGAATTGGCTCTGAGGTAATCAATTACACATGCGAGTTAATCGATTACCACAGCTAGAAATCACTTGGATTGAGCTTTGCTTACTGGGATAATTAATTATCAACTGCTGTAATCGATTATCTCCATCAGAAAGTCAATTTTGATTGCCTAAATGGGTTCTTGTTTTCAACTATAAGACCTCATTCTATTACTGCGACAATAACATAGAAAAGCAGCAAGGCTTGTCCTCAATAGATATCATTTTGAGGCAGTATGAGGGAGCACAATCTCGAGTAATTGAAACCTGTTCAACGAAAAGAAGAACTTCTAGAAGGAAGGGTCTCACACGAAAACAAACAGGAACTCCATAGGCAAGAAATATGAAGGCAATAACAAAAATCTTTAAAGAAAAACATGTAATCCAATTGGGAAAAACCTTACACAAACCGAAACCACCCCCCCCCCCGAATCTAGGGAAGAACAAAATCTTTGTCATAAAGCGCGAACGAACATTCTCGAAACTAGGCATAACATTAAATACATAACATATAACCATGCGCAAACAAGTCCCAAAGGAATAAAGGTAATGAGTGCATAACGACGAAAAACCACAAAGACTATGCGAACGGAATGTAAAACCGTCAAAAGAATAAATTAGGGTCAAAAAACACCATCCAACCCTAATTTTCACACATTTGGACTAGTCATACATACGAACACGTCGGTACGATCACGATCAACCATGATCTGAACTCATCCATCGATACTTGGAAGCATACTATCTCCCGAAAAGTGGAGTAAAAACATATTATTAAAATTAAGCTTAAGATTAACCACTGTCCGAGCATTTTAATTCAGCTCATGACTAACCTCTGTCCAAACATTTTATTGATTTAAGCTTAGGAATAATCACTGTCTAAACATTTTATTAAAATTAAGCTCAGGACTAATCATTATTCAAGCATTTTATTAAAATTAACCTCGAGACATATGTAGTCACGTCAAATCATGTTACGCTGAACAACCGGCCTATCCGAGCTGGACATGTGGAAGGACTCATACCTCCACCGCCTGCACCCTCAGGGTATCTGGGTCGTGTCCCATCATTCAAGACTGCTTGGCTTTGGGAACAAGCACTATGGCTTGCTCCATACACAACACTACCATCTGTCTATATATTGACACTCAAAGGCATGGAGTAAAACAAATTGAACCTTAATCTCAATACTATTCTTAACATTTGGTGCCAGCCTATGCAAAGATGAATTAGGTAAACTTGTAGATAATATACTCTACATAGATGTAATTAGCTCACTACTTTATCTCACAACTAGTAGACCGAATACTATGTATAGTGTTTGCTCATACGTCATATTTCAATCATATTTTAGATATTCACATCTCTAAGCAGTAAAAAAGATTCTGAGATATCTAGTTGGCAATGCTAACCAATCCTCATTTTACAAGAAATATCAAGATTTCAGGTTAAGTAGTTTTGTTGATGTTGATTATATTGGAGATAGAGTGCATAAAAGGTACGAAATGAGGCTGCCACTTTCTTGGAAACTGACTCATCTCCTGGGCCAACAAGAAAAATTTAATTGCTCTCTCAACGGTTGAAGTAGAATATGTATTTATAGCAAGCTACTATTCACAGCTTCTATGGGTAAAGTATTAGTTAGAGGACTACTCTAGATTTGAACAAAATATTATCATATTTTGTGATAGTGCAATCTATCTACTAAAAACCCCATTCAACATTTTAAGGCTAAGCATATACATATTAGATATTATTTCCTTCGTGATTATGTTCAAAAAGATGTTTTTGATATAAAATTCATTGATATTGATCACCAATGCTGATATATTCACTAAAGCTTTAGCTGAAGATTGTTTCAACTATATAAAGAGAATCCAAGAATGGTAATCTCAGACAATGAACTCTCAAGTGGTGCAAAACTATTTTCTATTACTTGACAATGAACTCTCAAGTGGTGCAAAACTATTTTCTATTCCTTTTGTATCTACTAGTTCATCTACTCCTTTATGTAAGTTTGTTCCCTCAGTTTATGTATTCCATCTGCACCTAAAAATAATGCACAAAGAGCACAACAATCTCCACCAAAACAACAAGTAAAGATCATGATATACAGATGATCCTAATGAATGGGAAGAAAATCTTTGCTGCTCACAAGGCCTGGGTTGAACGAAAACTAGTCTTTCAACCCGAGCCCTTGCAAATTGTGACTAATGAGGCCAAAGAAACTAACTTGAGCTAAAGTTGAAGCTTCTATGATCAGAAGAAAATAACTTGAAGCAGAAATTGCATCTAGGAAGGTCAAAGTCTTGAATAAATTTGAGGCTTCCTAGAAAGCTCAAGAAAATGAGATTAAGGAAATATTAAGAGCTCAATAAACCTCACGAGCATCTTATGAAGACCAGCTAAGACGAGTGGTAGAAGTTGGGTTTGGAATTACATCTGCTCCAACTATAACACTTTCTGCTACTACTTTTGCTCAAGAAATTATAAAAGATGCAATTTTAGCATAACAATTTAATACCATGCTCAATAAGGAACCACTAGTTTTCTCTTGTTTGCATGATGCCCACATCATTGAAAATGTGGATGCCTTGCTTTTGTGTGATAAGCAAGATGCCTTGGCTAAGTCTATGAGTCAAGATGTCTCTACTTCATCTGAACACAAGTAGGAGATTCTCTCAATCACATTAAGAATGACATTTCTTAGTGTGCTCCTACAAAGACTGGTAATGATGCCTTAATGGTTTCTATCACACAGAGTTACATTTTGGATGATGGTGATGTATAACTTGAACACTGACATGTTATACTTCGTTCTACTATTGTTAAGTCAAGCTTTTTTAAAGGAAAATTATATCCCTCAAATTTTGATAATTATAGTCTGTTTAGTTAAAATTCTAAACCTATAATATGAATGAAGTTCTTTGACTTCTAAGATAATTAGGCGAAGTAATGCTTCAGCAAACGAATAGAGTACATTAGATGAAGATCAAGTCAGATTAATGAAGAGACAGTCGCACATTAAGAAATAAGATAGGTATCAATTCTGTCCTTTATCCTCGTACATTCAAACTCTAACAAATTTGTTATTTCTTATAGAGTCTGACTAGTGAAAGTACGTGCCTAACAAAACCAACGTTCAAATCAAAGAAAATATACCAAATTTGTATCAAAAGACTTGTTTAAAAAAGTCAAAAAGGATATCTTTTGACACAAAGATTTGTTGTAGAAAGCAGATCTACTTTTCAGCTCTGAAACCTCGAAATATAAAGATCTTTTATGCCTTGATATTAACCAGGCCACAATGTATTAAATGCCAAAAAATGTTGAGCACACTTTTGTTAAAGTAGAGCTAAAAGTTTGAAGTTGTTGAATCTAATGACTACTTCAACTCCTCCATCTATATAAAGGATCGATTTTTAAGATTTAAAGTTGGATACTTGTTGGACAAATTGCTAAGAATGCTCTATCCCAACGAAGCTCTAATTATCTTGCTCCAAACAACTTCTTTCTTTCACTCTCTATAGATAGCCTTAGCTTGAACTTCATTGTAGATCTTTCTATGTGCAGAGATTGAATTTTATAAGATAGGCAACCCTTTTAAATCCACCATACGTAGTATTTAGCCTGAAGAGGCTGAGACTAAACAATACTCATTTAGCCTGAAAAAGTTGACTTTCAAAGAATACTTGGAGTGTTTAGCTTGAATAGGTTGGGTTCAAATAATATTTGGTTCTGTTAGTATGAAAATGTTGTGTTCAAATAATACTTGGGTTAGGTTGAAGTTGCAGGGGATCAAATAATACTTTGTATTTCACTCAATAATAATGAAATCTTAGCTTTTGCTAAGAAACTGGATGTAGTCTTTTATAAAACAAATCATTATAAATTCCACTGTGTTCATTATATTACTTTATTGTTTATTACTAACTAGGTTGCATTGTAACCATTTCGTCTGAACAATAACTCAACTTGTCTGTTAAAAACCTACTTCTAAAATTCATCAGACTTAGTTTTTCCTTTGAGTAAAATAAAACGGTTGTGAAAATTTTTAAAAGACAATTCAACTCCTTACTTGTATTTTCATCTTTACAATTGTATATTCTTCATCTGCCTTAACTTCTTCTTTAGGTTTTTTTTTTCCTATACATACTTGTGCAGAGAAACCTATCAAGTCATATTGGCTTTATTCTAATCTTCCTCTTCATGTAGATTACTACCCATTTGTCCCAAATGAATTACTTTTCAACTTCAAACGCTCCTTAACCTTTAAAATTAAATGCAGTCCTCATCCCATGCATTTGAAGTTAAATGCAGTCCTCATCCCATGCATTTTGATTAGATATGGAAACAGAATGCTTTTCCTCCAAATGAGAGTATTACACAAAGAGTATGTAGGAAAGTTGTCTTAGTGGATTGCCTTGGAAAGATCTTGCTGTCTTATACATCAAAGGGCTTGAAGGGATTTCATCATATTCTTAGAGTCATGTTGATCAGTTTCTAGAAGTTCCAACCCTTTCTTATGAGCCAAACATTCCTTAGTTCATGCCATGTCCATGGGTTGTGCCAAAGAAGTAGAGGATAACTATCTTTTTATATAAATGTCATGATTAGAACCACCATGGACATCTTTTCCTTGAGACGTAGATGTATGGTATTTAGATGCAAATGATGATCATGATCCTTTCATTTACACTATCCCCTAATAAAGAAGAATGCATGGACTTGGTTATACTCTTGGTTTGATTCTTCCTTATATCATACTTTGCTATTCTAGGATTCAATCAGTTCTTCACATTCATATTCATAATTTTGTATCATCTTTTGACCATTGTAGTCTCGTGGACTATGATTTTCAATTCGAAATGACAGTTAATATCTAACAAAACGAGATCTAGGCAAGGTAAGTTTCTTAGGATTTCATCGTACAAAAAGCCAAAAAAAAGATAGGAAGGCACCCAAATTCCTTAGTTCCCAATTCTCCTAGTGCTACCCCAAAATAAACTTCTATGTTGTCTTACATAGAGCTCATCCTTAGCCTATTTATATTTTAATCTTTTTTATCTTAACTTTATTATCAGTTACTAATCCTAATTATCGAATTTATATACTTTTTTGATAGTAAATACATGAGATAAAACATTAAAAAAGAATATATTTTTAATTTTGTATACTATTCTTAAATAAAATTGGATTTATTTTATTTTATTTTATTTTTGATATTACATTTTGAAAAAATTTTGTATTGCATTGTTTGATTTAATTATTTCTATATTTATAATATTTCTTTTATTATTTTAACACTATATTTAAGATATTGACAATATAACATATGGTAGATTTATTTTATTTTTGTATATTTCTTAGAATAAGTTTTTATTATAAACATGATAATATTTATAATATTTATTTTATTATTTTATCAATACATTTCAAGATATTAAAAATGTCATATGACAAATTTTTTATTAATTTTGATAATTTTTGTATTACATTTTTTATTTTAACAATTATAATGTTTGTATTTTGTATTCTTTTATTTTAACGTGATATGTTTAAGATTATCATTACATTAATCAACACGTATGGATATACTCTTATAGTGGCTAAAACTTATCACTCCCTCTTACATAGTGTCCTGCTTCTCTCTTTCTAAAACTCGCTGATATGAGACTTTAAATTACAAAACACATAAAAAATTCTCCCTTAATTTAAAGTCCTACATTAAATATTACAAACTCTTCTGCAACGATCCTCTCTTACAGCCAAATCTTTTAGATTTCCCTTCTTCTAGTCCAAATTCTACAAGTGAGACTTTGATTGTATCCTAACAATCCTTTCATCAATCAAATGACCACAATATATTCTTCTCAACAACAGAAGACTTTCGACACAATATATCCCCTCAAGATATTTCTCGTCAAATTAAACCATGAGCTCTGATACCACTTGTTTGGAAAGTCAGGGTTGCGCAATGGTAAATTTTCACAAATATTGAATACGTGTAAAATAAAACATTTTCACTTGAGGGAAAATAAGAAAAATGTAATATACAACAATATAAAATTCCAGGGAGAAAGAAAAATGTAGGTGCTTGAGCAAGAAAAACACAAACAATTTTAACGTGGAAACCTTGATGAGAGGGACAAAGGCTACAATATCTAGTCCAGAAAATATCCATTGTGAAAAATGTTAAGGAGTACAACAAAAGTGTTTCTACAAAAGAACTCACAAAAAACTCTCTACCCAGAACAAATAGTTGAAAACACACCGATGTTGCACACACTACCTAAAATCTAATACACCCGTTATATAGATTGAAGGATGTGTGAAGCGGATGAATAAAACATATCACTCCTTCTTATATAGGTCTTTTGCTCTTCTCTCCTTCTAAAACACGCTGATGTGAGACTTTGAATTAACAAAATATACAACAAATGTTGGGAAAGGTCGAGTTATGTAGTAGAAAAATTACCCAAAAATTTGGAAGCGTTTAAAATAAAACCTTTCAACTTGAAGGAAATAAGAGAAATGTAATATAAAATTCCTGGGAGAAAGAAAAATGAAGGTGCACGAGCAAGAAGAACACAAATAATTTTAATGTAGAAACCATTAATAAGAGGAATAAAAACCACGGGACCTAGTCTAGAAAAATATCCATTATGAAAAATTTCAAAGAGTACTACAAAAGTGCTTTTATAAAAGAACTCATAAAAAATGCTCTACTCAGAATAAATAATTGTTAAGTCAAGATGATTTAGCATCTTAGTTTTGATAATTACAGAACAGTCTGTTGCGCCTGTAGACAGAAGAATGATCAGACTTAAGCATCAGACGGAAGGAACAGACAGAATGATCAGACTGGAGGCATCAGACTGAAGAGACATCAGACTGGAGAGGCATCAGACTGAAGAGGCATCAGACTGAAGCATCAGACTGAAAAAGCATCAGACTAAAGAGGCATCAGACTGATGGACAGACTAAAAAGCATCGACTGAATGATCAGACTGAAGAGGGCAGACTGAAGGAATAGACGGAAGGAGACAGACGAATGAATTCAACACAACTCATTTATTTATTCACTCGTCTACCTCGTTTAATGAAGTTCAGACGGAGTAACTCGCGCCCCAATTCAAATCTAGTCGTTACTCAAGAAGCTTCCAAAGACATAATAGAGATCTGTGCAAAACCCCTACAACATGAAAAGCAAACATGTTTTTTGTTGATGTCTCTGATCAAGTCAAAAAAAGCCTGTGCAAGCATTAATTTTTCTGATTGATCTCTGTCACACGTTTGAAGACCCCAAGAAAAAAGACCAATATTCACATCTTCAGTCTAACGGATACTTCAAGAAGCTCTCTATAAAAGGACTTCATTACTTCAAGAGAAGGTTGGTGAACTGCATAACAAAGAAATTATATTCAAGTTTCAAGCTCTCAAGCAAAGTTCACTCGCCCTGAACTTAGAATAGATCTCATTGTAAAATCCCTCTCTGCGTAGAGGATAAACTTATTCTTTCATCTTCCTAAATCTACTGTTGTGGTGCTCTTAGCCTGAGGAGGCTATGTTTCAAAGAATACCTTTGTATTAGCCTGTGGAGGCTGTGTTCAAAGAATACCCTGTTTAGCCTATGGAAGCTGGGTTCAAAGAATACCTGTTTAGCCTGAGAAGGTTGTGCCCAAATAATATCTGTATTTAGTCAGGAGTGGCTGGGTTCAAAGAATACTCATAGTGGAACCTTAGCGTGTTGCTGGGGAACTGGATGTAGTCTTGATCAGACGAACCAGTATAAAAATATTGTTGTCTTCTCTATTAATTTATCTGTTAACTAAAAGGGGGATAATAACTTGAACAGTTTGATAATAAAATCAATCTTAAAGAAGAAAATAATCTTGTGTCTGATCAAGCTTTGAAAACAACAGACGTAAACGCATCGTCTTAGAGAAAAAGTTTTAAAAATAGTCTACACAATTCAACCCCCCCTTCTTGTGTGTTTTTGTATTTTATAGTTTGGTATCAGAGCCTAACCTCTAAGGGTTGAGCGCTTAACAGCTGCTAGAGGAAAAGATCCGGGATGGCGAACTCCCAGACGATGCTTATTGCAGAAGGCTCCTCCATGAACACTCCTCCAGCTTTCTCTGGAAAGGATTACCCTTACTGGGCAGACCGGATGGAGATGTATATCAAGTCTACAAAATATAAACTTTGGAAGATCATAACAGAATGAGACATTCCCCTGACTAAGTCTGAATCAGAGTGAGGAAATGAAGAATATATAATCGTAGAGCTCAACAACAAGGCACGTTATGCCATAACGTGTGCTCTTTCTAGGACAGAATATAACAGATTCTGTGCCTACAAAACAGCCAAAGAGCTTTGGGATGCGTTGAAGATCTCTTATGAAGGAACTGAAGATGTTAGACTTAAGAAAGCTGCCACCCTTCAAAGAGAGTATGAAATGCTCTTCATGGAAAGAGAAGAATCTATAGACGGAATGTTTGGAAGATTCCAAACTATTCTGAATGGGCTAGCTGCATTGGAAATTACTTTTTCAAGAGCCCAAAACAACATGAAGATTTTGGACAGCTTACCTGCACCATGGGAAGCTATGTCCACTACTATATCTGTTGGGAGAAATATGAAGACCCTTACTCTGGATGAACTCATTGGAGCGCTGAGAGTGCATGAAGTTCATTTGTGTAAAAGGGGGAAGCTGAAAATTCAAGAACTTATTTCTCTATCCAACATTGATGAGCTTGATGGAGAAGAGTCAAGTATGAAGAAAGCGGAATCAACAGACTCAGAAGATTCCTCTGAAGAAGAAATCTCCTTGATGACAAGAAGATTCAAAAGATTGATGAAGAAGAGGGATCCTAAAAAGATTAGAAGAAAGAAGAAACAAGCCACTTGAGATGATCTCGATGATGAAAGCTCAGACGAATCATCTGAAGAAAAGAATGCAAATATTTGTCTCATGGCAAGAGACATTCTATCATCTGAGGTAAATCTTTTAAATATATCTTGTTCATCCTCATCTTCTTCAGATTCATATTTAGATTCAGACTATGAGGACATGTCATATGATGTTCTTCTCGCTAACTCACATTTTATAGCTCAAGAATATATAAATTGCAAATCTAAACTCAAAAAGGCTTTAGAAGAAATTGAAAATCTGAAAGCTATAAATGTCTAATTATCTGAGAAAAACATATCAGATGAATCATCCTCTTCGTCTGATATTGAAAAGAGTCATCTTCTTCTTAGATTTGAATATTTAAAAGAAGAAAATGAACTCTTAAAGAAAGATTTAAACAAGTTCACCTTGAGTTCTTTCAAGCTCGAAAATGCTTTAAAATATGGAAGATCTCCTCTTAACAAGAGTGAACTTGGTTATAATCATGTGACAGACGAAAGAAAATCATAAATTAATTCGTCTGTATGTAGAAGCATACATGATTTTTATAACAGGTTTCAAACAGTCTAAAGGTCATTTAAGAACCTATGACAGACAGAATCCTACAACTAACAAAGTTGGACCCAAGAAAATTTAGGTACCAAGATCAAAAATAATTTTTGCTGCAGATAGAAAGAGAGAATGTATGAAGATGGTACAATCTGAACAATGGATACATGCAACATGTGATCATCAACATGTTCTTGTTCCAAATCAACAGATCGTATAAGAGATCTACCATCTATGGGTCTTGAGAAGACATATTCACCAATTCAGACGGAATAAGCAAAATTTTTCAAAGAATGCAAACAGGTTGAATTTTAGAGACCTTTCTGAACGTGCTTTGGTGTCAAGAAAAATTGAACCCAAGAGAATTGAAGAAGTGCATTCAAATATCAATTGAATGGAGCTTGAAATAATGTTTTTAGCAAGGTGAGTTGCTCTTGTGTACATCCAATAAAAAAAAGGATCTTTGATATTAATTTATTCAAAATACTTTTCAATGATTTAATACTCTCTTACAAAGAATTTAAACAAATCTTTTTTGAAAACTTAGAAATAATTGTTTTATCTGAATAAGTTTTCTCGTTTGTTTAAATTTCTATCATCTATCCTTATCGTCTATAGACAAAACGCTGTGTCTGATCTTTAATTGAAATAGTCTATCTAACTCTTCAACAGACGCAACGTCATCTTATCTTCTAACATCTCTGTTGAGTATACAGGACAAAACTCTTTAATGCTTTACATATGTCTAACTTTTTAAAGCAAGAGGCACGCTATCCTTAGATACACCTCATCAGACGAAAGAAGGTAATGAGAGATAAGAAAGCCTTGGAAGCCTCCGTTGAAAACACAAAGGATGCAAAGGATTTAAGAAAAGATGTTTTTGATGATTGCAGCCCAAGGGGGAGAGAAATGAGAAATAAGGATGAGAAAGAAATAAGAATGGAAGAGAAAAGGATTGAAGAAATAAAAAAAATGTGTATAGCCCTAAGGGGAAGGAGAAAAAGAAAGATGTAAAAGCTGACAGGGAGCAAAATAAAAATAAAAAAAATGAAAAGAAAATATCAGAAGAGATCAGAAGCTAAGGGGAAGTATAATACAAGTGCTCAGTCTGAAAGGAAGTTCAGATGCAGAAGAAGAAAAGAGGATGAAGAAAAAATTTTGATCTGTTACTCTTTCAAGTTCAGTCTGACAAAGATCATCTATCTAGCTCTGACACATCCTTTTGCTCTGTCTCAAGTAGAAGATCAAGGATTTGCTAGTGTGGTCTGTAATCATCAAAAAGGGGGAGATTGTTAAGTCAAGATGATTTAGCATCGTAGTTTTGATAATTACGAACGATCGATCTATTATTAGCTCAGACGGAAGAATGATCGGTCAAGCATCGATTTAAGGAACAGATCAAGCATCGAGACAGAATGATCGATCAAGGCATCAGACTGAAGAAGCACCAGACTGAAGTAACAGACTGAAGAGACATTAGATTGAAGCATCAAACTGAAGAGGCATCAGACTGAAGCATCAGACAGAAGAGGCATCAGACTGATGGACAGACTAAAGAAGCATCAGACTGAAAAGCACAGACTGAATGATCAGACTGAAAAGGGCAGACTAAAGGAACAGACGGAAGGAGACATACGAATGAATTCAAAACACAACTCATTTATTTATTCATTCGTCTATCTCGTTTAATGAAGTTCAGACGGAGTAACTCGTGCCCTAATTCAAATCTAGCCGTTACTCAAGAAGCTTCCAAAGATAGAATAGAGATCTGTGCAAAACCCCTGCAACACGAAAAACAAACATGCTTTTTGTTGATGTCTCTGATCAAGTCAGAAAAAACCTGTGCAAGCATTAATTTTTCTGATTGATCTCTGTCACACATTTGAAGACCCCAAGACAAAGGACCAACGTTCAAATCTTCAGTCTAACGGATACTTCAAGAAGCTCTCTATAAAAGGACTTCATTACTTCAAGAGAAGGTTGGCGAACTGCATAACAAAGAAATTATATTCAAGTTTCAAGCTCTCGAGCAAAGTTCACTCGCTCTGAACTTAGAATAGATCTCATTGTAAAACCCCTCTCTGCGTAGAGGATAAACTTATTCTTTCATCTTCCTAAATCCACTGTTGTGGTTCTCTTAGCTTGAGGAAGCTGTGTTTCAAAGAATACCTTTGTATTAGCCTGTGGAAGCTGGGTTCAAAGAATACCTGTTTAGCCTGAAAAGGCTTTGCCCAAATAATGTGCCCAAATAATTTTTGAATTTAGCCAGGAGTGGCTGGGTTCAAAGAATATTCATAGTGGAACTTTAGCGTGTTGTTGGGGAACTGGATGTAGTCTTGATCAGACGAACCAGTATAAAATCTAATATACTCATTACATAGGATAATAATAACTTGATTTATCTGTTAACTAACAGAGGACAATCTAAATCTTGCGTTTGATCAAGCTTTGAAAACAACAGACGCAAACGCATCATCTTAGAATCTACACAATTCAACCCCCCTTCTTGTGTGTTTTTCAAGCCCCCTTCTTGTGTGTTTTTGTACTTTACAATAGTGGACGCTCTACTCAGAACAAATAATGGAAAACACACCGGTGTTGACATACACTACCTAAAATCTAATATACTCATTACATAGATGGAAGGATGTGGTGTGAGTAAATAAAATATAGCACTCCTTCTTATATAGGTCTTTTGCTCATCTCTCATTCTAAAACCCGCCGATATGGGACTTTGAATTAACAAAATATACAACAAATTTTCCTTAATTCAAAGTCTTACATTATTACAAACTTTTCTACAATGATCTTCTCCTATAGCAAAATCTTTTGGGTTGCCTTTCTTCTCGTTAAGGCTATGCTAGTAGGATTTTGATTGTATCCAATAAAATCATGATTATGGTTATCAAACATTAGAGTCAACTTAAAGACTCTTTTTAAAAGTCTACTCATGTTTGACGAGTTAACTAGTAAATAAATTCGTTTTTGGTGTAAACTCATGCAAACTTGCATCAAACCAGTATACTCACAAAAAAAACTCTAGAGTACCGCGAGTCAGTGAGTTTGGTTTCATTTTTAAGAAAAACGTGAGTTTAAGCGTTTTGAATTTTCCCAAACCTATCTACATGAACATGAGTGATGAGTCTAGATTTTTGCTGAGCGACATTTCCACCAGCGGTGTTTCCCCGAGTGTCGTTTCAACTTCGATTTTGCAACCTATTCTTTCATGGCGAGCCCATCAGATAGAGCTCTAGTTAGGAAGTCGAGGTTCTACATTTTATGAGGTTGAAGACTCAATGTTTCCTCTTTCTTTCCCTTTTCGCACTTTGAAGGTTGAGGTTATGTGTGGCAAGCGAGCCCCTTTGATCGCGGTGAGCGATTTCCCCTATGTTTTCCCGATTTCTCTTGTGATCATGAGTTTAATTTCTTAATTGTTAGTATAATTACTTCTTTTCAATTACTTCTCTTCTCTGTTTAATTTTAATTTCTGAAAGTGGATCGAATTTGTTGAAGACTTTATAATTTTAGTTAGTCAGATGTTATAATTTATATAAACTTATAACTTAAGTAATTATGTGAATTTATATAAACTTATAACTTAAGCAATTATGTTTGTAACTTGATGAAGTATATTTTAATTTGATAAAACTTCATTTGTATTGCATGGTACTCATGTTATGAGTTTCATGATAAACTTATTTTATCTTTATCATTTAGGGGAATTTTTTTATTATTTTATAGAAATTTTTTCAATAAAAAGTATACTATATATTAACTAACTCTACGAGCCGAATTTATAACCCTTTTAAGAGCCTAGATAAATTCTCAAGTTTGATAACCTCCATGATCATAATAATTTACGAACATGCACGTACAAACATTGATGCTAGCATACATCAAGACGGATTATTATCTTAAACAGAGAGACATACTTTGCAGTATGATAATAATTTAAGGATAGTAGCATGATAGATTTAACGACCAATCTATTTGGCGAACCAAAGAAGATGACCCTCAGGGAAGAGATGACACACTGGAGCAGTTCCAGGCTTCATTTTAAGTACTTGAAATGCCACATGATCTGGATCCCATTCTGACGTGTCTCTGTGACATACAGCAACACCTTTAACTCTAGTTCCATCTTCTCCCTCCAAAGGCATAAAATGTGCAGTAGTATTTAGTATCTCGTGACAAAAAAACACAACATAAGGGTATTTCATAGGATGACAAGCTATGACTTTATCTTCTGCTAACATCTTTACTCCATCTTTCACTAAGAATTTTTCGGACTTTGTTTCTTTTTCTGACTCAGTTGAAATAACATGGACATTCTTCCCAAGCTTAGAAGTGATAAAATCCACCATGGATTCTAATGAAGTTGCACAATGTCTTTCCTCTCCATTCATTACAGGAGCTTCACAATAATTAATGGCTACTTTTACAATCTCAGCGTCCTCTGACTTTTGCTTCACAGAAAGAATCTCAAATATTTCTTTTATCTTTTCTGATGAGAATGGTATGCTTTGCGAAACTTGGCGAGGCAATAATGGGTTTTCATATTTTCTTTTATTGAAATGTGCATCCAATTTTGTGCCTGGCCTCAGTCCTTCTTCTAAGAAAATTAGGTCTGCTTTTGAGGTGTCCTGTTGATGATTAGCAATGTTAGGAGTCATCTTTGGAAGAGCATCCTGTGACTGAATCTTCTTAGCACCATACCGAATGAAGGGAAGTTCATCCTGTGACTGAATCTTCTTAGCACCATACCCATAGAAGGGAAGTTCATCCTGTGACTGAATCTTCTTAACACCATACCCATAGAAGGGAAGTTCATCCTGTGACTGAATCTTCTTAGCACCATACCGAATGAAGGGAAGTTCATCCTGTGACTGAATCTTCTTAACACCATACCCGTAGAAGGGAAGTTCATCCTGTGACTGAATCTTCTTAGCACCATACCGAATGAAGGGAAGTTCATCTTGTGACTGAATCTTCTTAGCACCATACCGAATGAAGGGAAGTTCATCCTGTGACTGAATCTTCTTAACACCATACCCATAGAAGGGAAGTTCATCCAGTGACTGAATCTTCTTAGCACCATACCCATAGAAGGGAAGTTCATCCTGTGACTGAATCTTCTTAGCAACATACCCATAGAAGGGAAGTTCATCTAGTTGGAAAATCCTTTTAGCAATGTTTGTATAACGAAACTCATCTGGTGAATTAGTCTCTTTAGAACCTCATAGACACCATTAAAAAACAAATGTTAACTTTACGAGAAAGATATGACGTATTTAATATAGCAGAAGACGTAACATGTAAAACAAATTCTAAGAAATTAGTCACTTAAAGTCACTTAAATGGTGCCCAAAGGCATATTAGCCATTAATAATCACACAGTTCATTTGAAAAGGCTAAAAATAGTTTTGTAGATTACCGCAACATATATTTTCCTGAATATAAAATAATATCTGTACCATTGAGTTTTGTCCACTAGCATTTACTCGAATTAATAGTTTTTTTTTCTTACTATGACATTAATACGAAATGTTTATCGTGGAAGCAATAGTTATGTGTTGAGCACTTTCGAGTAACTAATTCGAATTAATAGTTAACTATATATATATAGGTATGATTGGTTTTTTAAATCAATTAATAATAAATGATATTGTTTATTGTCTATTTGGTGTAAATAACAATTTTCAAACATCAAAATCCGAAATGCATAATTTTATTTTAACTCCATGCTTGAAAGGTATGAAATGGATAAAATGAAGATAAATAAATAAAAATAAAAGAAAATGAAAGAAAAAATAGATGCAATAAAATCAAAATCTAAAATGACTAAGATCTCTATCTAAATATATTGCAATTCTAATTAATGATTGGTCAAATGAGATGAAATTTCTAACTTAGGCTGTCCTATTCAAAATATTTGAATAAAAATTATATTTTAGTCATTTTAATATTTTATATTCAATTTGATTTTTAGATTTATAAAATGTTAATTTAATCTCTATTTTTACAAATAACTTAGTCGAAGTTATTTTTTAAAATGTAAAAATCAAATTAAAAATTAATAATATAAAACAAATTGAACATTAAAAAAAATAATATAAAATCAAAGTTATAATTAACCCAGGTTTAATTGTACAGTCGGATAACATATAGATCCGGTATTAAATTTACAAGGCAAGTGTCCATAACTAAATATTTTACTAACCAAGGTTTAGAAGGTCTATGATTGCTTTGGGCATTGGGGTATTTGGAAGCATCCTTTCCCAGTACACTTGTGGAGGTACAGCAGCGTGACATGTCATCACTATCAGCTACATATTCATACAAAAAACATCATTTCAGTTTGGAGAACATGAATATTTGTTTAAAAATAATGAAGTAATATTACTTTACACTTAACAAAGTAAAAATGAGATGAAATATAGAAGAAAGCTCACATTGAGTGAAAAAAGCAATGTAAAGAAGTGAAAGGCCATATTCAACAACAGTGGATAGAGATGAGAAAGTGATATCGAGAAACCAAGAAACCTAAACTATATATAGAGTGAACTTTGGAGAAAGAGTGAGATGAATGGAGTACTACAACATCAGGGTTATTGGCCCAATTAATGTGAAGTTAGGTTTGTCCGTGATTAAATAATATAAGAGTATAATTGGCTTCAAATTGAACCCGATCCAAAAATAAAAATTCGATCAAAAGACTTCTTTCTAATTTGTTTGGGTGCTAATTCTTTTAAACCAATTCATTTAATTAATCAGATTTAGAATATATTATTTACAAAGGATCCAACCCAGAATAAACAGCTACTCCATTTTGATATATTAGATATTAAAGATACTTATTTTGTTTCATTGTAATTATAATTGCATTTTGTGATTTTTTAAAGTGTATTATAGTTTTAAATTTTGTTTTTAAAGAATTGAATTGATTAATTCGATTAGTGTAAATGTGTAAATAACGTACAAAAGTCAGGCTTAATTAATTTTTTTTTTATATTTTCTACTTTATAAGGCTTAGTTATTAAAACAAAATCTAGATTATCCAAATTATGGTGGACATGATGTTTAAAATTTTAAATTGGATACATTTGTTATTCTAAATCAATCTATAATACACTTAAATCCTAGGATAGCATATCACGTTACCTTATCTTTGATTAATATATACTAAGTATTATAATAATTTTGTTTTAGAAAGCTAATCTTAAAAGTTAATTATGTAATTTTTTATATCAATTAAAATTTGTAAAGATGAAAATATAAAAAGGATTTGAATTGTGTTTTTAAAGCAACCTTTCACGAAAATTTTAAATTTTAGTTTTTGAAAAAAAATTGAGTCCGATAAAGTTCAGACACAGACGAATTAGATCAATAAATAGACGAAACGTATGCAATGTAACCCTAGTTAATAAAAATTGATAGAAGCAATGAAGAGAGCATAAATAGATTTATATGGATTTGTTTTATAAAAGACTACGTATAGTAATTAATAATAATTAAGATTTCATTATTATTAAGTAAAGAATAAAATATTATTTAGCTTCAGCCACTTCATGTAACCCAAATATTCTATAGATACAATCTCTTTAGGATAACAAACTCAAATATTATTTGGATATAGCCTCTTTAAGTTAGACATTTTAGATATTCTTTGATCCCAACCTCCTCAAACTAAATAAATAGTATTTGATCTTAGTTTCTTCAGGTTAATTATCACAAAAGGTGAATTTTGAAAAAGGATTTCTAACTTGTAAAATTTCAATCTCTACACAAAGAGAGATTTGTAATAAGGTACACACTAAAGATTATTTACCGTAAATGAAGAAGAAAATTCGTATAGAATAAGATTGTCAGAGTTTTGTGTTCTTTGAAATGAAGTTTTCTTTTTAAACTCAAGGCTTTATATAAAAGAAGATGTTGAAATAGCCGCTAGACTTAGCAACTTAAACTCTTTTTTCCATTCTGATGAAGGTGCGTTTAACATTCTTCAGCATTTAATGAAGTGTTGGCTTATCAACATCAGCATGGAAAGTGGTTCCTAATCCAAGGTTAAGATCACAAAAATTAGTTGTGTTTTCCACAATAAATCTGTGACATCTTCTTTGACAATATGAGGCACGCCATTTGATAAATATTTGGTTTACTTTCTTTTATTTGAATGTTGAGAACAATTAAGCATGCATTTTCTTCACACGTAAGTTAGAGTATAAGTTTATAAGGATAAAAGATAGAATTAATACTTATCTTATTTTTCGGAGAGTGTCTGTCTCATTATTAATTTATCTTGATCTTTATCTGATGATCTTACTTAGTCTATTGACTTTGTCTGTCTAAGTTTAACTTCGTGTGATAAGTCTGAAAATTCCATTCATCTTATAAGTTTAGATTTTTTATCTTAATTGTTGGTCCCTATGTGAATCTAGAGGGGGGGCGAATAGATTCTAGTTCCCTAGTAATATTTCTAAAACTCTTTTCCTCATTTTTTCAATTCAATTTTATCTTGTATTAAAGCAATGTACCAGAGATATCACAGCGGAAAGATACAAGAAAATTGTAAAGCAAGAAATCAAATGGAATGTAAAGATAAGGTATAGAGAAGAGATAGTAAACAGAGATTTATACTAGTTCGGCTTTCGGCCTACATCCAGTCCCAACCCAACAACTGTTGCGATCGGTATTCCACTATAATCTTGTGTTCAATACAATCACTTCTGCACAAACACAAAAACAATCAAATACTCAAATCTCTCTATGTTCTTCCTTAGAACATATCTCACCAATTCTTGAACCTTCAAGAATTACCTATGAGAGTACCTCTCTCAATTCTCTAACTCTTCTTCTAGAGAACCACTTTCTCTTAAGAGTTTCAAACCAAAATCAAAACACAAAACAAAGAAATAAAGATCAGTAAAGATTACACCTGTGTGTATGCTCTGATCAAGATGATAACCAAAAGTATTCAAATCTTTCTTCCTTCACACAATACTCATCTCTTTGAGAAAATCTTTTTGAAATCTTTGAAGAGATTTCCAGAACTTGTAAACCTATGTTTTTCTCTTCTTTCTTTTCTTTGAAAAACATAAAAGATCTCTCTCTCCGAAATAAATCAAAGAGGTTCCATTTAAAGCAGTTTCAAAACCATTTAGAGATGAATTCTGGTGTGGTAATCGATTACAGATGTTGGTAATCGATTACTACAGAGAAATTTGTCTTCCTATGCATTTCAAGCACGAAGTAATCGATTACTCCAGAGCAAGTTGAGTTCCCCTATTTTCTAAGTCTGTTGGTAATCGATTACTACATACTGGTAATCGATTACTTCAGCTTAAATTCTTAAAACCAAAGTTTTTTGAGTTCTTTTCAAATAAAATGGGGTTCCAACTTTCTCTAGCTCAATTTACAAGAGTAAAACCAAGTTCTCTATAAAAAGATTGAATAAAACTACTAATTCAAAGCCTAAACTATAACAATTAATACATTTAAACTCCTATATACAATCTATCATAAAGCTCAAAATTACAAGTATATCAAAACGAAAACTAGGAAAGACTTCTTCAGCTTCAAGTCCAACAATCTCCCCCTTTTTGGTTTTGATGTACCAAATCTTGTGTAGTGATCCTTTATGTAGATGTTGGCTTTGATGTGACCTGTAGTGTTAGTACTTTCTTCTCTTTTTTTTCAATTCCATACAGCAATTTATATACCATTTTATGAATCATCCAATTCTCATGTCACAAATATCAATTTTCAGAAATATAAAGGCAATCAATTAAACTATCTATTACAGTCATCCAATAGTTTCAAATGTGTTAATCTGCTCTCCCTAAGTCAGATGCTTAGGTGCAAACAGAAAAAAACTTGTTTAAGAAAAAAACTTAAAATAGAGTAAAACTTAAAACAGAGCAATTACAGAGAGCAAATATCATAAAGCTAAAACTATGCTATGAAGACTTAACAAAAGACTTAACAAATTACTAACTACACTACTACTCCCCTTATTTGGTATATCAAATCAGAAAGAGAGGTAGAGATGGAGTTACTAATCTGAGTCATCTTGATTGAGTCGCTCCATGATGGTTTCCATCAAGTCTTTCATGTCTAGGAATTGCATATCTTGTTTCTTCCCATTTCATCCATCCGTTTTCCCATATCATCAATGCGTTTGTTGATGGTTGCCTCAAGTTCATCCATTCGGTCAATTACAATGGATTCGAACCGTGACTGTGGAACGTACTCACCAGAATTGTCTTCATCCATATCTTTAGGTTCTGGACGTGCTTCCTCTTGCTCTTGTGCTCCTTCATGCTCTTCTTTGTGGAAAGGCTCTTGTTCCTCTCTTGTGATCCATCCAGCATCGGTTTTGATAAGCCTCATCTTCTTCAAAGCTCCATCGCCGATGACATGGACATCCTTGACCAATTCTCTTGCTTCATGGGTAGTGTCAATGTGAAACATATCGATTAGTCTAGAAATAAAGAGAGAGTAAGGACACTTATTATCAAGTAGTCTCCTCGTTTTCAGCATGTTGTCCATGATCACATGAGTCCAATCCACTTGTATGTTGTTCTTCAATGCAGCAATGAGGATCATGTCTTCCTCAGTCAACTAGGCATGGTTTGCTCCTCTTGCAGCCAAGATCCAGCAAACAGTGTAGTGAAGTAGCCGATCATCTGCTGTGAGGCCACCAATATTATAGGTAACTTTCTTGCCCGATGTTCTTTTCGAATTTCTATCCTCTTCCCATTGTACAGGATTCCTCAGTAGGCTCATATAGAAGGAATCTTTTTGCAAATCAAACCCTTTCTCTCGAGTTTGTCTGCAACGTGTGCTATAATCCCTTCTTTTCGAATTCCAGCAATATCCAAAAAATGAGCAGGGGTAAGAGAAATCGTGGTACCTTTGACTTCAGAAGTCACAGTCATCTTCTCCATGTTTGGCTTGAGGTTGGAGTAGAAAACTTTAACCAAATCTGGATAGATGAATCCTTTCATCCCTACAAACCTCTCCAAATGTTGTTGTCTCAGAAAGGTCTGGAACGTGAAAGTCTAGCCATCCAAGGTCAAGTATCTTTGGGGGAACTAGACCTTTGTTTGCGAAATCCAGGTTGAACCGGGTTTCTTGTCCCTTTGATGTGAACCAAGGGTTGATTCCTGACATTTGTGGTTGAGGAGGAGGAACTTCTGGTTGTTGTTGTTGTTGTTGCGAGGATGAGGGTTTCTTCCTCTTGGAAGATTCTCCCACCTTTTTCTTTCCTTTTGCTTCTTCAGGGAAACGATCTTGAGGGTATTTGTTAGCCCTCATCTTGATTCTCTTTCCTTTTCCTTGTCCTTCCATTGTTGAGAGAGTGAGAAGCTTGAAAAGCTAGGGTTTGGAGGAAGAAGGTAAAGGGGTTTCTGAGCGTGAGTGTGAATGGTGAGTTGAAGAGTCACACCTGCACTTTCTTATAAAGAGAACAAAGCCCAGAGGATTAGCCCAAGAACGAGGTAATTGATTACTAGCAGTTGGTAATCGATTATCTCAATTCCTTATGAAGAAAAAAAGGAAAACAACCAAGAAACAGTCGTGGTAATCGATTACTGTAACCTGGTAATCGATTACTCCAGAGAGTTTCTCAAAGCATGTGAAATTTTGTTCTGTGGTAATCGATTACTGCTTCGTGGTAATCGATTACTCCAGAGAGTTTTCTTACAATTTTTGAAAACTGGTGCTTTGGTAATCGATTACTGCTCGGGGTAATTGATTATCTCAGTTCCAAAATCCTTCCCAGAGTGAATTTCACTCGAAGTAATCGATTATCGTCCTTCGATAATCGATTATTTCTATCAGAAGAAGGTTTTTCACAAAAATTTTCACAAAAACAGAGTTATGGATAAATGTAATTAAGTAAGAAGGTTTAGTTTAGATGTTCCTCACTCAATATACCGAGGTTTGATCTGAGTTTGTAAAACCTTTCCTTTGGTAATGCCTTTGTAAATATATCCGCTAATTGATTCTCCGTGTCTATGAATTCAATGTTACAATCTCCTTTTTCGATGTGATCTCTAATAAAGTGATGTCTGACTTCAATGTGTTTTGTCCTTGAGTGTAGTACAGGGTTTCTTGTGATACTTATGGTGCTTGTGTTGTCGCATTTCAAAGGAATGTGATCTACCTTTAACCCAAAGTCCTCAAGTTGGTGTTTCAACCAAATTGCTTGAGCACAAGAAACTTCCCAGACTACATATTCTCGCTTCATTGATAGTGCTACGCAAGCTTGCTTTCTGCTATTCCAAGATATCAAGCATTCTCTCGAAGATGTGACATGTGCCACTAGTGCTTTTCCTATCCGTTTTGCTACTGCAAAATCGTAGAGTCACCGAAACCAACAAGTAGTGGTGAGGTTCCTTTTGGATACCATAGTCCACAACTTATTGTTCCTTTTACGTATTTAAGAATCTTGTTCAGCATTAGCCAATGAGATTGCTTAGGTGTAGATTGAAATCTAGCACATAAACATACGAAAACATGATATCAGTCTCTTGTTTGTTAGATAAAGTAAAGATCCTATAACACCTCTGTATAGGGTAGTATCAACTTCATCACCTGTTTCATCAATCTCAAGATAAGTGTTAGTAGAAATAGGTGTATTAGACGTTTTGCAATTTGTCATATCATATTTCTTAAGAAGTTCTTTAGTATACTTAGCCTGATGTATGAAAGTGCCACCTTCCATTTGCTTGATTTGAAGTCCTAAGAAGAAACTCAGTTTTCCAATCATAGACATATCAAATTCTTCCTGCATATCTTTCACAAACTCTTCACAAAGTTGTTGGTTAGATGATCCAAAGATAATGTCATCAACATAAATTTGAACCAATAGAATGTAGTCAGACTTGTTCTTAATGAACAAAGTCTTATCTACTTTACCTCTGTGGAATCCTTTAGATATGAGAAACTTACTCAGTCTGTCATACCATTGTCTAGGGGCCTGCTTTAACCCATACAAGGCTTTATGAAGTTTGTAGACATGTGTAGGCCAAGTAGCATCTATGAATCCTGGTGGTTGAGCTACATAGACTTCTTCATTGATATAACCATTCACGAATGCACTTTTTACATCCATCTGGTATAATTTGAAATTGTTAATGCAAGCATATGCCAGGAGTAGTCTAACAGCTTCAAGTCTTGCAACAGGAGCAAAGGTTTCTTCAAAGTCAATCCCTTCTTGTTGATTGTATCCTTTTGCCACAAGTCTTGCTTTGTTTCTGACCACAACTCCTTCTTCACTCAATTTGTTCTTGAAAACCCATTTTGTACCTATGATGTTCATATTGCCCTTGTCTGGAACAAGTTCCCAAACTTCATTCCTTTTGAACTGGTTAAGTTCTTCTTGCATAGCCATGATCCAAAATTCATTGTTCAAGGCCTCTTCTATACTGGTTGGTTCTACCTGTGTCACAAAGGCAGTATCATAGCAAAACAAGTTTCGTGAGGATCTAGTAGTTACCCCTTTGTGGATGTCACCAATGACATTGTCAAGTGATAGGTTCCTAGGTGTCCTCCACTCTTTTGCTTGTTCTGGTACAGGGTCAGGTTGAGTTTGCTGATGCTTGTTATCAATGTCCATGTTCTCTTCACCTGTGTCATCATCATGCAGAAATCTTTCCTTTTGGAAAGTGTTAGTTTCATCAAATCTAATATGGACAGATTCTTCAATGCACATGGTTCTTTTATTAAAGATTCTATATGCTTTACTGGTGTTTGAATAACCAAGGAAAATGGCTTCATCAGCCTTTGCATCAAACTTTCCAATAAGGTCTTTGCCATTGTTTAAAACAAAACATTTGCATCCAAAAACCTTAAAATAAGAAATGTTTGGTTTTCTTCCATAGAAAAGCTCATAAGGGGTTTTCTTTAAAATGGGTCTTATAGAGACTCTATTGAGAACATAACATGCAGTGTTCACAGCATTTGCCCAAAAATGTTTAGGCATCATATGCTCATTCAGCATGGTTCTTCCAAGTTCTATAAGGGACCTGTTTTTCCTCTCCACCACTACATTTTGCTTGGAGTTCTTGGAGTGAAAAAGCGATGTGATATCCCATGTTTTTCACAAAACCTTTCAAAAAAGCAATTCTTAAATTCAGTTCCATTATCACTTCTTAAAGCTTTGATTTTCAAATCCTTTTTGTTTTGAATCTTTTTTGCAAGTACCTTGAAAACTCCAAAGGCTTGATCCTTTTTCTTGATAAACAAAACCCAAGTAAATCTTGAATAGTCATCTACTATGACTAGTCCATCATTTCCACCAATACTAGCTATCCTAGATGGACCAAATAAGTCTAAATGTAAGAGTTCAAGCGGTGATTTGTAGAAACATGTTTTACATTTTTGAAAGATGTTTTTTTGCCTGCTTGGACTTTTGACAAGTCTCACATAGTCCTTCTTTGGAAAATCTAATCTTGGGGAGACCAAAAACTAACTCTTTAGAAACTAGCTTATTCAAATGCAAAGTGTCAATGTGTGCTATTCTCCTATGCCACGCCAAAGACAGATTATCATTAGAAGTTAAACATGTAGAGTAGGAAAAGAATGATCTACTTCCGGTATGTAAATGTTGTTAGATCTCTTGCCAATCATGAGAAGTTCATCGAGTCTTTGTTGCGATGAGACAATGTTCATCATCAAAAGCAATTACGTAGTTCTTGTCACAAAGTTGGATGATGCTCGAGAAGATTGAACCTCAATCCATCGACTAGCAGAACATCTTCTATTACTGTGTTTGCCTAATTTCCAACAGTACCGTAGCCTAGGATTTTCCCTTTGTTGTTATCTCCATATACAACAGATCCTGATTCTCTTGGTGTGAAGGTGCTCATGTTCCTTCTATCACCTGTCATATGCCTTGAGCAACCACTTGTCTAAGTACCAAATTGAGCTTCGCATTGAGCTTTCTGAAGAGAAAAAAGAACTTATTTTGTGGGTGGTACCCAGTTTTCTTGGGTCCATACATGTTAGTGCTACTGGTAACTTTCTTTATCCATTTGTATTTACCACTGGAAATTCCTTTCTTTCTAATCATGCGGTTGTAAGATTTGTGTCCAGGTTTCATGCAATATGTACAAGTGTATTTAGCATGCCTAGTATTTCCAGATTTCATATGAACACGGTTTGCGAGAGATGTTGATTTCTTTTAACTTTGAAATATCCTTTTCTAACTCACATACTTTTTGTTTTAGCATGGATACTTCTTTTTTCGGACTTATGTTTTCTTTTTCAAAGACTTGACTTGATTATAAAGTTCACAAAAGGAGAATGTAATTCATCATAATCATCCACAATTGAGTTTGTATCACATACCTCATTGGATGTTTTAGCCATTAAGCACAGATTTGCCTCCTCAATTTCACTTTCAGATGTTGAGGATGTGTAGCCTTCATCCCAAGCAATGTATGCCTTCTTTTTCTTCTTTTCTTTTCTGGCATTTCTTTCATTTTCAGTTTTTCTCACTTCAGAATTGTTGCTCCTTTTCAAGGTTGGACAATCGACTGTAGTGCCAAATCTTTCCACATTCATAGTAAGTTACCTTGACTGAAGTGTTTTCCTTCTTGACTCCTTTTCTGGATTGACCAAATTTCTTTTTAGTGTTGTTCTTCATGAACTTCTGAACTTCTTTACCATTAAGTTGACTTGGTCTTCTTGTGAATCACTTTCATCTTGAGAGGATCCGTTCTGTTTCACTATGATCTATCTTAAGAGCAATTCCTTTGGCTCTTTTATCTTTCTCTCCTCATCCGTCATTCGAGTCATGTCCATCTCGTATTCTCTAAGTTTCCCAAACAGCTCAGCACTTGTCATAGCAGCAAGGTTCTTTGATTCGGTTATGGCTGTCATTGTAGGTTGCCATTTTCTATTTAAGGATTTCAGAATCTTGACATTCACCTCTTCTTCTATGAAGTTCTTGCCAAGCCCTTTGAGATGGTTAATAATGTGTGTGAATCTCTTTTGCATTTCCATGATTGACTCTCCTTGGAGCATTCGAATGTCTCATACTCCGAATGAGTGTGTTCTTCCTAGCTCTTCTTACCTCAAGATACCTTCATGGGTAACCTTGATAAACTCCCATGCTTCTTTTCTTTGTTGTGCAAGCAGATATCTGAAAAACTCATCGAAATTCAAAGCGAGTGAATGATGTTTAAGGCCTTAGCGTCATTTTCAGCCATTCTAATCTCATCCATGTCCCATTCTTCAAAAGGTTTCTCTATTTCTTTTCCATTCTCTATTTTTATTGGAACTTTGTAGTCATTTACCACACTGCCAGGATACTTACGTGAATAGATTCCATAAAGATCTTCATGCGAACTTTCCAAAATGGATAGTTATCACCGAGAAGAATGGAGGTCTATTTATCGAAGCTCCTTCATGAAGGGTAAAAGATTACCAGCCATTATAGGGAACTAAGAAGGATTACTAGAGTGATTTACTAGTTAAAGCTCTTGATACCAATTTGGTCCCTATGTGAATCTAGAGGGGGGGTGAATAGATTCTAGTTCCCTAGTAATATTTCTAAAACTCTTTTCCTCATTTTTTTCAATTCAATTTTATCTTGTATTAAAGCAATGTACGAGAGATATCACAATGGAAAGATACAAGAAAATTGTAAAGCAAGAAATCAAATGGAATGTAAAGATAAGGTATAGAGAAGAGATAGTAAATAGAGATTTATAATGGTTCGGCTTTAGGCCTACATCTAGTCCCAACCCAACAAGCATATGCGATCGGTATTCCACTATAATCTTGTGTTCAATACAATCACTTCTGCACAAACACAAAAATAATCAAATACTCAAATCTCTCTATGTTCTTCCTTAGAATATATCTCACCAATTCTTGAAACCTTCAAGAATTACCTATGAGAGTACCTCTCTCAATTCTCTAACTCTTCTTCTAGAGAACCACTTTCTCTTAAGAGTTTCAAACCAAAATCAAAACACAAAACAAAGAAATAAAGATCAGTAAAGATTACACCTGTGTGTATGCTCTGATCAAGATGATAACCAAAAGTATTCAAATCTTTCTTCCTTCACACAATACTCATCTCTTTGAGAAAATCTTTTTGAAATCTTTGAAGAGATTTTCAGAACTTGTAAACTTGTTTTTCTCTTCTTTCTTTTCTTTGAAAAACATAAAAGATCTCTCTCTCCGAAATAAATCAAAGAGGTTCCATTTAAAGCGGTTTCAAAACCATTTAGAGATGAATTACTGGTGTGGTAATCGATTACGAGATGTTGTAATCGATTACTCTGAAGAAATTTGTCTTCCTCTGCATTTCAAGCAAAGTAATCGATTACTATGGAGTGGTAATCGATTACTCCAGAGCAAGTTGAGTTCCCCTGTTTTCTAAGTCTGTTGGTAATCGATTAGTACATACTGGTAATCGATTACTTCAGCTAAAATTCTTAAAACCAAAGTTTTTTGAGTTCTTTTCAAATAAAATGGGATTCCAACTTTCTCTAGCTCAATTTACAAGAGTAAAACCAAGTTCTCTATAAAAAGATTGAATAAAACTACTCATACAAAGCCTAAACTATAACAATTAATACATTTAAACTCCTATATACAATCTATCATAAAGCTCAAAATTACAAGTATATCAAAACGAAAACTAGGAAAGACTTCTTCAGCTTCAAGTCCAACATTAATATATTTTAATCATCAAAACTTGATAAATATAATTTTCCTTTAAACAAATTTAACTTCACAAAATTGATATTTTATACTGACTTATGAAATGATGTCAATCCATAAATACATCTAAATCTTAGTATAACATATGGTGTTACTTTAATTTTTATAAGTAAATACCAAGTACTATAATAATATCATTTTAGAAAGCCAATCTCAAAAGCTTAAAGCTAATCATGTAATTTTCTATATTGGTTAAAATTGGTATTCTATGTTGGCTTATGAATTGGTGTCAAAAGAGCTTATATAAAAAATATGACATTTTATATTGTCTCTTCTGGAATTGATATAAATCATTAAACATATATGAATTTATATATATGAACGTATTTGACCAACCTTGCTTGATTTTAAAGTGTGTAAAGACCAAGGGAACATATATGAATAAACTTGCTTAATTTTCAGGTATGAAGCCTAAATTTAAAGGTAATATAAAAGAAACATTAATAATGAAAAGGAAAATACTTAATATTAAATCACAAACCAATTAGACTTATTAATTAAAATGTTACATGGAGTTCACCTAACATTCACTGTAGAGCAATAGTAATAAGATGTTATGGTGTGAAATTTCTACCTCTATGCATTAATATGTTCAAGCCTTCTACCTAAGCCCGAGTTTCCATAAGAAGATGTTATGCAGAAAAAGGGTGAACATTTGAGGTTCGATTGAACTAAAACAAGGTCACATGTGGCAATTGTTTGGAAGAAAGAAAATTTGAGCCTCTTTTGGTAGGAAAAAAAAAAAAAGCATAAGCCTCTTTTCGGAAAAGAAAACCCTAGGTCACACACCCACATGTGATCATGAAACTAACTTGAGTTTTTAATATTATTTTAGATTTATTTTGGTAAAAAGTTATGTGTGGAAGTAATTGCAAGTGATGCCAACATAAAATGCCAATTTTAACCTATATAAAAAATTGCAGGATAAGCTTTAAGCTCTTAAGATTAATATTCTAGAATGAAATTATTATAGCACTTGGTATTTATTTATAAAGATTAAAATAACACAATACGCCATACTAAGACTTAGACGTATTGACATCGCTTCATAAGTCCATATAGAATATAAATTTTAATTGATACAAAAAATTGCATAATTAACTTTTACCTTCTAAAATTAACTTACTCAAATAAAATTATTAAAATAATTAGTATTTATTTATAAAATATATACGTCTTACTAAGATTTAGGTCTAATGATTTTGGAATAAAAAAAAATGTATTCAATTTAAAATTTCAAACATCCAGCTCACCGTAATTTGGGTAATTTTGATTTATTTTAATAATTAAGCCTTAAAAAGTAAAAGATATATAAAAATAATAAGTAATTAAACCTGACTTCTGTATGCTATTTTCACATTTACACGTATTAAATCAATTAAATTCATTAAAAATAAAATTTAATACCATCATAGACTTAAAAAAAATCACAAAATGTAATTATAATTACAATTAAACAAAATAAATATCTTTGATAGCTTAGCTGTTAAGTGTGAAGATCCTTTGTAAATTTAATTCCAAATCCGATTTAGACGGGTTGATTTTTTTTTTTTTTTAAAAAAAAGAACGTAAACAAATTAAAAAAAATGTCTTTCAAATGATCTTTTATTTTTCGATCGGGTTAAATTTAAAGTCAATTACACTCTTATATATTATTTTTTCGTGAATAAAAATATAATTTCTCTACTTTTAGTTGCTTTGGTTGTACTTGTACATGCATTTGTAGAGTTTTTAGAGAAAATAATAATTGCACACTGTTATCATTTAACGGTAGAAAATCAAAATTCTAATGTAAATAAAAATATCTTATAGAATTAAAAAAATATATAAAGTAATTAAATGAAAATTAAATTTTATGTTGGACCGTTGGGAATTTAGTGCATGCAGGACTTACATGGCCATTTGTAATGCGTGATGAGTGATAGCCCATTACAGCGTTGTATGTTTGCATTCATTGGTGATGGCGATAATGTAATAACTTACGGTGACAGTTTTGCATGGGCGACCAGTACGCATGAAAGTAGGCCTGTAATTAGGTTAAAGTTCTAATGAATGATTTACTGTAGTGAAAGCATGGTTCCTCAACGTCTTCCTAAAATGAAAGTATCGAGTTATGAGCTTTGTATGTTTGCTTTCATTGCATGCGCGACCAATACACGTGAAAGTAGGCCTGTACTTAGGTCAAAATTCTAACGAATGATTTACTGTAGTGAAGGCATGGTTCCTCAACGTCTTCCTAAAATGAAAGTATCGAGTTATGAGCGTCTTTATCAGGTATGTGACATCTAGCATAATGAAAAATAAAGGTGCAGATGGGTTAACATGTCTTATAAAAGTGAAGTTCGTTTTAAAGTGAGTGACACTTAATACAATCATGTTGAAGGAGTCTTATCATGAAAGTTTGTCTAACACAATCCTTACTTGTTGAAGGTCGCGTGTGATCAAGTAACATAAAGCTGTTTAGTATTTACCTACGAGTGTTCAGCTTAATTAAAATGAATCAAAATAAATATCTTTAATATCTACTGTTAACTGTTTAGTTCCGGTTAGATCCTTCGTACATAGAATTCAAAATCCGTTTTAAACAGATTGATTTTAAAAAATTGCACCTAAACTTATTAAAAAATGTCTTTTATTGATTTTTGAATTTTGATCGGGTTAAATTTAAAGCCAATTATACTCTTATATCATTTTTTGAGTGAATAAAAAATAAGTTATCTTGCTTGGTTATACATGTGTTGAGTTTTTAGAGAAAATAATAATTGCCCACTGTTATCATTTAGCGGTAGAAATCAAAATTCTAATGTCAACAAAAAAATCTTATAGAATTAAAAAATATAAAATAATTAAATGAAAATTAAATTTTGTGTTGGACAGTTGGGAATTTAGTGCATGCAGAACCTAAATGGCCATATGTAATGCATGATGTGTGATAACCCATTACAGCTTTGTATGTTTGTATTCATAGATGATGGCGATAATGTAACAGCCCACGGTGAAAGTTTTGCACGTGCGACCAATACATCTGAATGTATACTGTACTTAGGTGAAAATTCTAACGAATGATTTACTGTAGTGAAGGCATGGTTCCTCGACGTCTTCCTAAAGTTTTCATTGAAATTATAATCTAGTTATAACATGATTTGCTTATTTTAGGTGATGGCGACGACTCGTGAGTGTCCACGTAAAATGAAAGTGTTGGGTTACGAGTGTTTTCACTACAAAGGTGATAGGTAACTTAATGAAATGTAAAGGCATAGATAGATTGGTGCATCTTATAAGGATGAAGTCTATTTCAAGGATGAAGACTATTTCAACGTGCAAGCGATACATAATACAATTATGTCGAAGATGCCTTGTTACAAGCGCATTTAACGTGATCATAAAACGCATTACTTGTTTGTTAAAGGTGTCTGGTACTAAGCGTGTTAAAAGTAACATTAAATTTTCTTAAACCCGCTGCCCCTTACTTTTCTCAATCTATTACCCTCCTTTCTTACACTTATACTATGCCTTTCAATTTCACTTTTACCTTGTACTCTCCCTTACTTTTACTCACACTGTCTTCCATTATCACTTTCTATTTTGCTCTCGTATGCCTTTCAATTTCACTTTTACTTCGGACTCTCCATTACTTTTACTCACACACAGTCTTCCATTATCACTTTCTATTTTGGTCTCGTAATCTTTATATGTATTATTTACATTGGTTTCTTTTATTTTCTAAGTTATTAGTTTTGATAGTACAAAAAATTCATTAGAAGTATTTAAAAATAATAAAAGAAATTTATTAGATTAGGAAATTCATTAGATTAATAATAAATTAATTTTGTTAGTGTCTAATAACTAGGTTATAGTAATTTTAAAATCATTAGTATTTTAGTTTATTATCGATAGTTTATAAATATCTGAAAATTTTAAAATTCGTGTTTAGTTAGACATATTAGTAAAATATAGTAAATATATAAATAAGTAAAATAATTTATTATTAATTTGTAAATGTAAGAATCGATTAAGTTATATTTATTGTTACGTAAACCTTTTTTATACTATGAACGTTATAAATAAAATGTTAGAGTAATAAATTATTTATTATTGATATTTTTAAGTTAAATAAATTTTTTAGAGTAGGAAATTCGTTGGATTAATAAAAAGTAATTTTGTTAGTGTTAGTAATCTTTTTGAATAGACTTTGTAAGTTGTAGTATTTTTAAAATTATTAGTATGCTAATTTATTATTGATAGTTTATAAATATCTTAGAGATTTAAAATTTGTGTCTAGTTAGATATATTGGCAGGAAAACAGTCAATATATAAATAAATGGTAAAATAATTTATTATTAATTTGTATCTGTAAGAATTGATTAAGTGAATATATTTATTGTCACATAAATGATATTATTTTACGAAAATTACAAATACAATATTAAAGTAGTAAATTATTTATTATTGATATTTTTATGTTAAATAATTTTTTTTAGTGATGGAAATTAATTAGATTAATAAAAGAATTAATTTTAAATTTGTGTTAATAACCTATTTATAATGACCTATTAAGTAGGCTTTATAGGTTGTAGTAATTTTAAAATTATTAGTATATTAATTTATTATTGATAGTTTAGAAATATCTAAAATAAAATTAAAATTATGTTTAGTTAGATATCTTGGTAGAAAAACATAGTAAATATGCAAATAAGTGGTAAAATAATTTATTATTAATTTAAAAATGTAAGAATTGACTAAGTGAATATTTTTAATATCACGTAAAATTGTTTTATGTTATAAAATAACAAATGAAATTCTAAAGTTTTAAATTTTTTATTATTAATATTTTTATGGTAAATATATTTAGCTAATAAGAGTCAATAATTTATTTAATTATATTTCAGATTTGACCGTTTATAATAATTTTACGATGATTATCAGAATTCTATAGTCAATTTGTACATTTTTTAATGAATTTAAGAGTTTGTTATGTCCGGCAAGTTAACTCAAAGAACAAACCTATTTTTAGAGTAAATTCATAAACTCAAAGTAAATAAATAAACTTAATTTTAAAGTAAACTCATAAATTCAAAATAAACTCGTGAGTCCCAAACGAATTAGCGAGTTTGATCAATTTATGAAAGTTTACATTTCATTTTAGGCTTCTTGCAATTCTTGTCGCACGATTTGCACCTTGGGCTCGAGCAAAGATTCTGAACTTGCATTTTCCTTTGCGATTTGTTGTTGAAGAGATCGATTCGTGCTTGCTATTCTTGCGCTTTCCCTTTGCGCCGCAACGATTAAATGTCGTTTCCGTGCTTATTCCTTTCCCTTTCCCTTTATGTTGCGGCAATTCATGGAGGTTCAAGCAACACATGGTCCAGTCGAGAGATTCATTGCATCGAGGGCTCGAGGTCATCATCATCGTGCACTGAGGTCAATTACTATTCTCTTCTCTATTCTTTTCAATTTCAATTCAAATGCTTGTTGGTTGTTACTGTTCTATTCCTATTGGATGAACATATGCTCTTATTCTCTATTCTTGGTTGTTGTTCAATTGCTTTCGTCCTTAACTTCTCACTTCTCTGATCAGTTTTGGTTCTTGTTATTCAAATGTTGTTTTGGTACTGCTTCTTGTTGTTGAAATTAGTGTTCAAATGATGTTCAATTTCTTCAGAATTTGATGTTTTGGTACTGTGGGACCAATTTCCAACCAAAAAGGAAAAATGGTTTTCGGTGGAGTTGAAAAATTTGCAAGGGAGGCCAATTTGCAGAAAACTAAAATTTTCTTCTCCTATAAAAGGAGAAGAATTGCTTCACACAACATACAGCAAGGAAGAAAAAGAAATTGTAGAGAAAAACCTCACAAGAGAGTGTGAGAGAAAAATAGAGAAATCCTTGGGGAGTGTTTTTTCTAAGAGAGAAAAATTAGTAAGCCAATTTGTGAGTGTTATCCACAAATTGAAGATACAATTGTTATTGTATTTGTATTCCCATTATTGTTATAGTGGAGATTTAAGAGGCCTACGGGTCCCGTGGTTTTTACCTTATTGAGAAGATTTTCCACGCTAAAATTTTCTGGCGTTGTTATTATATTTTACGCTTCCGCATAGTGCCTATTTTGAGTACACAGAGGAGGGAAATTGTGACGTTATTTCCCAACAGTGGTATCAGAGCTCGTTAGAGTTCTGAGATACTAAGTGCTAGAGAAAAATTCTTAGTATGCTCTGTGGTTGCAGCATTGTCTGATCTTCCACATCAGAAAAGAATAATTCTTATTGCTGAAAATAACGTGTGGTGGTGTGAAAGTGTTGTCCAAGAAAGTTCTGGCTAAGGAAAGACTTGGTATTTAAGCGTGTCCATTTGTGACCCACCTCTCTTTCCTGGGAACATATCTGGAGCACTGTTTGCATACTACAGTTATTATACGGCATACGGTATTTCCGTATAGTACTATTCATACATACGGTATTTCCGTATAGTACTATTCATACATACGGTATTTCCTGTGTAACTCAAGATGGAAGGAGTTGTCACTCATGATGGAGATATGTTCAAGCTAACTGCAGATAATTATTCCTATTGGAAGCCGATGATGGAAGACCATTTATACTGTAAAGATTTATATGAGTCAATCACTCACCAGAATAAACCGGAGGAGATGAAGGACAAAGAATGGGAGCTCCAAAATCGGAAAGCAGTAGCTGTGATCCGAAAACATATTGACAGAAGTTTGTTTGAGCATGTATCAACTTATACAAATGCGTATGAGTTGTGGATGAAACTTGAATCCTTGATTCAAAAGAAGACGCCCAGAAACAAAGCTCACCTTGTCAGAAGACTGGTGAAGTTGGAGTATTCAAATGGTCAAAATATGATCGAACATTTGAATACCTTCAAAGGTATAGTGAATCAACTAGCAAAGACAGATCTGAAGCTAGATGATGAACTACAAACTCTTCTACTCCTTAGTTCTCTGCCTGAGAGTTGGGACACCCTAGTTGTCACTCTTAACAACTCGCTCTCCAGATGGAAAGCTAAGCATGGATTCTGTCGCAGACAGTTTGCTTAATGAAGAATCAAGACGGAGAGAAAGGGGCTTGAACAATCAGTTTGAAGCCAACGTTGTTGACAACAGAGGAAGGAGTAAGAATCATGAAAAAGGAGGTCGTGGAAAGACACAAGGTAGATCTAAATCTCGCACTAGACTAAGTTGTTACTATTGTGGCAAACCAGGCCACATAAGGTCTGAGTGCAGATTCTTGAAGAGAGACCAGCAGGCTGGAACAGTCCATCCTGATCAAATAAATCCAAAGAAGAAGAAGGAAGAAAGATCTACTACTGCAAAGGTGGCTGGCCTCAAATGATGAGAACGTATTTCTTGTTGAAGAAGAAAATTATCTAAATATTGCATCCGATGATTGCATATGGATAATTGACTCAGGGGCATCTTTCCACGTCACACCTCACGAAGAATTTTTCTCATCATACCGAAAAGGAGACTTTGGTACGGTGAAGATGGGTAACCATGTCACTAGTAAAATAGTTGGCATAGGTGAAGTAAGCTTTATCACTGAAAATGGAAACAAGCTTGTGCTGAAGGAGGTAAGACATGTTCTATCTCAGCAGGAAAGCTAGATGAAGCCGGAATGATAAACCAGTTTGGTGCCGGTAGATGGAAACTCAGCCGAGGAAGCATGATTATTGCTCGCGGCAGAAAGGAAGGCTCTCTGTATATTATGCAGGGAAAGATATGCAGAGGGGAGATGAATGTTGCTCAAGATTCATCCAAAGAATTATGGCACAGACGACTAGGCCATATGAGCGAGAAAGGCTTGGAGATTCTCGCAAAAGATCATCTTCCAAACATAAAGGGGCAGCCACTTGAATCCTGTGAAGACTGCCTAGCAGGCAAACAACACAGAGTATCTTTCAAAAGATCAAATGATGCTAAAAGGAGAAAGCACATTTTGGATCTTGTTCATTCAGATGTTTGTTCGACATCTGAAAGGTCCCTTGGTGGTGCCCAATATTTTGTTACCTTCATTGATGATCACTCTAGAAAAGTGTGGGTGTATCTATTGAAGACGAAAGATCAAGTTCTTCAAACTTTCAAGGAGTTTCATGCTTCTGTAGAATGAGCATCTGGTAGAAAGCTGAAATGTTTGAGAACTGACAATGGTGGAGAGTACAGAGGTCCATTTGAGGACTATTGCAAGACTCATGGGATAAGACATGAGAAAGTACCTCCCAAGACACCTCAGATGAATGGACTAGCTGAGAGAATGAACAGAATGATTGCAGAGAAAGTCAGGAGCATGCTCTCTCATGCAAAACTTCCCAAGTCATTCTGGAGAGAAGCAGTAAAGACTGCAATTGATCTGATCAACTTGTCTCCTTCAAGACCTTTAAATGGAGAGATTCCAGAAGAAGTATGGTCTGGAAAGAAAGCCTCTTATGGTCACTTGAGAGTCTTTGGGTGTAGGGCATTTGTCCATATTCCTAAAGATGAAAGAGCAAAGCTTGATGCCAAAACGAAGGAGTGCATATACCTTGGTTCACCAAGAGATGAACTTGGCTTCAGATTATGGGATCCTGTAAACAAGAAGATTGTTCGAAGCAGAGATGTGGTATTCTATGAAGATCAAACAATCCATGATCTTCAGCAATCAAAGAAGCCAAAGACCATTATGGTACACAATTCAGGGGGAGAGATTCCTCAAAGGAATGAGCAACCTGATCAGATGATACAGCCTCATCAGGTAGAGCAACCAGATGAGACAAACAACCTGACGAAATAACAAAGTCAGGAAATGCAGGAAGTACAAATGGAGACTGGTCAGTTAGAAGAAGAACCTCAAGTGAGAAGATCAACAAGAGTCAGACAACCATCAAGAAAATATTTCTCAAATGAGTATGTCACTCTTACTGATGAAGGAGAACCTCAAAGCTTTATGGAAGCCATTGAGATGAATGATAAAGAAAAATGGATGCAAGCCATGCAAGAAGAAATACAGTCTCTGAATGAAAACCAGACATATGACCTGGTAAAATTACCAGAAGGCAGAAGGGCATTGAAAAACAAGTGGGTGTTCAAACTCAAGAATGAAGAGAATAACCCAAACCCCAGGTACAAAGCAAGGATTGTTGTAAAGGGGTGTAATCAGAAGAAAGGCATAGATTTTGAAGAAATCTTCTCACCAGTGGTGAAGATGACATCCATTAGAGCAATCTTTGGTCTAGACGCAAAACTAGACTTGGAGATAGAACAACTTGATGTTAAAACAGCATTCTTACATGGAGACTTAGAGGAAGAAATCTATATGGAGCAACCAGAAGGTTTCGAAGAACCAGGCAAAGAACACTTAGTGTGTCGTCTGAAGAAAAGTCTCTATGGTCTGAAGCAAGCTCCAAGGCAATGGTACAAGAAGTTTGAACTTTTCATGACCCAACACAACTTTAAGAAAACATCCGCAGACCATTGTGTGTTTGTGAAGAACTATGACAATGGTGAATCCATTATACTATTATTGTATGTTGATGACATGTTGATAGTTGGGAAAGATAAGACAAAGATAGCTACTCTCAAGAAGGCACTGAGCAAATCATTTGCCATGAAAGATCTGGGTGCAGTAAAGAAGATCCTTGGAATGAAGATCATCAGAGATCGTTCCAAAAGAATGTTGTGGTTGTCACAAGAAGACTATATCAAGAAAGTTCTTGAAAGATTCAACATGCACAATGCCAAACCTGTACATGTTCCATTACCTGGTCATTTCAAACTGAGTAAGTCACAATGTCCAGGAAATGAAGAAGAAAAAGAAGAAATGAGCAAGGTGCCATATTCTTCTGTTGTTGGTAGCCTTATGTATGCAATGGTGTGTACAAGACCAGACATTGCTTATGCTGTAGGAGTTGTGAGTAGATTCCTATCAAATCCTGGAAATGAGCATTGGAATGTTGTAAAATGGATACTAAGGTATCTGAAAGGAACTGCCAAAAGTTGCTTATGTTTTGGCAATGGAAGTCTAATGCTCAGTGGATATTCAGATGCAGATATGGCTGGAGATGTGGATTCAAGGAAATCTACATCAGGATATCTGATTTCTTTTGCAGGGGGAGCTATTTCATGGCAATCACGACTACAAAAGTGTATTGCTTTAAGCACCACAGAAGCTGAATTCATCGCAATCACTGAAGGTTGCAAGGAGATCCTGTGGATGAAGAAATTCCTACAAGAGTTAGGCCATACTCAAGAAAGCTATGTTCTCTATTGCGACAGTCAAAGCGCAATACATCTCAGTAAGAACTCGACATTTCATTCAAGGTCGAAACACATCGACGTGAGGTATCACTGGATTCGTGATGTGTTAGAAGATAAACTACTGAAGATTGAGAAAATACACACCAAGGATAATGGGGCAGATATGATGACAAAACCTCTACCAAAAGAGAAGATAGAAGTCTGTAAAGAAATTGCAGGCTTAGCATTAACCCCAATCTAATCCAAATACATTCCCTTTTTGGCTGGAGGGGGAGAACTGTGGGACCAATTTCCAACCAAAAAGGAAAAATGGTTTTCGGTGGAGTTGAAAAATTTGCAAGTGGAGGCCAATTTGCAGAAAACTTTCGGTGGCATTTTAATTTAAAATTGAAACAGTAAAATTTTCTTCTCCTATAAAAGGAGAAGAATTGCTTCACACAACATACAGCAAGGAAGAAAAAGAAATTGTAGAGAAAAACCTCACAAGAGAGTGTGAGAGAAAAATAGAGAAATCCTTAGGGAGTGTTTTTTCTAAGAGAGAAAAATTAGTAAGCCAATTTGTGAGTGTTATCCACAAATTGAAGATAGAATTGTTATTGTATTTGTATTCCCATTATTGTTATAGTGGAGATTTAAGAGGCCTACGGGTCCCGTGGTTTTTACCTTATTGAGAAGATTTTCCACGCTAAAATTTTCTGGCGTTGTTATTATATTTTACGCTTCCGCATAGTGCCTATTTTGAGTACACAGAGGAGGGAAATTGTGACGTTATTTCCCAACAGGTACTACTTCTTTGTCATTGCTTTTTGTTGTTGAAATTGGTATTCATATGTTGTTCAATTGCTTTTGAACTTGATGTTTTGGTACTACTTTGTTACTGCTTTTTGTTGTTTAAATTGGTGTTCAAATGTTATTCAATTGCTTCTGAATTTGATGTTCAAGTACTGCTTCTTGTTATTGAAATTGGTATTTGATGTGTTTCGTGCGAGAACGAGAAATACTCTCGCGCACAGGTGTGATAAGTATACCACAATCGTCAAGTAATAAATATTTTAAAATATGAGTTATGGATCCCACAACGACAAGTAAATCAAATTGTATCAATTTTTGAACTAAGAGAAATTTTAAATCAACCTGTGTTGCAAGTAACCGAATTGTAAAAAGTGAGTTTTAACTCAAATTAATATAAACAATTTAAATCCCGACTTCACCACTAATCTCCCTAATACTTTTCCATAATTATTCAAATTGTTTTATTGGATGATTCAGATTCCTATCCTCGTCATTGTCATTCTCAGGATCGACTACGCTGCCTAGACTGACACAATTAATTAATCTCTTAAGTTAAAATCCGTGAATCTAAGATAACTATGAGGTTATTTGTTCACACCATCTTATATTCTTATCTTTAATATTCTAGCTAAGTGATGGTTATTTCTCCAGTACCACCTAAGTTTCTTTTCTTAGAGTTCCTCTAGAGATCTGTTCAATTGCGACCTTATAATGCAATTGCATTCTCTGGTCCAACTGCTATTTTTGCTTCTGTATTCCTAATTTATCCAATGGGTCAGTCTGGTTGGTTCTTTGCTCCTAGTTTTAGTGTAGCAGCTATATTTTGGTTCAGTTCATTAGTGTCCAGTTAATGAAAAATATTAAGTTCAGAAGAAATAACTTGTAGTTATATAACTGAATAACATCGAAAATTCTATTAGAATGGAATAGGGTTACATTGTTCTCTTAATCAAATAGGGATTTAGTTCATGATAATCAGAGTCGTGATATAAGAATAATTAAGAAGAAAAGAATACATAGACGATCGACTTCCGTGAAGGGGATGAGTAATCCTTGTCTTCCGTCTTCTGCTTCTCCCTCTATCCTATGTCTTATGTCGTTCTTTAGGTTTCAATCTCTATTTCTAGATGCTTAGCTCTGTGAACAGATTCTCCTTTTCAAATCAATGTGTTGGGCTTGAGCTTGCGAACTCAGTTTGCAGTAGCTGGAATGCAATTCGCACGAGCTGAACATACAGAGAGCACTCTTGGCAGCACCAGAGACTTAGCTCACGCGAGCTATGTAGTAAGTTGCGTGAGTTGATGTTATAGAGGAGAATGTGGCGTGCCTAGAGACACAACTTGCACGGGGCAGAGAAGAATTTCATGATTCTGGGACCTTAGCTTGCGCGAGCTGAGTAGTAAGTCACGTGAGCTGCTTTTGGTTGCATCTTCAATTTCATTTGTTTATTCTTTTATGCCTTGAAACACTTAAACAGACCATCAAAGCGTTCTACAACATGATATTGCAATTTAACACATTTAAACACTATTTTGGCTTACACAGAATCAATTAGTGAACAATTTCTCCTTAAAAACCATGTGCCGATAACTTTGATTCTAGAGTTATTAGTGTTCAAATGTTGTTCAATTGCTTCTGAATTTGATGTTCTAGTACTATTTCTTTGTGACTAGTTTTTGCTGTTGAAATTGATGTTTAAATGTTGAATTTCTTTGAATTTGATGTTCTGGTACTGTTTCTTGTTGTTGAAATTGGTGTTCAAATGCCATTCAATTGCTTCTAAATTTGATGTTCTGGTACTATTTCTTTCTGTTTAAATTGATGTTCAAATGTTGTTCAATTGCTTCTGAATTTTATGCTCTGTTATTGCTCCTTTTTTCAATTGCTTGTTTCTTGTTGGAACATGTTCAATTGCTTCTGAATTTGTTGTTTCTTGTTAGAACCCGTTAGTTATTCTTCTCCTAATACTTATATGGTTGGAAAATGTTTGGAAGTAGTAGTGGAAGTGGATCAAATTTAGTTGAACCTGAAACCTCACCTTTTCCATCTATTGGTAAACATAAAAGTGAAAATGCAACTTGAAATATGACAAACATTGGAAAGAAACATGGTCAAGATGTTTCACCCAATGATAATAAAGTTAAATGCAGCTATTGCTCAAAGATTTTTAATGGGGAAATTTTTAGATTTAAGCATCTTCTTGTTGAGACTAGATATGATTCTGAACATTGTGTTTCGGTATTGGATAAAGCTAAAATGTTAATGCTGAGAGTTGTTACTAAGGTGTCAATGAAGAAAAGAAGGTTGCATAACATTAAAGAAGTTGATGATCACTAGTAGAAAAATAACATCTTAAGACGCGCACACTACTACGGTTCATTTGTAATCGTCGTAGTGTGTGCGCGGTGGCATTTTTGTAATATGTAAGTTACAGACTACGACGGTTCTATTTAGAACCGTCGTAGTGTGTAAAACAGTGGCAGTTCACTGTTTTACAAACTACGACGGTTCTGTTTAGAACCGTTGTAGTCTGTAAAACAGTGACAGTTTTGTAATATAATATATTACAGACTACGACGGTTGAAATTAGAACCGTCGTAGTCTGTAACACAGTGACAATTTTGTAATAGTTAGATTACAGACTACGACGGTTCTAATTTCAACCGTCGTAGTCTGTAATATAATCATGTCTTCGTAAACCCTCATTTTCACATCTGCGCGCTCCTTCATTTGAATACTCTGCGAAACCCATCTTTTCCCCATTTCTCTGCGAAACACCACCCCAACTACACTTCCCCCATTCTTATATTTCCTGTGCTCCAACCCAACCACTCTAGCGGAATCCACTGAATATACTGGAACCCGGCGACTATGCTGGAAACGTGAACGGTGAACGGTGGAGCCTTGCAATTCTGGAGATTTTCAACTCTATTTTTCAAGCGTAAGTTTTAATTTTTTGTTCACTTTTTGTCTAATGGTCACGGACCTCTCTCCGAGCTTTTTTTTTTTTTTTTTATTTCTTCAGATTAAATAGATTGATTCTTTAAAAACCCATTTTTTGATGTTTTTTTTGTACTTTGGTTTCTTTGCAATGTTTGGATTCATCGTCTCCACGTTTTATTTGTTTCCAAAGGGATGCGCGACGGAGGTGTGGGTGGTGGCGGAGATGGACTCGCGGTGGTGCATTTGATTTTAACTAGCAGACCACGACGATTTTAAACCGTCGTAGTCTGTTAGTTTTTTTTTATTTTAGATATATCAGACTACGACGGTTTTAGTTGAACCGTCGTAGTCTGCGAAAACAGACTACGACACCTGTTGCTACTACGGTTCTTGAACCGTCGTAGTCTGTATTTTTTAACCGTCGTAGTCTGTATAATATGCACTAGTGGATGAAGAAAGTGAAGGGTTGGAGATAAACTCTACAAATCAAGGCAAAGTTTCTTTCAAATCAAAAGTGAAATTTTCTGCTATTGGTAGTCACGTGATTCAATCTACTATGAACCAGTGTTACAAAAAAGGTATTGATAAAGAAAAAATTGATGTTATAGTTGTTGAATTTTTTTATACAAGTGTCATTCCTTTCAATATTATTAAAAATCCTATTTTTTAAAAATTATGTAAGATTGGGAGGTATGGAATTAGATATTGACCTTCATTTTATCATGATCTTAGAAATAAGCTTTTCAAAAGGGCAATGGGAAAAAACTAATCAAATGCTTCAAGAGTTCACAAATGAGTTGATAAGAATTGATTGCACACAAAAAAGTGTTCAATTTGGATGATGTAGTGAAATTTGTTGGTGAAGAAAATGTTACCCAAGTGGTTACTGATAATGCTACAAATTTAAAAGTTGATGCAAAAGTGAGAACATTCATATTAGACCACATGTGAAGCCCATTGCATTGATTTGATATTTGAAGATTTTGAAAAACATTCAAAGGTTCACCAGGTAACCATAATAAGGGAAGAAGTATCACTACCTACATTTATGGTCGAACATTTTTATTAGCATTATGAAGAAGTTCACAAATGGAAAAGACTTGATTAGGTCTAGGAAGACTAGATGTGTCACAACTTATTTGACATTAGCTTGTTTTTACAAATTGAAAGCTTCATTGATGACCATATTTAGTTTTGATGATTAGAAGAAAAACAAGTTTGAAACCATAAAAGATGGAAGAAAAGCAAGTTTGTAACCATAAAAGATGGAAGAAAATAGAGAATGTTATTTTGGATAGTCGATTTTGAAAGAATGTAATCATATTCTTGAAAGTTGTTGCTCCTCTCATGGTTTTCCTTCAATTGGTGGATTAAGATGAAAAACCCGTCATGAGTTTCATGCATGACAAGATGGAGAAAGCAAGAGAGAGGATCAAATGCAACTTTAATAACATCAAAAAATGTAAAATTAATTAATTTCTCATATGACAAAGTTACTTATTTATTTGTATACCTATTTGTAATATAGAATATTTTATATCTATGTAGCTTTGGAACTATTTAGGAAACTGTTGATGAGAGTTGGGAACATCACTTCATAGGCCCTCTGCATGCAGCTACATATTATCTTAATCCTCATCTTCATAGGCTTTGCACACATGTTTATTGCCACTTTAGAGAGTGAATCTAGACCTTGTGAGTAATTCTAATACAAAGGTGGAGAGTGCATACATATTTCTTGCCACTCTAGGTTAAATCTAGGCCTTTTATTCAAACTTCATCTAATGGTTGAGACGTTGAATGTTTTTCACTCTTAGAAGTGTGATTTTCGCCACTTCTAAGAGTGCATCATGGCGACACACATTGAAACCTTGATCAATGGATAAAGTTCACTCTTAAATAATTAGCCTAATTCAAACTTTAATTGCATTTTTTGGCTTACATAAGCTTGAAAACGATGTCTTATGATAAAGAGGGTCATCGATATGGACACATGACCACAAATCTATCCGAATGCATTAATATAATTTTCAAAGGCTGCAAAGTTCTTCCAATAATTACTTTAGTCAAGTCCACATACAATCGTTTTCGTGAATATTTCGTGGAAAGAGGTGGACAAGCGCAAGGAGAGCTTAGAGATGGTCAGATTTATAGTTCAAAAATAATGCAAGCGCTTCAAAATCAAGAAGAAGCATGTTCCCACATTATGTGTGTTTATAACATTCACCAAACACGATTTAAGGTTGAAGAGTCATTCAATCCTTTGACACAACATAGAGGTAGCAAGTGGACTGTAAATTTAACCAACAAATATTGTTAGTGTGGCTGGTTGACAGCTTTTCACTATCCATGTTCATATGTTATTACTATGTGGATATGTTAGTATCGACTTTTTTTCAGTACGTGGACAATATCTTCAAGAATGAAAATATTTTGAAGGCATATTCGATTGAGTGGTAGCCTTTAGGTAACGAAAATGCATTTGCCCCTATTGAGCAAGAATGAAAATTAATTCCTAATCCATCAATCATTCGTGGTAAAAAGGAAGAATAAAATCAACTAGAATTCAAAATAAGATGAATTGAGCAGAACCTCCTCAAAGGAAGTAAAAATGTTGTCAAAAAGGTCATAATCGACATATTTGTCCCTCTAACTTACAAATGTAATTAATGTTAATAAAACCTCCTCAAAGGAAGTAAAAATATTGTAAATGTTGTCAAGAGGGTCATAATCGACATATTTGTCCCTCTAACTCGCAAATATAATTAATGTTAATAAATTTAATATTGTCCTTTATATGTAAAAAGGAATCTTAGTTTTAATATTTTATTGTTAATTATTCATGTTGTTTAAGTTACTTTTTAATTGTATTTGCTTCATAAGTTAACTTTAAAATTTAAAAGTAAACATAAAATCTAAAGAAACAAACAATAAAGTAAGATAAATATTCTTTTATACAAAATAAATACAAATAAAACAAAATATAATAAATAAAAAAACAACGAAATATACAAAATTTCAATGATGAGGAGGATGTATGTCACCAGTTCCACAAGGTTTGTCTCATCTACGTGCATCTTTATCTGGATTTCCACGTGGGCATTGTTGTCTACTAGTCGTCGCCTCGTCAAACTTTGGCTGCATATTTATACCCAATAAATCATCCATTTATATAATATCATCAAGAATAATCCATGGGGAACCCATAGGTGTGCCTGGGGTACTGAGATCAATAGCTTCTCTAGGCATAGGTGACGAATAAAATAGATGGTCATAAATCCAGTTCTGTGAAGGTGACGCGGAATCGTTATGGGCCTGATGTGATGAACTAGAACTGGGTGGATACCTATACATGGGGGCATCCGACTAGGTGGTTGCGTGAACTGATTGGGTATATAATACATCCAAGATCCTCACTATGGCATGGGAGGAAGGAGGTAATGCTCAGCATCCACAAACGGTCGATTCACCGTAAGACCATGCGCCTCCCGACTCTAAGGAAGAGTCTTAGGATCCTCAACCGACAATACCTGCCCCCTAGTTGGTGCATTGGTGGCTAGCTATGTAACACAAACCACCTAAGAAGTAAAAAGTGCCAACCTCTTCTCGAGGTTGGTCAACTCCTCTGCTCGAACAGCCCCAAACCCCTCCAATGTTCCCAAGAACAACAACAGATCAGCATATCATTCTTGAAACAAAAATTTCATAAGTCCATCGTTAGTTATGGTTAGATGAGTAGTTCACAAAACACAATTAAACAAAAAAAATGTCATTTATGATAGATATTTTACCATGCAGACATGTTGTGCGTTCTTTCTTTTAATGTACAACTTCAATTTCTTCCTATATAAAACTAAATAGTCATCATTATAGCTCATGGGGCTAGTCTATGGTAGGCCATCAACCTACAGTTGTAACTGATTCTCTTACTGCTCTAGCACTTGTTGAAGGAGTTGTAACCAGTTGTTATCTTTGTTATCTCTTAATGTAAATTGATGCAAACTCTAAGGCTACGAGGGCAAAGAAGGAACAAACTGTCGCAAATTGAATTGTCGCATGACCCGATCTAGCTTATGCCACTCATTCATCTAGAAGCATATCAAAGGCATCACCTTTCTCTAGATCTTGTGGTAGTCAATGATATTGATGCGCGTGATACAGTTATAACTCCTGCACCTCTTGCTATGGCAAATATACCACGTCTATCAAGTAATAAGTATTTATAAGATCAAGGTTGTCAATCCTAGAGAATGAATAAGAAAGAGAGCGATTGGGATCCCGATTTCATCACTAATTACCCTAATATTCTCCTATTATTTGGATCAATATTCTCCTCTCTGTTATTTGGATCGGGTTCCTACCCTCTGACCGTCCCTCTCAGGATTACCGGTTCCTACCCTCTGACCGTCCCTCTTAGGATTACCCAAGCCACCTAGATTAATTCTCTCTAAGGATCACCCAAGCTACCTAGATTAATTAATTACTACCCTCTGACCGTCCCTCTCAGGTCTCTTAGTTTAATACTAAGTCAATTAGGGAGTACTCTAGCGTAATAATGATTTTAGTACCACCTAAGTCGGTCTTGGTCGTGATCTAGAGATTGTCAATCTCCAGATCCTAAGATAAATTAGGTCAAGAACTTTTGCTGATAGTAAATGTAAATATTATGAATTAAGAGAAATTAATGATTATTTAAACTGCTTAAAAATATTTAATAAACAATTTATATAATAACAAGAATATAAAAATAACTTTTATGAGTTATCAAAATCTCTCTACCTTAAAAATTTCAAACAAATACAACCAATTAACAAGTATTGCTTCTTTAGTTTCAAATACCATCAAAATCTCCTCAACTTGAATGGGATCAATACAACTAATAGTTGCTTTTGCTTTGAATTGAATTTTGACAATTGTAGATACAACAAATAGTTGCTTTTGCATTGGATTTGACAACTTTATCCTAACATAGATTGTAATTGCAATCGTAGTGACTCCAAAAACCTTCTAACATTTCAATCAAAATCATGATCACAAACATTTTGTTTAAATCGTGGCAGCAATTATAAGAAACAAAGTGAGAGGAGCATCAGTGATTGTACCCATGCTGTATGAAAAATGATATCAAGCCATCCAGTCTTTCAATTTTCTGACGTACATCAAGTTCTTACATTTGATCATTGGAATGTGATTAAATTAAGATTCTTGTGCTTTTGGAGAACAGACTCTACATGCATTTGAGAGCAAAGAAAAAGGCAATGACTTCCCGAAGAATAGACAAAGCAACTCTTAGTACAGTTTCCTCTTACTCCTTCATCACTAATCATATAAAGTGGATTCTTCTCACATTCTCCTTTCTTAGCCCACACCTAGCGCAATTCATATTCTCCTTTCTTAGCCCACACCTTGCGCAATTCACATTCTCATCAAGACAATCTCCACCATCGACCTGCCTGGCAAGCTTCTCAAAGTCACTAAAATGAATCCACTTGGTTGCAGACCACTCACTTCTCGCCCTCAATGTCTGCGCAGCTTCCATACAAACTCTTAACATCTGTAGTTGCATCTAGATGAAGAACAACAGTGCATCACCCTACTGACAGAAACAAAGTGAAAAAGGAGGAAAGACGGTGGTTAGAACTACCAAAAATCAACAATAATGAGTACCAAAAAAGGCTCGAGAGATCAGCATTATCAATTACATTGGCAAACATCACCATGTTTGGAAGAATTTAAAAATTTTTAAGAAATTTAAATACACATTATAATTAACTTAATTTAAATTTAAATTCCTTTTTATTTATTTTACTTAATAAATTAAATTTAATTTCTTGTATTTTAATTTCTTTATTTAGATAAAATAATTTAATTTCTAAAAAAATTAAATTTTTATTTTTAATTAAAATTTTAAATTTTTCAATTTTACATTTGAAGTAGCTCTTTAAAATGATATGATTTCAAATCTAGAGAATAAATAAATTACCATGTAACATTTACTCAAAACACATTGATCTTAATTTCCTGCTTCTATCAATATATGACTATCTAAGAATGATGTCAGAATTTTATACAATATTTCAAATCGAAGAACTCACGATTTCATTAACGATTTCGTTAAGTCATAGAGTCAGGTTAAATATGAGCATCTGCTGATTTTTTTATAATCTCCTCTTGACCAGAAGAAAGCAAAATTATGCACACCACGAGATATTATGCACAAGAATGCCAATTACATGATTTGCACTCAATAACTTCAAAGAAAATATTCAGACATAGACAAAAGTTCTCTTACCTATCTTGTGCCCTGCCAAGATTAAGGAGTTATTCTTTGACAGTGTTTCGGACAAAAAAATCATTTGAACATCTCCCTGTTTACCTAGTATCTTTTGATTTGGTACATCTTCAATTCATTCCAAACTATAACTCAATCGCTAGAATCGCTTACCTATCTCTAGGTATTTCCCAAGGATCAATCAAACTCACATCATCAACCATACTTCTCTATACTTTTTCATATGCTTTGTAATTAAATATGAATGAAAAGTGCTTTAACAGGGTATACAAAACAGTAGTATGAGGAATGAAAGCTTGAAAACAGAAGTACAGGGCTTTTCAAAAGAATTACTCTCCTACTGTGGATGATTTTAATATACTAAAAAGTGTCTTCCACTTCCCTACCACTTTCCTACCAAATCTCTTTTTAATCAACTTAATCAATAATATACTGAATGAATTGTTCGTCTCATGGCCAGTCCCAAAGAGTAAATGCAGCGACGCCGCTACTCAAGGCAATGGAATATGAGACTGCTCTGGCGGAGATGCCATCGATGAGGACGGCACCGTCAACGACAGTGAACATTGATTTATGACGGTTACTTGAGAAATATGCAAACATAATTCTTTGTTTGCTCTCAAAATAGCACGAGACTCCTCCTCAGAAATCCCCCGTCAATTAAATTTAATTATAATAATAATGTAAACATACAAACCAAATGGTTTCTTTGTAATGAAGAATAAAAATATCGCATAGATAAATTATTCTTCGTTTTAAATTCTGCTCATTAACAGAATTGTCATTCTCAAGGATTCAAAAATCTCTGAAGTCTGACATGTGAATTTTAATTCAGATATCATCTCCAGAGTCTCCAGATAACATCAAACATAGAAAAAATACCTATAGTTTTCAATTTGTAAGGAAATAATAAAAGTGCAGATAATTAGAAAAAGGAAACAAGTAGTCTACTCACATTATGAATCGGAATGGCGCATATAGCAAAAACGCAGAAAACCATTGAGCCACAGCCAAAAAATACAAATAGATTTAAAATTGTAATTCTAATCCTATCGGATATGCCAAAATCATTCAATTGAAAAATATTAAGCAGTATTTCAATAAACATAGATAATAAACATAGATATGAGATGTTCAAAATCTCGAAATTTGACAAACAAATTCTCTCATTCAATTTTCATTCTGATTCATAATTGAGGAATGACGCAGATCAGAAAAAATATTTAAAAGCCACTGATATTTCAAGATTTCAAAACATCAAAGAGGAAAGGACCTATTTAATTTTTTAGCTGCTTAAATCATGCGTTGATTAGTTAAACAAAAGCAGAAAATGCTGAAGAAAACCAGGGGAAACATAACGAAAATATCAGCCAAATCAATAATTTGATGATATGATTTATCCGTTATTAGAGATCAGAAATTGGTAAGAGTTATCGGTCACGGTGATTCAGAAACACGGACCAATGTAAAACTCATCATATCTCTAAGCCTTTGAATTCAAAAAATCAAAAAACATGAATAATTTCATGGAATACAAATGCAATAGAAAATATCAACCATCAGAGACTTAAATACAAGGAATCATGGAAGGAATCCAATCATATTGTTGCAGTTTTTGTTTCTCATCAGATGATTGATTTCTAAAGGAAAGTGAAAAACTACATAAGACTTCGGAGAGAGAAAAGAAAACGATGTTAACCTAATTGGAATTAACAACTGGATAGATCCACATTACAGCTGAGAACCCTAATTGAAGGGAAGACCAGTGAACGAGACACAGCACCAGTACACTTGCTGAGCTTATTTATAGAACAAGCATATTTCAGGTGTTAACGCTGAGGTTTTGTAACATGTATAAACCCTAAAATTGAAATGGAGGTAAAAATGGGCTGGGTCCTTATCAATTTGGGCTTTCTTCTCTATTTTATTTCTTTTACGTAGGCCTGTCTCATTAATCTTTTATTTTATATATATATATATATATATATATATATATATATATATATAATATTAAGTATTAAATATTATATAATTATATATATTTTTATTATATATAATATTACATAAATATATTATCTTATATATTTTTTTCTATTACTTATTATTTATTATCTATTACATTTATTATTTATTCTCTGTCATGTCTATATAATATAATATAAAGTATTATTAAAGAGAGAAAATTAAAAATAATTCTACACCTAAATTGCATTAATCTATTATTTATATTCATTTATTTATTATATAATTATATAATAATATAACATTACATTTATTTATTAATCTATTTCATTTATGTATCACAGGAAATTACGGTCACAATATTAAGGTTATTGAGTTTCCATACCTTATCGAGTCCGCAGAACTATGGCAGCACCAACCGCATTTATCTCAAATTTCCCACTAAATCAAGGAATTGCGGACCATTTTTAAAACCTTGGTTTGCTACTGTTAATCATGAACATCAAACATAAAAGAAAAATTAACCAAATTTATCAAATGGTCCTAGACTATACCAAGGAATGCAGCATCTTCCCTCCCCATCACTTTTAAGAACCTTTCCTCCTTGAGGACTTTCCTGCCCATCCCCTAATCTTATTACCTGGTGCAACAAAACCATAATGTAACCACAATTTAAAACCTTGGTTCCTAAACAATAATTTCTCTTTAAACCCAATGCTAATATCAATCATAAACAACAAACATCAAAAATAAAATAAAATAAAACTAACTAGGATTATTTTTCTAACAGATGAAAAGAATAAACCTAGGCTTCCACGAGAGCTGAGCAACCCGTGTGAAATCAAACTTCAGTGAAGAGACTCCTCTGCTCAACCTAAGCACCGATCCATGCCTGAACACCAAAACTGTGAATCAAAGAAAAGGTCAAATTTTGAATGCATTGAGCGACATAGATAGAGAAAAGAAGAAAAGGGTGTTTGGTATCATTATGTAGCCTTTGCTTTGTGGTCCAAATCGGGCAATCGAATGTAGGAAATAGAGATCTCAAACAGAGTAAATAAAGGTCATTTTATTTTGGTTTCTATATGTCATTTTAATTCCTATTTAGTAAATTAAAATGAGAGTAAATAGTTATAATTAGATACTAAAATAATAATAAATAGTTAAATTCAGATACTAAAGTAATAGTAGAAATTTTGTAGAGACTAAAATATACATAAATTATATTTTTAAAAATTATTTTATTATTTGTTTCTTTTAACCAGTAACTAGTAACTCAAATACACGCACACCATGCATATATATCTGTTGAGAAGAGAAAAGTAATAAGAAAATTAATGTAATTTAGTATATGGTTATCAAACTCTAGAGTTAACTTTTAAACTTTTAAGAGTTTGAAAGTTTCTTCAGCCCCAGTGAATCAACTCAATCACAAACTCGTTTTTGGAGTAAACTTCCACAAACTTGTGAGTTAACTCAGTGACTTGAAGTTAACTTGCGAGTCAGATCGAGTTAAGCGAGTTAAAGCATGTTAAAACAGTGTGTTTTAGGGCCAACACAAAATGTTATTTTCTTTCTCACTTAAGGCTCAAGCTTTGTACTTTTTTTCCCTCTCCATCGTCGTCTTCCGCTTGGAGCCTCATCATGGTCTTTCTCTCCCGTTTGCATTTTCGGCATCGTCGGTGTTTGTGATTTGTTGTTTGGTCCGTCGTCAAGGTTAGTTCTTGCTGTATTCTTCGTTGATGCTATGTTATTGTGATTTGTAGGAAAAAAAAAAAAAAAAAAAAAAACATGTCTAGGTTTGAGCCACCTTCATTTTGGAACAGTATTTCAAATTTCAATTATACAAAGCTTTGATTTTAGGCCATCATGGGATTTAACTTGCTGCTCTCTACACTATTACGTGTTTATAGTTTCAATTATGCAATTTGAGATGGAAAAGTTGGAAGTTTCATTTACACTATTATCTATTTGATGTGAATTGTTCAATGGCTTTTTTTGTACTATTACCTGTTTCAATTGAATTGAATTGTTAGTTCCAATACTCTATGTACTATTATCTGTTTCAATTGAATTACTAGTTACAATTGTTGCTCTCTATACTATTTTTTGTTTCAATTGAATTATTAATTTTAATTGTTGCTTTTTGCACTATTATCTATTTTGTGTGAACTTGATTGGTTGAACTGTTTCACAAAATTTTAGCTTTTTGCATGTTCGCTTGGGAAAATTCTCGTAACAATAATTCATTATAGTTATAGTCATAGTGTGTTTTAATTTGACTTGCATATTGTCATTATAAATTGATGTTATTACTCTTCCTTTTTAAGATATGAATTTTTAATTATCCTGCATTTAATTTTTGGGTCCAATGCATAAATGATAGAAATGAGATAATACCCGATGGAATGTAAAGCTACCCCAGTTATTGCTATTGATACAGTAATGAAAGCCGAATAAAATCAAAGTAATCTAAAAGAGTTTGGTTTGAATAGGGTTTTTGAGTTTTTAAAATATTATTAGAATTGAATTAGATTTAACTTACTTGGATTCAGCAAGAAGAAAAAGTCTAGAGAATTGATAAAAATATTTAATTTATCTTGTTCCAGTTTCGTTAAATTAAAAGATAATGTACTTTAAATATATGAAAGGTACTTTTTATATTAAATATATTTATTATTGCTTCTTTGTGCAGTTACTTGCTCATGTTGTTATATGTTAGAAGTTGGAATTTATTAGTCATTGTTGTGTTACTGCTTATGTGGTTGGAATTTGAAAATGTCTAGAAGTGGAAGTGGGTCAAATTCAGCTAAATCTGAAACCTCATCTTTGTCATGTGTTGTTAAATCGAGAAGTAAAAATTTAGTAGGAAATAAGACAATGGAAACATGGTCAAGATGTTTCAGGCAATGGTGAAAAGGTTAAATGCAATTATTGCTTTAAGATCTTTAATGGAGGAATTTTTAGATTGAAGTATCATCTTGCTGGGACTAGATATGATTCCGAACCTTGTGTTTCGGTGCCGAATGAAGTTAAACTATTCATGTTGAAAGTTGTTACAAAAATGTCAATGAAGAGAAGAAAGTTACATAACATTGAAGAAAATGATGATGAAGAAAGTGAAAAGACGGAAATAAACTCTTCAAATCAAGTAAGAGGAAGAGGTTCTTTTAAATCAGAACTAAAATTTGTTGTGAGTGGTAACCATGTGATTCAATCTACTATGAACCAATGTTACAAGAAAGGTGTTGATAAAGAAGAAATTGATGTTTTAGTTGCTGATTTTTTTTTATATGAGTGTCATTCCTTTTAATGTTAATAAAAATCCTGTTTTTCCAAAATTATGTGAGAAGATTGGGAGATATGGAATTGGATATAAACCCCCATCTTATCATGATCTTAGAGAAAATATTTTGAAACAAGCAGTGGGAAAAACTGAGCAGATGCTCCAAGAGTTCAAAGATGAGTGGAAAAGAACGGGTTGCATACTTATGTCTGATGGATGGATAGACAAAAAAAAGTTCAATTTGTAACTTTTTAGTGAACAGTCCAAAAAAACTGTTTTTCTTTATTCCATAGATACCTCGGACATCTCAAAAACAGTAGATAAGGTGTTCAAGATGTTGGAAGATGTAGTGGAATTTGTTGGTGAAGACAATGATGTGCAGGTGGTTACTGATAATGCTGCAAATTTTAAAGTTGCAAGAGAATTATTGATGCAAAAGCGGAAACATTTATATTGGACCCCGTGTGCAGCCCATTGCATTGATCTAGTATTTGAAGATTTTGATAAACAATTAAATATTCACGAGGTAACCATTATGAAGGGAAGAAGTGTCATTACCTACATTTACGATCGGACATTGTTGATTAGCATTATGAAGAAGTTCATAAATGGTAGAGATTTGATTAGGCCTGACAAGATTAGATTTTCAACAATTTATCTAACATTAGCTTGTCTTCATGAGTTGAAAGCTTCATTGATGACCATGTTTGTAAAAGATAAACACAAGAAGGGGGGTTGAATTGTGTTAATTAAAAAAAAATTATTCCTTTCGTCTGTGGGTTTTAAATCTGTTCAGACGAAACAATGTTTGTATTGAAATATTGATTTTAATAAACAAATGTTATATTATAATTATCACCTGTTAGTTGAGCAGACGAAACAAATAAACACAGATATTTTTATACTGGTTCATCTATTCTAGACTACGTCCAGTTACTCAACAACCACTGAGTTTTCACTACAAACCGTGAAAAGGTTACAAGTATTATTTGAACCCAACCACTTCTGGCTATTACAAGATATTCTTTGCTCCCAGCCTTCTCAGGCTAAACTAACAAGGTATTCTTTGAACCCAGCCTCCACAGGCTAATACAAGAGGTATTCTTTGGAACACAGTCTCCTCAGGCTAAAATGCCACACAAGTGGACTTTGAAAGATGTTTTAAAAACAAAGATTTTTCCTTTTCGCAGAGAGGGTTTTACAATGAAGTTCTAATATCAGACTTGAGCAAATTCTTAGATGAAGGATAGAGATAAGCGTATTCGCCAACTGATTCTTGAAGCTGTGAAGTCCTTTTATAAGCATCTTCTTCAAATGGCCGTTAGACCCATTTGAATGCCGTTGAGAGTCGTTGAGAGATCTTCTAGAGAGCTTTCCAAAAAGGTTGTCAGTTGTACTTGATTGATTGATAAGAGTCGCAGCGGATATAGCGGACTAGGTTGTGCGCAATACTACTTCTGACTTGTACAGAGATGTGACAAAAAGGTAAAGACCTTTTTGACTTTGGTGTGTAAGTTCGAATCCCTATACTGATCTTGGATGTTTCTCATGAGTACATCTTTAGATTTCAAAACTTGGCGCGAAAGACTCAACTTGACTTCAGCTTTTGGATAGACGATATGATTCTTCAGTCTTCAGTTGTTGTTGTTTCGTCTCATCCTATCGTCTTAGACTTCACTCTTTGGACAGACGAAGAACTTAAGCTTGAATAGTCCTCTTCCGTCTGTGCATGTATCGTCTGATGACTTGGCTTTTTGACAGACCTAGAAATTCTTCTTTGGAGGGTCTCGTTCCGTCTGTGCTGGTTTCGTCTTAGCAAGTCTTGGGTAACTTGGTTTCGTCTGTCTTGTAATTAATCAAAATCTTGAGACGTTAATCATCCTTGATCTAACAATCTCCCCCTTTTTGATGATTACAGACCATACCACGAAAATCTGCACAAAACATGGTTAGACAGAAACAAACAGTCTTAAAAAGCCAGATTGACATCAAGACGATGTTTTCTGAATAATACCTCTTTATAATAGATTATTACATCAATGCGATGTAATCTTTATACATTATTACATTGGTATAAACAGAAAACCAATAAAGAGTTACAATTGTAAGCTATACTAAAGAATTACAAGTATAAGTAAAAAAATTAAACAAATACATGACTCCCCCTCAGACGATGCTTGCTTTTTGAATGCTCACTCCCCCTCAGACGAAGCTTGTTTACTTCCCTTTAGACAATGCTTACCCCTTGTACCATTCTTCTTTCCCTTGGGCTATCTTCTTTTTCTCTCCCCCTTGGGCTGTAAATCATCAAAAGATGATCAAGAAGAGGGCTTTGGCTTCTAGTTGAGCAGGGTCATCACAATGTCTTTTAGTTGTTGCACTTCAGACGATAGAGAAGCTTGATTTTCTTCAAGTTCTCTGTTCTTTGCTTTCAAGTGCCCGTAATCCTCTTCCAAAGCATCATATTTACGCTTCAGAGTTTTATACTCCTCAGCTTCTTGAATATTAGCCTCAGCATCCTCAACTTTGTCATCAACCTCCACTATATCATCAAAGTGTACCATTGGTGTTTGAGGTTCTTCCACTATAGGAATAGTGTCATCAATAATGAGCACTGTTGGAGTCTTTTTCAGACGCAATTTGAAGAGTGGAAGGACAAGGTCAGCCATGAAGTTCTGTTCCCATTGCCATATGTAGTGCTTTGTTGGAATAGAGACTTCTAGATCCGGATGCTCCTAGGATGGGTAAGTGTATGCAAAAGCTTCACCAGAAACACCCCGCCACCAGACGGTAGAATCTTCATCAAATGAAGTTCCAAAGCAAAACTGTGAAGTGGCTTCATGATCTTCTATCATCCGTTGTATCTTTGGATAGATAGGGCTTGAGGCTTGAGCTTGGATTGCTTTGAGGTGCGCATAGACAGCAGACGGAAGGAGTTTGGAGATATGCCTTGCGAATTTGAAGGTCCTAGGTACAGACGGTACTTTCTTTTCTTTTTCCTTAGCCAAAAACTTGACCAGGCATGGTCTTTTTCGGTCTAAGACTATTGTGTACTTTGTTTCGTCTGACATAGTGAAGAGAACTGTGAACCCACCATGACAGGACAATATCTCTTGTCCTTCTTAGCATGACAATCAATATGAAAGAAAGAGGCTTCTCTTCCCTTAGCTTCCCTTCTGTAGGCATCAGCTATCATCCCGAAAGTTGTGTTGAAGTCTTCTGGGAGGGCGTGAGCAAATTCTTCAGGGTCTTCATACTCGTTGAGAAGGATGGAGTAACTAGGGTTGATCCCGAAGCAGTGGGGCCTCGTCCATGGAAGCACAATTCCCAGAGAATGTCCTAGACCGACATACTCTGTTTTGTTGAGTGGAATTGTGAAAGGCATAGGATCATGGCGATCTATGGCGTCAAGATGCCAATGAGTGCATTCTTTAGGCTTATAGATGATAGAGTGTGTGTCTCCATATCTACAATGGTGGAAGACAGGCGCATTCACCTCATACCGAACCTTCCATCTTGGATTTTCTCTATGTGGAATGTGAGGTTCATAGCCAAGTGTTGGTCCTTCAATCACCGACGCAGCAATATGATCCTTGTAGGCTTGAATATCTTCTAACCCTTTGATGTCTAGGTTGGCCGGTGTATCCCAGGCGGGCACGCTTCAACCAATCGCGTTGCTCTTACGGGGTGTAGACGATGTTTTCATTGAAATCTACCGCTTCAAGGGTTTGTTGTAGATGGTGGGATTGACAAATCTCCTAATTGAAAACCCTTCTTGCCTCTTCGTACTCGTATGGGTTCTTCAATTCAATGTAGGAGTGTTCTTGATATAGCGGTCTTCATCATCTCGCTAAGATATCATTTTGAGCAGATCGGACGGTTCACCATCGGTGGAGAATTCTTCATACTTCTCTCCAAGATCCAATCAGTTTGATTGGTCTTTCAAAGACAGTACTCTCAAGAATTGCCTCATGACTAATTCATTTAGGAATGAATAGTCCACCTTGTGATTTGAGGGTAAGTCTTCTGATTAATCACTTCAAAGATGTGACCTTCCCCATGTAGCATCCACCTTGATTATTTCAAGTTGTTCTTCATCGACGAAGAATCAACTTCTTCAATAAGCACAAAGTCTTCGGTGATTTAAACTCCTTCGTCATTGGTGGGATGCTTCTTCGAGACACACCGAGATATCGTCCTGGCTAGCAAGGCGGCAAGATTCGAGAGGAGACGCAACAATAGGCTCAGACGCAGTAGTCCTATGTTGGTCTTGGAGAGTTGATGATGACATCTCCATAGTTGAAACTTCTTCACTTAACATTGTCTCCAACTCCTCTGCAAGCTGGGCATTGTCTTTTTGAATCTGGGCAGTTTCTTCACTGTTCATGCCATCTGAAGTAGCTTGAGCAGATGCTCCTTCAGACGATCCAATGCCCTTTAAGCTTTCAAGAAAGATCCTTTCTCTTTCAGCATGAAGCAAAATAGAGACCCTCTTAGCCTCTTTCAGCGCTTTCTCATCGTCTGTCTCACCAATAATCACATACGCAAGTTTTTGTTTCATCTTTTCTTTTCCCTTAGCAGCTTTTTTAAGAGCAATTTTTCTGGCTTTTGCTTTTTCTTCTGCTTCTTTCTTCTCTTTTTCTTTGTTTGTAAGTATCTTCACAGACGCAACACCCTTAGACGATACCTTGGTCCCTTCATCTTCACTAGGGGATATCGTCTGTTCTTTTGATTTAGCACCAATGTGCTTGATTCTGACAGTCCTTTTCTTCTTCTTGAGGGGTTCTTCAAGAACATCCTCAAAAGGGACCTCAGAGATGGTCACAGAAGGAAGAGGTTGATGTTGGTTTAGTGTTTGGGTTTGTGTTTGGGGTTCAGTTTGGGATTGTGTTTCGACTTGTGTTTCGGACGGTGTTTGGACTTGTGTTTGGGGTTTAGCACGCTTGATGCGAGCTCTGTGTGGAGGATCTTTGGTGATGGGTGAGAGAGGTACATCCTCTTTTTGTGAATGAAGAAAGTTTGGTGCTAGATGCATCTTCGCGAATGTGCTGGCTTTAACTTCCTTTCCCTCAGGGTGCCAAACAACATCAGTGGTGTCAAACCCCTGATTGATGATGATTTTTGAGAAGAGGGTGGCGTAGGGAATGCTACTCTTCCTACGGATACTACGATTCTTCAGAGCACTTATCCAATGATCAAGGATAAGGTGAGGAAGACTTATCCTTGCTTTCCTCAGACAGTAGAAGATGCAAAATCTGTCTCGAAAACTTACACTGTCCCTCGAACCAGTCCTTGGTGTGAAGACATTGTAGAGGAGGTTATGGATAACTCTTCCAGAAGGAATGAGATTTCCCGATCTGAAAGACTTGGAGTCTTCAGTGTTGGGTTTCTTTACATAGAGTATCTTGTCTACGCGCTCCTCAGATTCATTCTTCATCCAGTTGGGGCTGTAGAAACGCCCCTCGGCTTTGCAGTTTCCAGCCTCAGCAATAGAGTCCACCGTGATGATGTACTCTTTGTTGTCAATGGTACCCATAATACCATCATCGAACTCCTTCACATCGCTCCAGAATTCGGCATAGGCTTCCATCAGCCATGGGCCTCTCATCTCAGCAAACCCCATCCATCCGGTGTGGTCCAAAATCTTCACTATCCTTTCAGAGATGCTTTCAAGAGTCTCCCTTGAAATCCACTTGCTTGGCAAGAACAGGTCTTGAGCGAAGAATGTGGTTTCATCAACTTTGGTAGCTTTGGTGTTCTTGGCGGCCATTGATATTTTGAAAATAAAGAATAAGCACTTAGTGAGTTTTAAGGTTTGGAAAGTTCAAACAGTTGCAAATAACAGTAAAGAATAAAAGAGTGAACTTTCAAGAGTATTTATAGACAAAAATAAAAACGGTTATGATTCATCAGACGAAAGAGATTTCGAAAACTGCCCCTGATTTAACATGTCCACATCATTGCCTTTTCAATGATTGATTTGACCTCTGCAATTCACAGCGCGTGTCTATCAATGTCCTAAAATAGTGCAATAAATGACAGACACATTTATTGCTCATTTTAATTTGTCCCTGCACACTTGAGATAAACTTGTTAAACAGTAACAGTTGCGTCTGTTGAATTTTACCATAGTAACTATTCAACTTGATCAGACGCAATGTTTCGTCTTAACACGAAATAATGTACAGACGGAACAAATAGCTCAGACGGAACAATTTTCAATCATTTAAAGAAATAATTCCAAGATTTTCCTTAATGAAATTGAAACGTGTTTCGTCTAATGCTTTAGTAAATATATCTGCCCATTGAAAATCTGTTTTCACAAACTGTATATTGAAAATACCTTTTTGGACATAGTCTCTTATAAAATGAAAACGGATTTCAATATGTTTTGCTTTTGAATGCTGAATAGGATTTTTGCTAAGATTAATTGCACTTGTATTATCACAAAATACTGCTATATGATTTTCAAACCTGGAGTAATCTTCAAGTTGATGTTTTATCCACAGTAATTGTGAGCAACACCCTGCCGCAGCAATATACTCTGCTTCAGTTGTTGAGAGTGCAATGAAGTTTTGTTTCTTGCTTGACCAAGATATTAGTGATGATCCAAGAAATTGGCATCCACCACTTGTGCTTTTTCTCTCCACTTTGTCTCCAGCATAATCAGCATCACAGAAGCCTCTCAAACTAAAATCATCATTTTTCTTATAAAACAGAGAGAGATCAGTTGTTCCAACAAGATATCTAAGAATTCTCTTTACAACTTGTAAGTGAGATTCTTTAGGGTCAGATTGAAATCTAGCACATAGATAGACACTAAACATAATGTCAGGTCTGCTTGCAGTTAAATAAAGGAGTGAGCCAATCATACCTCTGTATACCGTCTGATTAACAGACTTACCTGACTCATCCTTGTTGAGATTTGCTCCAGACGAATGCATTGGGGTCTTCATAGGCTTGGCATTCTCCATCTTGAACTTTTTAATAAGCTCCTTTGTGTATTTCTGTTGATGGATGTAGATTCCTTCTTTCGTCTGCTTGATTTGAAGTCCTAGAAAGAACTTCAATTCTCCCATCATGCTCATTTCAAACTCATCCTGCATTATCTTTGAAAAATCCTTGCACAGAGAATCATTAGTAGCTCCAAAGACTATATCGTCTACATAAATCTGGACTATAATAAAGTCTTTTGAAACACTTTTCTTGAAGAGAGTTGTATCAACCTTTCCTCTTGAAAAACCATTTTTAAGAAGAAAAGAACTGAGTCTATCGTACCAAGCTCTAAGAGCTTGTTTAAGACCATACAATGCTTTCTTGAGTTTAAAAACATGATCTGGTTGAGACAAACTTTCAAAACCAGGAGGTTGTTTTACATACACTTCTTCTTCAATAAAACCATTTAGAAAAGCACTTTTTACATCCATTTGATATAGGACGATATACTTGTGAGCAGCAAAAGCAAATAATATTCTAATTGCTTCTAATCTAGCTACAGGCGCAAAGATTTCTGTGAAATCAATACCTTCTTGTTGATTATACCCTTGTGCTACTAACCTTGCTTTGTTTCTTACTACTTTTCCAGCTTCATCAAGCTTATTTCTGAACACCCATCTGGTTCCAATGATGCTTTTGTTCTTTGATCTTTCAACTAGGGTCCACACATCATTTCTTGTGAACTGATTAAGTTCTTCTTCCATAGCCAAGATCCAATCGTTGTCTTGAAGAGCATCTTCAACATTCTTTGGTTCTATGCTTGATACAAGAGCATATCCAGACGATTCCTTCATCTTTGATCTAGTTACAACACCTTGATTCCTATCTCCAATGATGAGATCTTCAGTGTGATTAGATGCAAACTTCCATGATCTTGTAGGTGCTTCATCACTTTGTTGATGAGACTCAGACGAAGAGGTTTCGTCTGTGCGTCTATCGTCTGTTCTTGTTTTGTCTGACCTTTGTTTATCATTTTGACCAGAAGGGTTAACCTGCAAATTTTCAAACAAGTTTTCTAGGTCTGATATTTCTTTATCAGCCTTTGAGTTATCTTGGAATTTTACATGAATTGATTCCTCTACAACTTGCGTCTTAGAGTTAAAAACTCTATAAGCTTTAGATGTGTTGGAATATCCAAGAAAGATTCCTTTTATCACTTTTGAATCAAACTTGCCAAGTTGATTTTTGGTGTTCAAGATAAAGCATTCACATCCAAAAAGATGGAAATAAGAGATGTTGGGTCTTCTTCCTTGCCATAGTTCATATGGAGTCTTATTCAATATTGGTCTTATCAATATTCTATTTTGAATATAACAGGAAGTATTAATTGCTTCTGCCCAATAATATTTAGGGAGAGAGCTTTCATGCAACATAGTTCTAGCCATTTCTTGTAAAGTACGATTTTTCCTTTCCACAACTCCATTTTGTTGAGGAGTTCTTGGAGATGAAAAATTGTGAAATATATCATTTTCAAAACAAAAGGCTTTGAACTCAGAATTTTCAAATTCTGTTCCATGATCACTCCTTACAGACGCAATACAAATTCCTTTTTCTTTTTGAACACGTTTACAGAATATTTCAAAGACTTTGAATGACTCATGTTTATGGGCTAGGAAGTATACCCATGTGAATCTAGTATAATCATCTACAATGACAAATCCATATCTCTTCCCTCCAAGACTTTCAGTCTGAGTGGGTCCAAAGAGATCAATGTGTAACAGTTCTAACGGTCTTGTCGTGGAAACAACATTTTTCGATTTGAAAGAAGCTTTGAGTTGTTTCCCATGCTGACAAGATTCACACAGACAATTGGTTTTCCAAGATATTTTTGGCAAACCTTTTACGAGATCCTTTTTAGAAATTTTTGAAATATACTTGAGACTTAAACGTCCAAGCTTTTTGTGCCAAATATTTCGTTCATCGTCTGTTGAAATCAAACATGTTACATTTTGATCACTCAGGTCAGAAAGGCAAACCTCATAAAGGTTATTCTTTCTTTTCCCAATAAAAAGAATGGTTTTATCTTTGTTTCTGACTATACACTCATCAGAGTTAAAGGCTACTTCATACCCACTGTCACAAAATTGACTTATGCTAAGTAGATTGAAGTTAAGACCTTTAAATATGAAACATTCTGGATAAGAGTATTGGGTGTCTTACCAACAATCACAATGCCAAGAATTTTACCTTTTCCAGAACCGTATGAGACAGACCCTTTACTTGGTCTGAGGTCTTGGAACATAGACAGGTCTCCCGTCATGTGTCGTGAGCAACCACCGTCCAGTGTACCACCAAGTCTTGTCTCTTCCCATTAAGGATATCTGCAACAGGAACAATAAGTGACTTTGGTACCCAAATCTTTTTGGGTCCTTTCTTGTTAGTTACAAAAGGCTTCTTTTTGTTTTTATCCTTTTTGTAGATATTAGGAACCTTGTTGTGATTCCTCTTCTTTTGATCAGACGAAACAGGTTTGTTTTTCTTTTCGTCTGTCTCCTTAACATAACCAAGTCCACTTTTATCATTAGGTGATTTCCTATATTTTAAAATATTTTCAAGAATGGAGGATCCCTTTGTAAACTTGGTTAAGTCATTAAGTAGGGACTCATTTTCTTTCTTTAATCTTTCGATTTCAAGAATGAAAATGTCCTTTTCAGATTCAGACGAAACATCATTTGATATTTTCTTGTCTAGCAACTCAATTTCAGATTTCAAAACTGCATTTTCTTCCAAGGTTTGTCTTAGCTTGGTTTTGCAAGTTTTGTATTGCTGAGCAATAAAGTGGGAGTGAGCTAGAAGAGTATCATATGACATTTCTTCTGATTCTGACTCTGACTCAGAAGAGGAGGATGAAGAAGTTTCATTGTAATTTACCTCTGTTGAGACATGGTCTCCAGCCATGAGGCAGATGTTTGTTTTTTCTTCTCCTTCAGAGGATTCCTCTGAGCTTTCACTGTCAAGGTCTTCCCAAGTCAGTAAGCTCTTCTTTCCTTTATCTCTTCTAGAGCTCCACCTCTTTTTCAGTCTGGACATTCTGACCTCATATGTCCCGGTTTCCTGCATTCATAGCACACAATCTCTATGCTTTCTTCTTTGGTTGATGATTTCTCAGGGAGCTTCTTCTCCTTTTTCTTGAAGAAGCGTTGGCCTCTGCCTTTTTTCATCATCATCCTTTTGAATTGTCTTGTCATGAGGGAGACTTCATCTTCAGACGAACCATCAGACGATTCTGATTCGGTTGAATCAGCCTTCAAAATCTTTACTTTCTTTTTACTGTCCTTCTTGACAGAATCTTCTTTAGGGATGTCATTGACAGATGGAAGAGCTATAGGTTCTTGAACCTTGATCTTCTCCCTTTTACATAAGAGTACCTCATGTGCCCTTAAAGCTCCAATTAACTCGTCTAGAGTTAATGTCTTCATATCTCTTCCAACAGAGATAGCTGTGGACATGGCTTCCCAAGGAGGTGGGAGACTGTCCAAGATCTTCATGTTGTTCTGGGCCTTTGTGAAGGTGATTCCCAGAGCAGTGAGTCCATTTAATATTGTTTGAAATCTTCCAAACATCATATCGATAGACTCTCCTTTCTTCATAGAAAACATTTCATATTCTCTTTGAACAGTGGCGGTCTTCCTCATTCTGACATCTTCAGTGCCTTCATATGAGATTTTAAGAGCATCCTATAGTTCTTTAGCTGTTTTGTAGGCACAGAATCTGTTGTACTCAGTTCTGGAGAGAGCACACATTAGAGCATATCTTGCTTTGTTGTTCAGCTCCATCATCGAGTATTCTTCGTTTCCCCACTCTCCTTCAGGCTTTGCAATGGGGATATCTCCTGTGGTGATTATGTTCCATAATCTATATTGGGTTGACTTGATGTACATCTCCATCCTGTCAGCCCAGTATGGATAATCATCTCCAAAGAAAGCTGGAGGTTTGTTCATAGAAGCTCCTCCGGATAGAAACGATGGCCCTTGAGAGTCCATGTTGGATCTTTTACTCTAGCAGCTGTTAAGCGCTCAACCCTTAGAGGCTGAGCTCTGATACCAAACTGTAAAAGATAAACACAAGAAGGGGGGTTGAATTGTATTAATTAAAAAAAATTATTCCTTTCGTCTGTGGGTTTTAAATCTGTTCAGACGAAACAATGTTTGTATTGAAATATTGATTTTAATAAACAAATGTTATATTATAATTATCCCCTGTTAGTTGAGCAGACGAAACAAATAAACACAGATATTTTTATACTGGTTCGTCTATTCTAGACTACGTCCAGTTACTCAACAACCACTGAGTTTTCACTACAAATCGTGAAAAGGTTACAAGTATTATTTGAACCCAGCCACTTCTAGCTATTACAAGATATTCTTTACTCTCATCCTTCTCAGGCTAAACTAACAAGGTATTCTTTGAACCCAGCCTCCACAGGCTAATACAAGAGGTATTCTTTGGAACACAGCCTCCTCAGGCTAAAATGCCACAAAAGTGGACTTTGAAAGATGTTTTAAAAACAAAGATTTTTCCTCTTCGCAGAGAGGGTTTTACAATGAAGCTCTAATATCAGACTTGAGCGAATTCTTAGATGAAGGATAGAGATAAGCGTAATCGCCAACTGATTCTTGAAGCTGTGAAGTCCTTTTATAGGCATCTTCTTCAAATGATCGTTAGACCCATTTGAATGTCGTTGAGAGATCTTCTAGAGAGCTTTCCAAAAAGGTTGTCAGTTGTACTTGATTGATTGATAAGAGTCGCAGCGGATATAGCGGACTAGGTTGTGCGCAGTACTACTTCTGACTTGTACAGAGATGTGACAAAAAGGTGAAGACCTTTTTGACTTTGGTGTGTAAGCTCGAATCCCTATACTGATCTTGGATGCTTCTCATGAGTACATCTTTAGATTTCAAAACTTGGCACGAAAGACTCAACTTGACTTCAGCTTTTGGATAGACGATATGATTCTTCAGTCTTCAGTTGTTGTTGTTTCGTCTCATCCTATCGTCTTAGACTTCACTCTTTGGACAGACGAAGAACTTAAGCTTGAATAGTCCTCTTCCGTCTGTGCATGTATCGTCTGATGACTTGGCTCTTTGACAAACGCAGCAATTCTTCTTTGAAGGGTCTCGTTCCGTCTGTGCTGGTTTCGTCTTAGCAAGTCTTGGGTAGCTTGGTTTCGTCTGTCTTGTAATTAATCAAAATCTTGAGACGTTAATCATCCTTGATCTAACAATGTTTGTTTCTGATGAGTGGAAAAAAAGCAAGTTTGGAACCACGATAGATGGAAGAAAAATAGAGAGTGTTATTTTGGATAGTCGATTTTGGAAGAATGTAACCACATGCTTGAAAATTGCAACTCCTCTCATTGTTGTCCTTCGATTGGTTCATTCAGATGAGAACCCGCTATAAGTTTCATATATGACGAGATGGAGAAAGCAAAGGAGAGGATAAAATCTAACTTTAATGAAGTCAAGGAAAGGTAAAATCAATTAATTTTTTCATATGATAAAGTTACTTATTTATTTGTTTAATGTTTTGTAATATAGAATATTTTGTATCTATGTAGCTATGAGCATGTCTAGAAAATTATTGATGAGAGGTGGGAACATCAGCTTCACAGACATTTGCATGCAGCTTCATATTATCTTAATTCACATCTTAACTATGAACCTACTTTTAGACATGATGACCCTCAAGTGAAAGAATGATTGCACATATGTATGAGAAGATTAGTTAAAGATGTTGGACAGAGGAAAAAAATTAATTTGCAGCTTGTTGAGTTTCATTTTGCTAAAAGACTTTTCTCAATGGAAGATGCAAAAGAGTCTAGGAAGGTCATGCAACCTGGACAATGGTGGGAAATGTTTGGGGATAACACTCCAGAGTTGAAAAGATTTGTTATTCATATCTTGAGCTTAATTTGTAGTTCTTCTGAATGTGAACGTAATTGGAGCTCATTTGAGATGGTAAGTAAAATTTAGAATTGATTTCATCAAATTCATCAACACATCAATTTCATCAAATTCATCAACACATCAACAAAACCTTACATCAATTTTATCAAATTCATCAAGTTTCAATTTACAAATATAAACATAGGTAATAAAGTATCAAATATCTATGTCTAATCCTCTAATGATATCATTTTGAAGATTATCTTCCACATCATCATCAATATCTTCATCTTCATCACCATCATTATCTTCAGTTTCAATAAAAGTCATATTTATCTAAACTAAAATCATCTACAATTGGATCATCTGTAAATAAATTCAATTCTAAATTTTACTTGTAGATGAAATAGTTCAGTCAATCAAGTTCACATTTAAATTTAATATTACATCTTTTAATATACATTCAAAATATTTTGGCGATAACGAAGATGATTTTGTTTCATGACTTTCAATTTTTCCTTTAAATTCAAAAGGTTTAACAAGATAGTGATACCTTTCTTCCATGACTTCTAGTTTTTCCTTTAAAATATTATTTTCAACTTTGTTAATGAACCAATTTTTAAGATAATTGTTTATATGTTGTGAAAAATGATTAATTTATTATGAATAAAATGGTTTGATAGATTGTAACTTGGACAGAGTTAAAGGAGTTCTCTTTTCTTCTTCCTCTGGAAGAATTTAGATCTTATGAATAATCTTTCATTATAGTGAAACCATAACGTTCTATTCTATCATCTTTCAATCTCAACGACTTTATATTTTTCTTCTTCTAAATAAATTGAAACAAAACTTACTTTAAAAATTTCTGCAAAGGAATGTTGAAACATTGAAAATAGAGATAACCTTTTGAGCATTGAATTCCAGTGCTGGGAACAATTTGGTATCAAGTAGCTATAGAAATGAGTTTCAATTTTTTTAAAATATCATATTTATTTTCATTTTTTATTTTACATAAATTATATCTTATTTCTTTTAGACTTTTTTTATAAAATTATATATATATATATATATATATATATATATTCAATAATTTATTTGTCTATTCTTTAACGTTGAGAGATATTTAAAATAAGATTTATAAGCTCATTTTTAAATAAAAATAAAAGAGTCATAAAATTACCATAGATAAGTTGTATTTATTTTCACGTTTACATATTATGAAGTAATATTTCTTATTATTTTTTAACAGTTTTATTTTAACATAATTGATATCGAATTTAAACATTCCTTAAACGAATATAATGTATGTTTTTAACTTTTTAGAAGATTAGTTATATATTAATTTTATTAATAGTTCAAAATTATTTATAAGAAAATATTTTTTTTAAACTTTGATCCCTTAAATAAAAATTTAAGCTCTCACCTCATTATAATTATCAAATATTCTGTGATATATTTTTTTATCATAAAAATTTGTTTATACTATTTATTCTTGGCAATAATCATTGATTGATTTTTTATATAATGATTTTTTTTAATGTTACAAATATTATAGTTTCTTTTAATAAATATTTATGTATATCTAACTTCATATAATTTTTATAATATATTTCTATTATTTATTTTTTAAATAATGTAATAAAATATATAACATAAATTAATTTAAAAACTAAAATTTCATCTGCCAGTGTAATACAATGTCTAGTTATTAAACTAAAAGAAAAGCAATCAAAATTCAATAATTTTATTGAACCAACATCTCACGTCATTAAAACAGAACTTTTACATCAACAACAATAAATATATTTATTGCTTTCATCAACTCAATCCTAAATAAATAATAACATATAATCACAAAGACTCATCCTTCGAAATCCATGCGCAATCTATTAACACGCCGCCTTATACACGTCACCAACCATTAAAACCAACTATGATATTGATCACAATATCCACTAAAAGGGAAAAGAAAAAAGAAAAGTATATACCAAGAATTATGCTTTATGAAAAGTGTCCTATTAAAAAAGGTAGGTAGAGAATACTATACAGTAAGAAAAATTAAAATGTTACATCTATGGATAATATAATATAAGAAATTAAATAATAATGCACTGGTTCCCAAAATCGAAACTGACTAGCGTAGTGACGCAATCCTTTTCTTAACCCAAAACGGCGATATCATGATTCGATTCCGTCGTAACGGACTTCAACGGAGGAATCGCAGCGGCGTAACGGGTGGAAAAATTCCGTAACCCGTTGTTATAACTGTCATCATGGAAATCCCCGTTTTGCCCCTCATCGAAGTTCAAGGCGTAACTCAAGGGGTCGTACTGGTACTTTCCCACCGCCACGTGTCGGGAACCACCGCTTCGGCTACGGTTGAACCGCCGGATGAACGTCTTCCACCGTGGCCCCGCTGCGAGCTCTGACAACTCGCGAACTTTCATGAGAGCCCTCGCGCCGCGTGACCACCACCGCGCACCGGGGATACCGGTCGCCGGCTGAGACTCAGACCATGATGATGCGGCTCGCACGCGCTCCCACCACGCGAAAGTGACGGCGGTGGAGGGACCACGACGGGAACCAAGGCAGCAGGTGAAGCAGAAGGTGCAGCGCGTGTTCGATAAGAGAGAGTTTGACCTCTCTTCGACGTTGCCGGTTGAATCGAGTTCCGTGTGTTCTGAATAAGACATGCTTATACTATGATGTTATGTTTTTTGTTTCAGTTGCAGTGCGTAATACTAATGCAACAAAGTGAGTGTGTAATATATGAAATGGATTTGGATACTAAGTTTCCAAACCCAATTATTGATGCTTATCATTTATCAGCGAATCAATCAGCGCCCACTATATACAGCTCTGGTTTTATTGTTTTTAGTGACGTTTGCTTTATAAATAATTATTATTGTTTATATTAGTGTGTGTTTGTTGAGGGCATTTTTTGTCCTTCAAGTCAAAGAAGGAAGGGCAAATAAACTAGGTAATAAGTAAAATTATATATCTAATAAAAAAGTTTATTTAATTTTTAAATTTTGATATTAAATTTATTATTTATTATTTTTAATAATATTTAATTTATAAAATAACTAATAATTTAACATATTAATATATAAGTAGTTTAAAAAAAATTCTCTGTAAATTAATCGAAACACTATAAAACTCAAAGCGAAATAAAATAAATTTCAATATTCTAAACTTGTTTATTATAACTTAAAAACATAAATTCGAACTCAAATTCATCCCTTTTTTGACCAAAACAGGAATAAGAACAGTTGAAGCTTTTTGTGCATTATTGACAGCATACGCCGCGCTGGATCGTTGATTAGGTGTCACAGCTGGATTTGTAGGTTTTAGATGCCTTTCTATGGAGAAGAAAGTTATTAATTTCCCATAAAAGTTATAAATTCATTTCTTTCATCAATAATAATTTTGCCAAATGTTAAAAGTAATCCCTGTATACGATTTTATTTCATATTTAGAGATCGTTTGCTATACAAAATTTTTAAGTAATTCTCTTTCATGATAATCTTTGATTTTTAATCTTTTTATGAAATTTTTTCAGTGTGAAATTTAATTAAGAATATTCTTTTAAGAATTTTAGACCTTTGAGAACAATTTTTAGATGTTATATAAAATATTAAAATTTTACATTTTAAATTAATATTTTTGAAAAACATAAGAGGTACATTATATTAAATATCTTATGAATTATTCATCATAGATTTATAAAAGAATCAAGATGATAATTTTTAAAAATATAAAAAACTGAAATAAATTTTTTTAACTCAAAATACTAAAATAGAAATATTTTATAAATTAAATAATTAAAATTAAAATTTAGCCAAATATTAGTTACAAATTTTATAAAATTTCTTGTGCAATTCTATATCTTTTACCATTCATATTAATTACTATAACCCCTTTACATTATATTTCACAGTAGAATAAGGATATATAACAACCCGTTACTTATAATATGTTTGTTAATTTTGATAATAAAATTATTGAAAATTATATAAAATCTAATTTATAATTACATAATTATTTAAAATCAATTTATTATATTATTATATAACCTTTAAATTTATAATTAAAAGAAATTATAATTAAGATTTATTATTGATATTGTAAAAAAAACATTTAAAATGAGATAACTAATTTTTATATAAAAGTTAAATTCAACTTAGGATGATCAACTTTATATGATGAAGTAAGATAATAATAATTAAAGAAAATTAATGATAAAAAATATGATTAATTTCATATATTATTTTATATATATTTCATATGATTACAAATTTTAAGTGTAGATTTGTAGTTAATGATTGAGGAAAGAGCAAAATCTACAAAGTATGTTAATAATAGTAGTTATGAAATATTATTTAAATTAATTTGAAGGATTATCTTTTTTTAAAATTTGAAGAACTAAAAATATTTGGGAATTAAAATCAAATTTAACTCATATTTAATGGACTAATAATATATTTAAGTTGCAATATAATTTATTTATTGAAAATATTTATTTATTATAAATTTTAATTTTATAAAAAGATTAAAATAAATATGAATTTATCAAGTAAATAATTTAGATTATTAGATTATAAATTATTATGTATAATAAATTTATTGATCCTTAGAGCAATAACGTTAAAAATCATAAAAAGACTATTAAGACTATTTTTTTATTGATTGATGATATAAAACTTTTTGTACTAACAATACATAATTATTAAATAAATATTTACCATAAATAATATATGTAAAAGCTTTTTCTTTGACAAGAAATGATAGGATTATTTATTGAAAAACTCATTTGACGTCAGGTTAATATTTTAGAAATGAATATATTTTTTTTACAAACTTATTTTCGAAACAGAAAATTACTCACAAATCAATCAAATTAGATACACTTTTAATTAAATTAATTTAACAAAATCAATAACATCCTAAGATATATCAACGTCTAAATGATTTGGAATGGATGTTTATCCAAACATTAAACGTTATTGGTATAGATGGATGATTTACTTTCACGATGCTCGAACTCCGTTAAAATTTCATATAAAGGTGCCAGTTTATGTTATTCAGTAAAACTGATTCAGTTAGAGAGGTGGACTTTGGAGCATAAAATGAAACGAAGCTTAAGCTAATATATCAAAACACGTTTAATTGTATGGATTATAAATTCTGAGAAATAAAGAAGATGGATGCGTTTAGTTTTTGGTGACTTGCTATATTTTCTTTAATTTTAACAGTGAATCAAATATATAAAAATATCCTCATCTCCTCCAAACCAAGCATAGTTCACACCAAATGGTACACATGATTGATGATCTGAAATTCTAAATGATATTCATGTATAAACCGAACAAGTTGAAATATATAAACAATGATTCTCTCATTCAAGAATGCCTAGGTTCTTTATCTATGAACATATTCAGTATTTTTTCAAAGCTACAACTAAAGCCAATAGATACATCCATCTGCATCCACCTACCAACCAATCAACCAATCACTCTAATCCACTGTGCTCAGTTTCTGAGCCTAAAAGCTGCTAGCAACATTCTCTACAATCAAAAGTAGGATTCAAAGCTATTCCCTTAAATCATGCTTTTGTACATCTTAGCAAAACAACCATCAACAAAACTGTGTCTTTCTCCTATGCTGGTGGTGCCTAGACAGCTAAATAGTACATTTTAAACAAAGTTCTGAAAACATACTTGTCTTTCCTCAAAAGGGGTTTCTGTAGAATATGTTGATTTAGGCCCTAAAGCAGTACCAAGATTCTCAAGTAATGTCATCACTTCCACAGTGTCATCTAGGTAGTATTTAGCTTTGCTTGGTTTTTGTCCAACAGTGCATGCAAAGATTTCCGGTGCTGAGGAGGTAGTAGAACTATAAGGTTTGGTTAATATGCTCTCAAACATATCCTCATCAGATCTATCATCACCAATGCACAGTACAAAATCTGGTGATTTACCCTTCTTGGTTAGGGTAGAAAGAACTTCCTGTGCGACTAACCCTTTAGTAATTCCCTGTAATGTTCATTAGTTAACATTAGCTTTGAGAACAATAGTAGGTTGAGATGTGAAGAGATAAGTATATAATATATACATACCTGAGGTTTGACTTCAATAATATGTTGCCCCTTTTTGACAACTACCGGCTCATTTGCAAGTACATTTTCAAGGTGATCCAACAGCTCCATGGCTTGCCAAGATCCAAAATCAGGATCAGCATCACGGTAATGCCATACCAAGGCACTCTCTTTGGTCTCAACAAAAGAGCCATCTGTGGCCTCCATATAAGATCTCATCACAGGCTCAGCAATCTTTTTCCATGCAAAATCTGCATCTGTATGGCTCATTTTCCAACTAGTATCTTCACCCCACCTGAGGTTAAAATCAAACAAAAATACCATCAACTTAAAGAACTTAGGAGTAACATGACAACCACTATACTACAAGAAACAGATACACCCAAAGGAGAATTCAAAATTTCATGGTATAGAAGATCAAACAAAACTACCATCAGTTTCTGCTTTTAACAAGACCAACCACTGTACCATTAGAAGCAAAAACTCCTACGTTAACATGTTACTAATAAGGTGATTTCAAATTTTCACAATAGAGAATACAACACTATAGGTCAATGTTACAAACCCTGGATACTATCTATTCATTTTCACCTTGCCTTGTTTTCCTTTTAAGGAGTATATGGCTGTAGTTACCTAAGGGATCTCATTATGATTAACAATTGAATTGCACAAAACCAACTAAGAAAACACTGACCTTATAAAGTAACCATGCTCAGCTGCTACGCCAAGATTCTCACACTGATCAAACCATTCACTTAGTGAGGTTTTTCCCCGGCCACTAACAATAAACACAGTGTTGTTAACATCACTGCATAGACCATTTAGCACAGATATTACTTCCGGACTGGGGTGTTTAACAATGGAAGCTTGAGGTACAATTGTACCATCATAATCCAAAAATATTGCCCGGCAAGTTGTCCTTTTATATGCAGCAACAATATGGTCTATGGATAGCTTCCTGAAAGTAGGAGAGAGAGACAATATTCTGAAGTTCAGGCCAAAGCCAATGCCCCAACAACGTTTTCTACGGTGATCCTTGCATGAGAACACTAGATCTTGCTCAAAGCTTTTGGCCCAGTAGGCAACATCATGAGAACTAACATATCGATAGTGCTTCTCATGTCGTAACTGCTTCTCTCCATCTGACATTTTGATTGCCAAATTTAGTGCTTCAGCTACTGCATCAATATCCCATGGATTTACCCTTATTGCCCCACTAAGAGATGGCGAGCAACCTATAAACTCAGAAACAACAAGTGCACTTGAACGCGGGGAATCATGAGCAATTTCTAAGGCTTTATCCATTTTACGACTTCCTTCCCTGCAAACAGTGTACTTGTATGGAACCAAATTCAAACCATCACGCACTGCATTCACAATGCAGCATTCTGCCAAAGCATAATAAGCTGCCTTCTCATAGAAAGGAACATGACGATCAATGATGATGATAGGTTTATAACCTTCCAAACCAAACCTTTCATTTATCTTTCTGGCAATAATGTAGGCCTCCTCCTTTGCATCCTCAACATCTTTGTCAGCACTACTTGGGAGTTTTAAAATTTGGATCAGAGTTAATTCACCTCGCAGCTCTTGATGCTGCTGCAGAAGTTGCTCTACGGCCAAGAATTTTAAACTGATTCCTTTGAATAAGTCCACATCATCAACACCAATGATAAGCTTTTTCCCCTTAAACTGTTGGTGAATTTCTCTGACTTTTTCAGAAGAGGAAGGGTGATCTAAGGCAGATCGAAGTCGATCCATGTGAATCCCAGCAGGCAATATTTTGATTAATATTGTACGGCCAAAGTATTCAAGCCCAATGTGACCCCTCTTGGATTCGTGTTCCAAGCCTAGCATTCGCCTGCAGCTGGAGAGAAAATGGCGAGCATAATCAAATGTGTGAAAACCAATTAAATCTGCATTAAGCAGTGCTTTCAAAATTTCACCTCTGACAGGCAAAGTTTTGTAAATTTCTGATGAGGGAAAAGGACTGTGGAGGAAAAAACCAAGCTTGACTCGACTACACCGCTTTCGCAGAAATGTTGGAAGGACCATAAGATGATAATCATGAACCCACACATAATCATCTTCTGGATTAAGAACCTCCATGACTTTATCTGCAAATATCTTGTTAGCAGAAACATAAGCCTGCCACTGTGACCTATCAAATCGGCAATTGCCTGGATACATAGGTAACCTGTAATGGAATAGAGGCCACAGATGTTGCTTGCAGAATCCATCATGAAATTGTTTGTAAAGGTCTGAAGGAATAAAAGTAGGCAAGCAATTGAATTCCTCCATCAACATAAGGGAAACCTTCTCTTGCTCACTCGCATCAATTTCAACCATCAGAGATCCCACATAAACAACATCAGCATCAGAAGAGAGACCATCCTTTAACTGCCAAAAAATTGAATCCTTATCATAACTGAAGCACCATCTGCCGGATATTTGATCCCTTTTTGCATTGAGAGGAAGAGAATTTGATACTATAATTATCTTGCGACGATGTTCTGATGAGAAAGTACTTGAACTATCATCATTACTTTGTTTACCATCTAGATCGGACAAGATTACTGGATCAGTCATAACTCGCGGAAGAGATCTGGGAGTTTGAGGAACATTTAGCATATCCCCTGATACCAGGTCCAACAAATTTAAGCATGACCTTGCCACCATCTTTACTTCAATACCCCAGATTTTGAAAATATTTCTAAGTATAGTGACTACAACTAAAAGGTGTTGAAGAATTAAAGAAATGCACGACCTGTGAAGATAGAAGATAAATAGTTATTATCCCAATACAATGCAGTAGTATAGGACAAAAATATATAACTCCACAGGTTCAATTGTTCAGTAATTTTAATTTTAATATTAGCAGATAGCCACTGCTTTCAATAGATGTATTTATACCATGAATTGATTGTTGAAAGTGGGACAAATTAATTTTGTTTAGATGATGATATGGGCACTTGCAAATCAATATTTACTATGGTTAAATCACTGATTGTTGAAATTATAAGTGACAAAATCATTGAATGCTAATGCGGCATGTAAGACACATGGCAAAACAGTAGCAAATTCTTCAATCATTTTTAAGCAATTAGCAACCATTTTATTAAGTGAAAGAAATCAACAACCATTTATGTTTTTATACTAGAATAGAAAATTCTGTCATCACTTGATCAAATGCTACTGCTTTGTCGACTAGTGCTGTCTGAGTAAGAAAATGTGGAATTTTATGCATTACACAAAAATAGAAAACATCTACTCAATTCCCAGTTTCAAATTAGAAGAATCAAGTCGTAATTGTATCTAACCATCAAAAGTTAAAGAATGAAAAAACAAGATTCAAGAACCATAAGATTGTATATCATCACTAGGTTAAAGAACAATAAGATTTTGGGCTCCAGACATAATGGTTAGGTCCAAATAAAACAGCTTGCTATCTCTTCTACAGGACGGTCAAAAGAAGATCATACTGGTTAGAATAAAATCCCTTTCCATCCCTAATTCATAGAATTTTACCAAATTTTAGGGTTATATGTTGAGATTATATGGTGATCACCGTCTTCACTTGATCAAGTACCCACCTGCTATGAAAACAGGGTTAACCCCTAACTTTAGTGTCCAAGTGCCTAACGTAAATACATCCTCTCTTTGCCACTGCACTAAGAGGATTAGAACCCATAAACCATTGTGCCTATAATTGATGGGTACTCCTCCTAATTACAATTTTTTAAAACCTCTCCTAATCAATAATTTGGACTCGCTCTTTCAGGAAAAAAGAAGAAAATCATAGATACCACAAAAGGGGATTAGGTGGGTCCAACACTAGATTTCCAACAGATTCAACCAAAAATGCATAACCATCAAACTAAAACTAAAGGGCATGAAAGATTAAACCGCATATAAGAAAAACCACACGTTTACCTTGATTTATCTAAAACTGATGCAATTAATCACACGAATGTCTCTTCGAAACCGATCTTTTGATCACCCAATTCTACACAAGCACAATCAGATTTAATCAAATACAGAATCACAAACTTAAAAACAAAAAATTACCCACAATCAAAAAGCATGTAAGAAACCACCACAAGTATATCTAGATTGGAATTTCACCCAAGAACATCTCTTCCCAATCACTAACCTTTCACAAAATTCCACTTTGACTGAAATACAAAATCGGCGAACGAGAAAGCATTTCACTCTAGAACGGCTAACGGCTAGGTATAAAACACTTCTTAGCAGAGAACAACTCCTTCAGTTTCATTCAAATATATAAAACACAAATTCAGCAAAAACCCATTAATTTATTTTCTCAATTTCTCAATTAGGAAACAAATAAATTCACCCAATCACCCAAATCCTCTAAAATTGAAATAAAAACGTACCACATAAAGCAGAACAGAAAGGAAATCAACACAAAAAAGTCAAATTAACAAAACCAGGAAAAATGTTTCAATTAATGCAATGGTGGACAGCTAATTCATTCTTATCATAAAAACCAGGATACTCGTCAATGACAGCTAAGCTAAATTATTTAGCACGCTTTATTCCTCAATCGCCACTGCATAAAACACGTAAACTGAAATATTGCATTTCAATTTTTTTCTTTCCTTATAAATTTCTCAGCAGACAATCATTATTATAACATTCACGCATAGCAGCATTATTACATTCACTCTGGTTCTAAATTTTTCATTTCCATTTGTCTCTGAACAAGATACTTTCTCCCCAAGCAAACAGCACCAAATGCAACGAACGAATAACAAAGAACAGAGAAAAACAAAGAAGAACATGCAATTTACCTTAAAAGCATCAAACCAATACAAACAACAAAAGAGAAATGAAACCCATGAAAGAAAACCAGGCTTCATAAACTAATACGGTTTTTATGATCCCTGATGAAGCGAATGAAATGAAAAGAAAGGTTTTTTATCTTGGAAAAGAAAATTCAAACCAAAAACAGAGCTAGTCAACGCAATCTCGAGTAGTCATTTTACCTTCTTCGCTGTCTCAACAACCAACAAGACCCCTTCTACGGACGGATATGTACTGAAATAACAAAAGTTAGGATATACATGTTGTGTGAACTTGAATTTTGAACACAGCTTTGAAAGAATGAAAAGAATTGTAAGTAGAAAGATTGTTTCTAGATAAATATGAAATATGGGATAAGTGTGTTAGGTTCGAAGCTGATGAGATTTTGTACGAGTTTTATGGATTCTAAAATCTAAACCGACCGAAAAAAATATTCATATTATTAATTATTATTTTTATTATTAATAATAACAAATATGAGGTGGTGTTTAAGGTGAAAAATTAAAAATGTTGGGAATTTTATATCCGAGGTTCCGTTTGGTTTGGGTGCCTCGGTTTTTGTCAAATTAGAAAGTGTTTGTTCAACAAAGGATGCTGTCAGAGACAACGCATTAGAAAGTCAGAAAAGAGAAGCAAAAATAGTTGGATATATATTTTTTGTAATTTATTGTGGGGAGAGAAAAAACCACACATTTGGATATTGTAATCTTGTTGGTCTTACGCTGTCGCTATGATCCTCAAGATTCTGATGCCGAAACTGCCCTTTAGACTCTTTCCACTTTTGATGAGATTTTGCCGAACCTAGTAATTGATCATCAAGAGAAATATACCTGAATAAATATATGATGTGCACAGCTCTATGCATTAACCTCATTAAATTCTTACATAATGTTTTAAGTACCCACGAATATTTTGTTCTAATTATTCATCACATTTTAGTTGATTTAGAGTATCAATAATTCTGATGGTTATCATGGTTGTTGTGGATCAATATAGCTTGCAGAAACATAAATATAAATCTTATTTATTAGGGTCTTTAAAACGAGAGATTTAACTGTACCAATAAAAAAAACAAAATTGCTGTACCAAGAAAAAATAGTGAGAGATTTATTTACCATAAAGAGGGAAATTATAAATTATAATCTAGTGGTGGGTGACCACCTAAAAAAGTCTGATGATCAAGTTACGTCTATTGTGTGCCTTAAAACGTTCTCTAAGGGGTTTTAATATTTAGTGATTTGATTATGAGGCAGAAAATATGAGACGTGTCTTCTATATTATTCATACGGGTAGTTTTGATGATAAATAATTAAATACTTTCACAAAAATTACTTCATAAATAATTATCAATTTTATTGACAATGATTATATCAAGTATTTTGATATGAACAAATTACGTCATGTATATTAGTATAGTGGAGTAGAAAATTGAACTGTTGCATTTTAAGCTCACATGTAAGGACAACCACTTCAGGGCTAAGCGTCTTATGTCTCGTGTAGAAGAACTGAATTGGCGTGGGTCTCGTGCACGCACAGATTGAAAATATTGCCTTTTCCACTTGGAACCACGTTTCAATGCTTTTTTCGTGTTATATGATTTCTCTCTCTTTTTACCACATTTGATTATTTAAAGAAATTTTTTATTATTTGATTCTTCGAACTTGTTTTTTTTTTTTTTTTTTGTAAATATTTTACACTTTTATAGAAAAAAATGTTTTAAAAATAGATTTAAACCCTCGTAGTAACTAATTAATTGCATGTTTGACTGTGAAATAAATTATTCTGGGAGAAGAATATTATCATATGCGCTCAAGATTTAGACGAAATTTTTACGACCGTCGAAAGTACATATTTCATATTGATACTTTAATTATTAAAAAAAAAAACATTTTGTATAGTGTCAAATTATAAACAACGATGGGTTGGAATTTAATTTAGGTCTTGAAAATAAATTTTAAATATGATTAAAGCTCAAGCTTTTTTTTTTACGTTTTTTTTTTATAAATACAGCTAAATATTGAGTTAAAATAAACTCACATTTAATTTGAACTAAAAATTTAAAATAAATTCTCAATTTAAGGCTAATCCAATTAGTTTTATACATTCTGTCTTAGTACCATCACTTTAAGAATTAATTTGATGGTCAGGATAAAATATGGATGAAATAAGAATAGGATAAAAGGGTACATAAATTGTATTTCTATCAATGTTATTAAAAATACAAATTACAAACAAAAGTAAGTGAAAATAGTAATGTTTAATAGTGATAATGATCATGGTGGTAATAGTGATTCCTGTAATTATAATAATAATGATTATAATAGATAATGATGACATTAGTGAATATGATAATAATAATGATACAATAGTAATGGAAATAATGATTGTGATAATAGTTGAGCGGTGATAATAATAATATAAATGGTTATTAAATCAATGATTATAATTTTAATAATAATATGATACTTATTATAATGAAAATGGTGAAGACAATAAAAGTGACGATAATAATAATGTGATAATAATAATAGTGATAATTATAATAATATGGGTGATAGTTACAGTGATAGTGATGATGATGATAATAGTAATTAATAATAATGATAGAAATATAGTTATTGACAATTATAATAATAATGTTAACGACGTTGGTGTTAGAAATAAAATTGATGGAAAGAAGGAGATAAATACTATCCTATTACTTTCTAATCTAACTCTCCACTTAAAATAAGAAATACACTATATGTATATTTTGATAACTTTGATAACTCAGGATAAAAATAAAATATGAGAATTCCAGAGTATGAATATGATAATAAAAAAGTATGATAAGTCTTAATTTTATCTAATAATATACACCAATATTCAAACTAAATAATATTAAAAGATGACAATAGTAATGCCTATAATATAAATAACCGTCATAAATAATAATGATAATGATAATAATAATAATAATAAATAATAGATCGATAATAGTTTTTATATAAAAATAATAATGATAATTGTGATGATGATCTTAATAATAATGATAACAAATTTTGTATAAAAAAATTACTTCCTACGTATTAAAAGATTTCTAATACTAAATCCTTCATAATTAAAATAATAAATTATTAATTTAATTCTTTTAATTGATGTGAAATTATGTTATAATCTATCACATGCTAAAAATAATTCTACGGAATCCCTCAAATATTAAAACTTTCTTTAAAATATTTTCTCAAAAATATAATGTTTTAAATTGATAATTTTTTTACTCATTGGTTGAAGGATTATTTTAGATTGAAGGTAAAATATAAGGGATTAAATCATGGTTATCGATTAAAATAAAATATCCATAAAGAATTTTTATTTCTAATTAGATTAATTACTTTTTTAATTTTGACAAAAAATAAAATAAAATATTTCTTCAATCTGCCAATATCGAATTTGAATTGCACCCATGATAGTTACAGAAGATCCTGTTCCAAGATAAAACATATTTTTAAAATTTAATAACGCATGTTATAAATATTTCAAATGTTTCCAATACTGTGTAATTTTTTTCTTCTTAGCACATGGCTCATAAATCTTATTTATAAACATATTTCACACAAATCTAAGCAATAGTGCATTTGGAGAAATGTGAGCAATATCTAACATAAATATTTTAATAAAATTATTTTTATTGGTCGAAATATATATGATAAAAATCATAAAAGTGGGACTCATTCTATTTAGTCATTCTTTCCATAATTTAATAAATTTTAACTAATAGAAGAGATTGTGTATTAAGAAGAGTATAATAGAGAATATATTGCTAATGCTCCTTATTAAGTATTTATATATGAAATATTATTTTAATACAGTATTTTTTTTTTATTTCTCATAAATATCCTCTTTTAAATATGTAGGCACTAATACATGAATACCTTAAAACTTTTATTACCATATTATATTAACCCCTTCTTTTAAATCCGACTTTTTTCTCATCAATGTAATTTACCTTATATCTTTTTACAACCATGTAAATTGTAAATGATAAAAAGAAAAAAATATAAGATTACGATAATAGTAATAATAATAATAATAATAATAGGTGATGTAATGGAAAAACAGAAAGGAAGAAAATTAAAGAATAGTATCATAAAATTATTGTATCAATTATATAGTTCTTACATTTTTTTCATAAAAAATTTTATTCTTTATGTTTATAATCTGAACTCATAAAATATTAGGATCTTGTAATCTGTACCCGTGATTCTTTATTAAAAAAAATTACAAACAGGATTATAAAAAAAAATGAATAACATGAATTTTATTTTCTACTTTTGCAAAACTGGACAAAACAGACATTTCCTAGCCTTGTTAATTAGCAACATATACTAAAGGATAACAGAAACGTACGCTGTTGGGAGTAGATATCTCTCTAGACAATTTCATAAAACATATCATGTGAGAAAGTAAGTCTTCATTATCAGAATAAATAAATAAGACATTTTGGAAAAGCTATTCTTCGCGTTTCTTTGTCATTGACTTTGAATTAAGTTGATACATTCGTTTTATATGTAAAACGATGATGGAAACAATTGACCGTGTCAAGCACCTCAATGCTTAATTACTGAAAACACGCCTAAATTTAAAAATTAATTGAAGTGATGTGTTTCCTTCCATGCGGATAAACATAGACTTGTCCCATAAAGTCATGTCAATTATAAAATACAAAAATACAGGACTCGAGTTCCACAAGCCACTAAGGTTGTTAGAATGTTCTTTTAGTTTATCTGCTTGACCTATTTTAATTAATTCCACATGTACGTACTTGGAAAAATAGAGACCAAAAATACTGTAGATTATACTCCATATATTATCTTCTTGAAGGTTTTGGCATTTATGAGTGTACTTTAAAGATATATGTCTCTTAAATAAATTTTAATACCTTAAACTTTATTCTGTAGAAAGAAAAGGAAATAAAAGAAAATAAAAAATAAAAATATAATAAAAGAGATTAATATTTGATTAAGAAGAAAGATGAATAAAAAAAAGAAAATAATAATTATTAAAATATCACCAAATTAATAATTTGTTTCTCATATAAAGAGGATAATATAGTTTAGACTTTCTTAATTTTTCATCATTATTATTAAATATGTGAGTCTAATTAAATTTATATGTTTTTTATTTATTTTCCTTACATATAAAAAATATAATTATTTTTTCTCCATTTCATTATACTAATTATTTTTAAAAAATATCTTTTCCTATGACCCAACGTCCCATAAAAGATTAACTATAGTGAGATATCCTCGACCAAAACAAAATATATTCATACTTGAAGACTGAATATAATATATTAATATGTATTTTTTTTTTAATGAAGTAATCTATTAATACGTATTTGGGCAAGAAATCCTAGTAGACACCAAGGCCACACGGATTATCCAAAGAAAATTAGAGACCAAAACTCCGTAATTTGTAAACCGTGTCAAACCACGCATTGGACTCTTTTCAACAACTCGTGTTTTTTTGGTAAAAGCAATTGATCAACGCCTCGTCAGCTGATTTTGTTTTTTCTTTGAAAAAAGCTTCGTCAGCTCATGATAGTGTACGATCAATATTTAACAAATTTTTAACCAATGCTTAATTTCATGTAGACGTTAGTAAATAAAAAAGTAGTCTAATGATTTTTTTTTTAATTTATAAAGATTTTATTTTTTTAAAAACATTTGGAAAGTTAAATACTCGTACTTTTGATTTTTTTACTATCATATTATATTTACAGAGTTTTTATATTTTTTTTCACAAGTATATATGCAATTTTTTATAATATTTTGAAAATGTATTGAAAATATAAAATATTTCCTATTAATAGTAATAATATTTTAATAAATACTATATTTGAATCCTAATATAAAATGTTGTTGGCACTATTTTCCGTTACATTTCTAATAATATTTTTAACCTAAATTAATGTTGGTAAAATAATATTTTGTAACATTTTATCTAGTAAATAAATATTATCAAATATCAAAAATACAGTAGCGTTTGTCGATAACTAATTTTTATAAAACAAATTGATTAATTACTTTTAGTAAGAGTTCTTTTTTCAACTATATATTTTTTTTATTAAAAAACCTGAATTCGATATCATAGATTTGAGGTTTATATCATTTAAACTACCGTATTGTTGATATTTATCAGCCAAGAAAGAAGGAATTGATAGGGTATGTATGGGTGTTTCTTTTCCTAAAAAGATTTATAGAAAGAAAAAATAAAAAATAAATGAAATTTAATTCTCTAAAAGCAATTAATTTACAGGATTTTTAAATCTTTTAAAAAAAGTTTTCACAAATAATTAATGAAAAAATAAATTTTATTTAATTTTTATTTTCTTCTTTTAAAGATAAAAGAAAAATTCATCCAAGCATATGTAAGCACGCATTTTTAGAATTTGCCATAAGTTTGAAGAACACGGAACTTGGCGAAGCGAGGGCATCGGAGTTGATTGGAAGACTGAAACCCATGGATTGTTGCAATGGACCCAACATTAGAATATGTTAGAAGAAAGTTAAGGTCAAATTCTTCAAGGTAATGCAATTCATCAGAAGGGTTAAGCATTTTTTTAATATATGTTTTTCTTGTATATATGAATTTAAGAATCAAAATTTTAATAACATGCTTAAAATACTTAATTATTTGTTGGTTATATATTGGCATGCAAATATTTTATTTTGATATTTATTTATGGATTTCCTGCCATACTAATATATCTATATTTTGGAAATTAAAGTTGTGGAATGGGAGAGAGTCTTGCAAAGCACCGGTCCTTATCCGTTAACTTGTAGCCATACAATCCAACTTACGATTAGAAACTTGCCCTCTTATCCGTTAACTTGTTTGCATTATTTGGATTCTTATGCAAATAAAATTGATCGGTATTAGTTGATTGATGTAATTTTGATTTATTAAGGAGTAGACACACTAACCTCAATTAATTAGAGTTATATTATATTAAAATATCATTTGTAATTATTCGTATGTGATGTAATGAAATTTTCCCACAATATCATATATTATATTTCTTATTTTAAAAATAAGAAATGGAACATATAGTTTGATAGTTTTATAATTTAATTTCCTAAAACTTTAGTTCACATGAAAGTTTTATGTCTCTAGATTCATGAGTGAGACATTTATATTAATAAAAAAATTATTTTTATTTTAGACTCAAATTAAATAATGAGCATATATAATTGTTCTATGTAGTTAATCAATGTGCAAATATTTATGATATTAATTGTGATGTTTTTGAATTAAAAGGTGATAATTATTAGGTTTGAATGGAGAGAATTCTCTTCCATTTATATTAGATATATATTGACTATGCCATTAGGAAAGACAAACTGTCAAGAATTATTACAACTAGTACTCTAGATGTTGTTGATCTTTATGAAAAGTGGGAAGATCTAATTGTTTTTCCGTATGTTCATAAAGACTAAAATATCTGCTAACATTCATAGTTCCGTCAATCAACACGAGAAAATCAAAGATCTTATAAAGGTCATTGATGATTAATTCATTACATCAGACAAGCAAAACAACTTACTACCAATTGATATCAACTCAAAAAGTTATATTACCAACAATCTAAGACCAAGTGAGTAGGAAAACCTAGAGGATGGACCTAATGTGTCCATTGAAGGGTCTTCCTTGCTTGTCTATAATTGTTAGACACCACCATTAAAAGTTGATATTCCCATAACTGAAGTAGATATATCTTTGGATGGGATAACCACCATGGATGTGTCATACCTCGACTATAGTGATAATTCTCACTCGAAGACTCTATCATTATGACCAAGAGGAATGTGATAAGTTGAAGCTTATAAATCTTGAGTTGAGAAAGAGTACATTTGTCATTTATAGAGGTAACAACAACAGGGGAATCACTCAAGAATGAAATATTAGTTGTAGCCATAAGACTCAAATAAAGAATATGTTGTATGTCGAAGGCCTCAAACATAATCTTTTGAGCTTCATCCAATTATTTGATAATGGCTTGAGATTTACACTTGATAAAAATTATTGCTTGATTTGTGATGGTAAAAGTGGTGAAGTTGTTAAAAAGAGAATAGGAAACATTCACATGCATGCTTAACATTGAATATGCATCCATTTATAACATGAACTATCTAGTTAGCAGCATAGATGATTTAGTTATGGCAAAGAAGACCAAGTCATATTAAAATGCATCATTTGAATAATCTCACGAGGAAGGACTAAATAATTGGTCTACCAAAATTCAAGTTTTAAAAAGACAAATTATGTGATTATTGTCAAAACGGGAAACAAATCGAAAATACTTTGAAAAACAAAAATACATTTCTTCTATCTTAAAATCCCTTCAACTTCTTCAAATTGATTTGTTTGGACCATCATGGACAAAGAGTTTAGGTGGTAATTACTATGGACTTGTCATAGTAAAAGACTTCTCTAGGTTCACATGGACTTGTTTTTCAAATCCAAAAATGAGGTTTTTCTTGCTTTTAGAAAACTTGCCAAGGTTATTCAAAATGAAAAAAGTTGTAAAATAGTTTCAGTAAGAGGTGATCATAATAGTGAATTTCGAAATGAACTATTTTGAAGATTTTTCTGAAGAAAATGGAATCTACCATGAATTTGCAGGTCTAAGAATACCTCAACCAAATGGCATTATTGAGAGGAAAAATATGTCACTCGAAGAAGATGCAAAAACTCTTCTTAATAACACTAACTTACCTAAGTATTTTTGGATAAATATGTAAGTAAAGTATGTTATATATTTATTAGATTTCTAAGAACTCCTTGTGATCTATGCAATAGCATAAAACCTAAAGTTTTCCACTTGAGAATTTTGAGTTGTAATTATTTTGTTCTAAAAAATGGAGATGACTTTCTTGGTAAATTTGATGCTAAAGATAATGAATGTCTGTTGGATATTCGCTGCAAAGTAAGACTTATATAGTCTTTATTAAAAGAATTTTTTATGTTTAGGAACCTGTGTTATTTGAGATGAAAGTAGTTCGTTGGAAAGGAAAAAATACTCTTAAGGATGACACAAACACATTGGAGAAATTTTACGGTCTTGATGAAGAAAAAGAAAAGGTTGAAGAATTACTTAATGAGGGCACCATCCACTCTACTCCATGTCAACTACCAAAGGAATAGAGAACAACAAGAGACCTATCTCTTGATATAGTGTGATAGGAGAAATAATTAAGGAAGTAACTAGCAAATCCTCCCTTTTTATTTTTGTAATGATATGATTATTATCTCTCAAATTGAACCTATGAATATGAATGATGTTCTACTTGATGACCATTAGTTGCTTGCTATGTATGGTGAGTTGAATTAGCTTAATAGAACGAAAGTATGGGAACTTGTTCTTAAATGTTTCTTCTCACAAGCTAATTGAAACTAAACGTGAGTTTAGAAACAAACTTGATGAATTTGGGATCTTAGTTAGAAACAAAGCTAGATTGGTTGGTTGTACGAGGTTACAACCATGAGGATAGTATTGACTTTGAAGAAACCTATACCTCTGTTGCAAGGTTAGAACTCTTAAGCTTATTGCTTGCATTTGCATGTGTAATGGACTTCAACTTTTTCAAATAGATGTTAAAAATACTTTTTTAAATGGTTATATTAAAGAGGAAATATATGTTGATTGATTTTAAACATTCATATATATTTTCAAAATTTAAAAGACAATGTGGATTGAAACAATAAAAAAGAATACTGTAAAAGATAAAACACAAGAAGGGGGGTTGAATTGTGTTAAAAAAAAATTTATCCCTTTCGTCTGTAGGTTCAAAACTGGTCAGACGAAACAATGATTATCTTGAACTGTTGATTTTAATTGATAGACGTTTAAGTTTATTATCCCCAGTTAGTTGGTCAGACGAAACAGTAAACACAAAGATTTTTATACTGGTTCGTCTATTCAAGACTACGTCCAGTTACCCAGCAACCACTGAGTTTTCACTACCAACCGTGAAAGGGTTACAAGTATTCTTTGATCCCAGCCACTTCTGGCTATACACAGATATTCTTTGCTCCCAGCCTTCTCAGGCTAAACCAACAAGGTATTCTTTGAACGCAGCCTCCACAGGCTATTACAAGAGGTATTCTTTGGAACGCAGCCTCCTCAGGCTAAAATGCCACACAAGTGGACTTTGAAAGAGATGTAGAAAAACAAAGTTTTTCCTCTACGCAGAGAGGTGTTTTCAATAACAGAGCTTGGCAGTGAGCGAATTCTTAAAGATAGCAGATAAGCGTATTCGCCAACTTATTCTGGTCGTGGTGAAGTCCTTTTATAGACATCTTCTTCGAATAGCCGTTAGACTCATTTGAATACCGTTGAGAGTCGTTGGAGATCTTCTTGAGAACTTTCCAAAAAAGGTTGTCAGTTGTCCTTGATTGATAGATGAGAGTTGCAGCGGATATCTCGGACTGAATTGCGTGCGCAGTTCCTTTTACTGACTTGTACAGAGATGTTACAAAAAGGTAGAGACCTTTTTGACTTTGGATGTGAAAGCGCAGATCCCCATACAGATCTTGGATTCTTCTCATGATGACTCCTTTAGATTTTAAATCTTGGCGCGAGACTTCAACTGAACTTCACTTTTGGATAGACGAAATGAGTCTTCAAACTTCTTTGTTTCGTCTCATCCTTTCGTCTTAAGCTTCACTCTTGGACAGACGAAGGTCTTCAACTTGAGTAGTCTTCTTTCGTCTGTGCCAGTATCGTCTGATGGCTTGGCTCTTGGACAGACGTAACACTTCAAATTTTGAAGGATCATGTTCCGTCTGTTGCCTGTTTCGTCTTGTCAAGTCTTGATGGCTTGTTTCGTCTGTTCTGTAATTAGTCAAAACTTAGGGACATTCTTGATCTAACATTTTCCTCCTTGATCATCTTGATCTAACAAATACATACTCGTTAAAGTTAAAAGTTAAAAGATCAGTTGTCCTTGATTGATAGATGAGAGTTGCGGATATCTCGGATCAATTGCGTGCGCGCTTCCTTTTCTACGACTTGTACGAGAGATGTTACAAAAAGGTAGAGACCTTTTTGACTTTGGATGTGAAAGCGCAGATCCCCATACAGATCTTGGATTCTTCTCATGATGACTCCTTTAGATTTTAAATCTTGACGCGAGACTTCAACTGAACTTCACTTTTGGATAGACGAAATGAGTCTTCAAACTTCTTTGTTTCGTCTCATCCTTTCGTCTTAAGCTTCACTCTTGGACAGACGAAGGTCTTCAACTTGAGTAGTCTTCTTTCGTCTGCGTGCCGATCGCCGTCGATGGCTTGGCTCTTGGACAGACGTAACACTTCAAATTTTGAAGGATCATGTTCCGTCTGTTGCCTGTTTCGTCTTGTCAAGTCTTGATGGCTTGTTTCGTCTGTTCTGTAATTAGTCAAAACTTAGGGACATTCTTGATCTAACATTTTCCTCCTTGATCATCTTGATCTAACAAATACATACTCGTTAAAGTTAAAAGTTAAAAGATCAGTTGTCCTTGATTGATAGATGAGAGTTGCAGCGGATATCTCGGACTGAATTGCGTGCGCAGTTCCTTTTACTGACTTGTACAGAGATGTTACAAAAAGGTAGAGACCTTTTTGACTTTGGATGTGAAAGCGCAGATCCCCATACAGATCTTGGATTCTTCTCATGATGACTCCTTTAGATTTTAAATCTTGGCGCGAGACTTCAACTGAACTTCACTTTTGGATAGACGAAATGAGTCTTCAAACTTCTTTGTTTCGTCTCATCCTTTCGTCTTAAGCTTCACTCTTGGACAGACGAAGGTCTTCAACTTGAGTAGTCTTCTTTCGTCTGTGCCAGTATCGTCTGATGGCTTGGCTCTTGGACAGATGTAACACTTCAAATTTTGAAGGATCATGTTCCGTCTGTTGCCTGTTTCGTCTTGTCAAGTCTTGATGGCTTGTTTCGTCTGTTCTGTAATTAGTCAAAACTTAGGGACATTCTTGATCTAACATTTTCCTCCTTGATCATCTTGATCTAACAAATACATACTCGTTAAAGTTAAAAGTTAATCAAATTTAAAAATAAAACATAATTCCATACTCTTAATTCTATCTAAATTCTCACATTTAACCATTAACCAGATAATCGGTCTAGTCAATAAATATTTCTCTCCACATAATTATCATGTTAACTAGCCTAAACATCCTGATTCATTAATTTTCAACTAAGCCTTTATCTTTTCCTACAATTATCAACAAAACAACTATCGTGTTAAATGGCAAGGTCTTATTCAACTAATAAAAATTTAATAAATGATTTTAAGTTACATTCCATAAATTATGCATGCACATAAGATGAATATTCCTATATATATTATTGTTCCTTCCTTACTTAACGTCCATCCCACTATCCTTACTTGAAAATAGGAGTCAGTTCCCCTCCTCCACATTTTCTGAATCAATTTCTTTGTCAAACTCTCTCTCTCTCTCGTTCTGCTTTGTGATTCTCCAAAAAATTTATTTGTACAATCACATTGCATCAAATTCGGTTGGTAATGAGAGAACAAAACATAATTTTTTTATAAATATAAAAAAAAAAAAAAACACAAGGATGAACCGTGAACTCTATCGATTTGCAGTTTCATCCCACCTCGGTAGTTTCCCAAAATCCTTCTCTCTTCGAAAGAAAGTGCCATGGTGGTACCAAATCGTCGATCCTCGTTCTCGCTTTGTGGCAAAATGGAACCGCACGTTCCTCTATGTGTGCATATCGGCATTGTTCTTAGACCCTCTTTACTTCTATTTACCTATCACCGGGGACTTAGCGTGCATGGAAAGAGACATCTCCCTTGGTGTCTACATCACTTTCACCCGCACTATTGCCGACCTCTTCTTCATCTTCCACATGTGCCTTAAGTTTCGTACTGCCTTTGTCTCCCCTCTTTCACGTGTCTATGGTCGCAAAGAACTTATTACTGATCCTCGCCTAATCGCCTTACGCTACCTCAAATCTGATTTTATAATTGATATCCTCGCCACCCTTCCTCTTCCTCAGGTATGGAATTGTAATTAATTTTATTAATAAAAAAAATATGATTAACAACTGCAATAAGTAAACGACAATTAGTGGAATCGATAATGACATCTTATACTAATTATTACATCAATAAATATATATAATTATGGTTGCATTAGTCATGTTTATCAAAAAAATTTCATCCTGCAAAGAAAGACTCATGTAGATTAAAATATTGGTTGGAAACTTGGAATAACCATATGCTGATCGAATTTGGTATATCTTATACTTAGAGCATGATGGAATTGCATTTGTCAAAATCAACATAAATTAACACGAGTATTTTAAAAGAAAAAAGTTAAAATACATCTCATTTTTTAGTTGAATGTCAGGGGAGGAAGATGGATACAAAGAGAAAAAAAGAAAGAAAAAAAGAGAAACCGGTAACTGTGATAAAAATAAAAAATTAAAAGGATATAAAAAATAGAATGAAAGTGAGGTTACAGTATAATAACTATTTTTTAATGGAAGGAAATCAAGATCGACATAAAATTTTTAGGCTCAAAACTAAATTTTTATACGAGACCTTGTTGATTGTGAGTTAAATTTGATTAGAATTGATATATTAAAATATAAATTTTAATTAAAATTAATAAATATCTAATTTTAAATTTATTAAAAACTAATGTAGTAAAATACAAATTATTTAATTAAATTAATGTCTAATTAATTTTTAAGTGAAAGAAAAAAAGAAAAAAATTAGGGATCTTCTAATAAAACATTATGTATAGTAAATAACTCTCTTTTAAAGCCTAAAGTAACAACTTACCAAACTTATACTTGAGTAGGCTCTAAAGAAATATACGTAAGTGTTGAAAACTCCATGTTTGTATCTCACTTCTTATCCTACACATTCTACATGTATTTATATGAGTTCACAAATTAAACAATATTACAAGTGTCTCACTTTATTACTAGTGATTTCTATCCATAGAAAATAGTCAAATAGGATATTCAAAAATTAAAAGCAATGTATTAATACAACATATGAAAGACAAAATCATCTTGGTTAGTGGGGTTTCCTTTCTCAATTGATAGGAAAGGAGAATAAATAGGAAAAAATAATAGTTGATCACTTGATTTGATCATTTTAATTATAAAACCAAGGTATTAATAGAACTTTATGATTGATTATTTTCTTTTATATTTTTAATTGCAGACAGTGATATGGATCGTGATTCCAGCAGTGAAAAGTTCAACGGTGGCTCATGTAAATCACACCTTGTCCTTGATTGTTCTTATTCAATTTATTCCTCGATTGATTCAGATTTTTCCTCTTCAACGAAGAATCTTGAAGACTAGTGGGCTTATTGCAAAAACTGCCTTGGCAGGGGCTTTATACAATCTTGGTTCCTACATGCTAGCCAGTCATGTAATTGTCATACACAGTACTTCGAATTTCTGCATTAGAAATTAGTAACACATTTCTTTTTAATAAACTTTACTATATTCTTTTAAAAAGTTTGTTAGCTAAATATCTTCGAGACATGAATTAAAAAATATAAAAAATGGCAAGATTTCATATTACAATTTGTTATAGTGTTTTACAACCATAAGAAAAATAGAACTAGAAAAATGGGTGACAAGTAAAAAGAATAAAATAGAAAAAATATTGTAAAATTGTTGTAGAAAAATATTGAATAATAATATATAAAAAATTCTATATAAGTTTTTTATATAACAAAAAAATAAACAAAAGAGAGAAAAAAATGTAATTTAAAGTGTAATAAAAAGATAACCAACAAAATGTGGTAATGATTTGCAAAACACATATGAATTCAACTACATGGTACATATGTGTCATTAATTTGGGATGGTCAACTGTATTCAAAGAAAATAGTCTTTAAACCTAGTGTTAGATACCTTTTCTAAATTTCAAATAAAGATTATGTTGTTAATGCAGGTTTTAGGAGCTGCATGGTATGTGTCATCAATCCAACGTCAATATGAGTGTTGGAGAATAACATGCAAAATAGAAATGAATAAAACACACTCTCCAACTTGTAACCTTTCGTTTTTGGACTGTTCTACCGTTGACAACCCCGATCGAATGGCTTGGTTTGCACGCACTAGGGTTATCACTAATTGCGATGCCCTCAATGATAAGAACCAATTTCAGTTTGGAATGTTTGCTGATGCTTTCCTTGATCATGTCTCTTCATCGACATTCTTCCAAAAATACTTTTATTGCCTTTGGTGGGGCTTGAAGAATCTAACGTATATATCTACCAATTAATTAAGTTTATTTTTGTTTCCTTAGTATAAAATATAATTGTTTATTTATATTTGAATTGAAATTGAAGACATTCACATACATACACTAACATGTTTAGGTCTTTAATTCGTTTCAAACCTTTTATTTTGTGTAGTTCATACGGTCAAGATCTTTCAACCAGCACTTATAGTGGTGAAACATTATTTTCCAGTTTCATATGTATTGCTGGTCTAATATTGTTTGCGCACCTCATTGGTAACATGCAGGTAAAATATTAAAATCCTACTCTTCTATCTCATGAAAGCAAAATACCCACAAATTTCATGGAATAAAAATATTGGAAGATATTGTTTCGAACTTGCACTCTATTACTTTTTAATATTTATTAAAAATTATAAAATTACAAGTGGAATATGAAATTCATTAAGAGAAAAGGTGATTTACAAAAACTTTATAATTTCTAATAATATGGATGGAATCATAAAGAATTAATTCAAAAAATTGTGTTAAAAATATGTTATTAACATTATTTTGACAAACTGTTGTAAGTTGCAATAGTGTATCTTGATTTCCTTTATTTTTTTTTTTGAAAAAAGAATTATCTACAATCTACAACTGCAAGAGTTGAAGAGTGGAGACTTAAACAAAAGGATACTGAAGAGTGGATGAATCATCGCCAACTCCCACCAGAATTGCAACAACGTGTTCGCCGATTCATTCAATATAAATGGCTTGCCACTCAAGGAGTAGACGAAGAATCTCTTTTGCGTGCTTTGCCTTTGGACCTTCGTCGCCAGATTCAAAGGCATCTCTGTCTTGACATCATTCGTCGGGTAAGTATCTCTTGATATGTTTTTGTTTCTTTTCTTTTTTTTATAAGAATCTTCTTATCATGGGAAATAATATATATATATATATATATATATATATATATATATATATATATTTATATATATATATATAAAAGTATACTCAAAACATTTACAGCTTTGACAAGATAGCAAAAGATAATTAACAATATATAACATTGAACAAGCTAAACTACTTGAACATACAAGAGCTCAAAAACACATGTATGAAATTGAAACTAGGTCTACATGGATGAACATTGAATGATCATCATCAATTGGTGTGGACAAGGAGTAACTCATGCTTAAAGGTTATCACTTGATGAGAAGTTACTCGAGCTTAAGCCTTAAGTTGTTGTCTTCTCCTTCAGTCTTCTTACTTTGTGGAGGCTTATCAATCCTTACAATATGCTTGCTAAATATATCAAAAAGCACTAAAACTTGAATTACTTTCCTAAACAACCTATACCAACATGCATTAACTTATACTCAAAAGAAGAACAATTGTGAGTTCAAAAGAGTAAGAATTGTCCAATAACTTTCATTAATCATGCAACACTCTAGTTAATTTAGTTAGTCCTACTAGCTAGATTCTAGTTTGAGTTTTCGTAACTTAGTGGACTTGCAATGTTTAAGTTCCTTATGACAAGTTGGAATTACACTTACCATGACACGATGTTAAACTTTCACCAGCAGATAATATTTACAAATCTGCCAGGGTAGATCGAATGAGATTGAAACCATTCATCACTCATATTCCATGACTTGCCAAGAGGATGCAATCACACTTTATGTGTCGTCTCTTAGATACCATTTTGTAATCATAATAACTGTGGAGACTAACTCCTTAACACATTTTCACAAAGATTATACTTATTTCAACATTGTGGGGGTTCCACAATATGACACGAACAACAATAGAGAAATAGTGTTAGAGCCACTATGGCTTTTACGACAAGCATATCAAGATTTGTCAAGATTGATTATCCTTATCCCTATTTTCACTCGGGAAGAACACACAGTCACACTTTCTATTGCTTAAACTCTACATCCTTCTGTACGGTGACTTCCCACCAAAGTGATTACAACACCGTAACTTTATCATCGCATGCACATATGTCTAGTATGTTGTGCTCAATATACACAGACACATCGTACCTTATACCTATTTTGCTCGTATACTCGTACATCGTGCCTTTATCACTCTGATATCTCATAATTTAAACATCTTCGTCAATAAGTTCATGTCACTGTGACATGTTCTATCTTTTAGAAAAGATAGCATAACATCGTAACATTAAGAAATGAATTACTTTTTACATAAGTAGTTCATCCCAAAACTAGAGTTTAACTATAAATATAAGACAACTCATTCAAACTCTAAGTTTCACACAACACATTGATTACACTACCATGACAACATAACGTATCACTCTAAGTTATATAATCAAATCGTACTCATAACATAGACGACTATAATGCCTAAGGTTTAAACTACTCAAATGTTTAATGAATAGCTAGCATTAAAGATTATCATGCCTCGTTTCATCATATGATTTCTTGGAATCCACATTTTTTATATCTTCATCAAATTCAATTCCCATTAACAAGAAGCTCTCAGGAATCACTGTTAAGGGATCGATCACAGAACACATAATTCTAAGCATTATAAGAAGCCTTAACCAAAAACAATCTTGGTGCATATTCACTCAGGCAAATTCTATTTGCTCAAGTGGAATTCACATAACAAGTGGAAACTTGGTATGTGTTTTTTTCTCCCGGTAAAAAGCACTACCAATCTGCTTAAGCCAAACATGATAAAACTATATTTTGAGTCCCAAGAGTTCAAGTATTACAATTTTTGCATGAGCAAGAATATATTTTCTTGAGAAAAAATACATTAGTCTTAGCACTCAAAAGCATGCATCATTTACACAAACAAATCTTGTTCGCTTTGGCAAATTAAATGCGAAGGAGAAAACTAACTCACCATAGGAGACACAAATACAAATAGAGCATCAACGGGATCAAAACATATGAAAAAGACTTAAACCTAATGAACATAATAAATAATATAATTACAAGTCTTGAAATTTTAGAGTCTAATAATAGACTCTGTTATATCATTATGAATTTTTTAATAAATTAAATAAATTAATCATAAATGTAATAATAATTTTAAAAGTAATTAATTTAAATATCATATATAATGATTTCTGTGAATTTATTGGGTAAGAATCCTCACAATGAAAAATGCAAAAAAAAAAAAAGAAGAAGAAGTAATACGTGATTTTGCTTCAAGTGGATGTTGTATAAAGAAATTTAGCTATAATTTCTCATATGCTGTTTTTTTTATCTGTAATTAATTTTGGGGATAACATATGTTGGTATTCAACATAAACTTTTATATGCAGATCCATAAAAGAGAAATTTCATTATAGGGGTTCCTTCTTATTGATTGAATGGTCAACATAAGAATTTGGCAGTGAAATTAGAGTGATCAAATCTGATTTATGGCATATTTAAAAAGTAGATAAATTTGTATTTGATTATATTCTCCGGTAAAACATTATAGTGATCCAACTAAACAACATAGATATGAATCTCTAATTCATGTTGTGTTCAGGTTTCGTTCTTTGGTCAAATGGATGACCAACTTCTAGATGCTATATGCGAACGCCTTGTTTCATCATTGAACACGAAAGACACGTACGTGGTTCGCGAAGGTGATCCAGTGAGAGAAATGCTTTTCATTATTAGAGGAAATATAGAGAGTTCCACAACCGATGGTGGGAGAACAGGGTTCTTTAATTCCATAACCCTTAGACCCGGTGACTTTTGTGGTGAGGAATTGTTAACATGGGCTTTGATGCCAAGTCTCAGTCTTCCATCTTCCACTCGAACAGTGAAGACAATCACTGAAGTTGAAGCATTTGCCCTTAGCGCCGAGGACCTCAAATTTGTGGCCAGCCAGTTTAAGCGCCTCCACAGCAAGAAATTGCAACATGCTTTCAGGTATTACTAGTATGTTTACGTGCGCACTTGCACCAAAATAATTCAACTTGCACTAGTATGTTACTTGTACTAATCGCATTTGTCCTTTTATATATGTATCAAAATGTATATAAATATTATAAAAAATCATTGCTAATTATTTATCTATATAGATACTATTCACATCAGTGGAGGGCTTGGGGGGTTCACTTTATACAAGCTGCGTGGAGACGTCACCGCAAGAGAAAATTGGCAATGGAGTTGCTGGACAAAGAGAACTTGTACTACGCAAATGTGATGGAGATAGAAGATGACGATGATGGTGAACATAAAGATACGGGTGAGAGTTCAATGGGGGGTAACGTGGGACATTTCCAAAATCTCGGGGCTACAGTTTTGGCTTCAAAGTTTGCGGCAAACACTAGGAAAGGGGTAATCAAAAAGGTGGCTATTAAAATTCCTGATACTGGTTTAAAGATGCCCAAGATGTTCAAGCCGACGGAACCTGATTTCTCAAAATTTCAAGATGATTAGATTTTTTAAAACTAATATTGTAATTAGGGTCTTTGACTATCTGATGGAGCTCCGGATTATCCTCATCAATTTCTATCTTTTAACTAAATTATGAGAACTAGTCCCAATGTGGAGCTTAGTCACAGTTAAAGAATCTTGTCCCTTTCAGAGTAACATTAAGAAATCTAACTTAGGTCTTTTACATAAACTTAGTAAGTATTGACATGAGGTACTTTTGATATACGATGTTGTTCTATATTGAATCAAAGTTGATACAAGTATTTATGCTACATGGAAAAATAAACTCCCATAATTTATCTCATCGTATCAAAACTATAATCTTATCACAAGAGAATTATAATCTTATTTCTTACTCTTTAATCACTTATCTACTCAATCTATTGCAATTTAAATCTTCTGAAACTAACTTATCTGTTGTAATTCAAATCGACTAAAACTAACTTATTCTCTAATACTCTTCTTCAAGTCTCGTGAACACCCAACTTGACCGTGGGAATGTTTTGCTGTGAATATATCAGCTTGTTATTGCTTAGAGTGAACACTTGTGGAAACTGTACCCGTCTGCATGTGTGTAAATGAAATGGCAGTACACTTCTACGTGCTTTGTTTCGCTCGAGATAAACCAAATTGGCTGCTAGATGGATTGCAGCTTAGACCGTTACAATATAACACAGCAGGTGAATCACAGTGAACCTGCGAACTGGACAATAAGCCACGTAACTAAATAATTTAGTTGACTGGTTGGCCCGGCCGTAGCCCTATACTCTGATTCGCTTATGATTTTGACACAGTAGATTGCTTCTTGGTTTTCTATGACATTGGGCTGATCCCAACTTCATAAGTATCCTGGAGTTGACCTTCGAGTCAACAAACAAGATACCCAATTTGAATCGCAATAAGCGACTAGTCGAAGATCATTTTCTTTAGGCAAGATAATCGCTTGCCTGGGTGAAGAGAGCAATTATCTCGGTATGTAACACTCCTAGATTATTACAATAATGTTATATATCTTTTGTAATTTGCGGAAAAATAACTATGAGGTGAATTAATGTCAAGATCAAAGGGAATAGGAGAATTAATGCAATATGATCTCCACACATTTGCGTATCCAACTCTTAAGTAATATCTTCATCAAATACTCCACTCCTGAACATATTTATCAAAGGGATCTATTTAGTACTTTATATTTTATCCATAATTCTTTGAACTACTAAGATGAGGTTTTACTTCAAACTGTTTACATCCTTTCATTAATAAATCTAACATTGTCCATAATTTTTTTTCTTTTTAATCAACTATGGATGGATCTAAGGTGAGGTCTATCCCAGATCAACTCCACACAGCAGAGTCCTATATCCTTTTGTCTTAAACAATGCCATATTAATTAACCTAAAACATGCTAGAAGGCACACGGGTGAATAAGTTAACTACTCAAGGATATCTTAAATTAACAAATAGTATTAAAATTACTTTAAGAATAGATTTATTATTAAAAGGACCAAAATTAAAGTTATCTTACCTAAGCAATCTATGACTTCATCAATAGTGAATCTCAACTTATTTTTACGAATTAACTTAAACTTCATATGATTAGCACGATTTAAGTTGGTTACAATCCCACACACATCATTATGACACTAGACTATTACCTAACTAACTAGAAATGTTGTTTCAAAACCAAACTTAATCTCATGCATTTGATGTGACTCACATTTCCCAGTCAAAATATACTTATACCCATTAAACTCATCAACCATATACAAATATCTTTCAACACATTATGTCACTCACATATGGTATAATTCAAATTTGAATTGTTATTCATATGAAATATGCATTAACAAAATTATACATGCACAATACATGAGTATATTTATTGTTTTAACAAAAGTAACATAAGGCTTAACACTCTCATTATTTTTTACAAGATTAATTGTGTTATTCATAATTTAAGAGTATATGTCATGTTTCAATTGGTTCGGTGAATAATGTCGATAATAGTTGCTCCTATAACCTACAACTCTCTGATAAAATTCAATTAAAAGTTGCCATATGAGGCACAAAAAAAAATAATAATAAAAAAAAATAAAGATAGTTGACTAACACTAGAAGAGTTGTTTTGCCAAAAATATATGTATGAGTTATTATGACTTAAAAGTAATTGTAATGTTCACAACATATCAGTGGTTCATAAAATGGCTAATAACTCATAAATACTAAAATTTTATCATGATATTTCTAAGATACTAAATGCATCCACAACAAATAATAGATAAAACATTTGATATAACAAGATAAATTAGGGGAACAATTGATATTAACCTTTAAAGGAAAAGAAAAATAAATAATCTAAATTAACACTTCTTAAATGTGTTCTGGAAAAGAAAATAAATTTAAGAGTCAAAAGACATAGTGAAAAGAAATAGGCCAAAATATATTAGATGAATCATTTACAATATTTAGTATAACAATTTTGGACTTAAAAATGTATAAGACTCAAAAAAAATCATAAGTTATCACTGGGAGTATGAAGTTTCTATCTCAAATGACTTAAAATACCCATGAATCAAGTAAATTTAAGAAAATGTACATCTAACATGTAAGAATAAATACTCATTGCTTATTATAACACTAGGTGGATCATGGGTATCACAACAAGTTGCAAGAGTGAATTTAATGCTTTTGTGTAAGAAAAAAAATGGTAATAAGAAAAGGCTCTTCTAGAACGAGAACAAGAATGAAAGCTTGTCAAATTAAATTGGCTATGAAAAGAAAGACATGAAATTATAACAATGGTAAAAAGGAAAGGATTGTTAAAACCGGAGGCACAAAGAGCTTTGTGGGTTCTCTAAATTAAATATACTAAAGGTTATAATCTAAATAAATGGCTTTACGTGATGAGAATTTCCATAACATGTTTTGAACTTCAAATCCTACACGACTATGCATTAATTAAATTCAAATGCAGCAATAGAGAATCAAGAAAGTATGATAGTTTTGGAATCAAATTTAAAAGCTCAAATTCAAATTTTGAGTGCTAAGATTGCTTCTTTAGACAACAGATTATAGATTCTTACCACCCTAGGTCTTCCTTAATTTACTAACCCAAAACAATATAAAACAATAAAAGTAGAAAAGAAACAGAGAATTGACAGGGAAATACAAAACTCAGACTCCTTATCAAATTTTTGACAAACTAATTCTCCAAAAGCAATTTCTCAACTTAAGCAAGAAACTTCCTTTATATAGACAATTGCATTTCTCAATGAGATGCACACTCCTTTTAACAAGTCTCTACTCAACTCTCTCACTCACATTTGGTTGGTTAAATAGTTACGCTCCCATTTGTACTTCTAACCTATTTACCCACTCATAAAAAGTCATTTACCATAGACACAGTTCTTGATGTTTTGATTTAAAATCCATAGTAGTTTATAATTTTCAGGAATGCTAGCCTTGAAAAGGCAATGACATTTCATTTTTAAATTTCCAATTTAGTCATTTTCTTTTCTTAATTAATGTTCCTTACATATTATCGAAGGGATATTTTAGTTGCTATAACCTTTTAAATTATATCAATCAACATAAACATTTCTGACATAGGCACTACAAGTTAAATGCATGAACATGAGCAATTTCCAAAGCATAATGCACTAGCAGTTAAGAAAGTATAACACTAGATTGACAAGGAACAAAAAGTAAATCCTAACCAAAGTGACATATACCACATACTTAAAACAATACACACACAAGGATCTCTAAATGTAGTATACTTAATTACCACTTTCGCTTGCTATAGGTTCTTGTTTGCTTCATTAGAGATATTGAGATGGCTAATCTTAATATCTCACATGTAGGCAATTAAGACTTATGGTATAATAATTCACCAAATCACCCAAACATAATACTTATGTCAAATTAAAATCACACTAAACATCTCATGACACATCAAGGCACACATAAAAAGCATGGCAAACACATAACTCACAAGTCGAGGAAGTTAAACCTAAGCTCTAATACAACAATTGTAACACACCTAAATTAATACGATTGCAATGTCATAAATTCTCTATGGCTCGTGAGAAAATAACTACGCCATTAAATGAGGGGAACTAAATTTAATTTCATAAAGTAAATTTTTAAATAAAATTTCACAACTGTATATCTCTCAACAAATACATAATGTCTCACATCATGAAATATCTAAATGTAACAAACTGTTTCAACATTTTAAAATAGAATCAGTCAATCAAATTCAAGAAAGGAAAAGTCACAACATGCCAAGTCTTCAAGTAATCAAGATCCTTTCCTAGCTTAAGGTCTTTTCACCACCAACAAACTGCTCATCTGCTTGTCCGTTCACGGGGTCATCACATTTGACACAACAACTACAAGGTTAGTTCACATTTTAATAATAATAAGTAAATCAACAGAAGCAGATGAACACAATAAATATAAGAAAGTACAGACACCCAATTCACAATTTATCTAATCAATAATATCGTGCAACCCATCATGATGCATGTTACTCACAATTCACTGTCATGTTATGTGGTACCATTCTAAGTGATGCCTACGAGTACATGTCACCTCCAACACTCTCACTAGAGATACTAGACAGTCATAGTCAAGGTAACCGGTGTTGCAATGTGAGTCATTTCCCACTCATGGTGATCAGTCATAGTGAAAGTTTTCCCAACCGCGAATACCCTCAAAGTCTTAGACCACTACATCGACCCATCAGAGACCAACCGTTCTAGTTCCATTCATCATCACTTTTCGAAATCATTTTCATTTCACTTAGTATTCATAATAATCATCATCATTTTCTCGAAAACGTCATGTCTCACAAGCATGTCCACTAGGGGTAACGTCACTACTCCTCCACCGCAATAGGCATCCATCCCTTTCACTTTCAAATATTTACAACCGATTATCATGAACCTAAGCAATTATTGATGCAATATGTCCCGAAAAATCAATCTCTTAACCCCCACCAATTATTTCACCGTAACAAAATATTTAACACCACATTAACATTGAACCAAAATAACCATGAGGAAATTAAATACAACATAAAAGAGGAACAACATGGAACATCCAAACTATGGCAATATAAATCTCAAACTAAAATTTAAATATAGAAATAAATAATTACAAGATAACAATGTCAAGTTAAATAAAATTCAACATCACATAATTAAGATTGAAATATTGAGATTGAAAATTAAGACACACAAAACAAAAATAATAATTATTAACACATAACACAATAATATAAACAATATAGTCTAATAACTAAAAGTGAAATGAATTATTAAATACTAACTATGAATTAAACAATTATTTTTAATCCCAATACTTAATCCTAATTTCAAGAAAACAAGGAAAAATTAATTTCTATTCAATGAATTTAATAAGAATAATGGTAACCAAAACATGACAGTGAGATACCATAACGAGTAAACCAATTAATGTTTGACAAGGAAGTCAACAACCAAAGTTTATGGAGTACGCAATTCTCTTTAATGCTTCTCATTTATTTTAATGTCAAACTTGTAGCTAATTTGATTAGGTTTTGAAAAAGAATTTCAAAGACATACTAAAATCTTAATCGGAACACATGTCGTACCTTGTCATTCTTTTTCTTTTATGTAACCTGAGAAAATGGTATTGATTAACCACCGCTCGCACTTCCGGGACAACCAAATCTCATCTCCCTTCCACACAACAACGAACTCATACCAGAAACACTCACATATAATACAAAATTACTCTCACACGATAAATAGAAAAGGAAAAGAATGCAAAGTCATCCAAACCAAAAGAGAACGGTATCGAAATGAAGTTGAAGTGAGGGATGGATTTCCCAACGTGGGAAAGAAAATAATCTAATTTAATATATATATATATATATATATATATATATATATATATATATATATATATATAATAAACAAAGGCAAAGGTAGAGATGAATGAAAGAATATTTAATTTACATCAAATAAACAAAGGGGGAACTCATCATCATTATTAAATTAAGAACTATCCTAACCTGAATTTGTGAATCACGCACGATGTGGAATCAAAATGAGCAAGGTCTTAGTCTCCACTATAGTTAAGAGCTTTGATCTCCTTTAAGAAAAATTTGTCTGCACCAAAATGCAAAGAGTAATATCAAGATGAAAGGGAATGGAAAAATGAGAAAATAAATAGATTCTCTTACGTCTAATCCTAGCTAAGATTTTCATTGTCGTCTAATAACCACACACTCACACCTCATTCACAATTTTGTAATTTCCCACTAACACAATTACTGCTCTATTTTATTTATTATTATTTTTATTTTATTTATTTTTATTTTATTTTCAAACAAAATCTGGTTGTTAAAGAGCGCATGCATAATTGTGTCACAATGAGTTTGGTGAGGAGATTGCATGAATTGACTTAATATATGAACGAGGTAATAAGTGATCTCTGGTCGAGTAATTAGTGAGAAGGGTCTTAAAAAGTAGATCCCGAGTCTAAGGCTAATTTTTGGTTTTGCTCCATTGGAAAGGAAAATGGCTTACAATCAAGCATTTTACATTCAATCAAGATATCCAAAGTGTATTTGCGCTGAAAATTGAATAGCCCAGCCGCTCCTCATGCTAGCTCAAGCCCTACGAAATATTTGAGAGGTCCAAGGTCCTTCAGGTGAAAACACCTTCTTAGATATTGTTTGAAATCTTGAATGCAGGACTATCATTTCCAGTAACTACCTGGTCATCAATGTATATCAATATTACCATGAAGACACTTCCCTTGGAGTAAGTGAATAGACTATGGTTTGCATGGGATTCTTGGAAGCCATAATCTATAAGTGACTGGGAAAGCTTGGAGTACTGATTTCATGAAGCTTGCTTTAGTCCGTTCGAGGACTACTTTAAACGGCACACTGTTCCTTTTCGAGGAACTTCATATCCATCGGGAACTTGCATGTAGACTTTTACTTCTAGGTCCCTATGCAAAAAGGTGTTGCTCACATCCATTTGGTGGAGCTCCCAACCCCTTGCCACTGCTACTGAAAGAAGACGACGAACCGTAGTCATCTTTGCTACAAGACCAAAGGTTTCATTGAAATCTTCTCTACCTGCATGAATCCCTTTACTATGAGGCATGCTTTGTATTTCTGAATCTCTCCTAAGCCTTGTACATCACTTTATAGACCTATTTACACCCCCACAATATTCTTTCCTGTTGGCGGTAGCATTATCTCCCAAGTTCCATGGTCTCCCAAGGCCTTGAGTTCCACCGCCATAGCTTCTTGCCATTCGAGATTCTTAGTTGCTTCTTTGTAACTATTTGGTTTTTGGGTGTCGTGGATTGCTACAAGATAGGCTTGGTTGTCAACTTGGTATCGGATTCATGATTAAAGGCAAGGCAAATATCTGAGATTAATATTTTGTGTATTTTCCATATAAATAGATGATACAATTTATACTGATACTACTTTTCTATACATGGAAACTGCTCTAATTACCCAACTGATCTTTCGAGATATGATGGAAACTGATCCCTCTTATTTCTCCCCTAAATATGCTAATTACATTAATTTCTGCTAACACTCCCCCTCAAGTTGGATTGTTGGATCTCCAAAACCCAACTTGGACAATGCCTGTTCTAGAATCCTCCATTCACAGCTTTTGTCAAGATATCAGTCAATTGTTCTTCAGAACGCACAAATGACAACTTTATTATTCTTGCTTCCAGTTTCTCTTTGATGAAGTGTCTATCCACCTCAATATGCTTAGTTTTGTCGTGTTGGACTGGATTTTCCGAGATACTAATTGCTGCCTTATTGTCACAGAAAATTTTATAAGCCTTCCTTGGTGGAAAACCTATCTTTGTAAGCAACTTTCGTAACCATAGAACCTCCGCTAAATTCCTCTAAATTCCTCTAAATTCTGCTTTTGCACTTGAGAGTGCTGCAACCTTCTGTTTTTTACTCCGCCAAGTCACAAGATTTCCTCCTATTAAGCTGAAGTACCCAACAGTGGATTTCCGATTTATAGGATTTCCAGCCCAATCTGCATATGTATAGCCTTCGATCTCCATATGCCCATTGCTTCTGAATAAGACACCTTGTCCAACAGTCCCCTTTAAGTATCTCACAACTCGGAGTGCTGTTTCCCAGTGTTCTATCTGTGGTTTATGCATAAATTGGCTTATGATGCTAACTGCATAAGCTATGTGATGAGTCATTATTTTGATCATTTTCTCTGCATTTATTATATCCTAATACAGCACAATTAAGAATCAATTAGTATGATTTAATGTATTTATGAGTTTAGACTCATTTTGGCTTTAAATGATAAATTTGGTCTAATTCGTTATTGTTATTCAGATTTGACAAGATTTACCAAACTGAGCATAACTTTCACCACAGACCTCTGATTGAGCTGAATTTTATATCAAATTAAAGAGGACTCAAAGATCTACAACATTTATGAAGACATAAAGTTCCCAGTCGGAGTGTATCTGGTGTAAAAATGTCTTTGAATGCAGCATATGAACTGTTATGAAAATTCCAGCATTTAAGGATTTGACAAGTCTAGGTAAAATAGGCATAACTCCCTCTACAGATCTCCGTTTGAGCTCTACTTTATATCGAATTAAAAAGGATTGACAGAGCTACAAAAGTCATGAAGACATGAAGAGCCAATTCGGATTGCATCTTGGGTGAATATGGCCTTGAAGTTGAACCACGAAGTCTGGACGGGAATTTCAGCAATTAGGCTATGTAAATCATGCAATTAATTCTTTTTCTTGTTTTGCTGTATGTGAGAATCGAACATGAGATCCTTTTTCACTTAATTTTGGCATGTGCAAGGCATGAGGGACCACCGAATTGAATTGAAAAAAAATGCACTTTGGAGACAGCCAGAAAACATGCCAGGAAACATGCACTCCCTCATTTTCACGTTTTGGGTCCTTAGTTTAGGGGTTTTTGTTTTTTTTGTTTTTTTCTTTTCTCCTTTTCTTCTCCATAAAAACCGTTCCAGCCATGAAGGATGGGGCTCTTCTTCTGATTCTAATTTTTTTTTCTTTTTCTGTTTTTCTTCTTCTTTGGTTGGATGGTCCAGACTTGCTTTTCAATTAATATAATTACATTTCGGTTTGATTTCTTTATCTCTTCTACTGCAATTCCATCTTACTGCACTTTCAATTTCATTGCTCTTTTAATTTTACTGCACTGCAATTTCAATTCAAGTTGTGAAAGTCCAGTTCGCCATTAATTTCTTCAATTCGTTTCTTGATATTTAAGTGTCTTTAATTTAGTTTCTATGCACTTTCAATTCAATTAGTTTGCTGGAATTAAATTTAAATGGAAGGCTAAGTTTAAGGATTAATCTCTTGAATTAGATTGCATAAATACTTTGAGATTATGTTCATGATTGCTTGTTCAATTTGCTATAGACTCTTCATCATTCATTCTAGCTCTTAATGACTATGTGTTTGCTTAATTCACATAAGGAGAACCAAGATTAATTTTCGCTTAGTCAATTAATCTTGCTTTCAATGGTATCAACTTATATCTTGTTCTCATGCTTAATGGAATGAAATATAACTTGCTGGAATTGGAAGGAATGATGTATGTGTTTGCTTAATTCACATAAGGAAAACTAAGATTAATTATCGCTTAGTTAATTGATTGAAGTTGGATTGAGAGTTGAGTAAATTGAACATTTGATGTGATTGATTTTCGCTTAGTTAATTAATCTGGTTATCAAGGATAAGTGAGTTGCAATCTAATCAAGAGGTTAATCTATTTTAGTTTATTATTTCATCTTGTTTAGAAATTCTGTTTTTACAATTCTGTTTTCAAAAATCAAACAAACAACCCCCCCCTTATGTGTATTGTGTTTGTGTCTTGTGTTTATGTCTTGTGGCTTGTGTTTGATAGAAACTTGAGTGATGGTCCTTGAGAGACGACCTAGGAGTCACTTCCTAGTACTACATATTTAATTGTATTAATTTGTGCGAGTGCGACCTCGTATCAAATTTTGGCGCCGTTGCCGGGGACCATCGATTTCTGTCATAAATTAGTGTTACTGTCATATCTGTATAATAGCTTTGCTTTTCTTTGCCGTTTGCTGGTATAATTTGTCTCTGCATTTTGGTGGCAAGTGTGTGCTCTATAATTTTGGGTTCTGTTTTTGGAAGTTGCTGATTTGTGTGTGTAAAAAAAAAAAATAAAAAATAAATAAAAAATAAAAATAAATAAATAAATAAATTTTACTGCAATAATTTTCTGATACGAAATCTGTTTGCTGGTATAAGGCTTGATGCACTTGCTGAATTGATTAATTGGATTGCCATTAAATTGTCATCATTTAAAGTTTGCTGTATGTAGTTTATTTTATGTGCAATTGCTTAAGCCATCATTATGTTTGCTGATAGTGCGCGGGCCAACATGCAACATGCAATTGATGTTCAGGTACATTTTGGTTAGGCTAAACATGGATAATAGGAATATTTGGGAGTATTGGCAACAAGAGGAATGTTTCAATGATCCTTGGGACATGCCTCAGCAGCAATACGATCTTTATTATAGCTCCTACAATCCTGGATGGGGAGATCAGAGCTATCAGCATTTACATGACTATTCCCATCCGACACAAGATTGGCAGCAACAGTCCAACCATTATATACCACCATCTTTTCAGCATTTTGCACCACCACCACCACTAGCCCAACCGCAACCTTCTTTGCAAGACTTGATTAAGCAGATGGCCATCAACAACATGCAATTTCAGCAGATAACTAAGGCCAGTATTGAGACTCTTCAAACTCATATGGACCAGTTATCTGATGTCATGAATGCCAATGGTAAGATTTTGGGTGATATCAATTTGGGGTCTGGTAAGCAATTGGTGGAATCTGCACAACCACAAAAGATAAGTTCCATAGAGGTTGCATGTAAAAAGAAAGAGTTGCAAGATCAAGAATTGGAAGAACAAGACATAGAAGAAAGAAGAGTCACAGCTAGACAAGAGAAGGAAACATGTGATGATTTAATTGTTTATGCTAATCCTTCCTCTGTTTATGCTGATTCTCATTTAATATGTGATGTAGGAGTGATTTCTAAAGAAGAATTGCAAGATGCTTCAAACCCTCCTCCTCACATAAATCCTCATGTCTTGGTACCTAGTGGAGAATTGTCCTTCAAGTTTCCTTGGAGCTCATTTTGTGAAGAGAATGAAGCATCCAAGAAATCAAAACAACCACTAGGGTCATTAGAGAAGTCATCAATGGAGGTCCAAATGCAAATTCCTACACTTATTGGCGAACCAATTTCTACACACATTGTAGATGGAGTAGAGGATGACCTTGATACTTTGAAACACTCTAACCCTTTACTCTCTCCTTTAAATGGTGTTGTTGATATTGAAGTTCAATATTCCATGTGCTTTAATTCGTGCTTTAGATTAAGTGAAACATTTAAATTGTTCAAATTGGATGCCAAGATTAAAATGAACAAAAGGAAGATTACAATTATGGCATTTAAATTGTTCCTACCACCACCATGCATTAATAGAACATATTTGCACCATCAATCATCTGCACTAATCAATAAAAATTTACATGTTCATGTAGATGATTGGATGATATTTGACCCAGGTGGATGTTGTTTCTTGTAGGTACTACGGGCAGATTCATGGTGAATGGCCAGTTAACGCATTATCATGACAACACCATGGAATAGCTCACAGCACTTTGCCGCTTTTAGCTGCCGAGGGAGTTTTTCTTTTCTCCCTCCACTCTTTTCCGTTTTATTTATCCATCTCCTATCTATCCACCTTCTGTAATTAGGAAGAAATAAAAGTAATTAGGATTTCAATACTTGTTTTGTTACACTTGGAGATTTTGTGATTCTGGTCTGACTATTAGTATATCTGCATTATATGAATTTGAACTGGAATCAGAGCTGAGTTAATTTTTAAATTATTTTGTGGTGTTGATGTATTCCTCTGATAGATTGTGGATTATTCTGTATGGATTGGTTTTGTATTGTCTCTAATAAGTACTTGGCAATTTGAACCTGTGAGTTATTTGAGCCTGTTTTGAATGGATTCATCTTTATGCCATTCTCTTTCTTTCAATGTGATATATGCCATTGGTGAATGTTGTTTTTCGAACTTGCTTTCATTCTTTTTCAAGCTGCATTTTATCACATAATGCATGATTATGATTGAGGCATTCATTTCTATTTCCCCACTTGACCAGATAGCCTACCTTGCATTTGTATCCCTTGCTAGCCCCTTTGAGCCTGCAACCTTTTCTTTGATGATGACCTGCATTACACACCTTAAGAGTAAAACAATGTTGTCCTGATTTTACAGATATTGATCGAATTGTTTATCTTTTGGTTATGTGAAGTAGATAAGTGTGGGGGTATCTGCTAGGGACTTGCAGAAAATTAAGTGTGGAGGGGTGGAATACATGATTTATGATTTATATGATTTGGGTCTGAGTTGTAAAGATGGTATAATGTGGTTAAGTTTCAAAAAAAAAAAAAAAAAAATAGCAAACTTTTAACAAAAATAAGTGTGGATAATTAGTTGAATACTTGAGCAGTAGTTGAATTGGAGAATTTACAGGTTTATTGTGTAGTTCTCATATCTTTTATAATCTGTTGGTACTGCTCAATATCTCATGAAATAGTAGTCACTGAACCATATTTATCAAAACCTCATCCTTGGCCCCATTACAACCTTTGCAAGTCCTCTTGAATCATGTATGACTATGATTGTTAGTGGTAGAGAATTAGAATAATTGCAAGCCTATGATAAAATAATTTTCATTTTAATGGTCTGAGATTAAACACTTGCCTGATATACTTGAGAGTTTGAGAGATACACTTCTGGTGAGGTCAATGCTTATGATTGACATGCATGATTAATTCAATATCCGTCTGGTCCTATCTGAAGCAGGAATTGTTCAACACTGTGATATGTAATCTCTAGATTTATTGTGCTTTGATTGTTGTGTTCAATTCTGATACATTGATGACTGTGTTGAAAATATAAAATAGCTCAGACCAAATGATCTTTTGTATCCAAGTTCATGTTTTCTTATGACTTGATTTTGCCCAGGAGTGCAAAAGAATAAGTGTGGGAGATTTTGATGAGTCATTATTTTGATCATTTTCTCTGCATTTATTATATCCTAATACAGCACAATTAAGAATCAATTAGTATGATTTAATGTATTTATGAGTTTAGACTCATTTTGGCTTTAAATGATAAATTTGGTCTAATTCGTTATTGTTATTCAGATTTGACAAGGTTTACCAAACTGAGCATAACTTTCACCACAGACCTCTGATTGAGCTGAATTTTATATCAAATTAAAGAGGACTCAAAGATCTACAACATTTATGAAGACATAAAGTTCCCAGTCGGAGTGTATCTGGTGTAAAAATGTCTTTGAATGCAGCATATGAACTGTTATGAAAATTCCAGCATTTAAGGATTTGACAAGTCTCGGTAAAATAGGCATAACTCCCTCTACAGATCTCCGTTTGAGCTCTACTTTATATCGAATTAAAAAGGATTGACAGAGCTACAAAAGTCATGAAGACATGAAGAGCCAATTCGGATTGCATCTTGGGTGAATATGGCCTTGAAGTTGGACCACGAAGTCTGGACGGGAATTTCAGCAATTAGGCTATGTAAATCATGCAATTAATTCTTTTTCTTGTTTTGCTGTATGTGGGAATCGAACATGAGATCCTTTTTCACTTAATTTTGGCATGTGCAAGGCATGAGGGACCACCGAATTGAATTGAAAAAAAATGCACTTTGGAGACAGCCAGAAAACATGCCAGGAAACATGCACTCCCTCATTTTCACGTTTTGGGTCCTTAGTTTAGGGGTTTTTGTTTTTTTTGTTTTTTTCTTTTCTCCTTTTCTTCTCCATAAAAACCGTTCCAGCCATGAAGGATGGGGCTCTTCTTCTGATTCTAATTTTTTTTTCTTTTTCTGTTTTTCTTCTTCTTTGGTTGGATGGTCCAGACTTGCTTTTCAATTAATATAATTACATTTCGGTTTGATTTCTTTATCTCTTCTACTGCAATTCCATCTTACTGCACTTTCAATTTCATTGCTCTTTTAATTTTACTGCACTGCAATTTCGAATTCAAGTTGTGAAAGTCCAGTTCTGCCATTAATTTCTTCAATTCGTTGCTGATATTTAAGTGTACTGCAATTTAGTTTCTATGCACTTTCAATTCAATTAGTTTGCTGGAATTAAATTTAAATGGAAGGCTAAGTTTAAGGATTAATCTCTTGAATTAGATTGCATAAATACTTTGAGATTATGTTCATGATTGCTTGTTCAATTTGCTATAGACTCTTCATCATTCATTCTAGCTCTTAATGACTATGTGTTTGCTTAATTCACATAAGGAGAACCAAAATTAATTTTCGCTTAGTCAATTAATCTTGCTTTCAATGATATCAACTTATATCTTGTTCTCATGCTTAATGGAATGAAATATAACTTGCTGAAATTGGAAGGAATGATGTATGTGTTTGCTTAATTCACATAAGGAAAACTAAGATTAATTATCGCTTAGTTAATTGATTGAAGTTGGATTGAGAGTTGAGTAAATTGAACATTTGATGTGATTGATTTTCGCCTAGTTAATTAATCTGGTTATCAAGGATAAGTGAGTTGCAATCTAATCAAGAGGTTAATCTATTTTAGTTTATTATTTCATCTTGTTTAGAAATTCTGTTTTTACAATTCTTTTTTCAAAAATCAAACAAACAACCCCCCCTTTATGTGTATTGTGTTTGTGTCTTGTGTTTGTGTCTTGTGGCTTGTGTTTGATAGAAACTTGAGTGATGGTCCTTGAGAGACGACCTAGGAGTCACTTCCTAGTACTACATATTTAATTGTATTAATTTGTGCGAGTGCGACCTCGTATCACTATGTTAGACCTAGTGTGGGAAAGATAAATCAGTTTCTCGACTAGTCTCTGGTACGTTTCTTTGTCTGTCAGTTATGCCCCTTCTTCGATCTTGACTTCATGGTTTACCCTGATTGGTGTGTCGAATGATTTACAATCAACCATTCCAGTCTCTGCTAGCAAGTCAAGAATATACTTCTTTTGGCATATAAATATCCATTCTCTTAACCTAAGCACATCTATACCAAAGAATTATTTAAGTTCTCCCAAGTCCTTCATCTTAAATTCAGAAAATAGATTCTTCCTTAGCTTAGAGATTTCTTCATAATCGTTCCCTGTGATAATCATATCATCAACGTATATAATTAAACAGGTCACGAGTTTACCCCTTCTTTTGAGAAACAATGTGTGATCCGAGTTGCTCTGTCTAAACTTGTATCACCTCACAGCAACAGTAAACCTTCCAAACCATGCTCTTGGGGATTGCTTAAAGTTAAATAATGCCTTTTTTAGCAGACATGCTTCACCGTTTCTAAAGCTGCTTGTGAAGCCTGGTGGTGCCTCCATATACACTTCTTCATTCAGGTCCTCGTGTAAGAAGGCGTTTTTCACATCGAACTGTTGTAGAGGCCATCCTTTGTTTGCTGCAACTGAGAATAGGACTCTGATTGTATCCATTTTTGCTACTGGAGAAAAGGTTTTTGAGTAGTCTATGCCATACATTTGAGTATATCCCTTTGCTACCAATCTTGCTTTATATCTTTCAATAGATCCATTTGGTTTTCGCTTGATGGTAAATACCCAACGACATCCAACTGGATTCTTCCCTCTAGGTATCTTACACATTTCCCAAGTTCTATTTTTCTTGAGTGCCTTCCATCTCTGCTTCCATGGCCTCCGTCCATTGTTTCGACTATAAAGCCTCGTTCACTGTGTTAGGTGTCTCCTCTGCATACAACGCCACTGTGAACGCATTGGCCTGTTTTGATAGTCTCCCCTAACTATGTTGGCAACTGGATATCTGGGCTCTCGGGAACTTTTTTCAGGAGAGTATCTCTTCGGTGGCACTCCTCTGTTGCTTCATGTTGGTAAAACATACTTCCCTTCGTTCAACATCTGTTCTTCTATACTTTCAACACTACCACCAGATTCATTAGCTGGAATTTCAATGATTTCAGATGCAGATTCTCTTACCTCAGATACCAGAACGGAAGGAGATATCTCTTTAGTGACCCTTTGCTCCACGGATTGTATGTCAGCTTCAGAGGCTATCTCGGTAGTACCGTGGCCTATCTCTATTGGCACCACCTCCGGACATGGTCCTGGCAACCAGTTTACGGCGTCTATACTCTCACTCTCCCCCTAGCGACTAGGCTAGTTGTGGTAAAAGTACTCGGTTTCCAAAAAATCACAGTTCATGGTTGTATGGATTTGTTGGGTCTTAGGGTCATAACATCGATAACCTTTTTGGTTAATACCATATCTGACAAACACACACTTGATGGAACAAGGGTCAAATTTGGTTCGATTAGTTTTGGGAATATGGACAAACACAAAGCACCCAAAAATTCGTGGTTTAAGAGTGAGGGCTTGCGGTATTTAGGCAAATCTGGCTAGTGTTTGGATGGGTGTGCAGAAGTTCAGGATTTTTATGGGTAATCGGTTAATTAAGTAGGTACTCATAGCAATAGCTTCTGGCCAGAAAGATTTTGGGACATAGGAGTCTAAGAGAAGGGCTCGGGTCATTTCAAGTAAGATCCTATTTTTTCGTTCAGCAATCTTGTTCTGTTTTGGAGTATGAGAACAATTGGTTTAGTGGATAAGCCCATGTTTTTGAGTGAATTCTCTCATATTTTTATTAACAAACTCCCCCCATTGTTAGATCGTAAAGTTTGGATGGTTGCTTTAAATTGAGCTTTAATCATGGTATAAAACTGGACAAATTTTTCAAAGACTTCAGACTTATTTTTAAGGAAGTAAACCCAAATCATTAGTGTACAATCATGCCCCCCAACAACAGGTGCTGGTCCCCAAACGTCAAAATGAATTAATGAAAACACTGAATCTACTCGGGTATTATTTGGTTCAAAAGATTACCTGTAGCTCTTGGACAAAACACAGGTATCACAATTCAGATTATCACTACAAGAAAATAACCGAGGGAATAAAAGCTTTAAGTATCCTGTGGATGGGTGCCCTAAGCGTCGGTGCCATAACCAAGCTTTCTGATTGGGCTACCTTGTCCATGTAGTACAGCCCAAGAAGCTTAGTGCCACGTCCAATAATCTCCCCCGTCCTGATATCCTGTAAAAGACAAAATGTTGGATTCATTATCACCATACAATTTAACTCTTTCGTCACTTGACTGATTGATAATAGCTTATGTGTCAATGAAGGGACATATAAACAATTTGAAATTTTCAACTTTGGTGATAATTCAATAGAGCCACCCCTTCAACTGGGATAATTCCCTCATTAGTCGTATGGACAATGGATTTCTTTGGTGGGGAATGACTAACAAGGTCAGAAAATTCAAAGGTCATTGTGTCTATCGCCCCGCAATCAAACACACAGTTTTTATTTTTCACTGTATTTTGGACTATATTGGCATAGGACATGGAACTGGTCGAGATTTTGGGGGTTTGACCAAAATAATTATAACTTGCAGGATCAGAACTATTAAAATTTAATGATATAAAACTTGTCCTTTCTTCTCTTTCACTTAATGTTGTTGTTGCTATCATGCTTTGGCTTCCTCCATTGTTGCATTTCTGGTCGCCCCCTGGCCGCCGCTACTGCTCCTGGTGTGGCCTTTCCATTGCTCACAGTGGCGGCGACTTTGCTGACGACTCCAATTATAGTTGCTTTGTTCCGATGGTGCTCTATCCACCATTCCGGATAGCCCACAAGTTGAAAACATTGCTCCCGTGTATGCTTCGCCATCCCGCAGTGAAAGCATTTTAGTTTGCTTTTGTCCAGTCGGGATAATGAAGTCCTAGATTTGGGTTCTGATCGACGCTGAGCTTAGGAAATTAATTCTTCCCCTTCAATTGTCTGATTCACTTCTCCTATTCCTTCTCTCAATAACCCCTCCTATGCCTTGTGTCAAAATTTCTTCTGCCTGTGCACCCAATATTTGTAGTCTTGCTGCTTCCTTCCGGACTGTTGCGTATGCTGCTTCTGGTGAAGGTAATGGTTCGGTCCTGAGTATCTCCCTCTTCAATTGGTCATACTTGTGGTCTATTCCATTTAGAAATTGAAATAATTTTTGTTCTTGTCTGATCCTGTTATAAGTTGTTATGTCCACCGTTGATGTCATTGGGTTAGGCTCCCTCCAATCTATTTCACTCCACATTCCTTGTAAAGATAACCAGAAATCTTCTAATCTGGCCACCCCTTGTTTCATCCCATTGACTTTAGCATGAAGGTCAAATACTTGCAATTTGTCTCTGCCACTGCTGTAGGTAGTCACAAGGGCATTCCACAATTCCCTTGCTGTCGGATACTCCGTCAAATTATTCGCAATTTGTGGTTCTATATTTTGAATCAACCATGAGAACATTACGAGATCTTCTTGTTCCCACTTTTCATATCTGGGTTCTCCAACCTGAGGGGCCTCCTGGTTTCCGGTGATGAGATCCAACAGATGCTTCGATTTGCCTCCTATAGCTACCTTGATCATTCTTGACCATAAGGCATAATCATGGCTATTGAGTTTTAGGCTAAGAGAAAGGGTATCAGAAATGGTCTGTTTTGGGTTGCCTATATTAAAGCCATTTCTTAACAGATTGGCTATGCAGATGGTAAGCTTATCGTTTGAGACACATGATGTTTCCTTCTCTGACATGGTTATTAGTCTGTAGTATGTGGTGATGAGCAACGTCAAGATTGAACCTGCTTTGGTAACATATCAACTTGGTATCAGATTCATGATTAAAGACAAGGCAAATATCTGAGATTAATATTCTGTGTATTTTCCATACAAATAGATGATACAATTTATAGTGATACTAATTTTCTATACATGGAAACTGCTCTAATTACCCAGCTGATCTTTCGGGATATGATGGAAACTGATCCCTCTTATTTCTCCCCTAAATATGCTAATTACACTAATTCTTGCTAACATAATGCTTATAAGAGAAACGACACCATTATTGATAAAATTAGTGATAGGAAAAACATTACCCGAGGAGGGTGGCTGATTCGAGTTCATGCTTATCGATTTCTTGTGTGTTGCGTGACAATAGAAATCTTTGAGGTATCTAGGTGATTTTCTAGTGTGTAGTGGGAGGATAGTAGCTCCACTTTCTTGATGGAGCTCCCCCTCACTCTTCACCCCTGTTGATGCGTCTCTCTCATGTCACAGAAGTTCACGGTGATATCAGCGGTTTGAGACTTGAGTTTCATTAGATATACCCAAGTTCCATGTGTATGATCATCAAATAGAGTGAAGAAATAGTGTGAACCATTATCAGAAGAAGTATTATATCTCCCCCACAAATCACAATGTGTTAAGTCGAAAGGTCACTCAACTCTATTGCTACTGTGAGGGAATGAAAAGGTCAATTGCTTTGACTTGTGGCATATGTCATAAGAGTCTATTTTATTGAAATCAAAACTACAATCAATAAAACTAGAAAGTCACTGAAGAGACTGGTTTGAACGATGCCCCGTTCTGTTGTGCCCATGGGTTGTGCTATCTTTGTGTTTGGTTGCATAAGCAGCTCCTTGCCTCATCCCTTTATACATATGGACCACATTTTGCAAGCTACTAGATCCAATCCTCCTCCTCGTGGCTAGGTCTTGTATCACACAAAAATTGGATTAGTAAATGATCAAACGCTCTAAATCTCGCCTCAATTTATGTGTGGAAAATTAGAATGCAACTAAAAGTAAGGATAATCAACACATTGGTTAGTTTAACATTTTTATCAAGGCTGAAATTTTTAACTCTCTCTTCAATCACAAGATCTCTAGTTAACACTTTGACAAAAAATGTTTTGTTAAAGTGTGACTCAGTGTATATATGAGATGTATCATCTGACGGTATTAGATGATGTAGTATATCATCAGAGGATATCAGATGAAATAGGTCATCAGATGAAAGTTGAAGGTATCAAATGGAGTGAGTCTAATAGTATATAATGTAGGTATAATTTTATTTGGTAATTACAATTGTAAAACTATATATATATATATATATATATATATATATATATATATATATATATATATATATATGGACCCTTGTAATAGTTTTATGTAGTATGTGCATAAGCATATGTGAGAGCATGTTGATTGTATTTTTTTTTGGAGAAATATCAGTAAAATTTCTTCTCTTACTCTTGTAACATTTCACCTTCTCTATTCTCTCTTTCTTTAAGTTATCGTTCATGTGTTTGTTCTTCGTTATTTTCTCTTCACTCCACTGTAATACCCAACAAGTGATGTCATATGTGGAGATTGAAGAGAAGAAGGAAGATTATTAAAAATGGTAGCGAAGTTCGATATTGAGAAGTTTAATGAAGGTAGAGACTTAAGGTTGTGGAAGATTAAGATGGAGACAATTTTGATTAAGTAAAGGTGAAAGGAGACGTTGAGAGGGAAGGTGAATATGTCACTATCTTTGACGTAGGTTGAGAAAAATAATATAGTATACAGGGTGAGGAGTGCAATCATATTGTATCTTGGTGATAAGACATTAAAAGAAGTTGCAAAGGAAAAAATTGTTGTTGGTATATGGGAAAGGTTGAAGACTTTGTTTAAAGTAACAACTTTACTTGTTCAAGATGGTGGAATCAAGAACGGTGAAAGAGCAGTTGGCAAATTTCAACAAGATCCTTGATAACCTTGAAAATATTGAAGTAAAGCTTGAGGATGAGGATAAGGCCTTTATTCCCCTAAATTCTTTGCTGAAGACCTTTACGCATTATAATGATGCGTTGTTGTATAGAAAGGATCAGATAATTACCTTGGAGGAGGTTGTGATGCAATCCTCAAGGAGAATAGCATATAAGTTGCGGATCTTCATGCTTCAATGGAGGCTTGGACAAATGAAGAAGAAGCTCAAGGCCTCAAGGAGAAAAAGAAATAGAAAACGGAAGGAGTTTAGAGATGGAAGCGCCATGGCAAGTGCCAATAAGCTAGAGGTGGAACCGCCACAATGGACAAGGAAGCCATTGATGAGATTCAAGGTTCTTCACAAGAACACAAGAGAGAATACTCTCAAAGAATAAGCTCTTAGCTTAATTCAATATTCAGAAATTTTATCAAAAGTATTTGAATTACAAAAGAAATCCTATTTATACTACTAAGTTGTGGAGCCAGCTTGCTATGCAAGGAACTAATTTCCACCATTGGATTAGATTCTAATCTAATGGCTATGAAGGGAAGCTTGTGGTGGAAGCTTGATTAGCTTGGAGGACAAGGATCAATCCTCCACCCTTGGATGTAGATCCTCATCCAACGGTTATGGCATCAAGCTTGCACTCCAAGCTTCTAAGCTTAGCCCTTGGATTAGTATCCTCATCTAATGGTCATGGTGCCAAGCTTGCACTCCAAGCTTCTAAGCTTAACCCTTGGATTAGAATCCTATCTAAGGGTCACTAATTATTTGTTTATTACAAGTTTAGGCCCAAATTAAATCCTTAAAACAATTACATAATTGAAAGAAAACTATTAATAAGCCTAAACATTAAAACATTTCGCTGAAAATTCGTGGAAGCATTCCAACGCTAACTTCAAGCTCATTTTCCAACTAGTTGTAGTTCGAACTGGGTTTTGGTGTCTTCATAGCTTTTGTAGCCCTTGAAGTCTTCTTTAATTTGGCACCAAGAACGCCTCAATTGGACTTGTGTAGCTCGAGTTATGATCGAAATACTGAAACAGGTCAGATGCAAAAATCAGCAGCGAATTTTATTAGAAGCCCAAAATTGAAAAGTAAGGTTAGAGAGTTTGGTTGAGCTTTTGGAGATGGTCCTCCATCAAACCCTCCTTCTTATGGTCAACTTGTCCCCAAGTTGACTTGAGCTCCACCTACAATAAAATTCCACCCGGATCAAAGATTAAACAAGGTTCCTCAAATTGGTTATTATATGATGCAACATAGAGGTAAATTTGTTTCTTAAAGTGATTGCATAGTTGTATAAGTAAATAAGACTTCCTATTCAAACACTCTTTAAATTTGATAGATTTACCTAAGTTATTTATTTGCCAATCATATAACAACATGATAATTTGTTTGCTAAAATCAACATCACAATCTAATGAAGTAAAAGTAGAACTTAGTTGATCTTTCATAGCATAACCAAAGCTCTTTGGAGTTTCAACTTCAAGTTGTGTAGATACTAGCACTTCCTCAAGTGTGGACATGTCAAGATTGGAACTCTTAGTTAAGATTCTTCTTCTAGGTGTAGAAATTTGCAATGTACCCTCCTTCTTAAACTCTTCCATCAACCTAGAAGGACATTCAACACGATTAAGATAAAAATCATTAGGTACGATTAAGAATTCCAAATTGCCAAATTCAAGAATTGTCCAAGGTCTAATTCCATAATACTCAAGGTTATAACATGCAAAATCCTTTTTATTAGAAGTAAAAGGAATAGTAAGTGGTAAGGAATTTTTCTCAAAGGGAAGTTCAAACTTTATAGGTATTTCCTTTTCTTCACAATGTTTGTTCCAAGGCTCTATTATGAACAACTCTTCACGAGGCACCAAAACAAAAGGTTGTTTGTAAAGATGGTCACAAACAACTTCACAATGGTCTTCAAGTGCCTTTATTTCTACATCTTCACACAAGAGGTTGTCAATTTCCTCTTGGTAGTCATCCTTTGGAACCATACCTACAATATTCTCCAAATAAGAATTAAAACAATCAAATGAAGGGTTAGTATAAGCAAGTAAAATATCACTTTTCTCCTTCATTTGTTTTTCCATTAACTCCAATTCTTTAATTTCTTTTGCTCTCAATTCTTTTTCTCTCAATTCCTCTATCATTCTTTCTTTTTCTCTTCTCCAATACTTGTCATAATTCTTTTCATTTTCTTCTAACAACCTTCTTTCTTTTCTTTCCCTTCTCTCATGCTTTTCTCTCAAGGTTTTCTCCTTCCTCCCATGATGTTCACTACTCTTAGGTATAGATTGGCTCCCTCTACTATCACTCCCTCGGTGGCTAGAATTTCTAGTACCTCTATGTTCATGATTTGCATGGTTCCCACTTGTCTCACCAAGGATCTTCTTCTCTAGTTCCTTCCTAATCTTCCTCTCTTCTTTAGCTCTCCTTTCTAGATCAAACCTCTCCTCTAAACTAGTTTGTAGCATGTTCTTCATTAGATCCATCATTTTTCTAGTTTTAGGTGAAAGGTCATTTCCTACACTAGGGGAACTATCCATAGCTGCACAACAAAGATTAGTACACAAAAATATAGAGAAAAATAGGATCTTTTCCACTCACTAAGTGTATGCACTCAAGTCACTCGTATTTCACACTTCAAGACTTTTTCTCTAATGTTCTCTCTTGTCTTTTTCCACTCAACCTCTCTTAATATTCTTGTTCAAACCTCTAATCAATCATTCAAGGTCCAAGTATCCAAAGTGAAAGAGGAACGGTTCTAGAATCAAGCCTAAGAGTTCCAAGAAATACAAACTCAAGACAAAACTTAGGAGTCCAAAAATGACAAGCAACAAAAGGTACTCAATGAACAAAATTTTGGCTACTCAAATATGAGAAGTTTATATGTGACAAAGGCACTTAACTACTGCAGTTTGGACAGCCACAAATGATGCTCAAATCTGGAAAAATTCCAGCGAAACAAGAATTTTATGAACAAGCCAATTTACAAGCAATTTTGGCACCAATTTAGCAACCGGAACTAGGCAATTTTGCAAGTGAATTTTGTGAAGTGATTTTAAGTGAATTAGGTGCAGTTCTCACCACTGTACAGCCAAGTATTATGCTCAAAAATACAGGACAAAAACAGAGTTTCAAGTTACCAAGCACATCACACACCACAAGTTCAAGAATCTAGGCTACTAGCAAGCTAAACTCAAGTTTTGGTGATAATGCTTAGTCCTAAGTGTCTCTAGTACTCTAAGCCCTTTGAACCACTAATTTTGGGAGTGTTTAGAGGCTCAATTAGTCAAGGTACTGCACTGCACAATTTGGCTTTAATTTCACTAAATTCACTTTTCATTTGCTCTTTTTCTATTCACTTGAATTTCACTAGAATTTCACTTTTCTTGTTTTTATTCTCTTTGAATTTTCTTGTGATTCTTTTTCTTGTAATCTTTCTTTTGATTTTCTTTTTTTTTTCTTTGCCTTTGTATACTCTTTTTCTTAACTTTACTTGCTGGACTGAAATTAGAAAAACCTAAGACTAAGGCAAAATTAAGTCTAAAACTACTAGTAAGCAAGATTAAGCATGGTGAAAGCTACTTGAACTTGTAATGCACAATTCTTAGCACTTAAATCATGTGAACAGCACCTCAAACACATTCAAATCATGGATTCACAGATTGACATGGATTTGGCACGGTTCATATGAAGCAAAAGCAAGAACACATGTGAAAAATTACTAGAACAAGCTTAGGAAGAAAATTAAACGGTGAAAACACAAGGAATTGATAGGAATTTTAGATCTAGGAATTTTTTAACATGAAAACTCAAATTCAAGATGAAGACAACTCAAGGAACATGTGAAGAACTCAAGCAAGTTCATACAACACGAAATTACACAAGAAAAAGAAGAGAAAACACAAAACTCAAGGTAAGAAAATTCAAACCAGATAGAATGCTCCAATTGAAGTAGAACAAGCTTTGATACCAAATTTGATGCAATCCTCAAGGAGAATAGCATATAAGTTGCGGATCTTCATGCTTGAATGGAGGCTTGGACAAATGAAGAAGAAGCTCAAGGCCTCAAGGAGAAAAAGAAATAGAAAACGGAAGGAGTTTAGAGATGGAAGCGCCATGGCAAGTGCCATAAGCTAGAGGTGGAACATACAATGGACAAGGAAGCCATTGATGAGATTCAAGGTTCTTCACAAGAACACAAGAGAGAATACTCTCAAAGAATAAGCTCTTAGCTTAATTCAATATTCAGAAATTTTATCAAAAGTATTTGAATTACAAAAGAAATCCTATTTATACTACTAAGTTGTGGAGCCAGCTTGCTATGCAAGGAACTAATTTCCACCATTGGATTAGATTCTAATCTAATGGCTATGAAGGGAAGCTTGTGGTGGAAGCTTGATTAGCTTGGAGGACAAGGATCAATCCTCCACCCTTGGATGAAGATCCTCATCCAACGGTTATGGCATCAAGCTTGCACTCCAAGCTTCTAAGCTTAGCCCTTGGATTAGTATCCTCATCTAATGGTCATGGTGCCAAGCTTGCACTCCAAGCTTCTAAGCTTAACCCTTGGATTAGAATCCTATCTAAGGGTCACTAATTATTTGTTTATTACAAGTTTAGGCCCAAATTAAATCCTTAAAACAATTACATAATTGAAAGAAAACTATTAATAAGCCTAAACATTAAAACATTTCGCTGAAAATTCGTGGAAGCATTCCAACGCTAACTTCAAGCTCATTTTCCAACTAGTTGTAGTTCGAACTGGGTTTTGGTGTCTTCATAGCTTTTGTAGCCCTTGAAGTCTTCTTTAATTTGGCACCAAGAACGCCTCAATTGGACTTGTGTAGCTCGAGTTATGATCGAAATACTGAAACAGGTCAGATGCAAAAATCAGCAGCGAATTTTATTAGAAGCCCAAAATTGAAAAGTAAGGTTAGAGAGTTTGGTTGAGCTTTTGGAGATGGTCCTCCATCAAATGGCGCTTCCATTCCTCTTCTAATCCGTTTTCTCCAATTCTTTTCTCCTTGAGGCGCAAGCTTCTTCTTCCTAACACCTAAGTCTCCATTGAAGCATGAAGATCCGTGTCTCCTATGCTATTCTCCTTGAGGATTGCATCAAATTTGGTATCAAATTTGATACAATCCTCACGAGAATTGTACGGATTTTCGGACCTTCATGCTTCAACGGAGTTTCTATCTTTAAAATTTGGGGAAAATTGGAACGTAATCAGAAAATAAAGGTTCAAGCGGAATTAGACTAGGAATGGTGCAATCCTCAAGGAGAATAGCATATAAGTTGCGGATCTTCATGCTTCAATGGAGGCTTGGACAAATGAAGAAAAAGCTCAAGGCCTCAAGGAGAAAAATAAATAGAAAACGGAAGGAGTTTAGAGATGGAAGCGTCATGGCAAGTGCCAATAAGTTAGAGGTGGAACCGCCACAATGGACAAGGAAGCCATTGATGAGATTCAAGGTTCTTCACAAGAACACAAGAGAGAATACTCTCAAAGAATAAGCTCTTAGCTTAATTCAATATTCAGAAATTTTATCAAAAGTATTTGAATTACAAAAGAAATCCTATTTATACTACTAAGTTGTGGAGCCAGCTTGCTATGCAAGGAACTAATTTCCACCATTGGATTAGATTCTAATCTAATGGCTATGAAGGGAAGCTTGTGGTGGAAGCTTGATTAGCTTGGAGGACAAGGATCAATCCTCCACCCTTGGATGTAGATCCTCATCCAACGGTTATGGCATCAAGCTTGCACTCCAAGCTTCTAAGCTTAGCCCTTGGATTAGTATCCTCATCTAATGGTCATGGTGCCAAGCTTGCACTCCAAGCTTCTAAGCTTAACCCTTGGATTAGAATCCTATCTAAGGGTCACTAATTATTTGTTTATTACAAGTTTAGGCCCAAATTAAATCCTTAAAACAATTACATAATTGAAAGAAAACTATTAATAAGCCTAAACATTAAAACATTTCGCTGAAAATTCCTGGAAGCATTCCTACGCTAACTTCAAGCTCATTTTCCAACTAGTTTTAGTTCGAACTGGGTTTTGGTGTCTTCATAGCTTTTGTAGCCCTTGAAGTCTTCTTTAATTTGGCACCAAGAACGCCTCAATTGGACTTGTGTAGCTCGAGTTATGATCGAAATACTGAAACAGGTCAGATGCAAAAATCAGCAGCGAATTTTATTAGAAGCCCAAAATTGAAAAGTAAGGTTAGAGAGTTTGGTTGAGCTTTTGGAGATGGTCCTCCATCAGGTTGTGACCTCAATTCGAACCAAAAAGTTTCAGAAACTTCAAGATTCAAAGGGAGATAAGGTATTATCTGGTCTAGTAGTAGTGTAGGGGAAATGAAAGAAGAGTAAAGGGAAAGGGAAGAAGCTTAATCTTGATTAGAGGAAGTGGAAACAATGTTACCAATGCTTGAAGATGAGTCCTAACAAAAGAAATTGTCTTGAAAATGTCGAAAGATCACAAGTACAAGAGACCGTAGATGTTGTAGAGGCTTTTGAGGGATATGAATCTGTTGGGGTTCTTGTGGCTTCAGGTGATGAAACAATGAAGGATTGAGTCATGGATTCAGGATGTACATATCACATGTATCCGATGAAAGACTACTTTGAAGGAGTGTGGAATGGTGCTCATTAGGAACAAGGCTTACAAGGTACAAGGCACTGAGTCTGTCAAGATGAGGATGTTTGACAACAAGGAAGTGTTGTTGCAAGGTGTGAGGTGTGTTCTGAAGCTTAAAAGGAACCTTATGTCCATTAACATGTTTGATGTGATGAGGTATTTTGCCAAGGTGGAGGGTGGAATGGTGAAGGTGTCCAATAAAACATCTATTATTGTTATGGGTAGAGGAAGTAATAGGTTGTACATCTTGGAGGGGTCTACTGTCATTGTATATGCGTCTATGGCTAGTCAAACAATGGTAAACAAGTCTAAATTGTGGCTCGTGAAATTGTGCCATGTTAGCAAGAAAGGCCTGGTAAAGTTGTAGAAGCAACAGATGCTAATGGGGTAAATTTCATAAATTGGATTTCTGTAATTAGTGTGTTTTGGAGAAGTCTCATAAAGTGTATTTTGGGAAAGGCAAACACATATTCGCAAAGATTTTGAATATATTCATGCAAATTTATGGGGTCCGTCTATGACTCAGATGCAAGATGGAGGTCTTATTTTCTAAGCGTTATTGATGACTTATCACGAAGAGTACGGAACTAAATTGATGACTTATCACGAAGAGTACGGAACTAAATTGCTATGCTTTAAATGCGGCTACAGAGATAGAGTTCAAACGAATCAAAAAACTTCAAGGATGCATAAAAGAGTAATGATGGGCAACAATGGTGCACCGGAAATCTTTTGAAAGATAAGAAAACAAAATTCTTATTCCCTCAATTTTCTAATTCTAAAGTTCAATTTTAAGCAAGCTTTTATAATACCTAAGCAACAACGTGGATTATTTCTCTTAATTAATCCCTTAAAAATCTAATATTGCTTTGATATAATTTTATATGCCAAGCATACGTTACTGGATTTTCTTCTATCTTATGTGTATGTTGATACTTCTTTAATGATTTTCTTAGTCTGTCGATAGATTCAACTAAACTTTTAACAGGACGTGGATTATAAGACACTCTAACTGGACAATGTCTTCTTATTACAGGTCTTGCAAAGGATTTATGTATGGCTCATATGAAATTTTTAACATTTTAAATACTATATCTCCTAAGAAAATTTATATAAATTTGATAATTTAACGTGGATTTAGATAGACTCCACTAATCATATCAAATATATTTGACTAGGCTGATCAAGATCCAGATGAAATAGAATATGATATGATGTAAAAAAAAATTAAAAGAAAAGAAAATGTCAAAAACATTTTATTGGCCGAAATTAAAGTGTCGTCAAATTTTTATTGATTTAGAGGCTCGATAAATAGTGTTTTCTTCTCCTTTTAATTGTCTATTTAAAGAAACTGTCGTATAGGTAGGAGCAGGGCATCAAAAATCAGTTTGTAATTTCCTTTTGTGATCAAATTTGCAATCGAAGTCTTCTTTTCTCATTCCATATTTCAATACATGACATTTCAGTATTTTGTAAGTGTTTTAATTGACTTCTTGTATTACTATTTTATGTTCTTTTACCTTCTTTATTCTGCTTACCTAATTTTCTGTAAAACAGTACGCTGTGATTAAAATCAACTGTACCTTATTGTTTAGTTCTCTTCAAGATTTTGTGTCTAGATATAAAATCAACTGTACCTGATTGTTTAGTTCTCTTCAATTGTCATTTTAAATGTGTCATGATATTTGAAAGATAGAGGGATAAAGTTGTCATGCATTTCTTAATCTGATTATAACAAGATTAACAGATAAGAATTAGCATAATCCTTAAAAAGTTATATATATATATATATATATATATATATATATATATATATTAATTTAATGATTTTATCCATAAAAACGATATTATAAATTAAATTATTAATTATCAAACTAATAACATCAATTCAATGTACCATATTATAGTTTAACAAAAAATAATAATTTAAATTATAATATATTTTTCATTGATAAAACATTAAATTTGTTTATATATATAATATTAACTAAGAAGGTAGAAACTTTTAATTCAAACGTAAGTTTTGTAAAAAAAAATATCATTTCAACCTCTCTATATATATTAATTTCAGTCAAACATTATTTTAATAATACAATAACATTAATTAAGTCAGTTTTGGATATCTCTCAATAACGTTTGTAATAAAGAAAAAGTTGTAAAGGTTTTGACCCCAGAAGCACTTAGATCACTAGTTGAATTTCTGTGTTTGGGAAAGACGCAACCTCCGATCCCAATAACAAAAACATATTATTATTGTAAAAATAAATAAATAAATAAAAACATCAATGACACTAAAATAATGGGATGAACCGAAAGTGACAGCACGGGAACTTTGTGTTTATGTCGGTATTCATGTAGGAACTACAACGTTTGGATTTAATATATTGGTTTTTTTTCTATAATATTGGATTTAATATTGATATTGATAACTACAGCATTTGAATTTAATATTGATAATGATATATGCTTCAGTACGAAGGATTGGATGCATTTGGACAAAGTTACCCATTTAAGTTAATTAATTTGTGAAGTGACTAGTGTAAAATAAAATACCAGTAGTATAGATATTGATTAGTATTCTTCGCGGCATGCCAAGAAGCAAAGTGTGAGAAGAATATTGTTTACGTGTGGATTAGATATGTGTTGATGGTATGACAATGACACACTTATCATAGCTTAATTTGATTCCCACTTTTCCAAGCATGATATAGTGCACGTATTGTTGATACATATCTCCCCTAGTGGAGGGTGCAATTAATTGAAAACAACCAAATTAAACGATTTTTAATAGAGAAGTAGGGAGATAATAGCTTAAAGTTTTTTATATAATTAATGAATTACAATTTGTTAATTTATTAATTTTAATAATAAAATTTACAAAAAGTTGTATAAAATTTTATTTATGATTAATTAGTGGTATTAATACATAAAAACCTTTTTTAATATATAAAAGAATGTCATCTGAATGAACTTGATTAAACAACAATAGGTATGTAGTGTATAAGTTCTTTTACGAAAGCCACTTTGGATGTGGAGAGGCTAGCTTAACCTGTTTCAGCCTTGTCAACCTTCCATATCATTTAGTTATTTTCTTTCAAACGTGCGGCTAGCACGTGTGCAATCCATAATTCTTTTTCTTAATGGAAGGGACCATGACTTCACTTCGGTCCTTCCTTTATTTTAATTATAATTTGCGAGTGGCAACATTACGTTTTCCCTTATTGTTTGATTATTAAAATTTTTTTTCAAGTTACATGATTGTGAAAAGTGTAGAATGGAAACGTGTTAGATTGGGCATTATGTTATTGGTCCACGTCAGGCATATATAGTGCTTTTCCAAAAACTTTGTGTAGTTTTGATTGGTAAATAATAACATAAGCTAGAACCATGCATAGAATATCAACACCACGCCGGGGTTGCCTGGGACCCATTTGCATGTTGAACCTTATTATGCATCAACACTAGAACTGAACAAAACCAGAAAAATCTAGATATATCTTATTATCCTAACTTTCCACTGTTTTTCAACTATTGACGTAGGGAAACATGTTTCAGCAATAATCTTGTTTATGGTTGGTTATTCCTCAGAAGTCTAGCCCAAAGTTCATTATAGATTTCAGATTCGTTTAGTTGAGATGATAAAAATAGAAAAGAAATAGTTAAATTTAAATAGAGTATAAGAGATGTGAGACTCATGTTAAAATGATAATTTTTTCTTTTATTCCACTCTATATTTTCTTCCCAAATGTGTAGTGTGTTAAGCTTGAGAAAATAATAATTGTAAATTAAATGCGTATTTTTTAACACGAAAACAGCTTATAAGTCTTCCGAATTATTTTTTTAAAATTCATTAAGATGAGTTTTTACAGAGTAACTTATCAATAGTATTTTTTTCAATAATTTTTTTGATCAGATTTATAATATAAGCTTTCATGGTATAAACATCATTGAAAAAATGCTTAATTAAATTGTCTATCCAAATATACCCTTAAACACACTTCAAAATAAAGTTGTTCTAAAAGAATATATTTAAACTATTATAACTTTATTCAAAATAACTTTATTTCAAATTCAAATTTAATAAAATTCCTTTTTCAGTTGATGATAAAACTAATTCATTTAAATTTTCTTGAAGGATTGGTGATCGTAGGTATATTTTGTTGATTTTTGCTTTAAAACCTTATTTCAATGAAAGTAATATTATCACATATATGAAATGTGTTTGTATAAAAGTGTTTTAAAAATCGATTTGTATAAGATTAAAAATGTTTTGAAAATCGATTTATTATATATATATATATATATAAGATTTATTTCTATAAAACACAAGAAAATATTTTTTTAAGAACACAATTTAAATAAACATATCAGAAAAGAAAATATTAATCTATTATAATAAAAACACTTTTTTAATAAATAAGTTAAATATACAGACTCATTATTTGATAAGCAGGTTTAAAAAAGAGACAAATCTTCTTTATGTAACTAAGCATGTCAATTAATATTTATTTTTCTACCCGCTATATGGTTTATTTTAAAAAAATAATAATTGTAGATTAACATAGGAACAATCAATCGTTTAAGTAATTTTTAAGGTTAAAAAATATTATTTCTGAACTCTCTATATTTAATTAATTTAATTTTTCAACATAAATAAAAATCTAAAATCATTTTGTATATTTTAAATTGTTCAAGTTTGCTATTAAGTGTAGGGATTGTTTTATTTATTATTAATAAAAAATTAAAATTAGTTAAACTAAGACTCCTTGAATTTATTTTTAATTGCAATTGTAATTCCTACCTTTTTTTTCTACATTTCTTGTACCTTTTCTACTAAACATCATTCAGTGGCATTAATTTATTAAAGATTATGGGCAAGAACGTCCCACTCTCATTGAGAGTCCAATTTTAACCTTGTGACACTATTATTGTTTCTATTTTCATTTAGTAAGGAGAGAGAAGTCTAATATGGGTTTAGGATGAGGAGTAGAGAACTTGATAATAGGCTAGGGTTTCAAAAGGACAGAGGGGAAAATGTAGCTACATGAAAAATCAAATAAAGGTTAGACAAAATTGGAAGAAGGAAATGACAAACTATTTGAGTTAATTCACAATCAACATTTTTTCCATTCCAGTACAACCAAAACACCGTTGAAAAATTATTGAATGTCTTTTTTTAGTGGGTTTAGGATTCATGACAACTTATTGGGGTGAATAGGGACCATACTTATGATTTGGAATAAGGTTATTGTTGTTTTTAGGTGGGGTCTAGGGTTAGGAAAAACTAATTTTAAGTGGCAGACTGTGCTGGTTCATTTTGCATATGTTGTGTTTTATAGGTAAAGGATAGGGATGGTAAAATGAATGGATTAATGAATCAAAATAATTTATTAATTCATTTTAGTCAATTAAAAATTCAACTAAGAAAATCTAATTCATTTAAATCTATTTAATAAAATTTTTTTATGGATAGATATCCATCCGTCCACAAAAATATTTTTTTCTATAAAAATTAACTACTTTTTAGTTTTAAAATATTTTGCCTCTTTGATCATCTCAAATCTTTCTTTTTCTTTTTTATTACAAATTTTGGATTATTATATAATGATTTTTCAACTTTCCATTTTCCATATTCTTCTCTTTCTTTACTTTTTTCTTTCCCTTCTTATTATACTGTAAAAAATGTTTTGACCTATTATATTATAAAAATTAACTAACCTTTTCAATAAACAAGTCAAATTAAGTCGAACCGTAAGTCCCTTACAGGTGGCCTAACATATTTTCATTGCTAATCATTATCCATTAAATTTTCTATTCAATTAATTTGAGAAAATTTTAAATATAAAAAATATATTAGATTGCTTTTGATTTGAGAAATATTAATTAAATAGTCTGTATGATTTTGAAAATATAATAGATGGATTATATCCATCCACAAGAGTAAATAGATCGACTGGATCAATCCTTTAATTTTTTAGTATAGGATGGATTTCCTTGCGAATGGATTAAATGAAGGACGGATGAATAGACTTAAGCCTCCATGCTATATTGACCATAATATATTACAAAAAATCTATTATACACTTTTCTAGGAATATGCTACTACAAAAAGATGTTTTGATTGTGAAACCGTTGGAAAAGGTGGTAGGATTCCTCACCATGATTTCCATAAGGCTATTAAGAGAGCATTGTGTAAAACATTGAAATAAATAAAGTAGGAAGTTGATTTGTGGTTTTAAATTTTCTGACAAAATTTTCCCTAAAATAAAAGATTTCATATAACGAGAAAAATATAAGTTACATAACTTATTAAAAAAAATTAGATTTTACATAATATCTATTTTAGATCAAGAAGTTTTGAAAATTAATTATTTTGGTAGATCAATAAGGTTAATATATTAGAAATGAAAGGTAAAAAAAAAAAAAAAGTTATATTGGTTCATCTCTATCGCTCGTATTATGTCTAGATCTTAGTATACTTAAGTTTCCACTATAAATTTGAAGTGAATAAAATAATGCAAAAATGGGAATTAAATTTTGTTTCTAAAAAATTTTAAGCCTTTTAAAGTTTAAAAACAATCTCTATGAAGTAAGTTTAGAATAATAAATTCAAAGTGATTTTCTGTTTTGAGCAAAGAATAAAAAATCATGCTTTCGCTCAAAACGCGAATATGTAGTTTTCTTAAATAGAAATGAGTTTTCTTGTAACTGGTTAATTTCAAATTGAATGTATTTACATAAACAAAATCTTATTGTTATCAAATTAATGAAAAGAGCAATAATGTCATAATAGTAAGTTTAATTAAAGAAGAGATGACATGGGATTTGTTTTAAATCACCTCGAACTTGACATAGTCCTCACTTTTTAAGTTAGAACTTTACTAACACAACTAGCATTTTTGACCAATAACTAGTTAAATTTCACATTAATGATACACGTGACATGATAATTCTGATCATGTAATCATTAAACCCATGGTTAAGATTATTATTAATGTATTTCAATCATCAATTAAATATTAACTTTCAATTATCTTGAAGTAATTATAGGAGAATTCAGGTTCATAACATAACTATAAAATAACTTAGTTAAAATTTATTAAGTCTCTGAGTTTTCTAAAAAATTTGATAAAATTACCCCTGTAATTTAAACATTTCCCAAGATTTAACCTGTGTAATCATTCAAACCACCACAGTACATGTATTTCACTCATTATTCCATAATTCAAAATAGCATCCCATCTGTTAAAACATATACATGCAATTTCATGGTTGAATTTCCCATAAACAACCATGAGTTTTTTCTCCATGCATAAAACATTAAGGAAAAACTCCTTTTACCTCAAGGATGCCCATAAAAGCAAGGAAATTGAACTTTGACTTCCTTGTTCTCTCCATGTCTTTTCCACAGTCGCTCCAAAAATTGTTTTGTTCGGTTCAAAACAAAGATAACAAGAAATGGATCACGTTAATTGGTTTAAAATTTTAATTTAAAATATAGAAAAATTAAAATGAGCTCAAACGCTCGTTAACTCAATTTTAAATTTTGAGAAAGAAAAATTATCTAAAAGGTTATCGATTCAATTATCAAACTTCATATTCATGATAATAGCGAGTGTAGATAATGAAATTGTAGTTAGTTAGTTTTATAAAGAGACAACTTTTACACAATCCATTTTTGGAAAAATGACTTATTTAACAAATTTTACTAATTAAAATTAAGGATAAGAATGAGAACTTGCTAGATTTGTGTTATATGTTAATGCTCGAGGAAAATATGGGCAAAAGAATTGTGTTTAGGTTGAAAAACGAGCAGAGTTTCATCGTGGATCCAAAACTTCACAAAACTTCACCCCTAAGGCCTTTATTTATAGATGTTTTCCTGATATGTGGTGCTCAACACCACCCAGGCTAACACTTAGTACCAACAACAGTGAAAAACTACCTTAGGATTCCCCATGTTCAGCGTCACACAAAAACCATGCTCAACGCCACTAAAAATCATGTTCAGCATGAGCTATACAACACTCAACGATTGCTCCAGACACAAAAATGAAGTTTTCTTTGCTTCCTTGAAGCGTTGAGTTATTATACACTTGCATACTTGCTTCGCAAACTTGTACTACTTGAAATACCTCAAGAACAAGGCTCGAACTTGATAATTTTCATCATCTAACATCCAAACACATCCATCCAAGATAGAGCTCACTATCCCAAATGCACCAAAGCGATCGTCATTCATAACATAATTTTATGAAAATCATCTTTATTCAAAACTCATTTATTTTGGAAACATTGTCATCAATTTGTTCCAAAGCAATTCTTAAAATACATATATACATAACTAAAATTTTCCTTTCCAAATAAGAAAATACTTATATCCATATAGGTTTTTCCTCCAAAAACACAAAATTTTTGTTACTTCTCTGTAAAAATATGTGTTTGTCTACACATTCCCACTACTCTCATAACATTTGAAGATCAAGGCGTTAGACTAATTACACCGAGAATTCCTTGAAAACAACCTCTTCAGACTAAATCTAACTACTACAGTTTTGAGATTTTATAAGAGTTTGTATCTAACCTTGGATAAACATTTATATAAAGAGGAATTTACAATGAATTGTGAATTCAAAATACATGAGTTTCAGCTTGTGTAAAGTAATTTCTAACTTGAGACATCAATCTTAAGTCTTTATATAGACAATAAACTTAAAGTAGTTGTTAGATTCAACAACTTCAAATATTTTTGCATCTATTAAAAGTATGTTACATATCCATTTATACTAAATATTTCTGCATAAACGACATGACAACTATATTGTTTGATGGTTAAAGAATGTAAAAAAGTATACTTCTTTTTTAATACAATCTTCAAGTTACAAATGTTTCCCTTGATTTGCAAATCATCTTTTTATACAAGATGTAAATATCTCGTACTTATTAAACAAGCTAAATTAACTTATTCGTCTGTTCTTTATTAGTTTGATTCTCATGCTTATGTTCGGTTTAATATATATGATTTTCTCTATTTATTAATAGACTGAATTTTATCTCTAATAAATGTTTTTATAAATAAGTTATAATTATTAAAAGATAAAAATTATGATTTATCTTTAATTATCATATTTAACAATTAACTTTTTAACCGAGACTCTACCTGAAACTATTATAGGATCAATATATTATCCTGTTTTTTTTTATTATCATTCGTGAGAAAATCATTGATACTTAAAATAAACATTTCTTTTATGATTGTAAAAGAGTAATTTTAATTTTATCTATATCATAACTACGTGGATATTCCCTCTATGGCACAAAAGATACTATAATAAATAACACATATAATAATTATTAAGGGTTGTCTAATTAAGACACTTAACTATTTTTACAAGCGTTATCCAAGTTAACCCAAAAGGTTTTTCTTTTAAGTGTAAAGAGAGTGATCTTATATTTGCTTCAACACTTAACTATTGTAATATGTTGCATATAATTTTTTTTTTTGAAAATAAACTATATAGTAAAGAGCAAAGGAATATATTATTTATAAAAGACTAGAGAAAAATTAAAAAGGTGTGGTATATTTTTGGTTTTTACCACAATGGACATATGATATGTTAATGGCTAGTACCGGGATTATTTGGTTGGATAACATTTTATCATGGGTATGCTGTTATCTTTAAATTTGAAATAAATCAATTTTTTTAAAATATAATATTGTTTTTAAAGATTATTATTATTACATTCAAAAGTAAATAAAATTATATATTCTCTATATAATAATTAAATTCATTGAAAGAATACATAAATAAAACGATTTTAATTTATATATACTTTTATAATTATATAATTAAATATCTATCTCATTCATTAGATGAAATAGTATTAAATAATTTATCTTTATTCCATAAATGTCTCACCAACGTTGCTTCAAGTATTCTCAGTAAAATTAAAGTCTCAAGTTTTTAATTTATATATATACTTAAATAATTATATAATTAAATATCTATCGCATTCATTAAATGAAATAGTATTAAATAATTTATCTTTATTCCATAAATGTCCCACAAACGTTGCTTCAAGTGTTCTCACTAAGTCTCAAGTTTTTAGTTTATATATATATACTTAAATAATTATATAATTAAATATCTATCCCATTCATTAAGTGAAATAGCATAAAATAATTTATCTTTATTCCATAAATGACTCACAAACGTTGCTTCGAGTGTTCTCACTAAGATTAAAGTCTCAAGTTTCATATATATATATATATATATATATATGTTACAAAGCGGTCTACGGTCGGTTTTGACGATATCAAAACCCATGGGCACTGTCAGCTCGCTGTTTCGGATGACCCCTAAGAAATGGTGTTTAATTGGTTTTACGTTGGATAGTATTCAAATTTATTTTGTGTAGTTTAATGTAATTTTAACAAAAATAAAAACATTTGGCATTTATTAAGTAAAACTGATTTTCTTAAAAATATTACTTTGACTACTTTTAATCAAAACTAAATAAATGTAACAACTGTCTCGTAGGACTGGAGAAATAAATATAAGAAGACTAACTTTTCCAAGAAAAAAAAAATGTACAAAAAGTTTAAAAAATAAAATGAGAAAATATTTAACTAAGAAAAAGTTATTCAGTAGAGTAAGAGTGAGTAACTATAGCATCAGCATGATCTTTATCCAGAACTCCCTTTGATTGCAAAGTGTAAGAATCAGCAAGTATTAATCAATTTTCTAAATCAATCTTGACCCCCGCATCTTCCGTAATACCATGCCACGTGTTGTAAAAAAATATTAAAAATAATAAAAAAAAATGATCCAGTCATGCTTTATAACCCCTAGCCAAGGTCGTGTGGAAAATATCACCAAAAGAGAATCCTCAGTTTCCCTTGTTTTGCGCAACTCGAACAAATGGATCCCTCTGTGCTCACAATTCCAGCGGCACAACCCCAGCAACACAAACAACGCCTCCCTCTATCGTTTCCGGCGGTGAGACCCTGTGTGGCCATATCTCCTTCCATCCTAATCTCTTCTCTCATCAGTCTCGCCCAAGCTATATGCAACTTCAGCACCAACAATTCCTTCCCTACCCAGCGCAAAAACGTCAGAGAAACCATACGCCAGATCGCCATTCTCCTCGTTTTCTTCCAAGAACTCCAAGACCGTGATTCCGTCTTCCCCCACTTCCTCCGTGTCTCCCTCACCGAGCTCCACTTCATCTTCCAGAAAATTCAGTTCTTGCTTCAGGACTGCGTCCAGGAAGGTACACGTCTTTGGATGCTGATAAGATTGCATCACGTCGTTGCGGAGTTTCGCGTCCTCCTTCGCGAGATGGCGTCAGAGCTTGGCCTGTTACCCCTAAGCAGCATTGATGTAAGCGGAGAAGTAAAGGAATTGATTGAGTTAGTGACGAAGCAAGCTATGAGAGGCACAGTTACAGTGGACGAAAGCGACGCACACGAACTGAAACGACTGCGTTTTATTCTCAATCAATTCGAGAGAGGTACTGAGCCTGACGTGCGTGACGTTACCCAAGTACTGAACTACCTCGGGATTAAAAGTTGGTCTGCTTGCAACAAAGAGGTAAAATTTCTGCAACAAGAATTGGATTCTGATGGAAAAGAGGTTAGTTTTTTAAGTAGTTTAATAGGGTTCATGTGTTACTCTAGAGTGGTAATATTTGAAACCATGAATTTCCAATCTGTTACAAATGAAAATTCCGAAGAAAGGCGCAACGTGGAAATGTTAAGCTGCTTTGTACCAGATGATTTCCGGTGCCCGATTTCGTTTGAGATTATGACCGATCCTGTGATCATATCCTCTGGCCAAACCTACGACCGAGCGTCCATTCAGAAATGGTTACAATCCGGACGCGATTTTTGTCCTAAAACCCGACAAAAAATTAAAGCAGAAGAACTCTTCCCCAACTCAGCACTGAAGCAGCTTATCCAACAATTCTGTGCTAACAATGAAATGGCGATCACGGACCCGATCAACCTCAACCGAACCAAAACCAAACCCGTAGGACCAGGTTGCGCGGCGGCCGCACATGCCGTTCAGTTTCTGTCATGGTTTATCTCCCGGAGTCTTGTTTTCGGAACCGACGAACAGAAAAACAAAGCAGCCTACGAAATTCGGTTGCTGGCCAAGTCCAGCATTTTCAACGGCTCGTGTTTGGTCGAATTGGGAACGGTGCCGCCGCTGTTGGATCTTCTTGCCACAGACGACAAAACAATGCAAGAGAACGCAATCACCGCTCTCATGAAACTCTCAAAGCATAACAGCGGGAAAGAAGTTATCATAGAGAGTAGAGGATTGGTCCCGATTCTGAAAGTTCTCAAAGGAGGGCTCAGTCTAGAATCTCGCCACGCGGCAGCCGCTGCGATATTTTATCTTTGTTCTGAGAAAGAGAACCGGAAACTAATTGGCGAGAACGAAGAAACTGTTCAAGCGTTGGTGGACATGGTGAAAGATGTAACAAAGAAAAACAACGCGGTGCTTGCGATTTTCGGGCTTCTTATGCGTCGCGAGAATCATTTGAAAGTTCTCAAAGCAGGTGCGGTTCCTGTGTTTGTTGATGTTTTAGCTTCTGAAAACGCCGATTTCGTAACCGATTCTTTGGTGGTTATAAATGCTTTGGCGGAGGGTTCATTAGAGGGGGCTCAAGCGGTGATGAAAGCGAATATTGTTACGGTGTTGACTGGGATTTTGGAATCTGATGCGGCGCGCCCGGCGAGGGAATACTGTGCGTCCATTTTGCTGGCACTGTGTGAGCACATTGGTGATGAAGTTACTTCTGTTCTGGCTAAGGACCGTGAGGTTTCGCTTATGCCTTCGCTTTACTCGCTTCTAAGGGGTGGTAATTCTCACGCGGCAAGGAAAGCGCGTTCGCTTGTTAATCGTATCCAAGAGTTCAGCGACAGGAAACATGATGAAATGATGATTCGTTCTTCCCTTCTCGACGGTGGGGTTAACTGAACTAGCTCGCGTCTTAATGCTTTTTTATCGTTGTTTTTATTATTATTACTGTTTCGTTTGGTGGATTAACTTGAACTGTGTATTGAACTGCACCATAAAATTATGTTATATTTTATATTTCTTTGCGATGTTAGCTTCGTTTCTTTTTTACCCAACTAGGTAGTTTCGGTTTTGTCGCGGCGCTGGTATTTTCTGGATCACTCAACGGAAAATTACATCTTCTTTTATGCACGGAGAAATCGTGTTCTTTTACATTTTATGCCTATATATTTCCTATTTTAATACTGAAATATGCTTTCAGCGAACCAGTTTATCCACCCAGTACATATATGTATTTTTTCTTCGTATTTCTCTTCCTTCGTGTACGTGCTTGTTTATTAAATATTTTTTTATTACTTAATATTTTTCTTTTTTAGTTGTTTCACTTTAATTTTTAAAAGAAAAAGCATAAAGATTTTAAATTTATAAGCATATATTTTCCCAATTATATTAATCCTTTTATGAATATTATCATTTAATGGTATTACTTTAGTTAGTATATATGATCTATTAATTATTGTCTAATGGACTCAATTATAAATTAATTTATTTATTTAATCTTATTTTGTTATTCTCTGATAATTTAATATATTTTATCAATTGATATATCTAATTATACATGAAATAATATCAAATTATAAAACAAGATTAAACAATAAACGGTAAAAGGATTGGATAAATCAGATGATAGCATATATCCGTAAAATGATAATGAAAGAATAGTAATTTAGAAAAATAATTTGGTAATTTTCTTTCTTTTTGAATGATTAATATGAAAATGTACTTGAAGAGAAAATGACTATTTATTTTTAACGTTTCAAATAAAAGCTATAAATATCATAACCTCATTTAGAACACCACATCTACCTTGTAGAATTAGTGTGTTTGCAAACGTTTTTACTGACTATTTTGAAAATGTATACTTGGAGAGAAAATGACTATTTATTTTTAACTTTCAAATAAAAGCTATAAATATTATAACCTCATTTAGAAAACCACATCTACCTTGTAGAATTAGTGTGTTTGCAAACATTTTTACTGACACATCTGAGCTAGAATTCAAGGAGCTACTAGTTTTAACTCATACTAGTTTGTTTGGAAACATATTAGGAAATTTCTACAGCACAATTTATAGCAGCTTTTACGGTATTTCTTACATGAAACTGGAACTTGATCAAAATTAATGTTTCCAAATTTTGTGAAAAAAAAAAATTGACTGTTGCGGTAAATGAGATTTGGACATGACTTGCTAACTTCAATTTTTCCTAGATAGGACGGTGTTTCCCTAGTTTCCTTTTTTATTTCGGAACATAATTTAGCCAAAATTCGATTCTATGATTCGTTGTAATTGCGCCATGTTTAGATGAAAATTAGGAAGGAACATTAAAAAAATATTTTGAAAATGGAATTTAAGTAGGTTTCATTTAATTTCATCTTGTTTTATTTTATATTTCTCTTTTAAAAGTATGGAATAAATTCAATTTATATTTTCAAAGTATAAGTAATAAATTATATATCTATCTTTTTTATCCTAAATATTAACAAAGAAGAAGAATATAATGAATAATCTCTCTTGGTAATAAGGAAAGAAAAATTGAGTCTAAAATAGAAGAAGAGAAGTTTTTATATTGGAATAAGATAAGCACCTTACAATACAAAAGTAAAAAAAAAAAAAAGAAATTGCATTACAAAAATTATAAACATAATATATCTTAACTAACAATTTCAACAAATTTGGGTTAATACCTTAGTTGAAGAATGGTGGTAGCCACTCCTACCTTGTTAAGCCGTCAATGGAAAGAGATTAGTGAATATGTTGAGAAGAATAGTCTTTAGTAGAAAATGGGATTTAAAGACAATCATTTGTTTTCTTGAGCACCAAAAAATTAGGGATTATCTAAGAAAAACACAATATCCTATCGTGAATTTGCGAGTGTAAAGACCACTATCTAAGAAAAACACAATATCATGTCGTGAATTTGCGAGTGTAAAGACAACTAGCCTAATCTGAATTTGAAAAGGCCTCGAGTTGAAATGTAGAATTGATAAGATAGAAGAGGCCATGAGTTAAGTTGAAGTGGACTTAATGTATCTAACGACCTGGACAGCAATTAGATGATGATTAAAAGTGTGATAACTCATAAATTGACTTAGTTATTGATGAACATAATAACTAAGGTCGAGTTTGATAGATGTAAGATACAATAAACTTTTTATAAGCTTTTTATATGTAGCCAATGAAAATAAATCTAGTTGTAATCTCTTTAGTTAATAACAAATCAACTATAAATAAATTTGGGATTCTCGATTGAGATTTTTTTGGATATTGTTTTCTGAATTTGGTCCGTTTAACTCTCACGTTCAATCCCCCTTAAGCAATCCACTTTATTCTGAATGGTTGAGATTATGTGATGGACAAACTCTTTAAATAGAATGAAGTGCTCCCAGCTTTGTATCACCATACATGCTTTCTATTCAAAAATACACCATCTAAAGTAGTGAGTGAGGGTTTGGAAAGACTGTTAGATCAAGATGATTAACATCTCTAAAGTTTTGATTATTACAAGTCAGACGGAACATCAAGTCAGACACAACGAGCACAGACGGAAGATGACTCCTCAAAATTGAAGTCATTCGTTTATCTCAAGGAAAGTCATCAAACGATAGGCTACGACGAAAACTCTTTAAGACTGAAAAAGTTCATCGTCTGCCAAAGAAGTGAAGCAAAGTATGAGTCACTCGCACCAAAATTTCAAATCTTAAAAAGTACTATTTAGAAGCATCCAAGATCAGTATGGGGATTCACGCCTATATATGCAACTCGAAAAAGTCTTCACCTTTTTCTATCAAATCTTTGTACAAGTCAGAAAAAGTACTGCGCACGCTATCTATATCCGCTGCACACGCCATCAATCAATCAAGTGCTCTCTGACACCTTTTTGGACTTTGCTTGGAAAACGCTCAACGGCTTTCTTCTGTGTCTAACGGATATCTGAAGATTTTGCCTATTTAAAGACTTCGTTTCTTCAAAGTTCAGTTGGCGAACACGCTTCAATATTCTACCTTATTGTGAATTCGCTCTCTGTTACTTTTGCTCTTCATTTGTAAAACCCTCTCTGCGAAGAGGAAACTCTCTTTTTATAGAACTCTTTCAAATCCACTTGTGTGGTGTTTTAGCCTGAGGAGGCTGGTTATTCAAAAGAATACCCTTGTTGTTTAGCCTGTGAAGGCTGTGTTCAAAGAATATCGTGTTATAGCCAGAAGTGGTTGGGGGCAAATAATACTTGTAACCCTTTCACGGTTTGTAGTGAAAAATCAGTTGTTACTGGACGTAGTCTTGCATATACGAACCAATATAAAAATACTTGTGTATTTGTGTTATTAAGTATTTGACTAACGGGGATAATTAAACCATAACGTCTGTTTATTAAAATCAACCTTTGAAGATTAAGATTGTTTCGTCTGAACATATTTAAACGCACAGACGAAAGAAATTTTTTTTTTTTAAGTAACACAATTCAACCCCCCTTCTTGTGTTCTATCTTTTACAAAGACAAAGCTGGTTACGGTGCTCCACGTGCAAGAAATGGCTGCAGGTACGGTTCTTATTTTAGCTTCCGTTGTTTGGCCTAAATGTGTTGTTTAATCTAGTTAACATGTTTAGATCATTATAAGTTTTATGTCTTACATTTGGTATACGTTTATACCATTATGTCTTAATATCTCCAACATTTGGTATCAGAGTCATCTATGTCTGTGCCTTGTTCAAGATGCGTTTTTTGATTTGTATGGGTTCCTTAGGTATTCCTGTTTTTACGTTATTGATTCAAATTCAAGATGGAAATTTGATTTATTTTTGTTTTCTATCATTTCCATGATTAAAAACGTGTTTTTGACGTAAAAAAAATGTTGTAAATAAATCGGGTTTTAATTTGGGTTTTGCGGGTTCTTCAACTGGGTCAAATCGACCCGTCTGGAGGTTGAAGACGAGTGAAACACACATGATTGTTATGGAAGTTATATTATTTTGTGTTAAATATGACAAATCGTGCGCTATGGTTTAACGGTTATTGTTGGATCGTTAATGACCATGAGATCAAATCCTACTTGTTCCATAAAGGGATCAAGACTCGAACCCATGTTCTAGGGTATAATTGAGCACATGTAACCCCTTAAGCTATAGTCTCTTGCGTACACATATATACCACTTTAATGATATTGTTTAATTATTGGCCTAGTTATTATATAATTTTGATAAATAAATTAGAAAGTAGCCACAACATCTTTAATTGATTGAAATTATATGTTAAGTTATTTAAATAAAAACAATTGTAATTAATTTTTGCGATAAATTAGGAAAGGGAACATAATCTGATAGGTTCGTTATAAAGTTATATATTGTGAATTTATATTGAGTAAAAATTTAGCCCGCTCATCATAAAGTTATATATTGTGAATGTATATCGAGTAAAATTTTAGCCACAGGTAAATTTTATGTCTCTAAATTCATGAATGAAGCATGTTTTATAAACATAATTTGATAGACTCATCATAAAGTTATATATTGTGACATTATATTGAGGAAAACTTTAGCCCACACGTAAGTTTTATGTCTCTGAATTCATGAATGAAGCATGTTTAATAAACATAATTTGATAGGCTCATTATAAAGTTATATATTGTGAATTTATATTGAGTAAAACCTTAGCCCACAGGTAGGTTTTATGTCTCTAAATTCATGAATGAGACGTGTTTTATATTGATAAAACATGACATTTACTTTAACCTCAAATTAAATAATGAGTGTGTATAATTATTCTCTGCAGTTAATCAATGTGCAAATATGTCTAATATTAAGTGTGACATTCCCGAATTGAAAGGGGATAATTATAAGGTTTGGAGGGAGAGAATTCTCCTTCATTTAGGCTGGATGGATATTGATTATGCCATCAGGAAAGATGAATCACCGGGTATTACTGAAACTAGCATCCCAGATGTCGTTGATCTTTATGAAAAGTGGGAGAGATCTAATCGTCTCTCTGTAATGTTCATAAAGACTAGAATATCTGCTAGTATTCGCAGTTCTGTGGATCAACACGGCAAAGTCAAGGATCTCCATAAGACCATTGATGATCAATTCGTCACTTTAGATAAGGCCTTTGCCAGCACTCTTATAATGCAACTCTCATCTTTAAGGCTCAATGGAGTAAAGGGTGTGCGTGATCATATCATGCGCATGAGGGATATAATGGCTCAACTAAGAACCTTGGAGGTTACCATGTCTGACTCTTTTCTGGTACACTATATTTTGTGTACTCTACCTATACATTATGCCCCCTTCAAAATCTCCTACAACACACATAAGGACAAATGGTTAATTAATGAACTTATGATCATGTGTATTCAAGAAGAAGAGAGATTACTTATGGAAGAGGGTGAAAGGGTGAACTTAATAGTTCATGATAGGAATAAAAGAGATCAAATTGAGAATAAGGGCAAGATACCTGTTCAGTCAACCATAAAGAAGGAGTCCAAGTGTTTCTTCTGCAAGCAGAATGGACACATGAAGAAAGATTGCTCAAAATTTAAGAACTGGATGGAAAAAAAAGGTACTCTAATTTCCTTTGTTTATTTATGAATCTAATATGATTAATGTTACTCATAATATATGGTGAATTGATTCTGTCTCTACAATCCATGTTTCTAATTCCTTACAGGGTATGGAAAACCTGCGGAAACCAGTGGGAAGTGAGAAGTACATCTATTCAGGAAACAAGATGAGCTCACATGTGGAAGCTATTAGGACATGCAATTTAATTTAATTTCAAACGATGATTTCATTTTACGTTTAAGAGAAAGGCCTTTTATGTTCTAAGTTTTTTTTTTCAGAACTTGATTTCAATATCGAGACTTGCACCATTGAGTTTTTCTTTTAACTTTTCGGATTTTAATCTACCTTATTTAATAAATTTTGAAATTATTGAATTTAGTGAATTACTCGATGGTCTTTGGTATTATTTGACTTTGGTATTATTTGGTATTATTTGACGCACGTTCGGGGCGTGTGTCAGCAGACTCTAAAAATAGAATGAAGTGCTCTCAGCTTTGCATCACCACACATGCTCTCTATTCAGAAATACACCATCTAAATTAGTGAATGATGGTTTGGAAAGACAAAGCTGGTTACGGTGCTCCACGTGCAAACAGTGGCTGCAGGTACGGTTCTTATTTTAGCTTCCGTTGTTTGACCTAAATGTGTTGTTTAATTTAGTTAACATGTTTAGATCATTATAAGTTTTATGTCTTACATTTGGTATACGTTTAGACTATTATGTCTTAATATCTCTAACAGTTAGATCTTCCAAAAGTTCATCTCTTTCTTCCTGCAGTTTAGTATCTTTTTTCATAAGAGTATAGACAGGTTTTGAGGTAAGAAGTCGTATTCTAAGCTTTGATCGAGCAATTTCCAATCTTAGGAAATTATATAACTTTCCAAGATCCTTGATTATGATTTTATGGTATCAGATTTTCAATAGCTTTCGCTTATAATGTTTTATTATTTATTGTTGCTCCTTTTTGCCATCAATGGCTAGTTTTATTACAAGTAGTAAAATGCCTAATTCTACTACCTCTCTTCATCCTTCACAAGATCCCACTAGCCATTATTACATTCACCTAGAGTGAATTCAGGATCTGTTCTAATTTCACCACCATTCAATGGTGAAAATTTTCATGCTTAAGTCATGTTATGGATTGTGCCTTGTTAATCAGAAACAAGTACAAATTCATTAAGATGGCACCACCACTACTCTCAAAGTAGATGACCATTTATATAATTCGCATTGTTATATCTTGAATCAATCAAAGCTTAATTCCACATATTTCCCAAAGCATTATTTAGATTGATAATGCATGAGATCTTTGGCTGAATCTTGAAGAAAGATATTTAAAAAGGTAATTATTTTTACATTTTTGACATCTTATAAGAATTGCACTCTATAAAGCAAGGAGATTATCATATGTTCACTATTAAGTCAAATTTTTTAAAGAAAAATCATAATTCTCAATTTTGATAATTATATGTAATTATAATAAAAGTTCCATATGATATTTATCAGATGAAGTCTGTGTCTAAAGATTAGACAAATAATGACAACAAAAGAATCACAAACTTTTAAATAGACTAATGAATATTAAACGAAGCATCATTGCAATAAAATAAGTATCTTTTCAAATAATCTTGTTCATATTAATTGATTATTCCATTCACGTTTTCGTATTCGGTAGAATCTGATTTTAAAGTATGAGTGATGCGTATGGAGGAGTGTTACTTCCTCTTGTTATGACAAGTATATTACGACCGTTAAGTAATAAATATTTAATAACAGGTTTGTCGATCCCACGCAGATAAGCGATCAAATTATATTAATTATATTCTTGATTTATAAGATTTAAAAGATAAAATAATTGAGCAACCGAATATTAAAATGTGAGATTTGAATTCAATTTAAGATAGATGACTGAGATCTCGATTTTACCACTAATTATCCTAATACCCTCCCTTTTGTTATTCAAATTATATTTTTAAATGAATCAGATTCCTATTCTCGTAATAGTCCCTCTCAAGATTAATTACGTCGCCTAAATTGACCTGATTAATTAATTTCTTAAGTTAAACTGAGTCGATTATTGTTTACAATATGTGAATCTAAAATAACTGTGAGGTTATAGTTCACACTACCGTCTACTCTTATCTCTAAGACTCTAGCTCAGGTTATTTCTCTAATACCACCTAAGTTTCTTTTCTCAAAAATCTTCTAGGTTTATGTTCAATTCATTAGTGGTCAATTAATGAAAAACATTAAGTTCAGAAGAAATAAACTCATAATCATATAATTGAATAACATCGAGAATCATATTAGAAATAATTAGGGTTACATCGTTCTCCCAATCAAAGAGGAATTTAGTTTATGATAATCAAGAGCGCAACACAAGAATAATTAAAAGAAGAAAAATACATAGACAATCGATTTCCCAAAGGAGTTGAAGAAGTCGAGTTATGCCTTGCACTTTGCCTCTGCCTACGCTTGAGGTAGTTCTACGATTCTTACATTCTAACTCCCCGAATAAGTGTATTTAGGAGCTCTAAGTGTGCTTAAAAGTCAAGATCAGATTCTAGAATTATGAATAGAGAAGCCTCTACTTATTTTACAGATTCTTTGCTGGATTTGGGTGTAACGACCTCAACTTGCGCGAGCTATGGGACAACTCACGCGAGTTGAGGTTATAGAGAACAAACTTGTAGTGTACGAGAGCTCAGCTCGCGTAAGTAGAGGAGCAACTCGCACGAGTTGAGGTTGCAGAAAGCAAACGTGTTTAGCAAGAAAGGGCAACTTGCGCGAGCTAAAGCGTAACTCGTACAAGTTGAGGTTATAGAGAGCAAACTTGTAATGTAAGAAATGTCAGCTCGCATGAGCTGTAAGGCAAGCCGCATGAGCTGATGATGTGTTAGCCACCAGTAGTGCGTGAGCAGTGCAGTTGCTTGCTATGGCAAGTATACCTAAACGTCAAGTAATAAGTATTTAAATATTAGAATTGTCGACTCCACGAGGATAAGCAATCAAATTCTTATTTTAATTATATTATTGTGTGTTTGGGAGGACTGGAGAGAATTAAATTATGATTAATTTTAAAAGAAAATTTAAATATTTAAAAATCGATTGGGATCCCAATTTCACCACTAATTACCCTAATACTCTTCTCTTTGTTATTCAAATTATATTCTTGGATGGATCAGATTCCTACCCTCGTAACTGTCCCTCTCAGGATCACCTACACCGCCTAGATTAACCCGATTAATTAATCTCTTAAATCAAACTAAGTTAATTAGGGTTTAAGTTCTGTGAATCCAATGATAATTGTTAGGTTATGTTCGCAATGTCATCTACTCCTATCTCTAGGACTCTAGCTCAGTAATGACTATTTCTTTAGTACCACCTAAGTTTCTTTTCTCAAAATTTCCCTAAGTTTTTGATCAATTTATTAATAGTCAGTTAACAAATAATATTAATCATAGAAGAAATAAGTGTTCAATCATATACTGAATCACATCGAGAATTATAGTAAAAATAATTAGGGTTACATCGTTCTCCCAATTAATGAGGGATTTAGTTCATGCTAGAAAATAATGCATCACAAAAGTAACATGAAAAAGAATACATAGATGATTGAATTTTAGGGAAGTCGAGTAATGTGTGTGTCTCCTCCACTTAGACTTGAAGTCGTACTTTGAACGCTGCGTGAACCGAGAGTGATCAGAAGATTAGGGATCCAAAGATATATGTTAATAGTGACTTGATGAATATATAACTGACACACGCGCCAAACGTGCATCAAATAAAACCAAATCGGCTACTACTTTGCAGTAATAGTGGACCTGAACTGTTTCCTACTGATTACTCTATTATTTCTCAAAAGCCGAAATTTTAAATACAGTTTAGGGGATTTTTGTGCTTAGGTAAAATTAAAACAACGCAATAGCAATGATCAATTAAAACAATAAAGCAATAACGAAACAGAATTGAAAGGCTAATTAAAACACAAGAATAATCAATTAAGCAAGCACCATCCGATCTTTGTCGGTTCCTAACTTCCTTCACTAGTTCAACAAAATAAGAGCAATCGTCTATGCAGTGTATTAAAACTGAAATCTCTGCACTTCAACACCGAACTAACGCTCTAAAATCTCAGAGGATTATCATTGAACACTTGGTGACCTTTAAACTCACGTAATCGCATGAGAGCAGACAACTCAGTTTCAAATCATATAATTAGTTCTCTGCATTCGTTATTGATCAATAATGTTAGAGCAACAACAAAACCAATCCAAAACATCAATCAATACAATGAAATTGAATTCGCAGAATCTAAAACGAAGTGCTCATGCAATTGAGAACGGAGAACCTAAGGAAATTAAGGATCCTATATAGTTCGAATTGATTGATGAAATTAGCTACGCATGATTGAAATTAAACAAAGCATTGAATGGAATTGCATAATCATAAAATTAAAACGCAAAGAGGAAGAAGAGAACAAAACCCTAGCAGAGCAAGAGAGAGAAGAAAATAAAAGGCAAGGTGCTGGAAAAACGAAAATCAATTGTACAATAAGTGTTGTTTAGATTTTGAGTTTGTGCAGGTCATGTGTTAGTCACATGTCCTTTTAATGAATCGGGGTGCAGGCCTTCGAATCCCACTCAAAGTACAAATAAATGGTTTAATTTACATGCATTTTAAATGGGCTTAAACTAAAGTCTTCTCGCTGGAATTTCTTGGCAGCAACCAAATGTCAACTTCAAGCTCAATTTCACCCTAGATGTGGTCCGAATTAGCTCTTTGTTAGATCAAGATGATTAATGTCTCAAGTTTTGATTAATTACAGAATAGACGGGACATAGACTGAAGCATTGCATGCCAAAGTCAGAGGTAACAAGATCAGAAGGAAGATGACCCCTCAGAGTTCATCTCAGATCAAGTCATTCGCCTGTCCAAAAGCATGCCTCAAGACGAAAGCATAAGACGATATGCTTAAGACGAAGTCTTCAGACTGAATTCAAGGAAGTCTTTTCAAGATAAAGTATTAGACTGAAGAATATGAAGACTCATCATCTATGAAGATTAAAGAAGTTTAAGTCTTTCATTTGAGTAACTAGCGCCAGAATTCAAATGTTTGCGTTACTCAAGAAGCTTCCAAAGTCAGAATGGAAACTCATGCTTAACCTCTGCAACATGAAAAGTAAATCTACTTTTCGTTGTTATTTCTAATAAGTCAGAAAAAAGGTTCTGACTCGCTGTACAAACTTGTCAAATCCACGATTATACTCTGACACAGTTGAAGACTTCAAGGAAGGAAAGGACAACGGTTAGGTTTATGGGTCTAACGGATCTATCAAATCGTTGCCTATATAAAAAACTTCATTTGCTCTTATTCAAGTTGGCGAACACGCTGCAAAAAGCTATCATTTGTGATTTCGCTCACTTGCTTAAAGCTCTAAACTTAATTTGTAAAACCCTCTATGTGAAGAGGATGTTTATTTCTTAGAAACTCTTTTAAAATCCACTTGTGTGGTACCTTAGCCTGAGGAGGCTGCGTTCCAAAAACTAACTCTTGTATTAGCCTGGGGAGGCTGCATTCCAAAGAATACCTAGTGGTTTAGCCTGAGAAGGTTGTGTTCAAAGAATATCGATTTAGCCAGAAGTGGCAGGGTGCAAAGAATACTTGTAACCATTTCATGATTTGTAGTGAAAACTCAGTAGTTGTTGGGTAACTGGACGTAGTCTTGTATAGATGAACCAGTATAAAAATATCTTGTGTTTAACTGTTATTTTAAACTAACGGGGATAACTATCAAATCGTCTTATAATTAAAATCAACAGTTAAATAGTTTAAAAATTTTCGTCTGATAGCATTTGAAAACAACAGACGAAAGGACAAAAATTTTAAATAACACAATTCAACCCCCCTTCTTGTGTTTTTGTCTTTTACACTCTTGATGTCTTCATAACTTTTGTAGCTCTCTAAGTCATCTTTAAAACGACATATAATTAAGCTCAAACATAATTGTGTAGAGAAAGTTATGCTTGATTTACTGAACCTGATCAAAATCGAAAATTATAGCGAATTAATTACAAAATCTGCACTTTAAGCCCAATTGAGTCTTAGTACTTAAACGTGTTAATTGACCATTAATTATGCTCTAATATGATGTAATAAATGCAGAGAAATTTACCAAAATAATAACATATCAATAACCTTTTTTTCATGGAATTGGGCTTTATGAACCCAACTCGCGTGAGCTAAGAATCAACTTACGCAAGTTGAGGTTCCAGAGAGCAAACGTGACTTCCAAGCAAGGCCATCTCACGTGAGCTGTGTAGCAAGTCGCGCGAGTTGGGATTACAGAGAGCAAACTTGGGTTGGGAGATAGGTCAACTCGCGCGAACTCATAGGTAAGTCGTGCGAGTTGAGGTGACAGAGACGAATGGTCCATCCTTGGAACTCTAAGTCGCGCGAGTTAAGTCCCAACTCGCACGAGGTGTATTCCTCTGCATATTTTCTCCTATTTTGGGCTAATTTTAACCTCGAAACACTTAAACAAACCATTAACAAGTTCTAACACAAAATATGATGATTTAAAACATTTATTAGTTATTTTGACTTGCTCAAGAGTGTTTAATGAACAATTTGTTAGTTAAAAAGCATATGTCGATAACTCACTTTTGCGAGTTATCAATTGATGTTAAAGAGACAAATTTGATTCCATCGGAGCTTTAGCTCGTGCGAGTTGAGATGTAGCTCATGTTTTCTCTTATACTTAACTGTTTTTGAACCCTAAAACACTTAAACAAACCATTAATACGTTCTATAACATGGTATTACAATTTAGTACATTTAATGAGTGTTTTGACTTGCTTAAGAATGTTTAATGGACAAATTCTTAGTTAAAAAATGTATGTTGATAACTCACTTTTGTGAGTTATCAATGAAGATGTTACCCATTTCTCATAGAGCTTTTGCAGAAAGGAAGACATATTTTTTAACATTTATTCTTTCTTTTTGCAGAAAGTTGTAATCTCTGATAAGATTATCCATGCAGATGTATTTAATGTATATTGTCATGTAACACACTTCTAACAGATGAATTAAAGACGTTGACATTGTTGAGTTTAATAACTATTTCAAGCTCTCCATCTATATAAAGATTGAAGTTTAAAAATTTGAAGTAGAGATTACTCTAAATAAGTTAAAATTTTTGTAGTTTAAAAATTCATATTTTCTCTTATAGAATTACCTTAGTATTTTTTATTGAATTAATTCAAAAAAGTTGTATTAAAAAGAATACCTGGTAGCATAAAAAATATATCATCAAATAAAACTTATATCTTTTAAAAGATAATCACATCATTTGTTAAAAATAATGATTGTAATAATAAGAGAAGAATGTTATAAATAACATCTATAATTATTAAGAAAAAAAAATTATATCCAAAATATAAGAGGAGTCCTTGCATAGCAATAAAATAAGGACCTTTAATTAAAAAAACTAAATCCAATAAACTTACGTCTAAAAAATAACTTAACATAATATATCTTAACTAATTAAGCATTTCAGCCGTTTTTTTTTTTTCAATACTAAATAACATGAAAAAGTTTCAATTGTGAGTTCTTAATGTTCGCAAAACAATAATTTTACAACCGTTTCTACAGACTGACTGTGGTTCAGTTTCACTTAATGTCGCATCCATTTAACTCGAGCCAATATATAATATACTAACCGGACCAACTCAAATTATAATTGAAATCACATGTCCTTGTCTATTTCCTTACATATATGAATTATTTAAATTTATGATTGAAATCATATGCTTTCCTTTCCCTTATTTCTGTCTAGTCAATTGAAAATTACACATCTTTATTTTAAAAGATCTTTCTATTTTAAATAACATCATCTCCCTTTTGGTTAACTGTTTTTCTAAAGTGTCTGGTCCATATTATCGACTTCATCTAATAAATGTGTTGTTTGATTATTCGTTAAAATCATGATGTACAAAAGATTTACATTTCAATACCAAAATATAATAATTATGTGAGTATTACTTTAAAAAAGAAACGTGTCTTACATTTAATTTAAGTTTTTTTTTAAAACACATTTTAAAACTTCTATTGTTGTTGATATAACTAATTGAACCAAGGACAAACAAAAAGTTCATGAAAAAAACTCATATTTTGCCAGCACAAATTATCATAATTTTAGAAATTTAATCATTACATAAATTATCATAAATTTATAAATTTATTTTATGAAAATCAATAATAAAACATATATTTTCAACAAATATAAATGACAATAATTTTTATTTTTAATAAAATAATGAAGTTATTATTAAGTGATAACATTAAGTATAATACATTGACTTGTTTTTAATAAAATACATGAAAGAAAATATTTATAGTAGTTACATGTATTTTACGAGTCAAACTCAATATCTAATCAATTTCGAGATAGTTAAATACCTAATCTAACACAACTTGTATCCCCAATAAAATAATTAATGTTCATAGTTTTTAAGGATCAATGGATAGAATATAGTTCTTTTCTTAAAAAAAATTGGCGTATTTGATGTTTAGAGTTTTAAGGACTAAATTACTTTTTTAGAAAAAGTGGATGTTACAATAAAATTTAAATATATATATATATATATATATATATATATTATAATGATAAAATACAAAATAGAAATATATATATATATATATATATATTATAATGCTAAAATACAAAATAGAAATATGTTTCAATTGCAAATTAAACACACCATACTTTTTCAATAAAATACTATTTATCAAACATAAAATTAAATATTTTTCATCCATACTTAAAATAAAACCAAAATTTAAATTTTATAGATACACAAAATAAATATTTAAATTATTTTAATGAATAAATATCTATCGTATAAAAGTAATCTTTAAATATATAAATTGTGTTATAATTATAATTTATAATAGATAAATATTTTTGAAAAAATAAATATTAGATTTGTAATAAATAATTCATATTATGATAAACTATTATTTTAACTTTTAATTTTAATTAATTATTTAAAATATATTGAAATACAAGTTAAAAATCATTACGAAAATAATATATTAAAATTTGAAAGAGATTAATGATAAAAAATATTTAAAAACACTCTAGCTGAAAAATATTTCAGTTCAAAAATACTCTTTACAAATTTACTTAAGATAGTTATTTTAATTTATATTATATTAAAAATGAAAACTAAAATCTCCTAGTGCGAACGATGTCGTTTCTCTCGGTAGTCTTCTAAATTTCCACGACTTTCCCCAATTTTCGGCATTTAAACACATAAACCTCTCCTCATATTCCCTGATTGAAAAAAATAGATTCTTTGCTTTCAGGGTTAACACTCTAGCTTCATCTTCTTTCTGCTCTACCTACATCGAGTAAGCATTGTTTTCACTCTCTTTATTGTATGAAATTTTTGGCTACTTATTTTGATTCCACACCTTGTCACTGTTTATCAGTGCTAATTTTTCCCCTTTTCTCTATTAATTCATCTAATTTACGCACTTAGGGTTTCGAAATAACTGCAGATTCTCGTTTATCCATGGCGACCGAACCAAAAGTAGCCGCTGAGGACGTCAAGATCGATCTCTTCGAAGACGATGACGAGTTTGAAGAGTTTGAGATCAATGAAGGTAAAAAGTCGTAGCAATCCCGACTCAAGTCTCCTTGCCTGTGTTTCAATTTCATTTTTTTTTTTTTTGCAATTTTAATAAAATATTATATGTTTCGAATTGATTTGAGCATCACCTGTCTGTCGTTTTGATCCCTGAGAAATCTATCAGTAGTGCTATCATCAAATGCTACACAATTGCCATTCGTTATTTTATTTCAATTTAGGGATTTCATGGCATATTGATTTACGTTTGAGTGAAACTAAGGTATAGGAGTATAGCATTTGCCTATGGGCAGATCAGGATATATATCTTGTATTCCTTGCTCCTTGTTCACCTCTTTTTTGATAGAACCATGTTTAACTCATGTTATGTGTGGCCTCTAACCCCTGTAACTTGAACAACTAGATAATTTGATTTATTGCCTTAAACTTATGACTTGGTTAGATAGGATAGTTAGTTTAATACTTAAATTGTGAGTGGTCCCTTCTCATATTTTTTGTCCATTCAACCCATATTATTTGGAATCGGAGCCACTTTCTTTCTGCCACAAAGCTGGCCCTCCAACTGTAAACCCACATCTTGAACATTCATGACTTAAGTCTCTTCCCTTAACAATGCCCATCCCTTTCTCTTCTTACTTCTATTCTCCGGTAGCGTTGAAGGTACAGTTGGACAATTCAGTGTATTCTTCATGAGGTATTTTTAATGAACTCGTCTTTTTTTTTTTCTTTTAAGTGGGCTTTCTATTTGAACTTAAATGTTTTTAGTTTTGAATGACTATCTAGTTGTTCATCTATTCAAACTTTTAGACTATAAACTTAAAATACGCTGCAAGTTAAGTTAATTGAATTAATTAAGTTAAAATATACAAGTGTTGTTGAATGGAAACGCAATGTCCACCATGGCAGAATGGCATGCAGGTCTTTTGCAAACTGCCATAAGCAATTTGTGAAGGGAGGCCTGCCATGGGAGCACTATAGGCCACAATGCCATGATTATGTGTGGTACTGTGGTTTAAATGTGCTATGGGCCTATAATCTTCTTATTTATCAAATACTGTACCGTTTTACTTTAGAGGATCTCCACTCATTGAAATCGGAATTTATGCATTTACTTTTGGAGATGAGTAGATTTGACATTGTTGCTTGTTTTGCTTCTCATTGGTTAGACCAACTATAGTGGGCTTAGAATGGAGATTATATCTCAAAATGTTGGCTCTGTGTGTCATCAAAACCTATAAATTCAGCCAGTTTTCCTTTTACATCACCACTATGGGTTCATTCAAGTACTTAACCATTGCATGTTAGAAGCCACCCACACTTTATTTTCTGTTTTCTTTTTAAATGCATTAAACATGGATCAGAACTCAAGTTATGTGAATTACGTTCTGCTTTAAATGCATTGGTCTCCATGAATTAGCTCTTCATGCTGTTGATTCTGTTTCGGGTAGTAATAAACACATACAGTGTGCAAGTATTAGGGTTCATTCAATTGCTTGAATTATTTTATCGTCATTTTTGTTTTTATTTTCTGTTTGTTTGGATGCTATTGAAAATTTCTTTGGGTATTAGAGACTTCTTATTCAACATGATTTTTTAAGGCCCTGGTGTTGTCATTCTAATTCCTTAATTTTGTTGCACTTCATATTTTACAACTTCCAGAGTGGGATGACAAGGAGGAAGGCAAGGAAGTGATCCAACAGTGGGAGGATGATTGGGATGATGATGATGTTAGCGATGATTTCTCTCTTCAGTTGAGAAGGGAGTTGGAGAGCAACATAGTGAAAAATTAAACCACATGCTAGTTGTGTGACAGTAAGAATACAAACAGGGACATAATTTTTCTGTTCTTGAATATTTGCGTAATTTAGTGTTTGTACTATGATTGAACTCTGCGTAATTAGGTGGTGTCTGGATTTAAGATTTGACTTACAATCTTGAATTATTTGCTCTAATTTTCATTTTAGGGTGGGGCGGTGTGCTTTCCTAATTTCTATTAACATTTCTGACGAAAATTGCGGATGAGGTTGACACTTCATTTTCTTGCGGGTGAGGTTGACACTTTCATTTTCAAGAAATTTAAATACTCAATATTTCAATTTGCTTGATTTCACTTTGAATTTATTTTGTTTGGATGAATTAATTCAATTGCTTGTATTTTAATTTCTTTGTTTGGACAAAGTAATTCAATTTTTTAGAAATACAAATTTTTTTTTTACATATTTATTTAAAAATAAAATTTTTAATATTTAATAAAAATAAATATTAATTATTTTTAAATTTTCCAATTCTATTCAAGAAGGTGAGAAGGATAGGAAAGAAATTGAAATGTTTTAGATAGAATTTTAAATTTTTTAATTTCACTCAATTGAAATTTTTTTTTAAAATGATATTATTTTAAATTCTTCAAAATGTTTTATTTAAATAAGTCAAATTATTTTATAGTAATTCAATTCTCCAAATAAATAAATTATTTCATCAAATTGATTCATCTAAACACAACTTAGTCAACAAAATACAACCTAACAGAATAATCAATGTAGACAGAAAAGCCTGGAAAAAATTAGCGTAGGCAGCATTTGGTAACTTAGTAAGATGCTTAGTCGTTAAGCTATAAAGAATTTAAGGGAAGGTTGGGCTTGAATTGTTTGAGAAAATGTTTTTTATTTTCTATTTTCACATTCTGAAAATTATTCTCATCTCTAAATTATCAAGATTTAGAATATATATTTAGTTTTACTTTTTATTTTCTATTTTTTAAAAATGTCTGATTTAATCAGTTTTTATATTAAGTATATATTTATACTTTTGTAATAAAGAACATTTTGTAAATTAAATATTTTTATATTATAATGAAAAATATAATAAATTTATTTTACAATATATTTATAAATCATGATAGTATTAAAATTTATTAATCATAAAAAAAATTGTACACAAGTATTAATTATAAACGAACGTGTAAAACAATATACGTTGATCTTAAATCAAATTACATCAGGGAAAAACCATCGACCAGAAAAAATTCAAAGACCCTAATTCACTGATAAAAGAATGCGCTGGCCGGGAATTGAAAACGAACAAAATTTCAATATTACAACTGAGCCGTCGCGTTTTCAAAGAAAATATGAAAAAAATAATTTTTTATTTTCTATTTCAGCTTACTTTAAAAAAAACATTTTCTGAGAAATATGTTTTTTAATTTTTCAATCAATCATATGTTTCATGTCTATTTTCTTTGAAAATTAAAGTAGAAAATAATTTACACCGAATAACCTCTTAAAATTTCATTTCAATTAGATTAAGTTTGTTTTTTTTAATTATACTTATCAAATTTGACTGTACCTACTTTCGTGATGTGTATTGTTTTCTTGGTAATTTTTGTCATGTGTATAGTTCTCTTGGTAATTTCTGTCATGTATATTGTTCTTTTGGTAGTTTCCATATTGTTCTCTTGGTAGTTTTTTTTTAATTGTACTTATTAAATTTGACCATACTCATATTTGTCACGTGTATTGTTCTTTTGGTAGTTGTACGAGAGGGTAATTATAAAGACACTTCAATGTACAAGTTAGTGATTGCTCAAATGATATTTAATGTAAAATTATGATTCTTGCATGTGAGGTACAATGCGTTATTTATTGAGTTAGATTTCTTACTAGATTTGATAAGGTTTGATATCTTATTAGATCTTTCAATTTTAATCTTTAATAACTTCGGGGCACATGGCAATTCCTTCGTTGACATTGTCCATTCTTAGACTTAGTCGATTTTTCTCGTTTTCATATTTTTTTGTCACGCTTTGGGGACGTGTTTGATACACACAAACATAGTCTATTTCTAAAGTTAGTCGTATTACCTCATTTTAGGTATTTGTGCTGCTTAGGGGATGTGTTTGGTACTTGTGTCGATGTCATCTGCTTTTGGACTTAATCATGTTTCTTTGTTCTAGGTACACGCTTGGTCCCATTTTAGGGATGTGTTCAGAATCCGTAGTGATGTATTCTGTTTTTGGATTTAGTCACGTTTCTTCTTTTTAAGTATATGCTTGGTCGCGTTACGAGGATGTGCTTGCTACTTGCATTGACATCTTCCTTTTCTAGACTTAGCCAATTTTTTGGTGATGTCGGCAGCGTCATCCATTTAGAACATAGGTGGTTTCTATTCGTGATGATTCTCACTTGATTAGTGTGTGACTAGGAGTCACCGAAAATGTCGTCCATTTGAGACTTAGTCGATTTTTTACTCACGACAGTTCTCACTTGACTAGTGTGTAACTTGGAGCCATCGATGACATCATCCATTTGAGACTTAGCCAATTTTATACTCACGACGGTTCTTGGTGTCGACGACGTCATCCATTTGGGATATAGTCGATCTTCTGCTCGCAACAGTTATCACTCGACCGTGTATAATCGAGAGCCATCGGCGGCGTCCTCCATTTGGTACTTAGCCAATTTTTCGCTCACAATGTTTCTCACTCAATTGATGTGTAATTGGGATCCATCGATAACTTCGTCCATTAAGGACTTACCAAGTTTTCTCCTCACAACGGTTCTCACTCAATCGCTGTGTAACTGGAAGCCGACAACAACATTTCCATCCAATACTTAGCCTACATTCTATTCATGGTAACTCTCACTCGATTGGTGTGTAACCGAGAGCCATCAACAACGTTATCCATTTGAGATTTAGCTGGTTTTTTGCTCATGATGACTCTCACTCAATTGATGTGTAACCACAAGCTGCCAATGGCCCACTCCATTAGACACTTATTTTTCACTCACGAAGGTTCTCACTTGACTTGTATGTAATCGGGAACTGCCGGCAATGTAACACTCTCAAGATTAGTTTCTATAATTATGATAACGGTTTACATTAGAAACTTAGTTAAAATGTTTATTGTATTTTCTATAAAATATTGTGTTGTTTGCAATTATAGTTTGTTTGTTCTAAACTAAAACGTATTTTTACTTGCTACGTTTTAATAAATCTAGAACGTAGTGTAATTTTACTGTCTGACGTTTTTAATTGTTATTTGATATTTGATACTATTGATTGTTTATATGATCTCTATTTGAATTGTACCGTTGTTTGTATAAAATTTTGTTTTTGTATTTTAGTGTGTAAAATCTATTAAGAATTAATACATAGACAATATATAATGTTAGACAAAATGTCTTTTATTTCAATAATTTACTTTTTTATGAAAATTTTGATTATTTCTACGATAATAAATTTTATACAGTATAGGTTAAAATTTTCAAATAGACATAGGATAAGATAAATAAAATATATTCACAACCATTCACAACATTGATTACAACTTCACTAAAGATAAATAATGGAGAATACTAACTATTCACAACCATTGAAACAAAACAGAAAATAGAGGAAATATTAAAGGGAGCCACAATTGACCATTAAATAAATAGATTTCTTTAAAATCTCAAATCAAACCTTTATATTAAACTTATTTAACTAAAACTTATAAATTTCTATTTAAAAACTGACTTATCCTTGCCGCAGAAACTAGCAGCAAAGCAAACGCACAACTTCTTACGTCAAAGGCCTAAGTTGAAAACTGCTACACACTGGGCATAATGTCTAGGATTAGCGTACAACACAACGACTTATTCGACCTTCAATTAATTGCTCATAACTCATAAGTCACGAACTTGCTCCTTTAGGCATGTTTGTGCAAACGGGCATTCATTCTATATATATCAAAGGAAGATTATATAAATTTAGTAAATTTTTCTCTACTTGGATCGATTGAGATTTTCGTATATACCGAAATTAAAATTATTTTTATTTTTATTTTTCTATTGAATATAAAACCCACCTTTAACTGAGCTAAAATTTATAAAGATAAATTCAACTCAAACTCACTTTTTTTAATGGTAATCTAAATGGATTTTTATTTATTTATTTCGATGATAGAATACGATCAGAGGACTATCCAATGCAAATTTGCTATGAAGTTTTGTCTGATGTACAAGTATTTGTCTTATCTATAGAACAAAATACCAAATTTCTCCCCTAAAAATGATCGATAAAAGGAATAAAAACATTCAGTTGTTTATAATCTCTAAGCAACTAAACAAACAAACCTTCATATAAAGACATTACACTTTCTTTTAAATGTTCTTCAAAACATTATATAAATAATTCTTTAAGTATTGGAAATTATGTTAATAGTAGCTTAAATATCAAAACTCTTTTATATTAATTCTTGAATGTCAGTAGAATATATCAACTTAAAAACTAAAACGATGACTAACCAATAAATTGATCAATCTTAATATAATTTTAGACATGAAATCATCGCTTTTTAGTCCTCAAAATTGTGAAAGTCGAGTAAGATGAAAGATGGCAAAATAATTCTTAATAATATAATATAGTTTTTCATTTTAGTGTCTATTATCATTTTAATCTCCAATCGAGGAGATGAAGTAAAAGTAATCAATAAAAATCAAAATAATAATAAATAATTAAATTTAGAGATGAAAATAAACAATAAATATTTTAATGAATTATTTTGTTATTGTTTATTTTTCAATTGACTGAACTTTTTGCCTCACACCTTCAATAACCAAAATGAAAACTTAGTCTATGACTTAATTTCACTGTTAATCTCTCAAAAATACAGGGATGAATATTAAAATAATATTTGTTCTGTTTTTATAAGATGATAAATTTTATTTTTAGTTGTATATATAAATTTACTTTATGTATAAAATTATTTAATAAATTTTATAAATTTTTTCGACTGAAAACAAATTTTTCCTCTACCGTATATGTCAATTGTGTTCTGGGCCCATTCCTACTCAAATGTCTTATATATAATATGAATGTTTATATATTTAATTCAGCTAATTGAATTCTTAAAACGTATTAACATTTATAATCAGGTTCTTAATATTTAAGAGAATGAGTACTGATGTAATAATGATATGACACGACGGAAGAAAATACGAAAAAAAAAAATCAAACTCCATGAGTAGAAGTTCAAACCTCCTCCCACTTTCCCTTTTACTCCAACCATTATACAAAACCACTAGATTTGTTTCTTTAGCAAAATTGTCCAAAGCGTAACATGTATAAAACATGAATGGAGAAAGATTAATTATACATATATTTACTACTAATAAATGTTATAAAACTAAATTAACAATAACTTATACGTTAATACAATATCTCTTAATTATAACTTAAATACTTTGTTCCTTTGTAGAAAAAAATATTTAATTTGATTTAAATATTATTTTTATATAATTTTAACGGTTAAAATTTTCATCCATTTTGCTATTTTATATTTTAAATATTAGTTCCTCTAGTTTCTTTTGTTATCTTTTTATTTTTATTTTCTACTTATAAATTAGAACTATTAAAATAAATGTGACTTACTCGGGTTCGGATCTAGGTCATAATAGCACGTGAGTCCAACCGACATACTTTTGAGGTAAACGTAAAAAATACTAACTCAACTCAACCTATTACAAGTTATTGAGTTTGGTAGATTGACTTACTAAATTTTAAATGATGTAAAAATACAATAAAAAAAATATGTCATGAGTAATAAATACAAATAATTTAATATATTTACGTAATTAAAATAAAACATTTATTTGAAAGTCTATAACTTTGAGAGATATTTTATTAATTTTTTTTTAATTTCAATATAAGTTAAACGGGTTAATTTAATTCAACTCATCTTCAATCCACATACCTTGTTGGTTAAGTGGATTAAATTACTTTTTAAACTAAAATTATGACGATTTTTGATTTGTTTTTAATTAAATCTATCTTGAACTCGTAATCGTATTATTATTCATCTTGACGTGTCTAAAGTCCCCAAATTATTAATACAAAATATTTGTTAACTTTATTAATAATTAATCATTTATAAAAAATAACTTATTCATCTCATTTATAAGGTTTTAAACCATATTCTTTTATCCAAGTATTCAGGAGATTGATCAAATTTTATCTAAACTATCAATACTATTTATAGTAATTTTATCCTGCTTTAATAAGATTTCTTCCTGTGTAGGAGGTATCCATAGTCAATAAAAAATGTTTAATTACTTATTTAATTTTTATAATTTCATAAATTTTATCTTTTTAGTCCATATAATTTAAAAATGACAATTTTGGTTTATGTAATTTGTATTTTAAGGTCTTACTATCAAATATCCTAAGAAATTAAAAAAAGAAGATTTAACATGTAAATTATAGATAAACAAAAAATTCTGTATATAATCTTTAACCCAGTAAGTTGATATTTATCAATATCTCAATTCTTCCTAATTTTATAGTAAAAATTACAAGTAACAACATTAAGATTAGTTATATTATTATTATTATTATGGAAAATTGATTGATTAGATAATATAAGTGAGTAAGAAGAAAGAGTGAAAAATAGAAATTTGAAAGGGTAGATAATAGAAGGTAAAATGTGAGAGAGATTTGTCTTGAAGTACCGACTGGAATAGTTTTGACTGTCTGAAATTGAACAGGAAACGTCAATTGAGTGAAATAAAAAAGAGAAGCAATTAATGGTCTGTATCACAGTGACAAACAAGTAAGAGAAGGGGTTGAGGGAGGGAGGAGACCGGGTGGGTCACACTCTCACGTTTTACGCAGGCAATTCCATGTGCCCACATGGATAATTCCAGAGACCTTCGCAATTTTCCGGAGGCAGCAACCACAAACATGAACAACATGAACATCACCTCACCCTAATTCCCCTCTTTTCACTCTTAGCCAATAATCATACTGACTCAAAAACTCAACAACAACAACAAAGGGAAGGAAACACAAACAAGCAAGAGTTAGAAACATGAAGGAAGGAAGTGATGGCTTTGTCAGGGCCGATCAGATTGATCTCAAGAGCATCGATGAGCAGCTCGAGAGGCACCTCAACAAGGTCTTGATGAAACAGAAAGAAGAGGATGATGTTGGTTCTGATAATTCTCGTCATTCTAGCTCTTTCGCTACTGCTAAGTTTAAAACTAGTGTTGCTGCTGCTGGTGGCGGTGGTGCTGGTGGTGCTGCTGCTGGTGGTGCTACCTTCAAGAAGCAGAGACAAGAGTGGGAAATTGACCCTTCTAACCTCATCATCAAGAGTGTCATCGCTCGTGGCACTTTCGGCACTGTCCATCGTGGCATCTACGACGGCCAAGATGTTGCCGGTGAGTTTTCTCTTTCTACTCTACGATCCCTCTTTGATTCACATGCTTCAAGTTTCATTTAAAAAAACTATCTTTTTTTTTTCGATTTATAGAATTTGGATTTGGACTGGACTTAATTTCAGAAAGGACTTAGTGTTGTTGTCTTTCACTTGTGTACATTGTTTTGATCACGTCACTGGTCAATGTTAGATCTCGCTTGCTTTTATCAAGGACTAGACATCTCAAATATGAATTTTACGTATCTGGACATGTGTAGGAGGTGGTCCAATAACATTTGACTTGATCTCACTAAGTGCTTTTTTGGGATACCTATGTAAAAGTAACATTTGAAGCAAAAATATTTTTGCAAATGGATCAGAAGCCTGGCTTTTCCATTCGTTTTGCTTATATCTGTTGGATTTGTATTCGAATGCGTACAAAATTTCCAATTGTGTTCCAAACATGTATAATAAGCCCTAATATCATTTTAGAATTTGAGTTTGAGCTCAATTTAACCCAAAATCGAGCTTATGAGCTCAATTTGAGTTTGAGTTTGAGTTTGGGTATATTATTAACCAATGTAGGATTGTGGACATAAATCAAAGATGGCATCGGTTAAGTTGAATTATAGTTGCTTTGGATCAGCTTTCAGTTTTACCAAGATCAATTCTAAAAATCATGGTGAAGGCTAAAGCAACAAATAATTGCTTTAACTTTTTCAAATTTTCACCATGATTTTGGGGACGAAAATTGATTATAAGAGGTATCTGTACCCACTATAAATTAGCATCAACCCATGTAATTATAAAATAAAAAATTGGTTCACTGTTGAACGTGTTCAATTCCTTCACTTTCTTCTCAGGGAAACTCTGTTTTCTTGTAAGGAGTGGACTTTTGCAATGATTTGGTGATGGATCGTTTTGGATCCATTGCTATGCATTTTGTGGCTTATACATGTACTGGGGCATTGTTTTGCCTCTTAAAATTTATGTGGTTACTGTTGATAGTCTTGGTCTGCTGGGAAAGGCTTAATATGATTTAAGCACAATTATTGTTGTCTTGATTTGCTTATTGCTGTCTTGATTTGCTTATTGCTGTCTTGATTTGCTTATTACTGTCTTGCTTCACATGCTGATTTGGTTTTTATGCATTTGACTAACATTTATGTTTTGATTGTTTAATTGATATGCAGTTAAAATGCTGGACTGGGGTGAAGAAGGGCACCGGACGGATGCTGAAATTGCTGCACTCCGGTCAGCGTTTACACAAGAAGTTGCTGTTTGGCATAAACTTCAGCATCCTAATGTCACTAAGGTAAATATTCTTTATTCAGCTTCAATTATTCTCTTCTTGTTGTTGTGCTTGTGGGTTAGAGTGTTTCATGTAATCAGCATTGTTTTTGGGGTGGGGAGTAAAGAGGGAAGTAGATTTTAGTTTTGTCTGCTGATATTCAAAGGTCTAAGGTCATATAAAGAAAATTTCATTTTCAGGAGGTTATTCAGTTTAGGTCGTTTTCCTTATTGGTCCAGGAGTCCAACTTATGTAGGTTTTAGGGATTTCATTATTAAATTTGTCAGTCTTTCCACCCACTTCCCTGCTCTCTGTTGATTTATGTTGAACTTGAATTTGCTGGAAATTGTAAAATGTTTTTTTTTTTTTTTTTTTCTGTTGTGGCAGACCTTTTTATGATAACTTTGATCTCCTAGCAAATTGTATTGTGAGCATGATGTGTGCATGCTTCTTGCTGTAACAGTATTCCAGATCTGTTTGTTTGTTGATCAGTAAAAATTCATGTGTTTTTAGGAAATAACACAAGTAGTTCTTTTTATTTTGAAGTTTGTTCAACATATATGAGCTTGCCTGACCTACATTTTTATTCTCATATGCTTTAAGCTGATGGTCGAATTTGCTTTGTTAACGAAGGATTAGGATAATGGTTTAGTGGGATGAGTGTGTTGGGATATGCAAGTTGAAATAGTTGGTGTGAGGCTGAAGAGAATCTATTTAGATCTACCATTTGCAAAGCTTGCAGCATCAGTTGCATATAATGGGACCATTTAACATGGTCTGCAGCTCATGTTCCTTAAATTTTTAGATTTTAAAAAGCAACTTTGGAGAGAACTTTGTTGAGTATATCCTATATAACAATAGTAGGGTAATTTTAATTCAAACTTCTATCACTTTAAATGAATTAGATAGTCTGTTGATGTAAAAGGATGTGGTTTTGCTCCATTGATGTTCTATACATTTTTCCTTGCAACTTCGAAGTTCTTACAGCCTGAAAGAGGCTTTTGGTACTGGAAGATTGAAATGAATGTGAACAGGTATTTTCCACTTCGTTTGCATATGTATTTATATTTACCATAGCTTGTAAATAAATAATTAACAAGACTAACAACAGTTTTTTTTTAAAATCTACTCATCATAATAGCTTCTTGTTTTTGGTTCCTATTCTTTTTTGTCTAATCTGTTTTTTGGAATGTGTCTGTTACCATTTTCTCCCTTGAGGAACTTCATCCTTTTCTTCTGACAGCTAGAAAAATAAATCTATATCTTCATGCAGCATTTGATGTGTCCTTGGTTTTGTCCTACTATGTCCCAGGACAAAAGATCTAGTATATATTGAGAACCAGGCTAACTTGTGACACTTCTTCATGCAGCATAATGCTCCTTCCTTTACTTTTGTTCATAACATTTCTCTTCCCTCTTCTATCTTGTGACACTTCCAGCTAATCCTTCCACCCTCATTTTAAAGGTCATATACACTTCTCTGTAAGTGATTTTCTTTCCCAGTTTCTCAAACAATTTTCTTTTTCCGTGTTTAGTTTATAGGGGCAACAATGGGATCTTCAGAGTTACAGATACAGACTGATAATGGTCTAATTGGCATGCCAAGCAATATCTGCTGTGTAGTTGTAGAGTATCTTGCTGGAGGTACGCTGAAATCTTTCCTAATAAAGAATAGGAGGAGGAAGTTAGCTTTTAAGGTTGTCATCCAGCTGGCACTTGATCTGGCACGAGGGTATTTATCTTTTTGTAATTGTAGTTTAGCCTATCAAGACCGAAGGTTGTCTTGTACTTTGTTTAGGTAACCCCTCAAATTGAATTCACTTGATTTTGCAGGCTGAGTTATCTTCACTCTCAAAAGGTTGTCCACAGAGATGTAAAGACAGAGAACATGCTGTTGGATAAGACACGCACTGTTAAAATTGCTGATTTTGGAGTTGCACGTGTTGAAGCATCAAATCCTAATGACATGACTGGGGAGACTGGCACACTTGGTTATATGGCTCCTGAGGTTCGTAGCCAGTTTCCCTAGAAACTTTTACCACAATTAGAAATTATTGTACAAGCATGTGTATATCAGAATGAAAGAACTAGTGCAAGAGTCTTGCAGGTTCCAAAACTCACTTGATGTGATCGGATATGAGTGTATCAGTTCTCTATCTGAGTGGGGATTTATTTTCCCATTCATCAGAGTCATTCATAACTTGCATTCTTCAATAAGTACAAATGGTGGCCTTAATAATGCAGCAAATAGTGTGCCAATAAGAAAAGATAAAGGTCATATAAAAAAGTATTTAATATGATCAAAGAAAAAGCTTGTGTAATTGACTACTTCCTCATTTGACAAATGGGTGGTGATTTACAGGTTTTGAATGGCAACCCCTATAACAGGAAATGTGATGTGTATAGTTTTGGCATCTGTTTGTGGGAAATATATTGCTGTGACATGCCATATCCTGACTTAAGTTTCTCAGAGATTACTTCAGCTGTTGTTCGCCAGGTATATCTAATTCTTGTTTTGATTCTCTTATTTGAGCAGTGTGTTTGTCACCACAGATTCAGATCTAAGATGAGAAATCATGATATTGATTGTTATTTTCTGTTGAATTTTAGAATCTTAGACCAGAAATACCAAGATGTTGCCCAAGTTCTCTGGCAAATGTAATGAAGCGTTGCTGGGACGCCAATCCTGATAAACGGCCAGAAATGGATGAGGTAGTTTCCATGATTGAGGCTATTGACACCTCCAAAGGTGGAGGTATGATCCCTGTTGATCAGCAACAGGGTTGTTTTTGCTTCCGTAAGCACAGAGGACCTTGATCCTTAGTCCAACAAATGATTATGATTTTTAGCTATTCAAAGAATATATGTATCTATGGTGAGGTAAACAGGATTTGGATGCCAAAATGAGAGGAATATACAATAGAGGGTATAGGAAGGAGAAGCTGGTCATGTGTCAATTCTTATGTAAATCCATAACTCTTCTTTTGTTTTATTCTTACTTCTTTTTGTTTGGATTTTGTGAGTATGAACACTACTTTCAGTTTGGCAATGCTGCTGGACTGGCCTTGTAACCTTGTAAGAACTTTATACTGTTGTAATCTTGATTGATGTGATTAAATTGGATCTATTTGCTAGATATCATCTCATCTGCCTTTTGAGTACGTTTGATTGAAAAGTTGCAATATTTTTGCAAAGTGAGTGTAGTGGTCTGGTTATGAAACTACGGATAATAGGGAATGGAGTGAATATGGGATAGAAATCCGGATTCAAACTATATATATCTGCCATGCTACTCTGTAATTTTTGGCTCTATCTATAGTGTATTTTCATTGTCCTACGCAGTTTTAGATCCTTATATACATTACATGATGTAAGTTACTTGGTCTCTTAATCTCATCAATTACCTTGTTTGAGACTCTTTTTTCCACCAAAAGTCCATCTTGGAGTTCCATCGTTTCAGCTTCTCCAATCAATATCATCACTGCGGAACCACTCAATAGTGAAAATCAATGCCACAGTCGTATTTTGGCCTAAAACACTCAATTCTTGACAATCTGAACACCTTATTCTACAATTGTTATTTCCACCCCGTTTTTGCTAAGTTCACCCCATTTGCTTTTGGCTTTTTTTATCTCGTAATTGCCCCTTATAGAATGTACATTCAATTAGTAAATGTACATTCAATTAGTAAATAAAATAAAATAAAATGGAATGTACATTTAATGGTATTTTCTTTTATGGTTCATATTCCGGATTGGCTCATCTCTATAATAATCATATTAATCGGGTTTCACTACTATTTTGTGAAAAAACATAACAAAATGCACGTTCTGCTTCTGCATTAAAATAGTAACATAATGGAATTTACATAACATTAGGTTAGTTTTCTCTAAAACACTACATTCCGTTGTTATTTATGAAAACAAACATAAAAGAATGTGCATTCTGTTATGTGTAGTCTTACAATTACATCCATGTTAACTTGAATATTAATTGCATTACTCGTAACAACATTTAACTGCTACATAATGCCAAAGCGATGGGTAATGGGTAGATGGTATGACATTGGTATTAAAAATTTAATTAAAACATAGTAATGCTCATGGACTAAAGTTGCAGTTGTTATATCATTAGAGCTAGTTTATGATTCTAAAGCAAGGATGCTTATCATTATTTCATAAATGATATGTAGTGAATGAGGTGAACACAAATAATGCATGTTCTCCTCATTTGACATCACTAATGTGACATAAGTTTAATTGGTCAAAGGAGTTTGTATGAGACATATGTTCACATCATATCTTTGATGTCACCAATTGTTAGAAATTTAAGTGATGAACCTAACTCAACCCTATAAAACTGGTTTGTACGGGGAGGACTGTTTCTCACTTATATACATTCAATAGGTCTTATCTCTTGGCGATGTGAGATTTCTAACAGTAATAAGTTTCGCAACATCATATTGAGTATATATAATCTTCAACAGTATTAGATACCAGGAAAGCATGTTCATCACCCTTTTAAAGCTTCTAATTCCAATGGCGTTATAAAGATTGTCCCTAAGGGTTGCAAGTGTGATGTTCTTCGTCAATCCAACATGATTTTGTAGTATATATCACAATGGAGTGTAATCCCCTCAATCATGTTTGTAATCTCACCATTAATATACAATAGAAAAAATTGTACTCATTCCGAGTTATTCGAGTAAAGTGTTATACATAAATTGTATTTATACACACACATGTAAAGTTCGAATGGCATTTTCAATGATTATTGTTGTTTGTGGCAGAAAAGGTTGTGGTCAAAATCGAGTTCAGAAATTAAGATTTGCACACGTTTGTTTGCTTTAATAGTCGAGATTTGCACACAATCATAAGCATCAATAAAAAAATATAGTTAATATATGAAAAAAACAAAATGATACATAAAAATATTTGTCAAAATATATTGTATGATCCAAAGAACAATAAATGAAAATGATAGAAAATAAATAAAGTAACTCTTTACGTATCCTCTTCCTCTTCTGATATGTGAAGAGATGTCTTGCACCTTGACATGCTAAGGACAATGCATGATCAATATGCTCCGCGTTGGAATCTCCTCCCAGTTGAATGTGCTACTTAAGATTAACAATTATGCAATCGAATAAGGCCTAAAAAATAGAAAATTAGACAAATGATTAAATTAAAAGAATTTATTAGCAAATTATCAGGCCAATAAGGAAAATAATTGCCTCACAAGGATGAACGTAAGATGATTGACTTGTCTATCTTTTTGGAGGAATCATGTACAAGTGAGACATCTGGTGATACCAATCTTTCCATATTAAAAAAATCTTTTACTTGCTTATGTAAGGGTTAAATTGTGAAACAAAAGCACACCACTGTTGGAAATCCAATATTGGACGAAATTTTGAGGGTGTGAAGTCCTAAATCACCTAGAGATAGGGTCTGTTGCGTGTATATAGGTGAGGACAAATCTCATCTTATAAACCGGTTTTGTGGGGTTGAGTTAGACCCAACCCATAATTTCTAAATGGTATCAGAGTCTATCCTAGGATCGATGAAGATATTGGGCTTCCCAATTTTGGGTCGTATTAAGCACCCTGTTTGAATAATCTTCACACTCGAGAAGTCCAGTCCTCGGCGTGGGAGGGGTGTGTTGGAAAGTTCCACATCACCTAGAGATGAGACCTGTTGCATGTATACAAATGAGGTGCAAACCTCACCCTATAAGCTGGTTTGTAGGGTTGAGTTAGTCCCATCACCCAAAGCTTATCTATAGGATCGATGAAGATGTTGGGCCACCCATTGTAGGGCCAGTATTAGACCACCCGTTGAATAGTTTTCACACTCGAGAAATCTAGTCCTCAGCGTAAGAGGGGTGTGTTGGAAATCCAATATTGAATGAAATCCCGAAGGTATGAAGTCCGACATCACCTAGAGATAGGATGCATGAATATAAGTGGGGTGCAAACCTCACACTATGAGTCGGTTTTATGGGGTTGAGTTAGGCCCAACCCACTTTTCAACATGGTATCAAAGTCTATCATAGAATTGATAAAGATGTTGGGCCACTCGTTGTAGGGCCAATATTAGACCACTCTTTGAATAGTTTTCACGCTCGAGAAGTCCAGTCCTCGGCGTGGGAGGAGTGTGTTGGAAATCCGATATTGGACGAAATCCCGAGGGTGTGAAGTCCGACAACACCTAGAGATAAGAAGTATTACATGAATATAAGTGGGGTGCAAACATCACACTATAAGTCGGTTTTGTAGGGTTGATTTACGCCCAACCTACAATTTCTATATGATATTAGAGCCTATACTAGGATCGATGAAGATGTTGGGTTACCCATTGTCGGGTCATATTGAAGCATCTATTTGAATAATTTCCACGCTCGAGAAGTCTAGTTCTCGGCGTGGGAAGGGTGTAATGGAAAGTCCCACATCACCTAGATATGAGACCTGTTGCATGTATATAAGTGGGGGCAAACCTCAGCTTATAAGTCGGTTTTGTGGGATTGAGTTAGGCCTAAACCACAATTTCTAGATGGTATCAGAGCCTATTCGAGGATCAATGAAGATGTTAGACTACCCGTTGACAAGTCGTATTGAAGCACCTGTTTGAATAATTTCCACCCTCGAGAAGTACAGTCCTCAGCGTGGGAGGGGTGTGTTGGAAAGTCCCACATCACCTAGAGATGGGACCTGTTGTTGCATGTATATAAGTGGGGGCAATCCTCACCCTACAAGTCAGTTTTGTAGGGTTGAGTTAGGCCTAACCCACAATTTCAAGTTGTTGGAAAGTCCTACATCACTTAGAGATGAGACTTGTTGCATGTATATAAGTGGGGGCAAACCTCACCTTATAAGCCAGTTTTGTGGGGTTAAGTTAGGCCTAACCCACAATTTCTAGATGGTATCAGAGTCTATCCTAGGATCGATGAAGATGTTGGACTACCCGTTGTCGGGTCGTATTGAAACACCTGTTTGAATAATTTCCAACCTCGAGAAGTCCAGTCCTCGGCGTGGGAGGGATGTGTTGGAAAGTCTCACATCACCTAGAGATGAGACCTGTTGCATGTATATAAATGAGGTGCAAACCTCACCTTATAAGCTGGTTTGTAAGATTGAGTTAGGTCCATGACCCAAAGCTTATCTCTAGGACCGATGAAGATGTTGAGTCACCCGTTGTAGGGCCAATATTAGACCACCCGTTGAATAGTTTCCACGCTCGAGAAGTCCAGTCCTCGACGTGGGAGGAGTGTGTTGGAAATCCAATATTGGACGAAATCCCGAGGGTGTGAAGTCCAACATCACCTAGAGATAGAGCTTGCTGCGTGTATATAACTGGAGACAAACCTCATCTTATAAGCCGGTTTTGTGGGGTTGAGTTAGACCCACCCACAATTTCTAGAACCACAACTAGATAAAATTTCTTTTCGAAAATCACCTTCAAACATTTTTCTTATTTCTTCTACTTCCTCTCTTTGGAGGTTGTTCTAAGTCTAGCAAGCTTTCTATCTAAAGAAGATTCATAAACCTTAAAGGTAAAGGGAGTTTCTAGTTTCTAGCTTCTAAGTTCTAAGTTTCATAAACTTGATCTACATTCTTAAGTTTCTAAGTTCCTTTGAATTTTTGAATTCTCTAAATTTCTAAATCCTTATGGTTCTTGATCTTGGAAAATAGTAAGGGGAGTTTCTAAGTATTCTAAGCCTCTTAAATCTTCTAAGTTCTTTCCTACACTATTTCTCAAGTGTACTTGAATTTCTATCTCTATGAATTTTTGTGTGGCATGAAACTGTGAATTTTTTATGGAAACAAAACAAATTTCTAAAGGGTTAACGAATCTTGATTCAAGCTCTAACAAGGAGATTTTAAGTTCCATGATTTCTACATGTTATTGAAACTTCATATTTGTTCAAATTCTTCACTTTTCTACATCTATGTGTTATCAAATTTTGTTCTTCCTATTTTGACTTAATTGTTCTTACTTGTGTTGTGCTATGATGTTAAGATAATGTAAGAGAGAATAAGATGTAGAGTTTAGAGTTTTCTAATCTTTTTTAAGAAGAATTTATGTATGCATTTAGCATGCTTTGTTATAGAATCAAAGTAGAGTCATTACACAATACGTAGGAACTCACGGAAGCTATTTTATGTCTTTATCTCTTTATTTTCTTCGTAATACTCTATTGGTGATTGATAATTTGACGTTTTTATATAATAAATAGTTACTGTTGGGATTAGAGTCATTATGAGGTACCACAAACACAAAAGTCTTTTGAAAAAGGTGATAAGTTAGAATGATCAAATCTATGTTGGCACGTGCAGTCATTTTTAGCACTGAACACTACTATTTTTTTTGTCCTTCTAGTTGTTCCTTCACAAGAATACCTAACATTTTCAGTGCTAGTTTTTCAATCACACTAAATGTAATAACTTATAAAGGATTAAAGTGCATAGACTACACGAAGATAAATCTCTTCATTAGAATAGTTGTCAAGAGTTTGAATTTTACTTTTTTGCACTTGAGTATTACGATAGAAAAGTTAAAGGTAAAAATACTTCCTTTGGATGAATATCTCAAAATGTGGGTAATATAATACTTTCTTTAGACAGAGATATATACTCACATGTTTTCCTTAGACAAATATCACGAATAAAACATGTTGAATGTTGTTTCTTTTATTAGATGACCATTCCTTTTGCAAAAAAAAAAAAAAATATCCATTTACTTATTTGATGATAGTTTGATTTATTTAATATTGAACGATAAAATATAATTTACACTTTTTGTTCAACACAAATTGAAATTTAATCATTATTACTTTTTTTTTTTTTTATCATCAAAACTTTTCATCCATTAACATATTGAGGAGTTAATAACTTGACGTCTTATATCCCAACAACTTATGATTATATTATGGTGATAGGGATTATTGTTATTATGCTAGTTTTGTTGATAAGTATATTGTTAGAAAATAAAAATTATATATAGTGGTGATTGTTAATATATTATTGTTTATTAATGAAGATTATTCTAATATGGATTTAAAAGGAGATTTAGATGATGGTTTTATTAAATTATTAACGTGTTAAATTAATTTTTTATTATTGATTTAACGTGATATTATTATAATTATTTTCATAAACTTAATGTACAAAATTATTTAAAAGCACAATATACTAACACGAATTAATTTAAAAATATAATGAAAGCTTAAAGCATATGTTAACAACATAAATGTAAATGTTGTGGAGGGAAACATGGACTCATAATTATTACTTATAAAGAGAAATATTTAATGGTTAATTTCAATATGAAAAAGGAAGAAAAAAAAATTAATAAAAAGAATATATATACGTATTGATTATGTATTGAAGCTATTTCCAACAAATCTTAAAATGTACTGAAAATGTAACCAATATAAATTTAAAATCATTGCATATCAAAATATAAAAATACTAAAAATGTAATATATCAAAACAAACATATAGCCATTAAAATAATCTTATCATTTTAATCAATAGTTTGAAGTTTGGGATTTGAGTATCAAAGAAGATTCTACCAAGTATCAAGTAGAATTATTTTTAATGGAAGGTACTTGTAATTTTTTTTTAAAAAAAAAAATTGTTCTAAATGAAACATATCAACCCAAACTTTAAATTTCATTTAAAATAAAGTCTAAAAACAAAATGTCCACTAAATTTCTTAATTTTTAAACTTCCAAAGTTATATGATATTCTAATTCGATAGTAAGCCTCTTAATATCAGGATAGAAAATAATAGCTATAGAGTTTTAAATAAAAAAGAAACTTAACCAGAAATTTAATTTATTTAATTTTAAAAATAGATAAGATTATTTAGTTAAAATAAAACTTGAATTGCGGGAATAATCTATTTATTGGGAGGTTTTATGTTTCATTCTATTCATGTACAAAATTTTTTCACCAAATCAGTGACAATAACATTACCTTGAGTAAATTAAATTTTAGTTTGGTGCCACGAAAATATTTTGTTGCAAGAAAAAGAACAAACTTGAGACAGCAAAATTACACCTGTACCGAGACTGAAAGTTGAAATAAAGTGGAATACGAATATTTTTGACATAAAAAGTATTCACTTCTCCGTACGTGTCTGCCAACAAATCATAGAAGCATGCGAGCATATCTTACGTGAATGAATTAGTTAGGCAGAAGAACTCAAGGAAATTATTATTTTATTGTCGAAATTTTCGAGCGGTATAAAAAACATTAAAATTATTTTTTATTTTAATTTTAAAAGATATGTATTATTATTTTAATTTTTTTATTATATTATGTATCATTATTTTAATTTCTTAACTTAATTATTTACTTTATTCCGGAAGTATAATGACAGTAATGATGACTTTAAGGTATATTCCGGAAGTATATTCACAATTTTGAGAAACAAAATTATATGTAATGGAAAGAAACTTCAAATGTGTTGGCAAGCGACACATTATAAAGACGTTTGGAAGAGTGAAAGCAAGACGCAATGTTTGACCCGGCATCACTTTTCCTGGTTCATGACCCCTTAGCTAGCTTACACACATGAATTTGGACACTTTAAATTCAAGCCATGTAGCTCTTGTAAATCTTTTTGATGGGCTAGATTTCGTTTTATATGCACGCATCCCCTTCATCGCATACATCAAACATGGAATAAAATTAAGCCATGTAGTTCATGACTTGATACAGTTGTGTTAACCTCCGCGGCTGCGCGAGAAATTGAGAAACCGTACAGTTGTGCAAACCTCCGCGGCTGCGCGAGAAATTAAGAATGACCGTACATCCTTGGTGACTGTTCAGGGAGTGGGACACATATCATGATGTTTTAATTTCCATCTTCAGCAACCACATTTTCTTTAAAACGTTTATTTACGTATTTCTATTTTAAAAATATATTATATTATATATACAAAATTGTTGGGGAAGAAAAAAAAAATTCTGATTAAATTATATTAATTATAAGAATATGAAAGTGTGGTAATCATTCAACACTTACTTGATTTATCTTGTCTTTCATTTTTTAACAAATTTCTTTCAAGAATAAGTGATAAATTCAAACACATTTTAAAGGAAGAAGAAAGTAAGAGATAAAGAAGATAGAAATGAATGAGCATTATATAAAAATTCAGTCAGTTAAAGGTAGAATCACTACAATGGAGAAAAAGTCATTCAAACGTCCACTCAAGAAACTTAAAGAGAAAATATTCTTAGAAAATAATGTAAATTCAATTCATAAATTTGCCAAAAGTCTTTACATTTGTTCGTCCTAGCCTTATATAGATGATACAAACTTGTAGAGTGTAAATTCAATTCATAAATTTGCCAAAAGTCTTTACATTTGTTCGTCCTAGCCTTATATAGATGATACAAACTTGTAGAGCAAACTAAAAGAAACTAAAGCTAGGCGCCAAAATTAAGAGGAAAAGAAAATTTTCTTAAGTATGAATTAGGCTAATTATTCAAGAGTAAAATCTATCCATTGATCTAGGTTTGGATGTGTGGCCATGATTCATCATTGGAAGTGGCAAGGACCACACATCCATATAGGAAAACAAAACGGATTCAATCATAGTTTTAGGATAGATTTTGAATAAAAGATTAAGATTCAAACTAGAGTGATAAAGAACATGTGAACACTCTCAACCCTTGGATCAAATTTAATCACAAGGTTTAAATTTAAACTTAAGTTAGTAGAGCACATGACATATGAGACAATTCTCTTTCCTTAAATGAGATCTAATCAAGTGGTCCAAATTCACTCTTGAGTGGTAAGGAACATGCCTCTCAAATTTAGATTTTAAAATCACATGGCTCTAAACCACACTCATTTGAGCAAATGCAATACACTTTCTCCTACTGAGCTCAAATAATTCGTCCAAGTCCTAGGAATTAACTACGTCATGAGTTTGTTTCACACTTAGCCCAAATTACAAGTCTCAAGTATTTAGAAAATTATTACAAATCCAATAAAAGAATACAAGGCTTAAATTTAAGAGTGTGGTCTTCCTTTGACTTTGATAATTCTTCTTTGACCTCTTCTTTTAGTTTCTTCATCACAGTTCATGTGATTCTCCTATTTGGATCCACTTGTAACACTTGCGAAGATGGTCCTCCATCACTCCATTACTCCCCATTCCCTCTTTTTCCTCTTTTTCTCTCCTTTCCAACCTCTCATTAATCCTTCTCATTTCCTCCCGTGTCTCATGCAACACTCCCCTATTAGAAGGATTCACACCACATCCAACACTTGAAACTTTTAGCCATAACTACAACAAAAAGGTTAGTACACAAAAATTACAATATCAAGATATCTTTACCACTCAGTAAGTGTTTTCATTCAGTTGCGTTTCACACTTGTATGCCTTTTTCTCCAATATGCACTATAGTGTTTTTCCACTCACTCTTTAGGAACTTCTCAAGGAATTCTTGTGTCAATTATCAACGAGTGTTTCCAAAGTGAAAAATGAAACAATTCTATGAAACTTATAGAGGCCAAAAGGATGAAACTACTAGAATAAAACCAAAGAGTCTAAATGAGATAAGAAATAAAAGCTAAAAAGAAATTATAAAATACAAAAAAACACAAGAATGGGGGTTTGAATTGTGTGGACTGTTCAAAACTTGATCAGACGCAAGATTGTTTTCTTCTTAAGATTGATTTTATTATCAGACTATTTAAGTTATTATCCCCCAATTAGTTAACAAATAAAACAATAAAGAAGACATTAGTATTTTTATACTGGTTCCGTCGATCAAGACTACATCCAGTTCCCCAACAACACGTTGAGGTTCCACTAAAAATATTCTTTGAACCCAGCCATTCCTGGCTAAAATACAAATATTCTTTGAACACAACCTTCTCAGGCTAAAGCGGTATTCTGTAACCCCAGCCTCCGTAAGCTAAACCCAAGTATTCTTTGAACACAACCTTCACAGACTAAACCCAAGTATTCTTTGAACACAGCCTCCACAGGCTAATCAAGGTATTCTTTCAACACTTAACCTCCTCAGGATAAAACAGATATTCTTTGGACCTCAGTCTCCTCAGACTAAACTCAAGGTATTCTTTAAACACTTAGCCTTCTCATGCTACGATTACCACAACAAGTGGTTTACAATTAAGACCAAATAGAAAATATCCTCTATGAAGATAGGGATTTTACAATGAGTTCTATTCTAAGTTTAGGGCGAGTGAACTTTGCTTGAGAGCTTGAAGCTTGAATATGATTTCTTTGTTGTACTGTTTGCCAGTCTTCTCTTGAAGTAATGAAGTTCTTTTATATGCAAGGTCCATGAGGTCCTTTTAAGATTGTTGTCATTTTCCCTTGAAGTCTTCAAACGTGTGACAGAGATTAATCAGAATAATCGATGTTTGCACAAGCTTTTTCTGACTTGATCAGAGACATCAAAGAAAAGCATGGTTGTTTTTTGTGTTGCAGAGGTTTTGCACAGATCTCTATTCTGTCTTTGGAAGCTTCTACGAGTATCAGCTAGATTTGAATTGGGGCGCGAGTTACTCCGCTTGAACTTCATTAAACGAGGTAGACAAATGAACAAATAGATGAGTTGAGTGTTAAATTCATTCGTCTGTCTCCTTCCTTCGTCTTCAACTTCAGTTTTCAAAGTCTTCATTCTTGAGCGCTTGACTTGAAGTTGAGATGAACTATCTGTCTTGAACAATGAAGGTTCTTCGTCTGATGTAGTTGCTTTGAGGCTTTGATGACTTGAACACTTCATCTTGTGCGTCTGTGCTTGAGGATGCATCTTGACTATGCTCATTAATGATCTGTCTGATCATTCTTCCGTCTGCATCTAATGCATCTTCAGTTTGCATCTGATGTCTCTTCAATCTGATCATTCTTCCGTCTACTGACACAACAAACTGTTCTGTAATTATCAAAACTAAGATGCTAAGTCATATTGACTTAACAGAAATGAGAGCTAAGCTCAAAAAGAGAATTTATGTGACACTAAGGAAGAATTATATGACCAAACCCCAAGGAAAAGAAAGGTAACTAAATTTGGAAATTTTGACTAAAAACAAATTTTGAAACAGAATTTAGCTACCAAAATTTTAATTCAGTCACAAAATTGGTGTTGTAGCAAAAACAAATTTTAGAGATTGGTTTTTTATTACTAACAATAAAAATTAACAACATAAAATAGAGTTTATGACTGATTTAGAAATGAACAACACATAAAAATAACAATCAGCAACTAATACAGAAATTGATGTTGAAACTACTGAAATAAGTGTTGTAACTACATAAATAGATGTTGAAATAAATGCTAGAATACAAAAATTTACTATAGCTAAAATACTGAAATAAAATGTTGTATTTGCTGCATAAAAACAGATTAATGTAATGTATGAATAGTATTTATAGCAAACAACAATAGTAACATTAAAACTACAACAACAACATCCAATTGCATACAACAACAACAACATACAGAAATTTACAAAAAGTTACGTATTTGAATCCAAAAATTTTGAAAGACAAACTTGTGCACTTGCTATTGGTTCCAATACATCTATGGGAGGTTCAAATACATGTTATTGACTTCACTTGATTTATTTTGATATTAATCCACTTGATGCTCTTTTTGTTTCTCTTTTCTAATTCTTTCTTTTTGTTTCTTTTCTTTCTTTCTTTCTTTTGTTTGGTATTTTTTAATGCTTTTCTTTTTTAGTTTCTTTTCATTTTCTCACTATCTAAGCATGAAGCAAAACCAACTAGCTCTGGAAGGGCACCTAAAATTTAATTGCTATAATAATGTCCAAATCCAATAGAGAAATGGTGTTTGGAATCAAATTAAGTAGTCATGCAACAAGGAAACAACATATAATACTTATATCCATGAATCAAATCACAAACACTCAAGAATATATGAAGAACAAGATGAACACATGAAGAATAAAAATCTAGAAAATTGTGGAACAAATATAATTCAACAAAAAAAATGAAAGAAAGACATCAACCCAACATAATTTTGAAGTGACAATTCAACGAACTCAAATTGGGTACACAAATTGAAAGAAAACAACCAAAAAAATTTTATCAAACACATGAGAAAAAAAATTCTAGCAATGAAAATTTTGATACTAACTGAAAATTGAAGCACTTCCATACAAGAACCTTGGCTCTAGATACCACTTGACATGATCCTTAATGCAAGAATCATAAATTTCTCAATTCTATCTTCAATAAAGCCTTTAATTTGAAAAATAAAGCTCATGGATCCTTAGAGAATGTTTTGGTTTGAATGGAGTTTCTTAAAAGAAAAAGTAAAAATTGAAAATGGAGAAAAAGAAGATAATTTAGAAGTGGAGAACTGTGAAGAAATGATCATTCAATAAGTCCAATAGAATCGCCACAATAATGAATCTCCGTTGATAAGATTACAGAATTATTTAAGAATAAGCTCTAAGAGAGAATCTCACAAACTAAGTTCTTATTTTAATTTGACAAAAGATTTTTTCAAAAAGAGTTATGTAATAACTTCTATAACCCTTGGCCAAGGAGGAAATACAAGGAAACTAAATGAAACTTATCACTTAAATTAAACTGAGTTAGTTGGAAGGTGATGGTTGTTTAGCTCAACTATTAGTTCATAAGAAAATATCACGACTATGATGAGCTCAAGAGGCTGCCATGTGAATTCACATGGTGTGACTTAAAGACAAAAACATGTGAAATCATGTGTTTAAGGATTCCAACTAAGTCCACTCACAATTTTAAAATCTAAAATGTTGACAATCAAATTTAATCTTCATAAATAAGATTTAATTTTCAATATTTCAAACCAATCATTACCTCAGTTCAGTCTCAATTTTCTTATAAATGTAACACCTAAAAGCCACACAAGCTAATAAGCAAAACTCTAAAAGAATTACAAATATAAAAAAATGATTAAAACATTTATGATATAAAATACGAGCATTAAACCTTTATAGATCCCCAGTTACAAATACAAAATATAATTTATCTTTTACTCCCAAGCCTTCATAACCAAAAGAATTTCTACTTCGTCTTGAAGTTTCCTCATATTGATTGACCCTGTGATTCTTTTTATGTCTTCAATATCTTAAAATAATCCCTCGTTAATATTGGAGTTATAGACTTTAATAATAAAATCTTTATAAATCATGTAAAATTTAATACGTGATTAAATGACTGTGGGATACTGTTTTTACATATTCTTTGTCCTTTAAACTCAACTGATCCTTTTTACTAGCCTAACCTTTGTATATAGTTTTGTCTATAAATTTAATCATATAATATTATGGTGTTTGTTATCGGGCTATGCTAGATGTGTGATTGCATACCCCAAAATTAGGGGCCCAAAAATTAGAGATTTTTTTTTTATATAATTAAGGGGTTTTAAAATTTTGTTGTTTGTAATTGTGTACAAAGAAATTCTTTTTAGGGAAATGGGTAAAATAATCATTCTATCGTCAGTTTATCTTTATGGTTAAAGGTCCAAATCTAGGCTTTATACTTTTAGTTTTTAAACTTTTTATTGGTCTCTCGTTTTCTAGAGAACCAAAAAAATTCTCAAACACTTAGGCATTCAATCATTTTGCAATAGTAAGCATGTTCTTTCACTAATCTTTCTCTTAATTTCTCTCCTAATTTACATTTAATTAATCTCATTAATATTCCATTACTATTTTCAAATTTTTGTTTTTGAAGAATTACTCTTCACGTATCAAGCTTTTTCACTCTTCAATTTAACGGCATAATCATCAATATTATTTTTAATGTTTTAATTTATTTTAGAATGTAATTTATATATATTTTGTATTAAATTTTTTATTTATTAATAAAAAAACTTATTTCTCTTTTAAATTATATATGAAATGCCCCAAATTAAAAAAATTGAACAAGCTAGGTTCCACACATCTTTTCCCCCAACCCTCAATATATATATTACACCAAGTTTTGATTTATAGATAACTATACTTAGTGTGAATATTCTAATTTCTGTCAGTAAATTTTGTTGGTCACTTTTAGTGAAAGATCTTGTTTAACTATATATATATATATATATATATATATATATATATATATATATATATATATATATATTATATATATATATATACAAAAACGTGTTTTACTTAAAAATTTTGAATTCAATTCCATTCAGATTAATGACGGTATGGCACATTGATATGTAAAAATACGTTCAACTGTGATTTTCCCAAAGGATTATTAGCGAATATTTAATTACTTTGCGAAAATGTATTTTTCTTGATCGATCGTTTAGCTGAAAAACGGTAGCATTGTAGATATCTACAAATTTCTACAATGAATACCCGAAACTAAAGATATTGTTTTTTAATTTTAATTTTCCCAAAAGAAACAAAGAGACATATTTCTCTTTTCTGTGTTTAATTAAGAAAAGCTAATAATATATACGATTTATTTATATTTGGCACGCAGGTAATATATATAGCTCTCAAACATAATAATGAGAGGCGTGGCCACATTGCATATACACATATGTTGCCAGCTATAGGCAGTGCTAGGGTAACTCTCAAGCCTTCAATTCACTCGTCTTCCGGCCAGATTTCTAATGGAGCAATAAACTCCTGAAGTCTTTTATACACCCTAGTGGTCTCTACTCCCACTCTTGATATTTTAACCTGAGATAAGGGAATTGTCACGAAAAATGAAGTAAGGGGTTTTGTTAGTTTGCATTCGGATAGATAAAATTTAAATAGTTAAATTTTATACCCAATCTCATTTAATTAGCTTGACTCGAATTATCAAGTTTGATAAACGTCGTCATAAAAACAAAAGTAAAAAGAATTGAAATGAAAGCTACGGTAATGTTTGATTCAAGGTTGTAAGAATAATGTTATAAAAATGATAATTATGACTTGTTTTTAAGCATGAAAATTGTTAAATGAATTATATAGTTCTTCCTTGATTTAATTAATTAATTTGTACCTGAGCATGAACGATGTAAAAGGTTTTTTCGCCCACAGTTGAGATGCTGGCAGTGACAACTTCAGCGCCTTCTTCTTGAAGGACACTAATTACCTCGTACAACATAAATGTCTTATTCAATCCACTCACCAACATCACTTCGATGCCAGAACCTAAGTCTTTTAGCTCAAGTATTGGCAATTTGGGTTCCACAATATTACTCAACGTTTTTCTATCATTTCTTTGGTTTGACATCATCACTTGTTCCTTCTGTTTCTTCAATTTCTCTATTCTTTCACTCATGTGTTTTATGTACCTCGCTGCAAGGTCCAGCTGGTCTTGCTGCCCAAGCATAGGCTGAAAACAATCAATTAATTAGTTAATTACTTTCTTTTTATCAATAGAATACAAAAAGCATACGCAGAAAAGTTTACAATATATAACTCCCACGTCCATCTTACTTAATTGAGTTTTATCATTAATTAATTTGCTCAGTGGGTTTGAAGATTTTGAAATTCTAGTCAAGGTAATAGTTGCTGTTATGCTGTAAACCATGACATGTACTGTGAGAAATTACGAATAAATTGGACTGATAAGATCACAACTTAGTATTGCAAGTCAGAAAATTAATATGGATGTGGCGGATAAGAAAATTAATAATAAAAAAAAGGTGTAGCATTGAGTCATGATTATTATTATGTACCTTAGATTTGGAGGGTTTGTGGTTGGGAGGAATAAGAGAAGACAGTTGATCACTGAGAGATTTCATGTGAATTCTGCGGTTTCTTTCAATGGTTTTGCGATCAAGTTTAGACGACTGAAGAATATTGCTAGTGCTTGCCACTCTCTTCATCTTGATCGATTTCGCTAATTGCCTCAAACAACTTAATAGGAACCTCACCTAATAACTAGCTGGTGCTAGCTTCAGCTACTTCAATTTTGTTGGAACAATGATAGTAACGAAGAAGTTCAGGTGTTTATATAGACAATCATTGTGGGGGAGTGGCAATCACATTCTTCCAAAAATAAGACGTAGCTGGTTGAGGTGCTGAGGTGCTGTGGGCCACATACTGTTAACACACCCTATGCCAGTGCACGTGAGGTAGGTTACAACAATTACTATTTTGACTGAGAATTGAAATAAAGCCTAAATTATTTTATAAGTACATATTATAGGATTTAAATTAGTTTCTTTTTTTGTTAAAGAAAAAAAAATCTTGAGCTTTTGCCGCGTCGGCTTTAGGAGTGGTCCCAGTCCCACTGGACATGATGAGCTGTTGTGTGTATGTATTTTGAATGGATAGATATATCACTGATGAATAGCAAGGCTTAAAGACTGATTGTACATGAGTTGACTTGACCATTCCACATTCATTCCAACTATTACTACGAAACCCGCGCTTTCTCCGACCACACTGTTAATGACTACCCTATCTAGCTACTATTTTCATTAATTTTAAGAAAATGACAACAATTAAGCAGCTAGCTCTTCTCAGACTTATACTGATTATAGAAAATGTATTTGAAAATATAATTTAAAATATATTCATATATATATATATATGAATATCTTATAATAGATTTAATATAAATTAAAACTAAAAATAAAAACTTGTTTCATATAAACTAAACAGTCAAAACGGAACACTAGATCCAAACACCAGTCTTTTTAGCTTTCCGTAACATTTATATTATTTTTCCCACGTGTATTTTAGTTTAACACTGACAGCACCGTAATCAATATCAGATCATTATTTTCAATTCAACAATATTTTTGTACGGATCATACTTGCCTTTGTATTATTAATAATAATAAAAAAAACTTATGACAACAGTCATGACATTGATTTAAAGTTGACCAGAAGAAAAATGACGTTAAAAATATAATTTTTTTAACGTTAATTAATAATATGAACTTTTTACGTCATGATCGACGTAGAAAGTCGTTTAAATTTTAAAAAATAGGAAAATTTGTATGTTCTTCTATAATTGAATGTAAAAAGTGATTTGGAATTTAATATATATATATAATTGCGAAATTCAAAATACAAATTCCCACAACAGTCCACATTTGTTCCTTTCAAACCTTGATACATTTCCATTCTTTTCTTTAAATAAATCACCAAAATAATTGATTAACAATATAAAACCTCACCTTTAAGTAGGTTTGCACCCAGAGTCACACCGGGGATGATTTGGAATCAGATTTCGCTTTCCTTTGGACATAATAAATCTTACATTTTTTCCCTTATTACTATGATGCCGCACAAATGTCTGTTAGATTCACCCAAGATACACCAAAGAATTTATTATAGCACCAGCCAAGCTAAAAAGAATGTGATGATACTGATTAAGCAAGTCAAGAGAATCTTTGGATTATATTCAAGTGCATACAAAATTGTACCACTATAGATCCACATTGATGCATTATTAATTGTTACGTTTCTCACCTTGCTTCCACAAACTTAGAATTCTTACCGGAAATTAAAAAAGTTGGAATCCTAAAAATCAGTCACTGTATTTTATATCTCCTTTCAAGTACCATATCATGCCCCCTCAGGTTAGGTTGAGCACTGAGAAAAGGGAACTGTAAGCTAGGCTATAATTCTTAGATACTAACTATTGTATAAGAGAATCAACAACCTAAATATGGCACTTTAGGGTATAACACATACATGCCTTAGCTTTAGTAAAGATTCTACCTTTCCAGGAAGCAAATAACAAATCAAATAAGTTGAAAGTGCAGAACGTGAGGCCAATGATACATAATTTTTCAATGGGAATGATAATCCATGCCTTGTCTGGACATAAATACCAAGTATTTGAAGTCTTCTTTCATCAATACAGTTGGATAAAATCTGCATTAGACACTAGTAAGGCACAGGACAAATAGCACCACTTTGTTTACTGGTCATATTCATCGTTGCAACAACCACTGTTTTGCTTTTAAAATCTAGCAAGAGCGTATCCATCACTTAAGATAATTACTTGTGTGACGAAGAGACCATTGTCCTTGAGATTAGGTTTGGCGACATCCTCATAAAAGGATTTTGTGTAAAGATGATTTGATAGGAAGATCCCCGAGGATCACATCAAACTTATCTTCGTATTTCTCTAGTTCAAACCTATATGTAATAATTAATCAAAAACAATAAGATAGAAAAGATAAGATAGAAAGAGAATGCAATAGAAATAAGACAAATGCTAATCATTAAAACATATTTTCTCATTCTCTTTTTCAAACATTTTATTCAAGTATTCAGAAGATAGTTTTATAAAAACCAAAAAATGTGCTTATTAAACAAAATGTACTGTAGAAAACCAAAATTGCTTTTGGAGCTATAGACAAACAAGTTCTGAATTTCTCACCGTGCATCATTGTAAACAATTTGAATCCTCTTGTCATTGAAGGCAGCTTGATTTGCCGTCATGTGCTCGCAAATCAAACTCGCAGTGTTCTGTTTGTTAAGCATACTAAACTCAGATAAGAGATGTATAGAAGAAAAGTTGAAGTGCATGCTTAGCTATACTTCTTTGGAAATATTTCTTTATAAAGTTTCAGATTCTATCACACCTACAATATCCCTCATCATTCAGATTCAAAAGTATTATAGTGTAGATAAATATACAATTCGGTTCCCAAAAGTTATGTTGTTTTGGACTTTTGGTTGATAAAAGTTTCTGTTTATACAATATGGTTTCCAGAGTAACATTGTTCAAGGACCAAATTGAATATCTACTCAAAAAGAAATATCTAAAAAATTCTTCAAAATGGCACATACCAAGGTGAAGTTCTTCTTTTGTTCTTTGAAACTCATATAACTCATTGAACTGTTGCTTGGACTTGGAATGTGTGGAGACAAACGGGTGGTCCAACATGGGTAATGGGTCTAACTCAACCTTACAAATCGACTTATAAGGTGAGATTTGCACCCAAGTTACGTACATGCAATAGGTCATATCTCTAGATGACGTGGGACTTTCCATCACTCCTACGCCGAGGATTGAACTTCTCAGGTTAGAAAACTATTCAAACAGGTGGTCTAATATTGGATTTCCATCATGTACCTTGAGTTAAGGGATGACAAAGAAGAGTATCCAATAGAAGGTATGACAGAGGATGCCATAGATGCTGTCCGTATAATTTGTATTGCTGAAGATGAAGCTAATGATGATCTCGCAGAAGATAAGACAGAGGATGCCATAGATGCTGGGCGTGATGAGGGCAAAGGTGTGGATTCTGATGGTGGTGGATCAGTTAAGCCGGTTCTTGCATCACGCTTGCAACAGGACAAAAGGTTCTCCATGAAGTAAGCCAAGAATCCACACAAGCAGCATGAAACTCTGCCAATAACTCATCAGGAAAAACGGAATTAATATAATCTATAACACAGTCATACTTTAATCTGCATATCATGCAGATATACAAGTAACAGTAAATACCAACCAATACAGCTACAGAGATCAATCTTGTTAAGCAACAACACATCAATAACAGGGATTGTATCGCAAAATTAATAAACATTAATAAAAAGGCCATGTCTCACCCTTTATAAGGTTCAAACCAAACACAAGGATATTATACAAAGAATAGAAGTACAGTTGGTGATGTAACATGTATCCTTTTTTAGTATGTGATTTATGAATAAGGATAGCCCATCCATCTGGTGCCTTACCAGTTCAATTCTTATTTCCACCCAAGCGGTTCAGATCATTCTTGGACTTTCAATTTTTTTTAATCTTGAATCTCAGGTCTATCAACAATCATCTGCACCTTACTACAACCCTCTGGGTTGACTATTTTAGACATTGAGCATTGGATGTTAATTAGAAAACATTTTAAATTGTCTTCCTGCCAGGTCATGTGATGAGGATTTTATACATTCATCTATCAGAAATCAATTTCCATAAACCACTTAAGTCAGGGACCACAGTTTCACATAAATTAAGTCATTTGTTTAATTTACAGTACTTAATGGTTTTTGAGAGTATGAATACCAAATAAAACTTCTAAGGAAATCATCCCATTGTTGATTGTTCAACTGCAAAATAAATAAACAAAGAAAATAAAAATAAAAATCGGGTACAGTTGATATACTTAAAGCTTTCAAGAAGATGGAGTGAAAACTTCTAACCATCCTTGTAAATGCTGGGTTTTAGGTTGAAGTAAAACTCAATAATCATTAAGGAGCAATGTATAAGAGGCTTAGTTCTGTTTTTTTGTTGAAACTCACACCCTCTCGGGTTTGTCAGTATGACAAAAAAAACTGTTAACATGTCATACATTGGCTACGAATGTGGCCGGATATAATAGAGCATATTATAGAGCATGCCATGAACTCAAAAAAAAAAAAATAATAAACATCTAAAACATAGGAGATTAACATCGTCTGGAAGCCTGAATTTTCATTCCAGATTTTAAAAAAAATATGAACTTCATATTTCCTAGTCTATTTGCATGGCATGGTGATATATCAAGGAAATGGAAAAGACCCTTAATTGTCAAGCACAAACTTGATCAGAAAGTAATAATATTTCCTTTCCTTTTTCCTTGATTAAACAAATGGTGTAGCATATCATACAGAGCCAGAAAGCAAATGAAAACTTCAAGTCATAAGAACATGCAGAAGAGGGACCGTGCCACAGTAGCTGCCTAGAAAAAATCATTATAAGAAAATTAAAAACAGTCTATACAGAGTCAAAATAATAAAAAAAAATTAATCGTTATCCTATTAAGCTAACAATGATTGATTTCACCTTTTTTTCTCTTTACTAGGAAAGGAAGCTAAGATCCACACACCCTTTACTTTGATATGCAAACAACATTGAATGCAGTATACTTGAAAATTTCAAATCCTATGCATTTTTGTCAAATGATATAGTACAAGGACACTAAAAACAAAATATACTTAAAGGGTATGATCCCTTGTTCAAACCCTTTGCCATGTTGTCAAATGATATAGAGATGGATTGTCACGTTGTTCTTGAAAAAACTTCTTCCAATCTCATTTATACTATCAAAATCAGTAATGCAAATCAAGATGTTGATATGCTTACCAAATTCTTAGGCAAAGATCAATTCCTATGATGGAAGGGCAAGATCGGGCTATCTAACCTACACACTTCATCTTGAGGGGAATGTTATCAACGATCAAACCAGATTAATTAGGATGTAAGGAAAATCAACTTTAGTAGTAACTGATTTTATCATTTTTCTATAATATGATTTTGTTCATTTATTCATTTGTAATTGATAGTATATTCTTAATTAACAATTAATTAGGATTAGCTTATTTTAACTTTTATTCCCTCCTCTGTAATTCTATTTAATTACCTCTGTGGATAAATTAAATCAAATCATTATCCCACCAAATTACTTTCTCACCAGATGTCAGCGTCCATAACCTACTCCATTGTTTTTCCCCCTAACTTTTACAATTAAGAATAAATGAAAAAGAATTTTTAAAGCATAAATGAATATAATATAGATTCTTACGATAGTCTTACAAGTCAACAGTTGGAGAGTAACATTGGTGAAATCATAAAATGTGAAAAAGTAATTATAATTATTAATTTCATTGGACTCAATTTTTATTTAAATATTAAAATTTTAATCATATTTACAAAAAAAAAAAAAATTGAGATTGTGTGTTAATATTTTTATTCTTTCTTATGAATTCGCATGACATTATATAGGAAGCATTTAGTTTATTTGATGACGGCCAAGAATATGCAATGAAGTAAATTAATCTCAGTACAAAAATAAATTTGATCATTTACATCAAGCATATTCGAAAAGAAAGGTAGGTCAAACTATATATATGTATCTCCAATGGAATTGGCTAATCAATAATAGATGGAGTGATTCAAAATTTCAGGTAAAATTACTTTTAAATATTATAATTTAATGTGGTTTTCTTAAAATTTATGCTTATAATATTAAGTTACATTTTACTTTAATGTAGGAAAAGAGCTCGACAAACAAAACATATCAAAGTAAGCAAGAAATTAAATCAATTGTTGGAGAAAACCAATTGTATAAATAGCATTTTTAATTAGCTGATATAAAGTTTTGTTATGCCTTGTTTACTATCTGCAATGGGTCGTTATTTGGTAGAATACCTCAATGGGGAAGGTTCGCGGCTACTTTCTATGGCTTTAGTCATTGGGGACTATTGAATATCTTAAATTGAGCTAATACTAAACAAAGATTCTACTTTGAAGGCTTGTTCATGCTTTTCGGTACAAGTTTTTTCTTCGGAAGTTTTAGGTGCAGTTCTTGTTAGATTTGGTTTGCATTTGTGTTTTTTTATTCTCTCGTTTTTTACTTTTACGAGTTTGGATGGGATGTAGGTTGTGTTAATAGTTTTTTTTTTAATTTTGATAAATCTTATATTGATGTATTCAATTTATCATTTTTTTTTTATAAAAGTGGGTTATACTAATTTTATTTTTTTTGTTTAAACTGTATTTGCATTCTTTCAATTAATACATAGAAAGAAGATTCAGAAACTGGTGAATGGCTAAATAATGCTATGAAAGTATGGAAGGCCATAAGTCTGGGATCGAATAGGACTTGGCTTGTTCCCAATGGAAAATAAATTATAGTAATTGTTCAGAATATTTTTAAAGTCTTTAACTTATTTTTCTACAGCAAAAGCCTTTGAATTGTGTAATATGCAAAACATATTACACATAAACAGCTTTTCTTTATTGTCAGTAGCTGATGGAAATTTGATATCGTGACATTTTTCCTTTCAATTTGTCAATTAATAATGTAACAGCCCATTTTTTAAAAAATAATATAAAACAAATAAAATAAAATAAAATGACTAGAGGAAATTGGATACATTTCAAGTGAGTGAGTTGTTGCTTCTCCTCAACAGAGTGAATACAGATGACAAGTAATTTTATTTAGAGTTGAAAATAAAAAATAAAAAAAAAAAAGAAGTAATATTACATAAAGTAAGAAGATGCTAATATGACGAATTTTTATTTTTTAATGACAAATATTATCATAATGAAAAACACCTTTTCTTGTACTCATCCCCAATTAAATTTATCTAGTTTGTTATGGGAAATGACCAGCGGTTCAACCTACTCCATAATCAACGAATACCAAGTTGTACTTATTAAAGTTTTTGTGAAATTATACACGAATAGTTTTTAGTTTTTAAGTATTTACATTAATTTTTTTTATTGAAGATCTTATTATAATATTTTCTAAGTAATTAAAAGGGTTAATATAATATATAAAAAGTATTAGTATAATATTTTAAAAAAAATTAGAAAAATTTATGAGCATAAAATGTCTATGTAATTTATTCATGTGTAAATCTTCCTTTATGCTTATGGTCCATGTGCACGCAATATCCATTGCTGCATTGCTTGGTGAGCCTCTGCCGATGCCATGCGGATTGCGGACACAGTGAACCATTTGATTCAGGTTCCATGTATATATGGTTTAAGAGCACAACCTAATTTTTATAGGTTGAAAATTTGTGAGTGAGCTGGTTCCAGTGTTTTAACATAGTAGAGTAAGTTGGTGTTTTTAGTTTTAATTTGAGATACACAAGTTAGTCCAAAACGCTCAAAGCTCCATGAACTAGTGCCCTCCAAATCTTTTAAACACTTTATTTCGTAGTTGTTGTAAATGCACCAATGTCAAATGAGTCCATTCAACTTATTTTGTGCCACTTAACCCATCAGAAAGCTAGTTATATGTGTTGAATTCATTGTATCATTGGATTCAAAATCTCAACCCACCCTAGCCCATTGAGAAAATTATATTCTTGAATTTTAAAGATACATCACTAATATTCTTTTATTTTTATCTATTATATTAAATTATTTAATATGTATCTACAAAATAAATTAGATGAAGCATAAGTTAATTAGAAAATTATACATTTGTGATTATATAGATTAAGAAAAGTTTGTGTATGGTCAGACAATATGGATATGAAGTGATGTCATTAAATTTAAGAGCTAGAATGCGAGTTGTTTTAAAATTTATTTTTATAAATTAATTAATTAAATTTAATAAAATATAAAAGTAAAATAATGTTATAGGATATGCTTTTTTATATTAATTTTAAGATTGAAAAAGGACCTGAAAAAGTTTATATAAAATCATATTTTTGATGACCCAATAATAATATATGATTGTATCTATTTTTATTTATGAAACAGCAGGTCATACATATAAAAAAGATACGTTGATCAAATTCTCTTATAATTCAACGGCTTCCAATTTATGAACTATATTGTTCCCAAAATATTTTAGGCACATATCAATACGACACCAAACAGTGAAAACATAAAAATACAAGACAGCAAAAGCAACACAAAAAAGAACCTGCGTACAACTGAAGAGTTAATTCATTCAATCATGTAGATCAAATATTAATTTTACTTAGCCGTGGCATAGTTTCACTTGAATATTCCAGAAGTCTAAAAGGGTTAAAGCGCTCTATGAAAGGAAGTTATGGTGGGTCATAATTGTCTGATATTGTCCCCTGCCTATGTCATTCATTCCACCGATAGTCCTACACTTTTCCCACCCACTCACCTATCATTTGCTATGGATCGTGCCATTGAGCCTTTGATAGTCCTTTTCATTTCTTGGGTTGCACTTAAAGCTGCTATATGTGCATGCTGTTTTTGCTCTCACTTTAAACCGCACAATCACTCCACCCCTCAACATGCGCACTTCATGCTCTTCACATTCACCCTACAGTGAATTCACTGACATAGCAATTGAGTCATTGAACTAGCATAATAGCACTTGGCTCCCTAGCCAAGGCATAGTGTGCATATTGCATAACATAATCAAAATTCAAAACAAAACCATGCCTCCATCCCCATCACCACCTAGATACTTCTCAAATGTCATCCCAAAATGGCTCAATTGGGCAAACATTTCTTAACATTCGTGTCCATCTTACATATTCCCTTGTCCATCATTCTGTCACCTGAATGCACCTTCTTCCTTCACGTCTTTTTATATTCAATTTTTTTAAAAATAAAAAGCATAACCAAAACGAACAGTAGAGTAATAACGATTATCAATTAACCATCACACAGGCATTCAAATTTCTCAAAGGAAGGCACAATAAATAATAAAAGCCATCAGAACTATTGAATCAAGACCACCGAACCTCTACAAAACGACACAAGCTGAATTACAAATAGAATTCCAACAAAATGTTAAAAAAAAACAAGCAATGTGACTTCACAATATTAAATTATCAAACTGTTTTCATATGGGGTAGTAACTAACTCAAAAAAACAAATTAAAAAACATAGATTTTCTCCTCAATCAGCAGTGGTCCAAGTCATGTCGTTCTCAAAAATCCAATGGCACACTTCAATTTTGCCAGGGCCAAAGCCCAATGCCACAAACGCCCCATGTTTCGGACCCCAAGCTGACGTGTCCAGGTGACAGATGGCAACCCCATGATTGATCTTCTCCTTGGTGTCCACGTCAAGAATATCAGCTTCATACACTCTCACTTGGGGTACACTGTGGCAATAATACAGTAAGTATGGGTACAAACTTTGATGACATGAAACTGATTTCGTTACTTTTCCACCGTCCATTGCATACACCCTCCCAATCATCACCCTCGATCCAGACCCATTCACATTCTCCGTGGCCCTCACCATAACATTCGGACCTAACACCGATACCGCAAACTCTATCATACCCTCCGCAGACGAAACGCACCGTTTTGTCTCGCCACGACTCGGAACCCTCTCACACTCTTTTAATGCGTTTACCATCACGCGCTCTGTCACTGACCCTTCCCGCGCGTGAAACACTTCCCTCATTTCGTTAATCCTCAACGATGAGAACGGTAATCCCGACGCAATAGCGAGGGGTAAAAACGACCTCACAGGCATTTTGTCTCTAATGTCAGGCATTACAATCACGTTTCCTTCCTTCATAATCGATTCTCTGAAAAACTTGCCCGGTTCAACCCACTTATTTACGACATTGCCATTATTAGAAGAGCTAAAATTACGATACTGCGAAAACGACGCGCCGTCTTTGTTGTAACCCTTAAACGCGCGGCCTAATCCGTAAGATTTAAAACCGAAAGAGGTTTTCCCCGATGCTGCACCTTTTCCGTACTCCGTGAAACTGTCGTTTCCGACGTTAAACGACATGCCATAGTTCGCGAAAGTGGCGCCGCCGGATTTCGACTTCGCCGCGTAGCTTCGGAAATCGTCGACGCCGGTATTGGCACGGTTCCGGTAACTGACGAAGTTATCGACGGCGGATCCACTGGATCCGGCGCCGTAGCTTTTGAAAACGTTCCGCGGATTGTTGCCGTTGAAGCTGTAGGACTTGAACGAGTCGTTGGTTGCGCCGGTGCTCAAATCACCGTAACTGTTGAACTCCGATTGCAGAATGTTGGCATCATCAGCGTAAGTCGTGAACTCGCTGGTTCCGCCGCGAACGCGTTTTCCGTAACTCGTGAAGGATTGAGAACCAGAGTTTGTTTCGTTGCCGTAGCTTGTGAACGAGAGTTTGTGGTTACTCGCGCTGGAATCGTAAGTAGTGAAACCGAGGTTTGGAACGTTGACGGTTTTGTCGTAGTTGTTGAACTCACCGGAGGTTTCAACCGCGCCGGAACCATAGCTGCTGAAGTTCGTGTTCGCGGTGTTGCCGTTATCGGCGTAGTTTTTGAACTGTTCCCCGCGGCGTGTAGAGGTGGCACTGTATCTTCGAAACGCGTCGTTGTTTGCGTTTAAGTTGTTTGAGTAGTTTTTGAACGAGTCGACTCCACCGACTCGGGAGGAGCCGTAGTTGGCGAAGCGTTTGCTGTTGTAAACGGCGAAGTTAGCGTCGTCGTTTTTGTTTGCCGTCGTTTCTGTGGTTTGTGTATCGTCAAAGGAGCAGAATAAGTTGGGTGAGGAACAGAGAGAATGGTGAAGCTTTGGAGTGAAGGGTTTGGGTTTTTGGTTTAAGAGTTTGTTGAGAATGGCGTAGTGGTGTGGTGTGAGAGGTGAAGCTTTTGAGAGAAGGAAGTGAGGGATTGGAAGCTTGTTTGAGATGCGATTGTTCCAATAACGAATGAGAGAGGCTTTGGGAGTGAATGGGTTAATGTTGATCTGTTGAGGCATTCGCATTATTTCCTTACTTGTGTGTGATCCTTGAGAAACCTGCATTCATGTATTACATGCCAAACATTAAATTACATAATACATACATACAAACATACAATGTGGTAAGATTATTAGTTTGCAATTTATTCAAGAGTTAGAATGGTGCAGGTGAAATGTGTGTTCTTACATGGAAAGATGAGAGTGACAATAAGAAGCAGAGGGAGTAGTGAATGTTCATTTCGAAGTTCTGAACGTGTTGCGTCCCAAGTGGAGAGAAACTAGATAGTGATATAGAACAAGGAAAGGAGAGGGACCATTTTTCACTTTGGGACTAAGCTTGCTTTTCTTTGCACAAACATGGTATCAATGACTAGATACGTGCTTTTTTCTTTCTTTCACTTTTTTTTCTCCTGTTATTTTTTCTGTTTAAGTCAATCATATTTGAATTTAAAATATTAAATAAATTAAAATGATTTCACACAACTTGTATATTTAATTTTCATACTCTGCATATATATATTCAAATCTGACGAGTTGTTGTTACATTAATGACCACCGTACATGGGGATAATTTGTTTGACGACAAAATTTGAATAGTAAACGTGATTAATCTTTCAATGTGAAAATTCGAGAAGATACAGAAAAAAAAAATGCTGGATTAAGATTAAAATGAGTTTTTATTTGTTTGTCGTTTTTTCTACTACTGCTCCTCTGAGACAGTTTAATGTGGCGTAGCCTCGTTTCTGTCAGGGAAAAATTGCAGTTGGTGAATGAATGTATATTTATGTAGTGTTAGATTGGTTCGAGACAGTTAGTGGACCGCAAATGGTTCTAACAGAGTGAACCACAACGAGTTTATATTACAATAATGATCAAGTGGATGATGAGACTCAGATCAGAGTTTTAAACATTAATTTGCATTGGATTAGGTATGGTTAAACAATAGATAAACTAGGTGATTCCAATTGTACGTTGAATTCTGAACTCGGGTTCCGTAGATGCTTCCTTTTTGACTTTAGCTATCCATTACCCGAGTAGAGGTGGGCCTTTTAGCATTCAATTTGTCTAACTATGTTTTATCATATTTAATTTGATGAATTTATTACTTCAATAAAAACCGTGAACATAGACCACTACTCATTCTAATTTTATTTGTTATATTTTTCCTGAGGAGTTTAGATATTTCCTCCCAATAATATGAAAAAATGTACATATTAGATTAAATATATTTTTTAAGATTTTTAAATTTAATAAGAATTGTATATATTAGTATTGATAACTAACATTATGTAAAAAAAAATAAAATAAAACAGAAACAAACGATGAAAAATAAAATCATAGAGATAGGGACATATATATATATATATATATATATATATATATATATATATATATATATTGGTCTTTTTAGAGTTAGTAGATTTTTTTAGAGCTGACCTTTTAATTGTTATTTTATGTTAAAATAATAGATCAAAATTAAATCATCTATATCCCATCATAAATTTTTCAATTTCTTAAATGCCTAAAATATGTTCTAATAAGAACAGGTATTTAGGTGATTGGCTGACTTTGGGCACTATATTTCTTGAAAACAATACCAAAAGAAATATGAGTTTCAATAGTTTGAGATATAAAATCAACAAGTAAAGCATATAAATCCAAGCCCTCGTGTCATAATCATATGAAAGCTTAAAAATTTCTGATATAAGTATAATGAATCCCACTGTTTAGAATCTTTTTGGACATTAACTTTATAACACATAATATAAAAGAAGACAAGGAAAATAAAAGTGTTAGATATATCTCATATCAACACGTAACTTTAGAAGAAGATAAAGCACATAAACCCGTAGTGGTATTTTGTTACAAACTGTTACAGAATAGATTTCATTAAAGTTTTTTTCTTAGCAGTATACGAAATTAAAAAGCTTCTTAAGTAATTTTTCATATTAATTATTAGAAATGATCAAGTTAATTAATAATTTTTATATTAATTTAATTGTTTTGACATATATGTTTCTAGAAATTTTGAATATTTAAAATTATTATTTTATACCTTTAAAACAATAATCAAACTAGAAAATATATGACGAGACGAGACTGTATAAGCAAAATATTTTTTAAAGAGACATAATTAATTAATATATATAGTGATTATAAGTTGTATAGCATTTTGATTTTCTTGTATTTGATTGTTATTATTTTTATCATTATCATGGATTTGTGAGTTAATTCTTTGGTTTATGTTAATATTTGAAATGATTTTGAAGATGGGTGATTAAAGAGCCTTAGAGTAAGGAGCTTTAGAGTAAGAACGATCCTATTATGTTGAAGACTCTTTATTTTGTTGTTTTTTATTAGTTATTCTTAGTTGTGAATGTTAATGATTTTAATTTTACGTTAGTTTATTTGATTTCTGAGATAGTTATTTTTTAGGTGTTAAATGATTGTAAAGATAAGATTTATTTTAATAGCATTCAATTGTTTTCGTTAAATGATGTACTTCTTGCTCCTTGAGTTGTAGAGAAGTTAGGGTATTATAAGTTATAGAGTCATGTGAAGTCGTTGTGATTATAATATTAGTTATAATTTAGTGTACTTCGATGATAATTCAAGATTTTGAACCTATTTATTGTAAATGTAGAGTTAGGATTAGATATGAATAAGTGTTATGAAAATTTTAGGTGAGATTATAAATTGAATGGTATGAAAGTTGATTATTATATCAAGATAGAGATTAAATGGTGTTGGGAAGGGCGCAGCGGAAAAACTACACATAGAACCCTGAAAGCATGCGTGTAAAATAAAAAAATTTCCCTTGAGGGAAAATAAGAGAACTATAATATACAGTATAAAATTCCAAGGGAACAAGGAAAATAAATTGTAGGAGCAAGAGGAACACCAAAATTTTAACGTGGAAACCCAATGAGAAGGACAAAAACCATGGGACCTAGTCCAGAAAAACATCCACTATGAGTCAAAGAGTACAACAAAAACCTTCTACAGAAGAACTGACAAAAACGCTATACTTGGGACCTAATAGTATACACCGGTGGACACACACTCTAAGGTGTGGTGCGAGTGACTAAAACAATCACTCTCTAATATATAAGTATTCAACTCCTCTCTCCTTCTAAAACCTGCTGATGTAGGACTTTAAATTAACAAAATACTCAACAAATCATTCCTTAATTCAAAGTCTAACACTATTACAAATTCTACAAAATGTGGGACTTTGTTTGAATCCCAACAAACCTCCCATCAAACAAAGGATCACAAAACATCCTTCCCTACAATCAATGATGGTCATTAAAGCTTCCATTCTTGTACCATCGTCTTGATTACTCACATCAACGGAACACGCCGCCTAGCCAAACCTGCTAAGGAGACTTTCGATACAAGGGATCCCAAAAAAATAGGTCCACTTGACCACTTAGATCCACTCCAATCATTGCACAAAAATCTGAGTCGGTCACCATGTCGAACCATCGGCTTTGATACTACTTGTTAGGAAAGGCTAGCGGAAAAACTACACACAGAACCTGAAAGCCTGCATGTAAAATAAAAATCTTCCCTTCGAGGGGGAAACAAGATAAGCGGCAGTATAAAATCCTAGGGAGCAGGGAAAATAAAAATGCAGGAGCAAGAAGAACACCAAAATTTTAACGTGGAAACCCCAAATGAGAGGGACAAAAACCACGAGACTTAGTCCAGGAAAATATCAACTATGAGTCAAAGAGTACAGTAAAAATGTTCTACAAAAGAACTTATAAAAACTCTATACTCAGGAACTAATAGTGAAAATACACTAGTGGACACATACTTAGGTGTGGTGCGAGTGAATAAAACAATCACTCTCTATTATATAAGTGTTCAACTCCTCTCTTTTTCTAAAACATGCCGATGTGGGACTATGAATTAACAAAATACTCAACAAATGGTTATGTATTAGTAATTATATATATACACGCGCGTGTGGTTTGTGCCTATGATGATTTCAAATGGCTTATTTAGAAGAGTAAACAAAGAGATGTTGGAGGGACAAATAATCTCAGTGGATTACGAAGGACCAAATCAAAATGGAGTTGCCTAATAAAGTTGAGCTGAAGTATTTTAAGTTTTATGTAGGACCAACTCTATAACTTTTATAGGTTTTATGTATTTTAATGATGAAGTTTTTATGTAAATCATTGAGATTAGTGATAACACACAAACGATGAAAACAATGATATTATAATATATATATATATATATATATATATGTATATATATATGTGTGGATTTTGATCCTTATTGTCGTGTTATTAGAGAAAAAAAAATTTACTCACGTTTTCAAAATCAAATTAATTAAAGTTTTGAAGTAAAAACATTATTTTTCGTCTAAGTTTTCTTATAGAGATCTTAGGGTCGTTATAAATACCAAACACATACATTACTTAGCAACGCAACAGAATTCATGTAATATATCCCATATGAACTTAGTAATTCTTTCTTTTTATAAAAACCTTTTGAAATATGTGGCAAATTGTTCTATATTTTGCTACGATATTTCAAAAGAAAATCCTTTTAATTGCTTGTGAATTTTAGAAATTATCTAATTCAAATAACTTTTTCTTTGAAAAAACTAGATTTTCAACTATATGGACTTGACTTAGTTAAGTCTAAATTTTATTTTATTTTCTCCAATGATTATGTGCTATTAATCAAGACCATGATATGGACCATCTTGCATGGAGGCCTTAAGATGAATGTACGAAGGAAGTATTATGACTTCATGAAGACCAAATCTTATGTTTTATGTGGAACCTGCTCAAGAGAACAAGCTTCACATTCGAAGGATTGTGCGTTTGCGAAATCTCTGTTTTGGGATATTGAGGACTAGCATAAATAATTAATAACTCCACCTTCTTTTCTTGTGATTTGTTTAACTGATTATCATATAACATTTGGAAACCTCAAAGGATTCTTCTTACCATTGGCATATCCTCTTTAGGGTAACTATTGGTATGCTTTGAAAGAACATGATCGAGAAGACTTTTGCAAGAACTATAGTACTGGTTTGATTGCTAGACAAAGACAATAATAAAGACATTTATATGCTTCTGTGCTTAGCCAAATCCATGGATGGTTATGAAAAATACTGGGATGTCAAGCATACGGACACTTACTAAGAAGTAACTAGTTAATAGTATTTTCGTCAAATTGTCGTGTTTTGGAGTTTAACCCTATTTCATGCTCTTATATTATTTGAAGTGGCCTAGTGAGGATAATTACTCACAAAGAGTTAGTTCTTAATTATTATTTTCTCGTTCTTTGTAATAAGAAAATATTTTTTATTATTATCCTTGCCATTTTATTCACATATTCCTTCTTTTTTGTTTTTTTTACCTTTTTCTTAACCAAATAAAAAAATATTTTTCTTTTAAAACATTCTAAAAACTAATCTTATTTTATTTTTTAGTTTAAATTTTATTTCCATTTATATTCCTTTTTAACCACACATCTACATCTACTACTACGTAATGTTATCTGAAGTTTGAGTAAATGTATAAAATGTTATGATTTTTATTTTTAAAAGTATTAAAATTCTAAAATAATACTATTGAATATGTAATTATCTCTTATGTTTAAAAAAAATATTGTTATTTTTTTAAAAAAATAATTATTTACCGTCACTTAAGTTAATTATGCATAATTATTTCGATCACTCTAATATAAGAATGTTTGATATGAAAAAAGTTTTTAATCATCTAAGAATTCGGAGAATGTTTTTTCATATTTAATTTATCTTTTAAATAATAATATTTTTAAGAAATGTTTTTTTTGAGAATTTTTTTTACCCTTATTACAAAATTGTACCAACATGGATGTGAAAATACTTTTTTTATATCTCACAAGTTAGGAATCTTTATCTCCGAAAAACATTTATTAAAATCTAAAACAAAAATATAAAATGTTTAGAGACTTAATAAATAAACACGTATCCTCGTCAAAACGAATTATTAAACGAATTATGACTATTATCGTTACTTTAGAAATAATTATTTCTCAACATAAAAGAATTTTTCTTATAAGTAATGCAATTTAAGTTGAGAAGTCAAAATGGTTACATACATAAAGATGTTAAAAATTTAAAATAAATATAAACAATATAATACTCTTCCCATCAACAACATCTACGTATTTCACTTATTAAAAATATTATAATTTTAAAAATAAATTTTAAAATTATAAATTTATTTATCTAATCATAAATTAAATTTTATACAATTTAAATATATATTATCATCAATATAATTTTAAAAAATATAATCATCAAAGCGAACTGTGATAGGATAATCCATTATTCTCTTTTTTAACTTCATTACTTATAAAAATAAAACACTTTGAAAACCAAAGTAAGTGACAGAAATTATTTTTCCTCTCATGCTTTCATTACGGAGAGAATTGTAAAAATGCAATAATCTTTGAGCTTAAACCAAGAAAACATTACCCACCTACCTGTCAACCTAATCATATCTAATCTGACAGTAAGCACAGTTCAGTTAAGATCCTACACTGTTCACTGTTCTGTTTCCCTTTTTCTTCTTCTTCTTCTTCTATGTTCAATTATAATAACACCAACAACAACAACAACAACAACCCATTTCATGAAACACTTTACTTCAATTTCGCCCTGTTGCAATCACAACACCCATGCATTGTCCAATCTCACATAACCGCCATCGCTCCATACGACACCGTTTCCTGCTAGGGTTTCCCCTCCCCCGCCATGGCCATCAGAGGCGTCAATTTCAAATGGTTCCTCCCAATCTTTATTTATTCGTTTTATTTTGAAGCATCCGTTTTTACCCAATTTCACATGCAAAACGCGCTAATTGCAGGTTCGATGGCTTTTTTTTGTCCATGCTCGCCACCAGCATGTATCCTTCTAAATTTTCCCTTTTTATTGGATTTTTTTAGTTTTTCTATGATTCATTGGTTCCTCTTCTACATTCTTAATTTGAATACTTTCCTTGAGAATAAAAGAAAAAAAAAAGAATAATTTTGTGTAACTCATTGGTGAGTGTGTTTTCTTTGACCATTTTTTTCCACTTATAGAGCTATTGTGGCAATTAATTGGAAGCGGTACCAATCTTGTACACACCCTTTGCACATATGGACTGTGGTGGGTTCCTTATATTGATCATGTTTATTTGTAGATTGCTATTTTTCTTTTCTTTGGTAAGATATAAAGTTTGACAAATTATGATTATATTTCGATGTTTCAGGTTGACTACGCCACTGTTTTCACTTTCCGGCTTTTGATGTTTGTTGATAATGGGCTTGCTTCGGGAATGGGCTTGTAAGACCTTCCAATCTTTTAACTTCTGAGGTTGTTATTGTTTTCTTGGATTTCATCCAAATTGAATAGAGATGGGTTCGTTAAGCCCTGGTGAAATTGGAGAGCATAATGAATTGATGATATATGAGTTGTTTCAGTATTTTCATGTTGTGACTATGATTCTTGTACGCACGGTAATCACGGCATCAACATATAAATTGTTGGTGGTATAAATCTACATGAAACCATTATTGCTGTGTTTAATATGGATATTGCATAGCACTTATTATACTAGTGAAAGGTTCTTGAGGAAGAATAGTGCATGTTTAGATACACACTTTAGTTAGATGGACGTGAATTGCTAGTCACAACAAAAGATACAGTTTGTGGCTTCTGTATCGTCATAATTTTATGACTTGATCTTGATGCCTATGAATGTATTGGATTACTAAACAAACACACAGATAGCCATTTGCTTGAATTACATTGAGCAGCACTTAGCATGACTTCGGTTATTACTGTACTGTGGAAGTGGATAGTAGAATTTCTTGAAAATTTAGTCCTCTCACTTCTGATTTTACATAAAATTCTTGAATATGAAGTTTGCAGAGTTCATTTCTCTGAATTTTACTTGTCTTCCAAGTGTCAACACTCAAGTTCAAGATCATTCATGTTACAAACGACTTCTTTGATTTTCTGAGATAAAATTTCATGAAATGGCTATGCACTGAAAGTGCAAAACAGTTTTAGAAGGTTGATAATCATAAACCAGATTTTGTATGACTTTTTGAATCTTGTTATCAAAGTCCACAAACTTGCCATACATAGTGGGTTGTTATTGGTTCACTATGTAAAAAGTGTATGGACCTTTTTCTCCTTTTGAAATCTGATTGCTGATTTAGTTGTTTTTATTTTCCACTCTTTTGATATGTTTCTAGAGATTTTGGGTGGCCGCAGAGATATGCTCGTTTCTGTGGAAGAGTAGTTGTACTTTCAATCCTTGCATTGCTTCTCTATCCATTTCTTTGGGCTTGGACAATAATTGGTACCCTGTGGTTCAGCAACTCTAAAACCTGCGTATGTTTTAATTTTTTCAATCCTCAATGGTACTTTTGACGTTGTAAACAAATTTATGATGCTTATTCCAAAAATTATGTGCAGTTGCCTGGAGGGGGTCAGAGATGGGGCTTCCTTATCTGGTTACTTTTTAGCTATTGTGCACTCCTTTGTATTGCTTGCTTGTCAATGGGGAAGGTTAGTGGTTCTATGTTTAACCCATTAGATATTTCTATGACTCATTTTCATTTTCCATGATACAGATACTTTCTCTTTCGGCATGTGGGGCTTTTCCTATTTATGGATGGCCTATCAACTGCACATGTCTGTGGCAGAGTATTCTCCGTCATGGTTTCTTATCCCTACTTCTGTGTTCATTTAGGTTTTTTTAAATATTTGCAGTGGTTGAAACGAAGACAAGCACACTTGTTAGGGGCTCAAGAGGGTATCCCTGTATCTGCATTTGGGGTAAGTTATATATTTACTGTGTTTTTATGTTAGTGTTAGTTAATTACACATGGAAACTCCATCTTTTGATCACATGATATGACTATGATGAATCTACAATGTTTTTATTCTGTTTAGGTTTTTCTTGTTATGATTTGGAACTATTTAGTCCTTTTTTCATATGAACTTAATTATTCTGGCTATGATGAATCCGAGAACCCGTCCCTTTCTTCTAGACGTCTTTTTACCAGATTTATGGTTGGCTGTCATGTTGCCTGTCCTTATATATCTGTTATAACTTATAAGTTATAATGAACTCCATGTTACTTGGGTACATCACCCTGTTATGTTGTAACAAAATCTTATACTATAATGAGGTGTATCAACTTTTATCACAAATCTCGTTGTCTAATGCAAACTCAATATTCTTTCCAAATTTTGTGGGGTTACCTTCAAGCTATGAAGAAAGTATGGTCTGCTGCTGCTTTCTTTCTTGAGTTATAGGGAATAACTTTTTTCTAATGGTGTGTCATCACTCATCATTTGAAAGATGTTTCTTATGCAGGGTTTACGGGGATCCTTAGCAATCTAAGAGGGTGTTTGGGTTGTTTTTACTTTTGTTTTTCAGTTGATAACATGATAATTACAACAAGGTCACCTTGTTTTCTGTTTATTTCCTATTTTCAAAATTTTGTGAAGGGAATCACGAATTCAGCAAACTGAAAATGAAAGCAAACCAAACACCCCCTAAATGTAGATTTCTAATTGATTCTCCAAACTTAGAACTATTGGATGATATTGATAGCAATGTTGCTGTTGTTTGTTAGGTTCTAGTTGAAATGATCCGAGTACCTGATTGGGCATTTGAAGCTGCAGGTCAAGAAACAAGGAGCATGGCCCAAGATGCTGCATATCATCCTGGGCTTTACCTAACTCCAGCCCAGGTTATTTTAGCTTATATTTATATGTGTATTGATCACATAAGGCAGTAATTAATGTTATTCGATGCCAAGCTTAATGAGCTTTATTCTGACATGCAGTAGTTAACAAAATGTGTTGCTTGGTTTGTCTGATGAATTGTTCATATCATTACCTTGTGTTTTTGAACAATGTGTTGATTAGGATTTTTTGTGCATATGTTTTATATGATATCTCTTATTTGTATATCCATTTCTGTATGCATATTTCTGGTGCATACACTTTTTGTGTATTTATTCAGTTTCACTATAGCTAGGTTTCTTGTCTGAGTTGGGTGCAGAGAGAAGCAGTTGAAGCTTTAATTCAGGAACTCCCATCATTCAGATTAAATGCTGTTCCTACTAATTGCAGTGAATGTCTCATCTGCTTAGAGGAGTTCCATGTAGGAAACCAGGTATGCTTTTTGTTCCATATGAGTACCTATGTGGCCTTATTCATACATTCTACATATTCTGTCAGTCACATTGCTTTAAATCATTTCCAAGGATTCTCATGTTTAAGTTCTGACTATCTTTGGAAAATTATACATGCCCTATACTTCTAACGAAATTGAGATGGAATATATACCATTACGAGCAATTTATAATTAGTTTCTAACTTCAATGTGGTGTAGGTCCGTGGCCTGCCCTGTGCTCACAATTTTCATGTTGAATGCATTGATGAGTGGCTTCGGCTTAACGTGAATTGTCCTCGGTGTCGTTGCTCAGTATTTCCTAATCTTGATCTTAGTGCTCTGTCCAATATCCGATCTGAGTCTGAACTGTCTTCTGCCACTACTGTGACAAACAGACATGTGACAAACCAAGCTTCTAGTCAGACTTACCTGTTGAGATTACCGGGGCTTCTCTGCCCAGTATGTACTGAAATTGCAGGGCCAGTTGGTGATGCAGACAATGCTTTAGAAAATGCTGAAAATGGTGTTGGACCTGTTGTGTCTCAAAATATGTCAACTGGCGCTGAAAATGGTGTTGGACCTGTTGTGACTCGAAATATGTCAACTGGCGATCGGTCCACTTCTGTTGAATGCACATCTGTTAGTCGTTCCTCTGCACATAATTAGACATACTTTCACATTGTTTCTCAACCTCTGTTATATTTCTAACCCATTTGTGAGAAGTTACAGGGCTCATATTGGTATCTAGCCATTGCCCAAAGCTTAGAATATGGTGTACTTTCTGACAAAGAAATTTTCTGGACTGATTCATAAAGAAATGGATCAGCTTCCTTTTTCTGAGGGATCTTGTAGAAATAAGAGTTGAAGGGTGGAAATATACTGTGGCTAAGAATTGTATATTGAATAATTTTTTGCCCTACTTTTGTTCTTGGGGTAAGAATTCCTTTAGTTTTTATGTCTTGAAAAGTGGGGCTGATAATTTGAAATGGAAATAGGAACATACATTTGTTTTTGTCTTCTGTTATCTCTTTAGTGTCATATTTTTTGCCCTATGTTTATTTATGCATTTGTTAGAAACTTCTGTTGTCGTGAATGTCAGCTTGGTACAATGTTTTTCACATCAGCGATCGATAGCTCTCTTTCCCACCCTCCCAAAAGCTCTCGTGCTGAATACTGCTGACCATACGAAGGAAATTTTCTCTACAGATAATGAGCCAGGGGTGATTTTCTTTGTTAATTCAATTCTGATATATTTGTTAAGGGAATCTAAATCAGCTGATTAAGTAAGATATGAGTTGTAAGTTTTTTAACACTGTTCGACGTTTAGGCTGTGTTTGGACGGGAAATTTCAAAATCTTCAAGAAATTTAAATACCCAGCATTTCAATTGTCTTGATTTAAATTCCTTTCATTTTGTATGGATGAATCAATTCAATTGCTTGCATTTTAATTTCTTTGTTTGGATAAAGTAATTTAATTTCCAAGAAATTCAAATTTTCATTTTCAAATATTTATTTAAAAATTAAATTTTAATACTGAATAAAAATAAATATTAACCATTTTTAAATACTTAAATATACAAAATAATTTTAATGTTACATGATGAATTTTAATGTTTCAAAATATTTAATAATTAATTTTTTAATATTGAATAATTAAAAATATAATAAATAATTAAATGTAACTTAATTAAAAATTTTGAGTTACGTAGTCTCGCAATAATTTTAAAAATTATTAGAAATAAATAATTATATAACTTGATAATTGTGAAATAATTTTAAATTATTAGAAAATGTGTGACTAAAAGGAATTGAAATGTTTTACTTTTACATGGAATTTGAAATTTCCCAAATTTACTCATTTGAAATTCCTTCTTAAAATGACATCATTTTAAATTCTTCAAAATATTTTATCCAAACAAATCAACAGTAAATTCAATTCCTCGAATAAATGAATTGCTCCAATCAATTACCTCATCCAAACACAGGGTTATGGAATTTTTTTTTTTTTTGGCAATCTGTGTTGGAGAAAGGAAACAAAAATGGCGCTACAGACGATAGAGGGTACAGACGATACTCGAATGTACAGACGATACAATGTAGAATGGACAGATGAATCTGAAAAAAATGCCTCTCTTCTTTATTATTGAAGTCTCTCTTTGAATCTCTCAAGTCTTTGCTTACATACAGAGTCTCTTATTTATAGTGGCATCCATAACAAACTAACCACTAACAAACTAACTAACTAACAGATTAACAACTAACAGACTTTGAATTAGACAATCTTTAACACTTCCCCCTAATTCAAAATCTACAGAAAAACTTAAAGACAAACTACATTCAGTAATCTTCTAAGTTCTCTGAATCTGTCAGCTCTCAATGACTTAGTCATTATATCTGCAATTTGAAACTCTGTTTTACAATGCTTCAGTCTGATCTTCTCTTTTCCAACTTGATTTCTCAGAAAGTGATACTTCGTCTCTATGTGCTTGCTCCTTCCATGTGCAACCGGATTCTTAGCTAAATTGATAGCAGATTTGTTGTCTATCAACAAGTCAACACAGCCATCAAAGCCAACTTTAAGTTCTTCCAAGAATTCATTCTAGCCACAAAGCTTGGCACGCAACATGACATGCTTGCAATATACTGCACGTCCACAGGTTGATAAAGCTATAACACCGCTTCTTGGAACACCACGAGATTGGAGAACCAGAGAGTAAAAACACATAACCCATGGTGCTCTTTCTCTCCAATAAGTCCCCACACCAATCAGAGTCAGAATAGGCTACAAGTTGTAACCCAACTTTCTCTGAATGATTTGAGTAAAGCACTCCAAAATCAAGTGTGCCGCACAGATATCTCAGTATACGTTTAGCTGCCATGAAATGCGACTTCTTCGGATTACTCATGAAACGACTTACCAAGTCAACACTGTATGAAATCTCTGGTCTTGTATGACAAATGAACCTCAAACAGCCAATCATCTGTCAACAAAGTACCATCCACTTCGATTCTCGTTCACCATGATCAAGTTTCGGACTTGCTTAACGTGCGTCTACTCGCGATTGCATTCCAATTTTTGAATTTCTTTAATACATCATGAATGTATTTCTTTTGATGCACAAACAGTCCACCTTCAACTTGTTTGAATTCAATGCCAAGGAAGTATGACAACCTTCCTAAATCAGTCATCTCAAACTCTGATTTCAAGCTCTGTTTCACAGCTTCAATATCGTCTGTATTGCTTCCAGTTATAAGAAGATCGTCTACATAAAGACAAATGAATAGAATACCTCCACCACCCATTGTTTTAATGTAGACACCATGCTCTACATTACATTTCTTGAAGCCTGAACTTGAAAGGAAATTATCAATCCTTTTATTCCAAGCTCTCGGTGCTTGCCTTAAGCCATACAGAGCTTTTCTCAGACGATAGACCTTGTCTTCACTTCCTTCTGTAACAAAGCCTGGAGGTTGAGTAACATAGACTTCTTCTTCAAGAGGTCCATTTAGGAATGCTGATTTAACATCCACCGCCACCACATATTCCAATTTTTCAAAGTAGCAAGAGCAACAATCAGTCTAATGTCTTTCCAATCTTGCCACTGGTGCAAACACTTCAGAGAAATCAATCCCTTCTGTTTGCATAAATCCTCTAGCCACTAGTCTTGCTTTGTATTTGACGATAGTGCCATCTGGATTCAACTTAGTCTTGAATACCCATTTCACATCAATAGGCATCTTGTTAGCTGGAAGTTTCACCAACTCCCAAGTTTCATTCTTCTTTATCGACTTCAATTCTTCACTCATAGCCTCCTTCCACACTTTGCTTTTCAAAGCTTCATCAATACTGACTGGTTCTGCATTTACAAGAAGTGCAATATGCTGGAGTAATTCTCCTTCGTCTGTGACAGCATCATCGAAAGTAATTTCGCACTCTCTGAGTCTTGCTGGTAGAGTTCTGGATCTGGTGGGTCTTGTTTGAATGCATCTCTCTGGTGAATTTGCACCTCGAAACTCAGAGCTGGTTTCGTCTGTATCTGGCGTATCAGACGAAAGTGGATCTACAGACGAAACAGGAAGTACAGACGACGTAGGTACAGACGAAAGTACAGACGACGTAGGTACAGACGAAAGTACAGACGACGTAGGTACAGACGAAAGTACAGACGACTCAATGAAATGTACGTCTCTGCTGAAAACTACTTGTCGCGTCTTAGGATTGAAGAGCTTGTACGATCCAGTGGAGTTGTAACCAACGAAGATCAACTGTTCACTTTTATCATCCAACTTCCTTCTCTTTTGATCTGGAATATGCCTATAGCATAGTGAACCAAAAACTCTGAAATGCCTGATTGAAGGTTTCTTCCCTGTCCATACCTCTTTTGGAACCTTAAATTCCAGCCTCTTTGTAGGACAATGATTCAACACATAAGCTGCAGTTGCTGCAGCTTCTCCCCAAAATTCATGTGACAGACTTTTACTCTTCAGCATACTCCTAACCATGTTTAGGATGGTTCTGTTCCTTCTCTCAGCCACCCCATTATGTTGAGGAGTATAGGGTGCTGTTATCTCATGCACAATTCCATTTTCCATGCAGAAATTTTCAAATTCTCTGGAAGTAAATTCACCACCACCGTCTGTTCTTAGTATTTTGATGGATTTTCCAGACTGCTTCTCAACTAAGCACTTGAAGGATTTGAAAATGGAAAACACCTCATTTTTAGCCTTAACAAGATAAAGCCACAATTTTCTGCTGAAGTCATCTACAAATGTCACAAAATACTTGTTCCCTCCTAAAGATGGAACCTCAAATGGACCACACACATCCGAGTATACCACATGCAGCAAGCTATTGGCTCTCGAGGCAGTATAATTGCTGAATGAAGATCTGGGTTGTTTACTGATTAAACAACTATCACAAATTTTCTTAGGCACATGTACAGACGGAAGCCCAAGAACCATTTCTCTGGACTTCATGAGACTAAGATCTTTGAAATTAAGATGACCAAGCCTCATGTGTCATAACCAAGTGTCGTCTGATAGAATTTCGAGTTAAGACATTGAGTCTCAACAAAGATTAAGATGTAGGCTGGAAGGTTCTGTTTGATGCAAGCGGTGCCTTCATGATCTTCTTTTCTTCAAAGATCAATAACTTCCAAGAACTGTTCTTCATGGCTATTGAGAAACCTTTCTCCAATAGTTGTCCCAAGTCGATTAGATTGCTACTCATGGTAGGCACATAGAGCACATCGTTCAAAGAACGCATTCCCACCATCCTTCCTCTTGATTATCACATCTCCAATGCCTTCTACTTGAATCATTCTATCATCAAGAAAACTTTACTTTTCTTTTCTTACTTGGATCAAAATTTATGAGCCAATCTCTATGGCTTTGTCATGTGATTAGAAATGAAATTTTAGTCTGCATACCAAACTTCTTCACCGCAAATTTCTTGAGTATTTGTCGCCTATTACATTACGACGCAGACGACATTATCTGACGCAGCCTAAAACAAACGTAGACAACATTTCGGAACGCCTTGAGGCGACGTTACGACGTTGAGGCCAAACAAACGTGCACAAATCTTCCCGCATCGTCGCACCATTAGCGAGAACGGGCTTTCATCCCTGTTATCTTTCATGTCTTCTTTTGCCATATGAGCTTCATCATGCTGTTTCCTGCGATGGTCAAACTGGCTTGGGGGAGCTTGATATTCGGATGAAAAATGTCCAATTTTATTGCAATTGAAACATTTGATTTTCTTTCTATCTATCTTCTTCTTTCCTCCTTTCCAATTGGATCCTCCCCTCCTTGATGAGGTTTCGTTTGATCTTGATCAGCCTTTTTCTTGTTCTTGATGAGAACTTCGCCCTTTCCTCTCAGTCTTTCCCCTTTCCTCGGTTTCTATATCCACCTCTCCATCATAGCCTCCTTTCTTCGTAGTCCACGGGCTTGCGGAGAACCTCGCTTCTACGGGTTTCTCAATGGATCTTTCAATGAGCCTCTGCTCATGTGCCTCGAGGGAGCCTTGAAGATCTTCAACCTTCAGTTCTTCAAGATTTCTGGATTCTTCAATGGCCACAACAATGTGGTCAAAGTTAGGGGTTAGGGTCCGTAACACCTTCTCAACAATCGCTTGATCAGTCATCTTTTCACCACATGCCTTCATTGCATTGGTGAGAGTGAGGATTCGATTAAAGAATTGAGCAACCTTTTCATTTGACTCCATTTGCATCAATTCATACTGGCGTCTCATCGTTTGAAGACGCACCTTCTTCAATTGGTCTGCTCCTTGATGACATTTCTCCAGAATCTGCCATGCCTTCTGTGACGTCTTTGCCTCTGCAATTTTCTCAAAATGTGCATCATCAACGCTTTGATGAATAAGACACATTGCTTTGCAATCTTTCTTCTTGTTTTCCTTGTATGCCATCCTCTGTGCATCTGTTGCATCTGTAGCAAGCTCTGGATAGCCATCTTCAATAATCTCCATAACTTCTTGAAAACCGAAAATGGCTTTCATCTGAATACTCCATCGATTCCAGTTCTTGCCATCAAGAACAGGGAGATTCGATTGTGCGGTTGTGCTGGTGTGTGCCATCGTAAATCAACCAACAAGAACGTCCCTTGAATCTGACCTTGCTCTGGATACCAGTTTGTTGGAGAAAGGAAACAAAAATGGCGCTACAGACGATAGAGGGTACAGACGAATGTACAGACGATACAATGTAGAATGGACAGATGAATCTGAAAAAAATGCCTCTCTTCTTTATTATTGAAGTCTCTCTTTGAATCTCTCAAGTCTTTGCTTACATACAAAGTCTCTTATTTATAGTGGCATCCATAACAAACTAACCACTAACAAACTAACTAACTAACAGATTAACAACTAACAGACTTTGAATTAGACAATCTTTAACAATCTGAATGTTTTAGCTTAAAAAGTATCTTCAAATATATTTGGTATGACACTATGATGTATTGTTGGCGATTGATGGTGACTCAAGTATTCTTTTGTACTCCTAACATTGAGCTGGCTCGATTCTAGCCCGTCATCTCGATGTCTGCTACTTTGGGTTAATATTGTGGCCATTAATAATTTATAATTCATGAAATGTTCCACTTGTTTGTTTCAAGGGTCGTAAACTCTCCACATTGAACTTCCAATTTTGCCCAGTGGATTACGTGGTGGGAAAACAGTGAGTCAAATGTTTCCAGACAGTGACGGGCGAGGGCAGGTTTAACAATATAAATGTGCCACCTAATGAGTAATAGGATTAGGATTAGGATTAGGATTAGGATTCGGATTAGATAAACAACAGCGAATCTACGTTGTCATGAAAATTATTGACAATTTTGAGATTAATGGTTAATTTGGTAAATTAGTTTAACTAAAATTGTATAATTAAATGTTGAATGACTACTTTGACGGATTGGATATCCAATTTGATTTTAAAATATTGAGTATCATAATTTATCAAAAAGGAAGCATAGCAATTAGGAAGCATAGCAATTTAATCAAATTGTATGAAATTTTTAAAAGTTTCCGTCCCCTTCAAATCCCTCCAAGTTATAGTTTGGTAAAAATAAAAAAACATTTTGCATTTCTCCACACGTCCTAAAAATTTAAATGAAATAAGGTTTTCAATTTTAATTACGTTTCTCTTCTCATCTTAATTAGACTCGATAACTTTCTTCCCATGTGAAATTACTTAAATAAGTGAAGCGTTAAATGACTTTACCTATAATTATTTAAAATTGTGTTATAGGCAGGATAGTTCTTACTTATCTCTAGACATTCGTTAAATTTGATGTGGATTTTCTAAATTTGTTCCGAGGATTAGAATATCCAAGAAAAATCATCTTATCTATTTTAGAGTCAAACTTTTTTCATTGATCCTCAATATTTAGGATAAGAATGAAAATAAAATATGTTTGGGTCTTCTCATCCCTAACATTTGATAATAGACCTTATTAGTATTATGTTTTGAATATAGAAACATTGTTCAATGCATCTATCTTAAAGTACTTAGGAAAAGAAATATTACACAAGTTCTCATCATTTCTTGCAATATTTTGTTCTTTTTTTTCACTAACTAATTTTGTTGAAATGTTGTTAGTGAAGAAAAATTACGAAAAATTTTATTTTGTTCACATAAGGAATTAAATTTTGCATTCTATTCCATATTCACTTTTGACATAAGCAATGCAAATTTTTTTTTTTTTTGTCATTTTATACTCACTTGCAGAATATTTCAAAGACATTAAAATTAAAAGACTCATGTTTGTGGGCAATGAATTATATCCTTATAAATCTAGAATAATCATTTACGATAACAAAATTATATCTCTTTCCTCCTAAACTTTGAGTTTGGGTTGGACCATAGAGATCAACATGTATTCATTCTACTAATCTCGTTTTGGAAACAACACTGTTGGATTTGAAAGATTATTTAAGTTGATAACCATGTTGACAAGACTCATAGAGGAGATGAGTTTTCTTATAAATATTTGGGAGACCTTTCACAAGATATCTTTTTGAAAGCTTTGAAACATACTTAGACTTAAATGTTCAAGTTTCTTATGCCAAATTTATTTTTCATCTCCTATTATCATTAGACATGTTACATTTCAATTACTTAGAAAGATTAACCTCACACAAATTATTATTCCTTATTCTTGTGAAGAAAATAGAATTGTCATTGTTTCTGACTATGCATTCATCTTTGTTAAAGGAAACCATATAATTATTATCACAAAATTGACTTATGCTAAATAGACATATTTAATCCTTCGACATATAAGACATCATTGATAGAGGTAGAAAGTATTTACTAACCGTGTCAATACCAATGATCTTACATTTTTAAAACCTATAAGAGACATACCCTTTACTTGGTCCAAGGGTTTAGAATATAGACTAATCTCTTATCGTGTGATGTGAGCACCCATTATGCAGGTGCCAACTTGAAGTCTTCTTTCTTAATATTAAGGATATAGACAATGTGTGCTTTTGGTATCTGGAGTTTGTTTTTACCTTTTAGGTATTGTCCTTTTCTTCTAAGTAAGATAAGCAATCCATGCCTTGGACAAGTGGCCATTTTTACCCGCAAATGGCGTATGCGTTTAAATTAGACACTTTTAGCTTCCTGTAGATAATTTATATGTAACCATCCTCATCACATATTCTACATGTTTTGAAAAAGATGTAGTAGGGTTTGTCATTTTTATTATCCATGGAAACAAATCCAAACCTTCTTTGCCACTAGGCAATCTTCTATGTCATAAAAGCTTTCTTAGTTTAGAAAAGCTTTGGACAAATATGACTAGGTCTCTTTTCAAATTAACATTTTCTTTCTTTAATTTTTTAACTTTAGAGAGAAGAAAAGTTTTATCAGATGACCAATTATCTTTACTAGACTTTAAGTATTTTGTGAACTCATCATTTTTTGCCTTGAGTTTTGAAATATACGCTAAAAGAGATTTTAGCTTGTCTTTTCACTTTTTGTATTCAAGCGAAATAAATTAAACAGAGTCAAAGTGCATCTTTTCATTGTTTAACTAAGATTCTGAGTTTGTATCTCTATCAGTTACATGAACAATAATTTGTACATTATTGATAGGCTTTGAGGTATTAGTTGTCATACAAATATTTGACGTCTCCTCATCAGAGCTCTCATTTCTACTATTCTCTGAGTCTTCCTAAGTCAGAAGAATCTTTTTCTTCCTACTCTTCTTAGGATTCAATCTTTTCCTAACTTTAGAACATATAACTTTGATGTACCCAAGTTTTTTGCTCTTATAATAGACTACTCATTTGCAATCTTATTTGGAGTGTTTCTTGTTATAAGGTTGTCTCCATTAAGTCCTTCTAAGAAAATGGTTTGACCTGCCTTTCTTCATCATTTTTTAAACCTCTTAGCCATGAGGGAGACTTCATCTTTAGATGAGTCTTTTAAGCTACCCTTTGAAGTAGACTTAGCTTTTTTATAAGGTCTTTGGATATGCTTTTCACAAGTCTAGTCTCTTCTTGTTTTAACCAGTTTCCTTTTGCTTAGAGAGATATTGATTGTTGCCCTATGGTTTATCTCCATGTGAGTGAAGAACCTTACAAATTCTGAGAGCTCTAGGTGATAAAGAACCACTTAAGAATCAAGGACCTAAAAAGGATATCAAAGAAGAGGTAAGGAGCATGGAACTTAAATGGCCAATCACAAGGACTATAATTCAAGTCCAAGTGACTCAAAACCTCTTCCAACTAATGAAAACAACTCTTAAAAGTGAAAAAGACCTAGCTTGGATCAACTTGATATAATTAAGAGATAATTAGTCATTTAATATTTTGCTGCCAACTTTTTTTTTTTTTTGGAGATTTATACTTTTGTTTGGTTGTATAGCCTCCGTTGGCTTCTAATGTTTGGCCAAAGGTGTTCTTTGCCACGTGGACCCTAAATTTTATGATGCTAGAATTTATTAATTATTTCTAAAAATATTGGTATTTCATTTAATCAATTTTTCATAAAGAATTTAATTTTTTTTAATAAACATCATCTCTGGTTGAAAACGTGCAACACATATAAAACAATACTAATTCCATCATTCACTTTCTATTTTACTACTTTATTAAAACAAAAGGGGGTTCATTTTATTCGATGAAATTCGCGCTTTATTAAACATAATAAGAACTTCTTTGATAATAGGATAAAATATAACGGAAAGATATATATGTACACATACACACATATACATCCACGATGATAAAATACATACAAATCTGTATATGTCAACTCATGCGTCAAAAAGAGTAAATAATAGTCTAATGGCAAGGTCTAAGCCTATGACCTCACACTACTCAGCAATACCTATACAAAAAGATGTCTAATCTCTTTCTCAACGACAAAAAATTGATAACTACACTATCCACTAATATACAACCTACCTAGCTTGGAAATCAAGGTAGGTATTAAGGGTGCGTTTGATTTAAGGATTGTAAATACATTTCTGGGAATGACATTCTCAGGAATGTTAATTCTGAGAATAACTTTCCTAAGAATAATTTACTCCTGTATTTGGTTTGTAAATTGGATTCCTTGAAAATTTGTATAATATTCCTAGGAATGCAATTTGGTTCATAACAACATTCACGAGAATATTACCTTATTTTTCAAAAATATCCTTAATTTTAAAATTGAAAATATCATCAATAAATTCATTTTAAATGCTTGATTTTTATTAAAATCATAACATTTCATAAAACTCATACAAATTATTCATACTCAAAGTAATATATTAACATCAATCTTATATGCAAATCATAAATTCATAAATACATAAATTCATATACTCATAAATTCATAAATCCAAAAATTCATAACCTCAAGAATAATTCATAAATCCATAAATACCCTAACTAAGTAGACTTTGTACTTAGAACAGTTTTCACAAAACTAACTAAACCTTCTTGGTGGAAGTGAAAAAAATGATCTCACACAACATTGGATCAGTTCAAATGATAATGAGTCTTGTTCTTATCCTCGCTCGCTATCCCAATTACATCATTCAATAATGGAAATATTTTAACCCTTTGTTTTGAGGCATTTTTCTCGGTTTTGAAGCAAGATATCATTTCTCTCATAATTTGAGTTTGTTCATTCGTAGATTCAGCTTTTCAATTATACGAATTCTTTATACAAACAGTATGCATTAAGTTGATGATCTCTATTTTTGGTCCTTGGTTTATTTTCTTTCTTTTCTTTGATTGTGTAGATGAAGACCCACATCAATTGGAGTTTGAGAAACCTAATAACAAAAACAAACATGCACTTGACTTGAAGGAAACAACCAGATAAAAATAGAGCGAGAAACGAAGAAGGAGGGCGAGACTTACCTAACCGGCAAGGAATGATGATGACAAGCAAATGATAGTGAAACAGAGAGATGAACGATCATCCCTGCAACGATGAGATGAGTGAACGATGGTGAAATGACGAGAACAAATGAATGACGCTAGAATGGTAGAGGTTAGAGATGGAAGTTGTGAAGATGACAAAGGGAATAGAGAAAAACAAAAAGGATTATGAAAGGATAATTTAGGATTTTTAATTTTTAATAAGGTTATAATTGTAATTTTAATTTTTTTATTAACATTCTCATGGGATGGAAATCTTTCATACCCATGAGGGAGGTGGGTATGAAAAATGTGGGGATTTATTTCCTGGGAATCCTATTTATGCAGGAATAATTTTTCTAACCTTCAACCAATCATGGGTATATTTTATTCCCAAAGTCATATTCCCAGGTATCTTCAAAGATACCTCCCAACTAAACAACTTGTAAGGGTCTAGTGTGTCACTCCTCCAAGGGATATCCACAAAATAAAAAATAGTAAACAAGATTAACAAGAACTAGATGAGGCCATCAAATGAAGAATCTAATATATTTGTGACAAATATCTCCTCAAACAGGTCCTTATCATCACTAGAGGAAGAGTCAATCATAATGATCTCTATCCCCTGAGGAATCTTCTCCTCATCACTCTAACTATCTACCATGATGACATCGGCAGGTGGATCCACTAGTGGGATCATCTCAACATCCATGAGAGTCAAAAACTCCTAAGCAACAATAACAACAAACAACTGATCCTCATGTGGGAATGAAATCGCACCATGAGGTGGAGATAGAGTCAACAAAGGCAACAAAGTTAGAAGCAACCCATCTTGTAGGCTATTGAACTTAGAAGCCTCTAATGTAGGTGCATGCAATTGAGCAGAGTCTGAAAAATGTATAGATGAAGATTGAGCTGACAACAAACCCAAGGAATACCACTCTGTCGGTTAAGAATACACATATAGCTTTGTTGGCATAGATTTTCTCCTTCCTAAGTACTTCTATTAGACCCCTCAAATGTGTTAGATATTCATAGAAAGATTTACTATAGATTAGTATATCATTAAAATAAACAACCACAAATTTTTCAATGAAATTTCTCAATATATGATTAATTAATCTCATGAAAGTACTAGGTTCATTAAACCAAACTTGGTCTTAAATGTGGTTTTCCATTCATCTCCTTCCTTCATCTTTATTTGATGATAACCGAATTTAGAATCAATTTTGGAGAATATAGAAGCTCCATCAAACTCATCAAGTAGATCATCTAGTCTAGGGATTGGATGTCTATACCTTATGGTGATATTGTTGATAGCTCTATAATTGATACATATCCTCTATGTTTCCTCCTTCTTAGCATAAACATGACTGGTGAATCCCAAGGAGAGAGACTCTCCTTCACCCAACCATTCTCTATCAACTCTTGGACTTGTCTTTGGATTTCATGTGTTTCTTGTGGTGAAGCCCTATAAGTTGGTTAGTTTGGAAGAGTTGCTCCCGGAATCAAATCGATTTGATGTTCAATGCCTCTAATTGGGACAGGTCGTAAGGGATGTCGTGGGGAAATATGTCCTCAAACTTCTTCAATAAAGCGTCAAAGTCTTCTTGGTCACCCACAAAATTAGAACTCAAACAAAGAGGTTTTGGTAAGCACAAAAACATGGATTTCCTAGATACATATTCTCTCTTTAGCTCTCTCTTCTCTAAAATAAAGCTCTTTCTCTTTTCACTCCTTTTATTTTTCATCTCATTCCCCTCTTTTGGCTTGCTCTTACTTGTTTTTCCACTTTTTTTTTTCTCATCAAGTCTCTTGGCCATTTTGTTATCTTTATTTCCTTTGGAGCTCACGACCACTTGTATTTTTCTTTCATTCTCTCTTTTGATTTTTCTCTTTATTTGGTTTTTACAAACTTTATTTGGTGGCAAGGGATTTGTGTAACTTTTTGGTCTGCATGAGATAAAACATAAGTATTTTCAACATTATCATGCACTACATGCCTAACAAATTGCTAAGGTCTACCTAGTAGTACATGAGTAACTTCTATAGGTACAACATCACGCAACACATCATAATGGTATTTTCCTATGGTGAAAGTTATGATAACTTGTTTATCCACTACAAGTTCTCATTTTTCACTTAATCATTGTAATTTGTAAGGTTTAGGATGGGAAGATGTTTTTAAATATAATTTATCAATTAGTTTAGTACTAACTACATTTGCAAAACTACCATTATCTATGATCAAGGAGTATACCTTCCCTTCTATAATGCATTTTGTGTGGAAGATGTTTTCCCTTTGTGAGCCATCTAAGTCTTGGCATGAACTTTCTACCATCCTCCTCACCATCAAAAGGTTTCCATCTTTGGCCAACTCACAAGATGATTCTTCACTTACACTTGTGGCTTCACTTGTAATGGCTCCATCTACTATCATTAACATTATCTTCTTGTTGGGATATTGGGAGAATATGTGGCCATGATCTAAACATTTAAAACATTTAATGTTACTAGGTTTAGAAATAAGTTTTGATACTTCCTTACCTTTACAGTCTTCTCGGCCATGTTTTGATGAACGATTGGAAGTGTCCTTCTTCTTTTCCTTGTCCTTCCAATTTGAAGAGCTTGGTGTAGTGGTTCTCCTCATGGGTGATGTTCTGCTCAATTGGGCCTTAATCCTCTTGGCCTTGTGTATGGTTGATATATTATTATTTTTATTACTTTCCTAACACCTTTTAATAATAATTGGAGCATTATTAATGGCCAAGTGTTTAAGACCATTCTTAATTAATTGAGCTAATTAGGCCTTAGATGCATTAATAATAAGTTTTTCAAGACTTGCACAGTTTTGTATTTCATCCCTAGCTTTTGCTACAGACCTTCTTTTGAACGGATCTTGGTCTCAACTTGCAGCTAACTCAAAGCTCTATAGATTCTATGAGAATGCAAAGTCAAATTCAAACTTCAAAGGGGTCAAAAAGTGATTGCAAGTTCACGTTAAAGGGCTAGGTTGGTTGTATTGCTGACATAAATTTCTTGCTTTTTTTATGATTTGGCCCAAGGTATTTTAATTGACACATGATTTTCTGTTGCTCTGGATAGGAATCAAACAGTGGCACCCGACCACTTAAATGGTCATGTGTTAGTCACATGACTAATTAATTGTAAAAGGCATAATCAGACTTAGGTTCCACAATTAACAATTCAATTGAAATTTAGCCTTACGTTTTCTTTCTCTTCTCTTGGTTTTTCATACTCTCTCTTTTCCTCTCTTCATTTTCTGTCCAGCACCTTTCTTCTTCCTCTTTTTACTTCTGCACTTTATTTATTTATTTTTTTGAGTGTTTAATTGTAATTATGAGTAGCTAATCTCTTTGCTTTAATCCGATTCTTATAGGTTCTTCTTATTCCTTGGGTTTTGTTCTTCATTTTGGGAATCCATGAATATATTGGGGTTTTTCTTAATTGATGTTGATTGATTAAATTAGGCTTCATTTCATGATTGTTATTTAATGGTAATTACATGAATTCCCGAGTTGAGCATTAGTTAAACCAGTGTGCATATACGATTATGTTAATAGTTGTGCGCGAAGTGTTTAACGAATATCTTCTATAATCATGGAGCGCCAAATATTAATTAATTCTTAGGATTCTGGTTTTAATTATCATGCACATGTATTCCTTATCAATATATGAACCAGAGAGGGAGTGAGGAGTTGAAAAGAATTGGGTTGAATCACCATAGCTTTAAGTTCTTCTCTATTTTTTCACAAGTGTTTATTTACTCTGTTTTGATTAATTTGCATCATCTCAATTTAATTCCTATTGATGAACTCCCCTGTTTTAATTAATTTTGGTTAATAAGAGTTGTAGAGCAATATGTGGGAAGAATAATCTAGGTTGACCTTTTATTACATTTTTTAATCATCTAACTAATTTAATCGCATTTGATGCTTGCATCAATGGCTTCCTTGAGAGTGGTGTAGTTTTGCAAGTTAAGGGTGTCTTTTATCTCTCTATTGAGGTCATGCGTGAATCTAGCCAAAGTGCCCTCACGTTCTTCTTAGTATTCCGCTCTTAGCATAGTGATTTCTAGGTCTTTATAGTTTGATGCGAAAGTCTCTTGAGTAAGAGTAAGATGGTGGCACACATCTCTCCCTAAATGTCTCTTTCAAATGTTGTCGTAGTGATGATGGGTCTCATCCTCCTCTTAAGCTCAGCTTGCATTTGGTTCGACCAAATAAGGGCATAGTCTTCAAACTTTAAGATGGCTAAGCTCAACTTCCTCTCCTCACTAAACATGGGGTAGTAAAGAAACACTTAATCTCACAAGCTTGGCAAGGACATCTCAACCTTCAATTCCTCATAAAAATCACTTATACCCAATGATGTTTTGGTTGAAACTCTTTGAAAAGGATGAAGAAAATTCCAAAGTAGAATAAATAAGATATGGAAGTTGACGCCATGGTTGCCCAACAAGTCAATTGAAGAATCATCACAAGGAATTGATCCTATGATAAGAATCAATATTTACTCAAGAAACCGTAAGAGAAAAAATGCTCTCAACAAGATAAATTCTATTCAAATTTTGATCAAAACTTCCTTACAATGATTCACCAAGACTTTTAAATCAATACTAAAGGAGTGTGGGCTATTCCAATGGTTGTCATGAAAGCCTATGTAATCAAAGACTAAAAAATCACTTATTTAAGACTACACATCCTTATTTGAGGCTAACACTCTCCCTAAATTATTTCTAGTTAATTTCAAACAAAACATCATCCAAAAACAAAAAAATCAAATGGGTCGTGAGCTACTAAAACTTTCACATAGAGAGTTGGATTGAAAATTCCAAAATATTCAACAAGTAAAAAACAATTTTAAAATAAGGTTACAAACCTATTATAAAGTCTATTATGAACTAAACTAATGTCTTAATCTTGACTACTTGATTTCATATTGAATAATTCACTTTTAACCTCTTATTCTTTCATTTTAAACATTACTTTACTTTTTTTACTCTTTTATTTAATGAAATTTTTAAGGTAATTCTTCATTCACTACTTTTATTTATAAACTTCTCAAACCTCGCTCAAATAATTTTTATTTTTAAAATTTAATACAGCCAAATAAAATATATATTAATAACATATGAAAATTTGTTAATAATCTTTTTTTAATCATTATTAGAAAAATATAAAAAAATTACGTGAATGAAATGTCCACTAGGCATTTAAGAATAATTATATTATTTGATTAAATAATTTCATATTTTGATTCAATATGAATTTTCAACCTCTATTAATTTAATTCCTATGTTTATAAATTTTTAAATCGAATAAATTTAGACTAAGATAAATCCTATTTATATATCAATTAGTTAGTTATTTTGGTAATGAATCCAGTAAATATATGGCTAAGGATTAAACTTACGTAAACTAGAATTATTATCTGATGTAAGAAAAACTTAGAGATTATTTTATTTTCCCGGTGAGGAGTGTTTTTCATATTTTTTAACATCTTCTCTTGACAATATATTGTTTCATCTAGTCATAAAAAAAAATAACTTTTCCATATTTTTATTTAAAAATGAATCTCAATATTATTTAAAAATATCAATAATTAAAAGTAATATTATATTACAAATTTTTATCATAAATTTATTTATTATACGTATTTTTAATAAGTTTGTTTTACCATAAATTTAAAATATAATATATATATATATATATATATATATATTTACAATAAGGTTTTTTAATAAATTTGAAATTATCTATTATAAATTTATCTTAAATAGCTATAACATAATTTTTATATTTAAAAATTTATTTAATATAATTCTAATTATATAAAATAAAAATTTATTCTATACATACACAAACTACCAAAAGAAAAAAAAAATTACATGCACAATAAAAAACATTAACTTTAATAATTAAAATTTATTCTGTACATGACAATCTAAAATCTAAAATGTTAGCTTTAAATAAATCAAATCCATTGAAATATCCCAAATGACATGGTATAAAATCGGCATTTTCCATATTTATTTTGGGCAAATCATTACAGCATAACATTTAAAAACATCCAGAAATGCTCCAATCCACATGGTATATAAATAAAAACAAAAAGGAAAGAAAACTTATCTCAATCCACTCACAACAACACAAACTGCAGCAACTCGAATCGAACAACACCGTTGTTTGTTCCAAAGTTCTCACCTCAAAGAAACAAACATGGTGGTGGCGGGTGTGTCCCAAGCCATCTCCATCTCAATCTCCACCACCACTAGAACCCGCTCTTGTTTCGATTTCTATTCCAAGAAACCACCTTCTTCTAATTTGGGCCTGGCCCACTATTCTCAGCCCAATCTTTCAATCTCTTCCAGAAAGAACCGTAACAGTAACAGTCACTGTTGCCGCTGCACTCTCAATTCCGATGACACTTATGTCAACTGGGATTGGAATCGATGGTGCCGACATTTCTCCGAAATCGAACAGGCCGAGAACTTCGCCTCTGTCCTCAAGGTACATCAAATTAATATTCTTTTTTCATTATTTTTTTTGTAACAATTTATGTTTCTTAGCTTTATAGAAATTCTCTCTGGATAAACTTCTTTATAAGATTTTATAAGAGATTACAAGGAAATATAAAGAGAATCTTATAGGGGGAAAAATAAGATGGAAAAACGAATCAAAATAAGAAGAAAATTTATTAATTTATAGAAATTCTTGGCAATTTGGTGAACTTCTCCGCAAAGATATATCTAGGAGAAGAAAATAAGAATAAAAAAATAAAATTTTACTCCTGCAAGAATAAAAATTTGTTTTTCATTAGCTAATTTGTAGAAGTTTTCCCTCATAACTTTTCTAAAAGGTGAGACTTTCTACTAATGAAAAGCTAATTTTAATTTGTGGAAATGTAAATTACAATTTTTCTTCTTATTTTTCTTCCTATAAGTTGTTTTAGAGGAAAAATATTCAAACTGGTCCACTTTGTAATGTTTAACTTTTTCAAAAGCTAATTTATAATTTATGCATTAATTCATTTTAGCTGATGAAAATGTATATTTCGTTTTCTCTTATAAGATATTATGGAAGGATTTATGGAGATATTTAGATGCGTAGACTCTTAGTTTCTCTTAAAAATTGATTTTTAAACTTGAGCTTATGTGGAAATCAGAGGTGCTTATGTTATTTGTGTTGGTGTGTTTGAGTAGTTTCAACTTGATGATGCTATTGAGAAGGAGGACTTTCAAGAGGCTATTAAGTTGAAGAAAGCTATAAGGGAAGCAACATCCAAGGACACTGTTTCTGAAATTATGGTTCAGTTGAAGGCAAGAAGAATAGATTTTGTGTGAAATTTTTTATTTATTTTTGTATGTATGGTTTGGTTGGTACAACTATATTAAAATGGTGGTTTCTTTGTGTTGCAGAGTGCTATAGATGATGAACGATACCATGATGCTTCAAGATTATGTAAAGACACCGGAAGTGGACTGGTAATTTGTTAATATGCATTCCCTTTACAGTTCTTTTATTCTTGCATTTGCAGCTTTTGGCTAAGTTTCTTATATACTGATTTTTCAGTAAAAAGAGAAACTGAGCTAAGAATGCATAACTAGTATTTTTAATGAACAAAAGCCCCAAAAATATAGCTTTTTTACAATATTTATTTCAAATTTAGTTTATCAGAGAGGAAAACACAACATTTTAGTTACAACCAATAACTCATGGTCTGGACTGCAGTTGAGAGAGTACGGAGTTAGATGTGTGTTGTGGAAAAAAGAATTAGGAGTGATGTGGTTTTTAAGGTTATCTTCTTGAAGGACTAAATGAAATAAGTGAGATTTTGGAAGAAATTTGCTAACTGTCATCATTCAAAATACATGTAGAAACAAGAAAAAGATTGGTAAAGGCTATATATTATAATTTGAGAGAAACTCAAGATTAAGAAACTTTAAAACAAATGGTTTGTGTTAATGAACTTATGCTGTTGTCTGGGAAGACACACACAAGCCATCTGGAAAACAAAATATTGGATGTGATCTGTGAGTATTGATTATGGTACTGATGGCCTCAACATGCTTCTGTGAATCACACTCACTTATTGTGATGACAATTTTTATCTTTATGTTACAGGTGGGTTGGTGGGTAGGGTACTCAAAATCTTCAGATGACCCCTTTGGTAGAATCATACATATAAGTCCTGGTATGGGTAGATTCATTGGCAAGAGTTACAGTCCAAGGTATGATTATTCTATTTTATATTTTTCCATTTGGTTATTGGGAAGCCCTGCTTATTTCTGTTTAATACAGACAGTTGATCTCAGCATCTACTGGGACACCGATTTTTGAAATTTACGTGGTAAAAAATGCTGATAACTCATATCATATGCAGGTAATATTCCAAATTTCCAGCTAAATGATGCTTGTTCGTTTGCGGCTTATCAATATACTAGAGGAAAACAATGTCTTAGTGCTAATGTTGAGTTGTGGATGATTTTGAATTGTTTGAATCTTAAAGAAGACCCGTATACTTATTTTTTGGGGGTACTAATGCAAATACTTAATAAGGAAACTGAACATAAAATGAGTTATAGAATGGGAACATAATTTTTGGGGTTTTGCTTGAATTTATGATTTTTGGTTGGCCTGTCTTTACTGAGTTTCTTGTTCTTAATATCTACTTGATTCTGAGTAGTTTGTTTTAGTAGTATGTGTGTATTATTGCTTATGATGTCATATTTGGCAACATCTAATAGGTAGTGTATTTACGACAAGCCAAAGGAAAGTCAAGGAGAAACCCTCCATCTGTACCTGTTAAAGGCCCATCCAAACCTGAGGTGGAGAATGCATCTTCAGGTGAGGTGCAGGAACATGAAGAGAATGCTGAGAGCAATGATGAGAAAAACAGTAATATTGAGGGAGCAACTGAGGAGGGAATTAAAAGTGTCATAAATTTTCTGAAAGAAAAAATTCCAGGATTGAAAGTCAAAGTTATGAATGTTAATGTTGAAGAGGAAGCAGCAGAGGACAATGATTCTATAAAGCAATTGATGGAAGAAGATAGTAATAAAACAGGCTCCAGTGAGAATCATGAAGAGGAAGTTAATAATCTGGATGAACCTGATGAGGTCACTCTAGAAAGAGATGGTGATGTCACAGAAGAGGAAAAGGACTTGGATATGAAGCTTTTTATTGGAGGGGTTGTACACAACAATGAAGATGCTCCTGTCAAGGATGAATTTATGCGTCTTCCAGCCAAAATAGATAACATGGAAAAGGATTCTTTTCTCTTTCATTTTGATAAGAAAAATCTAGATTATGGTATGAGGGAAGATAATGTTCCCGATATCAAAGTGGCAGCTCTAGCAGCACAAGGAGTCTCAGAGCTTATGCCTTCTGATATTGCCAAGGCATTTTGGAATTCTGACAAAGTCTCTTCTAAGGTGAGATTGGGATAAATAATCTCATTTCTTTTTACTTGGATTAACTCACTCAGTAAGAATTAAGAAACACTTGTTATGATTATGATTGCAATGCTAAGGTTTTTATTTGTGATAAATTCATATGTTGACTACAATTGTTTTTGGATGAATAACACTATTCAGTAGGACAATTCCTGTATAAAATTCGGAGACTATATTATTGATGATGAAAACTGACAGATGTACAAAATAAGAAAAGCTAATGCTCCCAGATAACTCCAATCCCCAAGCCTAAGCTGGAAGATGGAAAACTAGAACATAATTTCCCTGACACCCTCCCTACAGTAGATCCATCATCCATATACTCTCTCCTTTAACTCACTTTCATCACATCTTACCTAACTAACTCACCCTTTCCAGTCTTCTGTCTTTGAGAATACACTTGTAGGGCCCTGGGCCTCTACTTAGACAGCTGGGAGATATATGGATTCTCTATCTCATCAATGATCTCCCCTGTACACCCTCTATGGGTAACGTTTTGCATTTAATCTTTTTTGTCACACACTTATCCCTTGGAGAGTCATCTACACAATAACTCTGTTCAAAACGGAACTAGAGTCTCGTTTATGGTTTTTTTTTGGTAAACATCAAGAGAGGCTTACTGTATTTCTTTAAGATTTTGGGTCCACTATTTACTCATAGAAGTGTAGTACTAAACAAATGGAATTTCATTTACTTTTGGATGATATAATTTATAGAAGTGTATATTAATAATGAATGTTTTACTTTATTTTTTCTATAAATTTTGTTTTAAAAGTTCTAATTTTACTCTGTTGTTTATTGTTGACAAGTGCATGTTGACAAAATGGTTTTCCTCTCCCAAAAGAATAGTGATGGTATCTGTTGTAAGAGAGAGTTTTGAAGAGAAATTGTGTCTTAGGCTGCACAAATTTTTTTTTATTGATTGACTTGCAGTAAAATAGATACTAACCTCATCTGACAAAATTACCGCTCACCTTATAATAACAGTAATTTATTTTTGTAATCTACTAGGCAAGAACTACTATATAGCTAAGTATATGGTCAATATCTACACCAATATTGATGTTGATTATTGTAATCTAATCGACATTAATATAGGTGACAGTCATAAATGATAATAGTATAACACTAATATGTTTGATTTCTCAGCAACCATGGAAATTTATCTTAAATTACTCAACAGATGAGATTCTAGTGTCTGCATGACCCATTGCAAAGTTTTAACTATCAACTGATATATGTTAGAAACTGGCTATAATTTAATAGGGATGAAACTGTCCAGATCTATTTTATTGCACAGAAATTGAATTATAATATTAGAATTACAATATCTAGAGAGAAAGAATGAGTTTAAGTGAAATTGGATGGATGACAGAGACTTTCCCTACAAAGAATTTAAGAGCTTGGCCCCTCCCTTCCCTTAAAATAACTGTCTGCCCTCTCCACCCTTCTCTTTTTCTATTTATTCAAAAAACTGACTTGACCGTTAGAATGATAGACTTGACAGTTACAGACACAGAAATCATAATAATAACTGACATACCAATACTAATAAATATAACTAACCGCCTAATTATAATAATAACAGATAACACTAATTTGGCCTAAGTCTCCTCTTATATTGTTTACTATTAAGAGGTCTATCAATATACTTGCTTTACTTGTCAATGAACTGACTGATGCTTCATGTAGGTTTCGAAAAGCATGCGTGAAGTTGTCAAACTTGCTATGAGTCAAGCACAGAAAAAAACTAGATTATTTGGGGATACACATTTTAGCCGGATTATCTGTTCAAGAGGGGATACTGATCCTTTTGATGGTGAGGTTGCTTATACTTTTGTGTCAATGACGTTTTATGGAAATTAGGTGAGGAATTATTAAGAGAATTGATTATGCTGGTTCAAATGTAGGACTCTATGTTGGAGCATTTGGTCCTTACGGCACTGAAATAGTGCATTTGAGGCGAAAATTTGGACATTGGAATGATGTGGATGATGGACACAATACTTCAGACGTGGGATTCTTTGAATATGTAGAGGCTGTGAAGTTAACTGGGGATCTTAATGTTCCTGCTGGCCAGGTTTGTGCATTATTAGTTTCTTGATCTTTGTTATATGAAGTTAATGTGTGAACATGACAGGAAAGCAATTTTTTTGGTGTGCAGGTGACATTCCGTGCTAAAATTGGCAGAGGCACTCGCAACACCAACCGTGGGATGTATCCTGATGAATTAGGGGTGGTAATGCACTATACAAGTGGATGTCTGTGTGTTGTGTTCATTCCTTTTGAAGCATGCCTAATTTCAAATTTCACTTCAGCCCATCATGCTGGACCTTTTCCCTAACAATCTTTTTATCTTTTTATGTTATAACTTTTGTTTAATTACACATTTAGTCCATGTAGTTTTACAAATTTTCCTGTTTAATCCCTATAGTCTAAAAGTTACTCTTGTAATCCCTAAATTTTACATTTTAATTCCCTTTTCTTCCCTGCTGTTAAAACATGAGTAACAGTGCCAATGTGTGGCTAGTACATTCTCTTTTGTAATGTTTGATGTTGTTACCCATGTTTTGACGACAGAGACAAGAAGGGAATTAAAATGTTAAGTCTTGGGACTAAAATAGCCACTTTTAAACTAGGAACTAAAAGGAAAAAATTCTGAAACTATATAGGGACCAAATATGTAATTAAGCCTATAACTTCACACCTGCTGTCTCACATAACATTGTGTCACATTCAAGTTCCTATTATGTGCCTCTGCAGTACTGCGTCTAGTGTCCACTATAATAGTGTGTAAAACTCAAATCTCCTAATTTCTTCAGAAGTATTCAAACAAATGTGACAGTCAGCCTCACTTTTATTGAATGTTTTAGTTTGTTGTATTTTACATACAAATATGTTTTTTGAACTTTGTTCCGATGACTCATGTTATTTTCTTTTATGTTTTCTTCATGATCTGTGATTTTTTACTGTTATGAATATGTCGTGAATTTTGAGTATGCGTTTTTAAATTTGAGCATTTATATGCATATAGTATAAACTATTTAACCTGTTTATGAATTTCTGAATAATGTCCCGTCATAGCATTTTTGAGGTTGACATCACTATTAACAGTATACCAAAGAAAAAGAAGATAATGGTGATTGTATTGGCTTTGCTAGGAGAGGCAAAGACCACTTTAGTTATCTCTGCACCCAGAAAAGGATTAATCTTTGGTTGTTGGCTAAAGGATTCCTCTATTGTACACCAAAAAACAAACACTATACTTTTGCTACTGTTTCCTTGTAGTTGCTTCCTAATACTTTTTATGTTCTTGATGTTTTTGAGGTCAGAATAATTTTTGCTGTGTCGCATCCCTTCTTTGCTTTTGTTTTCCTTTTTTTAGTTGTCATTTTAGCCAGTTGAGATTGTTCTGGAAACATGCAACTAATCTTAAATACCTCACTCATTTACAAACAGGTCGCTAGTTATAAAGGCCAGGGGAGAATAGCTGACTTTGGTTTTCGAAATCCTAGATGGGTTGAAGGAGAACTTCTCCAACTTAATGGCAGGGTAATAATCACGCTAGTTGCATTTTTCCAATGCAATAGCATGATCATAAGTCTCAATTAATAGAAATTTTTTGGTAGAATTTTGGTTGACATTTTTTCTGTTCTGTTGTCATATTCAGGGCATGGGACCACACATGAAAGGTGCAGATCTTGGTTTTCTTTATGTTGTGCCTGAGCACAGTTTTCTTGTGTTGTTCAACCGGTTGAAACTACCTGAGTGAACCATGTGCCCTAATCCTGTGCCTTAACTTGTTATCTGATGGTGGGTGGAACATGAAGGATTCTGACACTAGCAATGAGAGAGTACTTCGTTACCTTTTTTGAGTGGTACTAGTTTACAGGAACTTGTTATTTTTCTAGCCCTTCAACCGTTTAATGAGTTCAATTTTTGTTTTAGTATCTATCATCTTGTGTATATAAATTTTGTTGACCAAGAAAATAGTATGATAGTTAACTCTGGAAGAACCTTCTTGTATGTGCATATTATTATGGTTTATGGCTGTGTCAGCTTGTATGAAAGGGAGCAATTAATAATTAAGTTTGATAATAAAGAACCTCAGACCTGTGGTAATTTATCCACGTTTTTTGTTACATCATTTTTTCTTGAAAGAAAGGAAATAATTATTGTAAACTTTATGCTTCTTATTATGCCCTTATGAAGAATGTTTTGGTCAAGGTATGGGCAACTCAAAAAGATGCATCATGCTAGATTCCACTATAAACCTATAGTGCTTCGGTGACGTGTGACGAGATAAAAGTTGTCTTGCATGAAAGTAAGTGCTTCGTTATGAAACAGGTTGCTTTCAATAGATGTTTCTATATTGTTATTTTTTTATTTTTTTTGTCATTAGTTCTTTTTATTAATAAATATTAATTGTTAGCATGAGAATTCAAATTTGTGACTTTTAGAACCACTGGAATATCTTGTAACTATTCTTTTGGTCATAAGTTGTTTGTTTATGAATAAGTTGCATTAAAATGGGTAGTAGGAAGAACCTTTCCGGTGGATCGTGCTGGATTAAAGACCCCTGGAGTTGTCTTTTAATATTATACCAAAGCGAACGAAATCAGATAACTTTTATTCATTGGAAAAAGGTTGTTAAGATTTTAATCAGACCCGCTTGGATATCATTTCTTTATTCACCAAAGTATTATTAGTTAAGTAGTAAAATCATTAAGGCATCTTATATTATTTAATATTCTTTGAAAGTTCTTGAAATAAGAAAAAGAAAAGTTAAAGGGGAGTTTGTAAAAGTATTCACGTTTGTATCCGTGTTTAAATTTTGTAATGTTATGATTATGACTTATTTTAAGTTGAATCATGTGTGTGTATGTTTGGTAAATTTTACAAACAAGGTAGTTTAGGGAAATTCTATTCCATTACATAATATTAAGACTTACTACCAAAGTAATTCTGAATTGCATTCTCGTTACTCACTTACTCGTAATTATTTTAATAATAAATCTTGAGTTTCTGTACAAGATAGTTCAGTAAACACACATCATTAATAATTTAAGTATATAATGCTCGAGTGAAAGAATGTAAGGTGTGTAAAATTACATATCTTTTTGACATGCAGAATTGTAGCTTGTATCATTAAGTCATTCAAAGTTCTAAGGTTAATTGGTGAATGAGAGACTAAGGATAAGGGGAGAAAAAGAGGAGCAAATAGTGAATTCGAATGTTTCTGCTATTGAGAAATAAATTGAAAATATCTTTAACAGTAAATTATTTAGATGAGTATATTAAGAGTTATAGTAAGTCCATTAGTGAATAATCTCATATGTCACCTTCAAAGTGAAGAAAATGTGGATAATTTTTCAACAAGGATTAAGCTCTCAGATGGTAGGTTTCAACACGTCTAATCTTCAATTTGTTTATTCAATTCCCTGATATTAAAACATTTTTTGCTTATGTTAGTAAGCTATTTTGGAATAGATATAGAACTTGGATTTGAGAAATGTGTAAACTCCCACCATTCTCTGGTATTTAACCACTAACATTTGTTAATAAAAATATTTACATCATATTGAGGAGATGTGCATCACAAGGATGGTAAAATTGCAGTTTCATGGCATAACATCGTTACATCAATATGAGGAGGGCAAAATTTAAGGTGAAATGCTGAAATTATTTTTTATTTTCAATAATTGCGTAATAAAATAAACTATTAAATATCGAAATAAACTATCAAAACTATTTAAGCATTACAAATGAGGAACGGAAAAGGGATGAAAGTCCAAAGTTTTTCAATAGTTTCCACCCATTAAAGAATTAATAATAGAAATTTGTTATTAGAAATTGCTTTGAAAATGTATTGCAAATCACAGTAGAGAGTGTATTAACAATATTTTTTCATAAATTTATTTTATTTCGCAACTATTTTCCTTAAATCACCACTTAACATTTGCTTCCTCAAAAATCAAAATCTACTTTTCCGTAGATTTTTTACCAGTGGGTAATTGAGCACCGTGTTTTAACTCAATGATAAAAGTATTTACTCTGAGTCCTTGAGAATGTAACTTTGAGCGGTACAAGTAAAATTCTATATAAATTTTTACTAGAGAAAAATAAAGGTAGAGATTTTTTTTAATAACTTCTATTTAATTTGTATAAATTACTCTGTAGAAACTTTCTTATATTAATTTTTCAAAACAAATATTTTACTTTACACGTCACAAATCGGGTTTCCACATGTACTTTGATGCTTTCTCTAATGTTTGTCAATAAGTAGGTAGAGTTGAACTGGAGTTTAGACACTGAACTTGCTAGTTGTCTTTCACTTCTTCGCTGTGGATAACTAACTCAATCAATCTTTGGATAGCTAGCTATGTTATTTGATCAAAATAGATGACAAAATAAAATAAAATAAAATAAAATTATAATCTTTTAAAATTAAATTAGTAATATTTAATACTGTAATAACATCTCAGCAAGAATTTTATTAATTTTTTAATCAACATAATTAGCATGCTCACTGCTCAGAAATAAATTTTATTGAAAAATATTAAAAGAAAAATTGAAAAAAAGACTGTGATTTTTATGATGACAAAATTATTAAAATTACGGTGGGTTAATTAAGCATTAATTATAGTAGTAGCTTTTTTCAGATAAGCCTTAACACTAGTAACTAAAGTAAACCCACTAGAGAGGAGTGAACTGCGCGAAGCAATTGACGTGGCACGGTCTTACACTAAGAAACAGCAACGAAACGAAGGCCATTGTTGTTCTTTTTCTCTTTTGTTTTCCACTTTCTTTCATTTTCGCACCACCCAAACCGACCTTTTTCCTTTTCTATATCTCTTCGCCTTTATTTTATTTCCACTCCCTCTTTTAAAATCCGCGCAAAAGCAATCACCAATGCAAACGCATACCTCATAATCCAACTCACTCACGAGGATAACACTTCCGCCATGAACAAATCGCTGTCCAAGAACTCCGAGTCCTCGACTCAGTGCGACTCGCCGTCGCGCTTCCACTCTCCCATGCGTTGTGATCAAATGGAGTCGCCGGAATATCGGTCGCCGGAATACTATCCGGAGAATCCCCCGGAAAACTCCCTGGCCATCGTGACCGTCGAAAAGCTCAAGCAGAAGCAGTTTTCTCCGGACAAGCGCGCGGAGCACAGGAAGCTTCCGGAGAATCCGCCGTCGGCGGTGATGGTGTACAACAGCGCGGCGGCGGAGGATTCTCAGCGGCCGGCGGTGAAGTTTGGTCCGACCATCGACGTTGGCGAACGGGGATCGAGGTCGGAAGCGGCATCGGGGTGGAAGACGGAGGAGACGGTGAACAAGGCGGCGCTAGGGTTCCGGCTGAGCGAGGTGGTTGTGTGTCTGATTTCGTTTTCCGTTATGGCGGCGGATAAGACGCAAGGTTGGAGTGGCGACTCCTTTGATCGCTATAAAGAATATAGGTATTATTTATTTATCAATTTAAGTTATTATGATTATTATTATTATTATTATTATTATTATTATTATTATTATTAGCTTTGATTTATGTTTTTTATTTACATTGATGAATGAATATGTGATTGATCGTGGACACGTATAAGGTAGATGAAGTGTTCATCAAATGATTTATGGTTAATGGATAATGGATAATGGATAATGTGAGTTATATTTAGATTTTTTTATTTTAAAAATATGTTAATAGGAATATTTAGAAGATAACTAAGGTTGCTTTGCTTCAACTTAGTGGGTGTTTATTTAAAAAGAAAAAACTTGGTTAGTGAATCAATTCTGTAAAAATTATTTAATTATAATTTATAAAATGATGTAATTATGGTTAAATATTTGTTATTAGCACAAATCAAATATATGTTATAAAGGATTTGTAATAACAATAGCGTATGCATATATTCAATTTTAAAAAATTTATTTTAGATGTACGATAAATTTCTCAACATAAAATTAAACATGTAAAACTTAGATAAAATCATGTTAATTATTATTACTTTAACATAATTATTGTGAAAATCACAACCTAAAATCTAACACAAACATACAATTAATTTTAGACTCTAAATTATTCTCTGACCCATAAAATTTTCTAATATTTTAACATGATCTTGGACAATTGCGGTTAAACACACCCTTAAAAAGTGATGGTTATTGATGTGATATGCAGGTATTGTTTATCTGTGAATATTATTGGATTTGCATACTCAGCATTACAAGCATGCGATCTGGTATGCCAACTTGCCACGGGAAAGCACTTGATCAGTCACCACCTTCGCTATCACTTTGATTTCTTTATGGACCAGGCAAGTCATATACCACTCAATTTCTATGTCTGTGTTATAGCTCCTTTTTTTCCAGGAGGTTTAATTACTTATTTGTTTTCAATATTTCCACTAACTTTCTTCTTTAATAGGGCTTATGGTTTAAAAGTGATCTTTTAGTCCATATATTTTATATTTTAATTCTTTTTACTAAATGATATTATATAATTTAGTGATGTATTGTTGAATAAACAAAATATTTAACGCTATTAAGTAACTTTTGATCATAGATACTGAAAATTGAGTGGTATATGACTTACAATAAGGACTAAAAAAGAATTAAAATGTAAGATACAAAGATTAAAAATATCACTTTTGAACTATACAGATTAAGATGAGTATTATAAGAACTAAAGGTAAAATTTGCGACACTATGGACCAAATAATTAGACCTTTTGAGAAATGGGGGCCTGTTCTGTCTTCTTAATGTTTGATACTAAATAGTCAAATTACTCCGAAAATAAAATATGGGGTCAGTCATATAAGAACCACAGAAATAATTTCGCCTAAAAAGTCTTTATAACTTTCAATTTCTCCATCATCCAACAATTGATATAACTGACACAGAAATTACTATGGTTCGCATTACTGCCATCAAGGTGAATTTGAATGCTATATTCTGATTGTTCTGTGTGTGCGTGAAGATTTTACACTAGGGCAAGGCCCAAAGTCTTCTTCTTGTTATTGAAAATCATAACATTTTTTGTGACAAATTGATGAATAGGTTCTGGCATATCTTCTGATATCGGCATCATCATCTGCAGCCACGCGTGTTGACGACTGGATATCGAATTGGGGAAAAGACGAGTTCACACAAATGGCCACTGCTTCAATTGGAATGTCCTTCCTCGCTTTTGTTGCCTTTGCTATGAGCTCACTCATCTCTAGTTACACCTTATGGAACCGCAATTCCATGTGAACCTCACATTTCCTTGTGCTTACCACTTGTCTGTCTATAGAGTTCTCTTTCTTTTCTCTTCTGTTGTCAAGGAATCAATTAAGCTAATTGTGCATGCCCCACTAGGATTAAGCAGAACAACCAAACTGAACTGTGAAGAGCTCTATTGCCCGTGGCTTTTCACTGCACGGACAGACTTGTGTATATATACAGTTTCAGTATATTGTTCGTGTTGCGAATGGGATGGTGGAGAAGCATAATTTCCTTTTTTGATTCCCATCCAAATACACATTTTTATGTTCTTCCTTAAAGAACTTGTTACAAGTCACAGGTTATGTTCTAATTAGTACATATAGGACTGTAAATCCAGAAAGGAAGGCTTTTGTTATCTACCACTCCCAAGAGGAAGAAGAAAAATAAACCAGCTTTGGGGAAATTGATATGAGAAAATAGATTAAAACGATGAGAATACTACATTCTAGTTTCCCCTCTTTGATTTCTTCGGAGATTTCTATCTCTTTGCCCATTATTGCATGAAGAAAAAACAATGATCACGTTGAGGTAAAGGTCCCAATTGTCCCTGACAACATCCGCACCTGATAATATTTGATAAGGAGATTTCGAATAATTTTTGAGATATTTAAGTTCATTGAAAAATATGGGGTTCGTTAAGTTAGTGCTTGAAAAAGGAAAATTGTAACATGACAAGCATGATTTAACGATGGTAGTTTGTTCTCATGGCATATTGGGTGTCACAAGGATATCATATATTTATGGGATGACCTAAATATAAGTCTATTTACATTACTTATTTTTACTGATTTTAATTATAAATACATTTTTTTTCCTAAATTACCTTTCATTGAAACTTGTACTAGAAATAAAAAAATAAGTCATGGAAAATAGAACTTTAATTAAGTGAAGAATATTTTAGGAATACTAACATTAAATAAGATAAAGTTAATTAATATTTACGTATATTTTGTTGCAAATTCTTTTATTTAAATAAGCAAAACGGAGCTAAACAAATGGCCGTGGGGATTTTGGCACGGTGGCTGTGAGAATTTGTACAAAGCTCCAAGGCAAGAAGCATAGAAGAATTCGCACGTGCCTTGGCAATGTCCAGTATCGGAAAAAGAAAAATAATGTTAAGAGAGAAAAACTTCATCAGTATTATTTATTAAAGAAATGTTATATTTAGAGCTTGTTTCAATGATTAAATTAACTTACTTCAATGAACTTTTTTATTCTAACTTGTTGAATGAACTTAAGAAAACATTTTTCCATAACGGTGCTTTTCACATGCTTTTCTACGATACAACTAGGCTTAGGACTGGATGGGCTTGAGACTCGAAATTCTATAAGAGCTAAGGTCGTAGACTGGAGTGTGGACTCCGTTGTTTGTGTCTCGTTTTAAGCCTTGGCCTAGGCCACCTTTTAATTAATAGGCGCGAATATGTTGTTGTCCCTATATTTAGGTGTCGTTAGAATTGTGGTGGATAAGCGGGTCGGTCCGTCTCGTATAAGATTCGCACGCATAAATTCACGAAGAGTTTAGTCCGTCTCGTCCCGCCACATAATACCAAACGGACCTAATTTAGTGGTCCGCTCCCACCCGGCAGGCTCGGCGGGCCAAAGGCGTTGATCCGCGAACCTAGTTAAAAAATTAAAAAAAAATATTAAATTTTAAATTTTTAAAAAATATTTAAAAAGATGTTATATTTTACCTTTTAAATTCTTAATAAAATAAGTCAATAACATAAACTTTTAATTATCTTCAATAACAAATTTAAATTCTCCATTACTTCCTAACAATTATTTTGCAAAAGAAGTATTTCCTTTCGAATAGTCTTCATTTTATCATTAGAAAAAACATTATTCAAAGTTAATGAATTTTTTTCGCTCAATCCCCATTCTTCCAAAAGAAAAACCATACATAACTATGATCATCTCACGTCCTAAATGTGGTATAGTAAAATGAGAAAAATTAAGCATTTCACTATTCAACTTTCAATTTGCATCAACACAATGTGCAGTTAATGAAATATAACCCTCAGAAGTACAGGATGTTCAAACATCATATGTCAAGCTTATTCTACTAGGCACTCTAGAAACATGTATTTCAATTTTTTCTTTTCAGAATCATATAAATTGTTCACATTAATGGTATCAACACGCCTAAAGGCGGGAAAATTGAAAGGCGGGAAAATTGAGAGGCGGGAAACAAAAGTAAGGTGTAAATTTTCAACCTTTTTAAATAGTGCGGGCTTGCGGATCGCCTCGCGGACCCCGCGGATTTGACTCACAAAGGTTGGGGGGGGGCCTTTTACGGACTATACCCTTAAATTTTTCTGAAAAAATTGGTCTAAACTCACGCGGGTCGCGGGATCCGCGGGCCAGCCCATGGACTTCTACCCATATACCCACCCATACGTGTGAATGAGTTGATCAACAATTTATATGCATTTGTCTTATAATTTTAAATTTTATAAGGGTGTTTAGGGGATTTAATTTTTTTTATATAAATAATCCATAAGATATTTGTAATTTATATTGATAAGTGGTAAAAGATAACTTATGCATAAGAGTTTTATATGGATAAGAATTTATTGAATAAGGAAATGATTAAGAAAATGTGTTAGGTTTACTTTTCATTTTCAAAACACGAAATGTTCAATAAAATATGTTTGGTTATAATTATTTTTTTTTCTTCTAAAACCATCTTTAAAATAAAATCTTAATGACAAAACGAAAAAAATATCATTTGACTGTATTTATGAAATTTAAAAAATAAGAATGGGAATGATAAGAACGCGTTATTAAAAACGAAATTTTAATAAGTTAAAACATGTTTTCTTAATTTTCAAAATATAGAAATGAACATTCTCAAAAAATAAAAATATGAATTGAAAATAGAAAATGGTTTTTGAAATTTTATAAGATGTTTTTAATTTTGGCTTCTAATATTCTTTTGTTTATTTTAAGTTCTTATATTCTTTTATCATGTTTTATTTTTGGTTTTTGTAGTAGTTTAATTTTGTTCAAAAAAAAAATGTTTTTGTGACAAATGATTATCATTTACTTTGTAATATTGTTGTCTTAGATTCATTTCTAATTTATTTAATATATCTTTGGTCTTTGTATTTTCAGAAAATTTGACCTACAATTTTTAACCTTTATTTTTATTTATTTTTAACAATAATTTCTTTTGATTTCTATCTAATTTTTTTATGTCTAAACATGATCTTATGATGGTAGTTAGAACTGTCAAAATGGGTCAAACCTGTGGGTCAACTTGACCCACCAAAAGTTTAAGCTAGAAAAAGTTAATAGTTTATAATGAACATAAAAAGTTAACTTGGTCTATTTTGATCAAGCCCACGTGAGTTGAACGTGTAGGTGGGGCAGGTTGGCTTGCAAGTTATCCACCTATACAAAAATTCTAATTTAGTGATCAACTATCAATCTTGTTATAAAAAAATATATGTAATTTTAAAAGAAATTTTCTATATAACTAATGCAAATGAAGTTTATTGGTTTTAAAACCAATCACAATATTTAATTAATTAAAGAAATTTTGTAAATTAATAGAATTTTTAATAAATTTTTTATTTTTAATTAAATTTGGTGGGTCGCGGGTCAACCCTTTTGGCCCAGGTAAGTAAAATAGAGTTCCACCAATAGGTGGATCGGTTGTGTTGCTCATTTTGATAACTCTAATGATAGTCAATATTTGTATAATACAAAAGTAATGTCAAGATAATTTGAAAATAATTATGAAATTTACATGTTTGTCTAAATTTAAGAACGTAGTAATGTAATATAACATATTAATGAGAAGGGAGATTAAGTTTGTGAAAATGACAAACACTGATTGAGAATGAAGTACAAGCCAAAATTAAGATTTCCAACGCTTTTAAGTCAAGGGTTACAACCACACATTTAGAATAAAGACGAAACATAGGTGACACACTTGTAATAGTGTTTATGATAATAACAATTTTAAATCTAAGTGGATTGTTGAGAAGCAAAGTAAAGAGCGACGAAGGTGATTTTTTGATATGTTACTATATTGATATTTGGTATGAAAAAAGATGAATTTAATATTTATTTCATGTTATTGTTATACTACTTTCTTACTATACAAGAACTAACTATCATCATAAGATCATGTTTAGATCTACAAAGAGATTAAATAGATAGCAAAACTAAAATGTAATAACAATACAAGGACTTTAAGGAAAAAAAATAAAAACAAAGGTTATTCATTTATTAGTTGTGTCCAACTAATTCTCTTATTTTTTCCTCCTATGAGTCCTTTTCTTTCTTCTTAATATCATCTTCCATATTCAAATATGTGAAAGATTCTTTTAGCTCTAATAATTTTTTTATGAGACTTGTTATCATCAAACCTAACATGGATTGCTTCTTCAAATGTTAAGGTTCTTGAGTTAAAGACTTTATATGCCTTGAATATTTCAAAGTAGTTTAACAGTCTTCTATTATCATACTTAGAATCAAACTTTCCAGGATTGTTCTTAATGTTAAGAATGAAACACTAACATCCAAAGGGATGAAAGTATGATATGTTGCATTTTTTCCCTTTCATAATTCATAAGAAGTCTTATTTAACTAGGGTCTTAAATAATTTTGTTTTGTATATACATGTAGTTTTCACTACTTCTAAGTTCTACCTAGAAGTGTTTTCGGGTTGAATTTTCATTCAACATGATTTTAAAAATTTCTTGGAATGATCTATTCTTTCTCTCAACCACACCATTTTGTTGAGGTGTTCTTAGTGTAGAGAAATTGTGAACAATTCAGATTTCTTCACAGAACCTTTGAAAACTTTCATTTTCTAATTCACCCCATGGTAATTTCTAATAGAAGTAATGAATACTCGTTTTCCTTTTTGAACTCTTTTACAATATATATTAAAGACTTTAAAAGACTCCTCCTAATGGGCTATGAACATAATCCATGTTTATCTAGTATAGTCATCAAAAATGACTAGTCTATATCGTTCAAAGAGTTTGTTCTTGTTGGTCTAAACAAATCCACATGTAACCGTTCAAGTGGCTTAGAAGTGGACACAATGTTCTCAGAAGAAAAATATTTTTTCACTTGCTTTCCTTTTTGACACACTTCACATAAACCATCTAATGAAAATGACATATCTAAAAGTGCTCTTACAAGGTCATGCTTTTCAACTTTAAAATAATCTTCATGTTTGTGTATCATAGTTTCTTATGTTATGTCCAACATTTAGTTCTTATGAATACCAAACATGTTACATCAGATCAAGAAGTTTAATCTTATAAATGTTATTTTTCCTCTTAGTAGTACGCATACACTAGTGGAAAAAAAAGGTTATAATGTTACCATTTCCACGTCGGTTGTTAAAGAAATTGACATAAATTAGTTTTTAACGTCGATTGGATTTAAAATTTTAACCGACGTGGAAGTTCTAATCCACGTCGGTTCAAAGTTGAATTGTGGAGGAAAAAGCATACTTAAACTTAGCACCTTCGTTTCCCTGTCAATTTTTGTTTTTGCTTTGTTCACGCTCGATCTCTCCTTCTCTTATGCTGGTATCCCTTCTCCCTTTTTTCTCATTCTCTTGTTCATGCCCGATACTCATTCGGTTTGTCATGTCGTGTCGTTCTTTCCTCGTCTCCCCGCATTTATTTGGTCCTTTGTCGTGTCGCGCCATTCACGCCTCGCATTCTCTCCTCATCCTTATTGGTGCATTGCCTCTATTTAGTCCTCAACCACACCGTCTGCATTTTCTCTCGCATTCTCGCTGCAGGTTTCTCTCTTCTCACTTAGGGTTTCTCGCCCCTATTCTTAGCTATGTCTTCAACCTCGCACTAAGTTTAATTTGTTTTGTTAGGTCAAATAAATTTGCTTTGTTATCTGCTTATCATAATGAACATGAAGTTTAATTAATAATTATACTATAGGAATTTTCATGAAATTGACGAGACCTTGTTGCAACATGGGATTGAGGCTTTAAAACCTGTAGCAAACGTCATTGTTGAAAGCCAGGTGAAATCTCGTAAATGTAGCAATTACAAGTTATTCTCTTCGATCCTTCGTGCTCTAGTTCTGATACTGCTGCTTCAAGATTATACCACCTACTCCCATCTAAAGCAGAAGGTTACATTTTTGGTGTGTATACGTGGGCGGTTTATGGGGGGGGATTGAAAAATTATGTCTTATGGATTGAGTTCTCTCTCTCTATGTTCTTTCATATCCTCTTAAAAATCATATCAATTGCATTTTAGAATGAAGCCCCTTTCCATTTTTTAATTATGAGTTTCTGATTGCTTCCTTTCTCTTTGGGTAGTTCTAATTGTGTTTTGACTTATGTAATTGGCTACATGCTTTGATGTTTGTGCATTTTCATCTTTCATATTATCTATATTATTATTTATTAATTTGCTACTTGAGTTTAAGATTACATTATTTGTTGATGCCTTTTTACCAAACATTGTCCTTATGTACTAGAGGCTATCACAACTTCAGCAGAACTATGATCTGCTACGAAGGACATCATTTCATTGTTTCCTCAGTTGATAAAAAGCTGAAAGAAATTTGTGAATTAAGATAAATAGAGATTTAGCAATTTAACATCTCCAAGATCATCAATTTCTAACACCCAAGATTTACACAAATGATAAATTCTACTGTAAATTGTTGTAGTGTTTATGTGGCTCATTTTTCTGTATTATCTTGTTGTCCTCTTGTTTTGATCAAACTAAGACAAGATTTGAATGAAAAGGGAGATTTATTCTTGGATTTGCTTAGACTTTGTATTTCCTTCTATCTTGAGTGATGTATGTTTGATACTTTGACATATCTAATTTTACTTTTTTTCAAATATTGGCAGGTGGATTGGAACTCTTGGCATATCTTTTACGGCATTTCCCTACTAATAGGCACTTACTACTAGAGATGGCAAAGGTTGGGGTTGTTGTAGTAATTTAGAATTGGCCTAATATAACCTGCGAGTAGTTCCCCTCGGAGAGTTATAAAATGTCTCAACCCTTATAATGAAAAAACTGAGAGTATATTTTATCAAATTCATGATTTATCATGTGTGGAAATGATATCAACTATTAATCTTTTTGTTAAATATTGAGATTTCTTACTTTTCTCTCCTAAGTGAGAACTTGCGTTAGAGTTTAGAAGAGTCAAATTTGTGAAGATAATTAATGTTATTTCCATGAACAGATTGTGTGAATTTTTTTTACTAAGTGATTCTCCTGTTAAAGAATTGCAGCATTTCCCTACCATGATGAATCTTTCCCCTCTAATAAACCACATCACTTAAAATTTCCTTAAATTGACTGCTTAATGTCTACATTATGATGTATATTGTAAATGAAGGTTGAACCAATTACTGGAAAGAATGAGGAGGCCATTATGAATTTTGAAAAGGTAATACAAAATCAAAGCATATTACCTTAATATATTTACTCATTTCAAAATGTGCTTATTTATGTGTTTAGTGAGGTTAATCATATCATTAATTTGGTGATCACAGGCCTAGTCAATTGATCTATACATCATAACATATATTGATGAGTATGCAATGCTTCTAAAGCTAAAGTCTATTTATCCAAGGCTGAATAAGTTAGAGCATGATTTTTGAATATTGATCATGCAAGACTAAAGGTTTTTGTAGCTTTGTCTGTCTTATGGGAAAGGAAAGAAGAGAAAAAAGCATTACAATATCCTAAGCAGGTTTATATTTTTATTTTATCTACATAAAATTGCTTATAATTGACTGAATTAATTTGTTTCTCCTTATTTCCTTGGCTGTGAAATTCTTTTTGCCACGTGTTTCTTTATTTTGTATAACAATGATGTTATCTTAATACATTATAGTGATAATACAATTTTCATGTTTTTATTCATGTGATTCCTTCTCACGTCTGATAACTTCTGTCACATCCTTGTTGGGTGTAGTTGGAGAGCAAGTAATAATTACTTGTGCATTAATATTTCAAACTTAGTTTTTAAATTGATTTATTTTTATTTTTCTCATTTTGAGTATATTATAATGCTTTCAAAAAACAATTCCTACGCAACATAGTGTCAAGGAGTTTTGAGCATTGGGATTAACACCTCATCTATTAACAAGTAGTTTTGTTGAGGTATGCTATTCATCCATTTTCGCACCTGGATGCATTTAAAAATGTTCACTTGTGTAACAATGCTTGCTCTAGAGTTTTTTGGCAGTGGTGGTACATAAAAAATCGTGTTTGCTCACTTAATCTTAGCATGCACACTGTACTATATTTTCTTTCTTTAGTAAGGGTGATGCAGGGATCAATACTGTTAGAGTTAGTATTTGTGATATTGGGATTGATGTCTTGACCATCACTTTCAACCTTCATTTTTTACATATAAATAGAGATACATGAAGCCTAATAACTTAAACTAGAACCTCAAAACTTATGCTCTCTCAATCTCCCTCATTTCCTCCTTTCTCTTATACCACGAGGTACTGTGTGTTTGAGGAAATATAATTTTTGGTAAAGCAAGAAATACATAATGATTTTAAAAATCAAATGTCGAAGTCGAGTGCTATGCAAAAGCTATTTATGAGCTTATGTGGATGTGACATTTATTAAGATAATTGACATGTTTTTTGCATTGTTTCCAAAAAAATACATAGATTTAAATTTTATCTTTGCCACTAGTTATGATAATTAATAAAATAGTTGCATAAAACTCCTCATTTAAGTTATTGTACGAATTATAAAGAGTTTAATTTTAAAATTTTTGTATTATTAATTAGTTAAAAATCATTAGTATTTTAAATAGTAAATAATCTTATCAAGGAAATGTCAATATTCACTTCACGAGGGATATTCAAAAATCTTTCTAAGAATCTCTTATCCAATAATTTTAATTGTCAGTCCCGATTCAAAGTGTGGTTAAGAAAAATGCATTGAATAATTTCTTTTAGTAACATACAAGTGTTATGTAACTTCCACTATTACACATCTTTAGTCTTTTAACTAAGTTGTACTAAGTTCATTTGCAACATTCGAGGAAAAAGGTATCTCTATTCAAAGATCTAACACTTGAAATGGAGATTACATCATTTTTTTCCTAGTTGTTGTCAAAAAACTATTATTTTCTTAGATATTAAACAATCTAAAGCTTCGTTAGTTATTTGTAAAAAAAAATTGTCCACTTAGTTATTTGCAGCTTTGTTATTTATGACCCTTCATATAAATATTTACTTTACAGTGTCATTCAAACACGTGGAATTCATCCTTTGTCTTTCACTTTCGGTTACAGAGTAATATAAATGTTGTTACAACTCTTAGTTAGTTTTTTCACTATAATTATATTATGATTACTTTCTTTAGAAAATCTTCAAGTTACTAATGCAGATGCTCACAATGTTGAGAATGCATAACTAGAAAGTTGGAATATGTACTGCTTTTAGTGTTAAAGGTGTAAATCTCAATCTAAAGCTTCTGTTTTAGTTTATTCTAGACTAATATGACCATGTTAGGCTGAGTGGACTTTTGAATTTGGAGAATATGGAGAATTTTAACTAAGTATTATTTTATATTGAACAATATTATTAAATATTAAATATGGGCAAACTACTCTAACCTTTAATGACATTCTCATTTTTCACAATTTGATTATGGCAATGCTTCAATCCAATGTTAACTATTTTAACCTAGTTAGAAAGGCAACAATATAGCCTACTAAACTAAGATTATACTACTTTTCTTAATTTTGAACTAGTGTAAAAGCAACATATCAAACTAAAATTTCACACATAGGAATATTTTTTTATTTTCGAACCACTTTTTACGTTGGTTGTTAAAGACCCAACATAGAAAGTTCATTTATTTTTTAAAATTCTGAACTACTTTCTGCGTCGATTATAAATACAACTGACATAAAAAGTCCACCTTTCACGTCAGTTCAATAACCGACGTGAAAAGTGAAGACTTTTAATGTCACCCACTTTTCATGTCGGTTCATAACCGACGTCAAAGTGATTTGTACCTGATGTAAAAAACTGTTTTTGTATTAGTGATAGATGAATCATCCTTGTACTGGACCACGCATTCATCTTTGCTGGAAGTAACATTGTACCCATTGTGACGTAAGCCAAACCTTTTGCCCTTATCCTCATACTCCAATGAAACTTTCCAAAGAAATGGTGATACTCATGGATTAGGATCAAAGAAAAAAAGAAGAAAGTGGTAAGACTAAGAGATGGAGATGACACCATGGACAAGTCTAATAAGCCCTTGTAGAATAGCCAAAAATGAAACCAAAAGCTATTAATAAGATCCAAGGTTATTTACAAGAAACCTAAGAGAGAAAAATCTCAAGAAAACTCAAAGTTTTACCAAAATTTGTCAAAAGCTCTTACGATAGTTTTAGCCTAAGCTTATATAGGCTAGGAATACTTGAAGATGAAGTTATTTTAAGATAGTAGTACAAAACAAGCTAAAGAATTTTGAGCCATCAGTTTCTAAGGTTCAGGTTATATGTCACTTTCAACATGAATCTCATCCATCGGATGAATGATTCAAATCTAAGGTGTGGATTTACTCTTGTATTAGGCACGGATCTTAATCTAAGAGAAATCACCTTGAGCTTTCTCTACTTGGATTTACAATTTGATATTCAAATCTAATTCAAACAAAATTAAATTGGAATTTCAAATGTGAATTTTAAAATCAAGAAACTTAAGACTCAAATTGACATACACATCCTAAGTTTCACACTTTGAGCTCATTAGTTTTCAATGTACATGTTCAAGTATCCAAATACAAAAATAGTCGAGAGATCCAATGGCTACTCATAATGGTTGAAAGCTACAATAAGCTACAATAATAAGTTATTTGCAAAATATAGAAGATCGCAAGGTTTTAGTTCACTTAAAAGAAGAGGTTGAATACTTGAGTTCAATTTCAACACTTGATTATCAACCTCCTCTTGAATCCTTCTAACCATAGCTCTCTTAATTCTTCTATCATCTTAAATGGGCTTGGACGAACCTCCATTAAACCTTATTTCTTGAGAGCAATTTGCTCTCTAATTGGTTTCTTCTTTACCTAAAAAAAAAGGTAACCATAACCACCTAAATCATATACAAATACTACAAAATCATCATAAATAAGTTGTAAATCATATCTTAAGATATACAATGCATATGACTTAAAATGTAAAGACACATACATATTATATTGAGTGAAGGATGGTAAAATTAATTAAGCCTCTATAATTCATCACCTATTCCATTTATTTTTAACATCTAATATGAAAAACTTACCTGCTTCACCCACTTTTAAGTCATAATATCAAAAATTATATTGCTTCCTAATCCTAAAAGCACAATTTAAAGAAGGAAAATAAGAATTTGAATCTTTCACTATGGCATGGTCAAAACTCTTAGGATTTTCTACTCCTTTCATAATTTGTATAGACAATTGTTCCTTAATCATCATTTCTTCATTAAGCATGAAAGCAATGAAGCTAGAAGTTTGTGGTTTGCATTCTTTCTTTAAAGTCAAATCTTCCAAAAACTTATAGCAACATTCAACATCATAAGATAAAGAATTAATAGTCACAATTAAGAATTTCAAATTACCAAATTCAATGATTTTCTAATGTACAATGTTACAAGATTCTAGTGTTTGGCTCGGAATATCATTCATATTACGTGTAACAGAAGTAGTAAGGGGTAAGGAAATTTTATCTAATGGTAGTTCAAATTCCTTAGGTACTTCATACTCTTTATATTATTTGTTTTATGGCTCCTTTATACACAACTCTTCCCTAAGCATCCAAACATAAAGAATTTTATAAAGAGGATCACAATCAACTTTACAAAGGACTTTAATTTCCTTCCCTTCCACATCTTCACACTAGAGATAACAAACTTGTACTTGGGAATCCTCCTTTAGAGTCACTCCTACATTACCCTTAACTTAAGAATCAAAACAATCAAATGAAGAATTAGTATAAGCAAGTAAAGAATACATTTCTCATTCTCTTATTTTTTCATTAATTTTTTTTTCTCTCATTCTTATCTCTCACCATTTTCTTGTTTCTTTCTCTCAACTTAATTTCTTTTATCCCATTCTCTTCTCTGACCATTCTTTTTTCTTTCTCTCAAAATTTTTCATTTTAACATGAAACCTAAAGATCTTTGCATATAGACTTAGGAAAACTTATTTTACCAAACTTATTTTATGTTAATCAATTACAGTGTGTTGTAATCAATTACATAAGACTTGAATGCACTATCACAAATTAGTACATCTTTATATTAATTGATTGCAAGATTTTATAATTGATTACATAATATAATTTGTTACCATGAGTTTTCTACTTTAATCAATTACCATGTTTAATAATTGATTGCATGAATCTTTAAATTCTTCTACAAATTCCGAAGAATAGTTTAATCAATTAAAATGAACTTATAAATAATTATTTACTTGATTGATTTGATTATATCAACAATTCAATCAATTATAGGAAATTATAAATATTTTCTTTATAAATAGCTTCAACTCTATGACTTGAAACATGAGCTTTTGGAAACATTTCAAAGCAAACCCAAAAGTTCCTTTGAAATGTTTACATTTTAATTCTGAAAAGAGAAGTATATTACTTTGGGTCCATTTCAAGTCATGATTAAGAGAGATTGTTCTACAATCTTAACATGTTTTAGTAAAAACCTTAGTTAAAGTTTTCAACATTTGCATATTCTCCTAAATTGTGAAGTGCCAAAGAATCACTAAGTTGTATCTCTTTGAGTTTTACATTTCATTTTGTAACTCTTAGTTCCTATGTAATGTTTTTAAGGCTTTATAAAATAGTTTTTTTTTCTAAAAAAAAAAGATTAGTGAATAGATTTTTCTTTAAGTCTTAATCATGTTAGTTCTATAGGAACTTAGTTCTTGAAATGTATTTTAATTGAGAATGATTGTTATAACTTATAAAAACAATTATACAACATATGGTGGAAGTCTAACATATTTTATTAGGACAACTAGGTGTAGCATCTCTAGGTATAGAGAGTGAACCAATACAAATTTTGTGGTTATTTCTACTTTTCTTTCAATCATATTGATTGAATCTATAGTTGATTGGTTGAACTAATTCCTTTAAAAATTATTTACCATATTGGTCAAAAGGATTAAACAAATATTATAATTTATAAAAAATATGAGATATAATAATAATAAAAAAAAAATTCTCAAGTTATATTTTAAAATACATAGTTGGTGAAGAACCAACTCATCCCTCTTGGTTTGCGAAGTATACAAATCTTTTTCAATTGCTCAAGTGAAGTTATATCAATTTATCAATACTTTTTAAATTTGGCTTTCACAGTGAAAATTGTGTGTTGTTGTGATAAACGTGATAATTAAGTAAAAGATATTGAATTAGATGAAATAGCTAAATAATTAGAAATTGATGAAGGAAAAAAATCAATTTAACACTTTAAAATAAGTTAAAGATACTCATTGGAGCTCATATTTTCATTCAGTTTGTAGTAGAATGAAAATGTATAATGTTGTTTAGTTTTCCAAAGAATCATAATAAAAAGGTCAATTTCTTCTTAAATGTTAATGTTGCTTAAAATACTTTATCTTCATTTATCTTTATATTGATTTTACATATAATGAAAGAGATTATGAGAACTATTGATTATCTTTGTCAATCATTGTAACATCAATTTGAAGATATAGTTAATGTTATACATAACTAGTTTGTTATATTTTAGAGATCTCACATCGTTTAGAGATATGGTATGTTGCATATATATAAGTGAGGAGCAATTCTCATCTTAGAAGCCGGTTTTGTAGGATTGGGTTAGGCTCATAACCCACGTTTCTAAAATGGTATCAGAGCATTGTTGACTCTGCAAAATTCTCTTCTGTCCTCGATTATAAATTCTAATACGTGTTTAATATCTTTCACTCTTTTTTTTTGTTTTTTTTATTTTAGATTTTAGTATAATTCGATTCTAATTTAATTTTTATAAATATTTATTATTTATTTACATTTTTATAGTTATGAGATGATATTTCACTATCAATAACCACTCTAAAAATGATACGTCATACATAATAGAAGAAACAAATAAAAAAAAAGAAAACTAAAATAGGAACGAAATTAATAAATCAAAGCTAAAATGGACAATAAAAGAAAAAGGAAATTTAAGAAACTCAAATAATCAAGAAGGTATTAAATCTTTTGCATAGTTATACTTAATTAATTAAATTGAGACGGTAGGTAATTCATTTGTTGTTGGTGGATGATAATCATGTGACAAAGGTGAAAAAGGTAAATTCGTTGAACGAGAGAGGAATGAGCATTGTTGATGTTCCTGTGGCATTTAAAAGCGAAGCTGGTGATTTAAAAATTCACACTATCTTGCATAAAGTAGGAGCTAAAAGTGCAAAAGACTTAAATCACTAGGTTAATACATCCAACATGGGTCAATCTTTGTAAGTAGCAATTGATAATCAAATTCCTCTAAGTACTCAACAATTAGATTATCTACCTAGAAGAATACGATGTTGGCCACAATTTGATGAAATAAGAGATTTATTTGGATACAAACACAAAAAAGAGACTATGAGTGATGTGCGTAATAGTCTGTTAACATTAGCCACACTATTTGCAATAGCAACCTATCAGGCAGTACTTAGTTCCCCTAGTGGAGTGTGGCAGGATGATAAGGATGGACACACGGTTGGAGAATCTATATTTGCCACCAAATTACCAATATTATTTTGGTTATTTTTACTGGATAACAACATAGGATTTTGTACCTCAATTATTATGATATGTTCGTTAACAATGGACTTTCCTTTACTTGATAATTATTATTGTTGCTGGATGATAATTATGTGAAAAATGTGATAGAGGTAGATTCGTTGAACGAGAGAGGAATGAGCGTTGTTGATGTTCTTATGACATTTGAAAGTGAAACTGGTGATTTGAAAATTCACACTATCCTGCATAAAGTATGAGCTAAAAGTGGAAAAGACGTAAATCACTAGGTTAATACATCCAACATGGGTCAATCTTTAGAAGTAGCAATCTATAATCAAATTCCTCTGAGTACTCAAAAATCAGACAATCTACCTACAAGAATACGATGTTGGCCACAATTTGATGAAATAATAGAGTTATTTGGATACAAACACAAAAAAGAAAGTATGGATGATGTGCGTAATAGTCTGTTAACATTAGCCGCACTATCTGCAATAACAACCTATCAGGCGATACTTAGTCTCCCTGGTGGAGTGTGGCAGGATGATAAGGATGGATAGACGGTTCGAGAATCTGTATTTGCCACCAAATTACCAGTATTATTTTGGTTATTTTTACTGGACAACAACATAAGATTTTGTACCTCAATTATTATGATATGTTCATTAACAATGGACTTCCCTTTGCATGATAATTATTGTTGTTGGTGGGTGATAATTACGTGAAAAAGGTGATAGGTAAATTTGTTGAATGAGAGAGGAATGGGCATTGTTAACGTTCTTTTGGCATTTGAAAAAAAAGATGGTGATTTAAAAATTCACACTATCATGCATAAAGTAGGAGCTAAAAGTGGAAAAGACGTAAATCATCAGGTTAATACATCTAACATAGGTCAATCTTTGGAAGTAGCAATCGATAATCAAGTTTCTCTAACTCTAAGTACTCAACAATCAGATAATTTACTTATAAGAATACGATGTTAACCACAATTTAATGAAATAAAAGAGTTATTTGGATACAAACAAAAAAAAATTAGAGTATGGGTGATATGCGTAATAGTCTGTTAACACTAGCCGCATTATATACAATAGCAACCTATCAGGCGGTACATAGTCCCCCTGGTGGTGTGTGGCAGGATGATAAGGATGGACACACGATTGGAAAATCTATATTTGCTACCAAATTATCAATATTATTTTGGCTATTTTTACTAGGCAACAACATAGGATTTTGTACCTCAATTATTATGATATGTTCGTTAACAATGGACTTCCCTCTGCAGTACCCATTGTTATCACTAGTAGTTTCCATATCATCTAACTACTACTACTACATGAATATCATTGTGACAAGTGACATCTCCAATGATATGATTTTCGTAGCTTCTATGATTGGCTTCGTGGTACCACTTATTCCTGGTATGCTCAGGTGTCTAAATAATTTAACGACAAATCTTTCTAGAAAGATTTGAAACCATGATCTCTTCTCCCTTTCATATATTCATTTTTAAGATACTCTTATCAACTATTAGATTAATCTTGTATGTGTCACCCTACTCCATTATTTCTACAACAGATTTTCACTCGTACTTGTATTACCAAGAGTGTTTTAAGGTTTTTAAATAAATTAGTTATCAAGTGTTTTTCTGTAATTTTATATTTTTCAATTTTATTCCATAATAAATGTATGTCAATTGTTTTACTTTTTTGAAAAAAAAAATAACTAGTATTATATATCTTCAAGTTTTAAAATGATAAAAAAATATAAAAACAATGTAAAAATCTAAGACTTTGACTATCTAGTAAATCTCCCATGAAATTTGTTGGAATCAACTAAAAATAAATATCTTGAGACATTGTGTTTTCACCGTGAGGTTCAAGTTGTTCTATTATTGAATAAAACCACTCATCTTTCAAATTCTATGCAAGATGTCACTTCCTCTTCAATTATTTTGGTTTTGAAGTGATATGATAAAATTTCAAGGAAACCTTAAATTGAAATGTACTTGTTATTAATACTTAAATAAAACATGAACAAGTAAAATATGTGTTTCTTGATATAGGTGAATTTCAAGATGGCTCACACAATTTGAGTACAATAGTTATCTAACTACCAACTGCATACCTAAGAATTTTATTCACTTTGATCCAGTTTGTTAAACTCATTTTTTTTTAACTACACATCGACAAATCATTGAAAAAAAGTTTTATCGTCGCAATTGGTTTCCTTTCATAACATGAAAATATATAAACATTGGTCGTCACTAAAAATTAACTGTGACAAATGATTTTTATATAAATTATATCACTCCATACTAAACTAAATTGGATTATGGCGAATGAGGGAAGAGGAGTACCATCCCATACAGACATGTCATGTATTCTTACTTTTTAACTTGCGCAATAAGCTAATGACAGTAAACAAATTTATCATTACAACAAACAAATAAATAGATGACTAAAATATTGTTTTTATAGAAAGTTGCAAGCAATTTTATGTACAAAGATCAAAGTATAAAGATAACAAAGCAACTCATGTTTTTGTAGGTCAATCACTTTCGTAGTTTTCATCATCTCCAAATGTAAAAACACAAGTATATGTAGTCTAAGTAATTCATTAACTTTGTTCAACACCAGCAACAACAGTCAAATTCCTCACAACTTGGGTTTGAAAAATTCATTAACTTTGTTCAACACCAGTTTCATAACTAGTTTCTCAATCGTCAATATTACCTCCACAACAATAGCAACAGCTTATGGGGGCACAAGCAAATTCAACAAACATGCAACATGTCCAAACACTAAGGGACTTCCCACGTAACAGCTCAAAGATTTTACTTCCAAACCTAGAATGATAGATATACATTCACCAGCTTGAGGGGAAGTATTGGAATTATTATCTTTTGCAATTAGTATTTGAATTATTATCTTTTGGAATTATTATCTCTTGAAATTGTTATTTTTCCATATAGATAATCTTTTGGAATTATATTTTTCATATAGATAAGTTAGGAGTGTATATATAAACAATAGGCATGTATTGAAGAAAAATATGAAAATACCTTCCATCAAGGTATGGTATAAAACTTCCATCAATATTTGAGATGGTATAAACCTTCCATCAATATTTAAAATGTACGGTATAAACCTTCCATCAATATTTGAGATGGTATAAACCTTCGGTATAAATATTCCATCAATATTTGACATGGTATCAGAGTCTATCTTAGGATTATTTGTGTCTCATTATCCAGCCAATATTGGACCACACGTTTGTTTAGTCTTTAGGCTTGACATGAAGGGGATATATTGGAGATCCCACATCGCTTAGAGGTATAACATGTTGAGAACAATTCTCACCTTCGAAACCGATTTTATAGAGTTGAGTTAGGCTCATAACAAGAAAGTTAAATATATTTTCCTTTATAAATCAACTAATTCGTTATATTTTAACTCTTTCCACTTCTATACTTAAACAAATATTTTATTATCATTAAAACATGACCATACAATAAGACATGTATTTCTTATTGACAATATATTTGTTCATATTTAAATGAAATAGAAAAAATTTAATTATACATCAATCATAAATAATTTTAAGAAATTTAAAAAATAAACATTATTATACTAAAGGTTGTTAGTTTTTATATATTATAATTATATTGTTTTATATAAAAACTTTAGTTTACTTTAAATTTTAAATATATAGATAAATATATTTACCTTTAAATACATCAATATTACTTTTACTCTTGACTTCTTGAAATAAATGAATTGAGATTTTGAGTTTGATCATTGTTTGTTTGATTCAAACACATTTATTATTTTTTTTAATGTAAAATGTATTTGAAGAAAAATCTCTAAAGATATTTTTTTTTGAAGAAAATAATTTCAAAAACACTTCTAATATTAAAATATGTAAATAAATACAGTAACATTTGAGATACTATGAATAACTATATATTTAATCTTAATTTGATTATTATTTGTAATTGTCCATGTATACCAGAAGAAATAAACTTATTTGATTAGACTTACTCTTTATTTTTTCTTTTCATTTTCTCCTAATCTAAAAATTATATGTAGTTTTATTTTTTTATTTGTAATATAATTAATTATCAGAAAAATTATTTTTATGAGATAAGAAATTAATTAAATAGTATAAATAAAATAAAAATACTAAAAAAATGCTAACATTTTCATTTTATTGAAATCACGTGAAAAAATAAGAATATAGCTATCTTTAATTTTAATTTTTTATAATTTAAAAAGTTTAGGTTAGTGGATTGTATTTTTATTTTTCGTTTAAAATATCTTTTATTAAATTATTTTTCATAATCATATCAAAATTATTAGTAAATAAAAGAGATAAACATCCAAAAGTTAAGAAAAATCAATAAATGATAAAAATATATTGGATAAAAGCTACTTTTAAGACAGAGAGTAATTTAATATTTCAAACATAAGAGTATTTAAATGAGAGAAAAAAAAAAAGTGAGTAAAAAGTTGGGGTGAAAGAGAATGGAACATTATCATGCATCCATTCTTGTTTAATAACTAAGGTAAATTTGATCATGTTATTTTTTTTATGATCATAAATATTAGTTGTAAATTGATAATTAGTTTAGAATAAGGATTTCAACTCTTTCCAAATCAGAGTAGTTCACCTTGAAATTCACTGCTCCAATAATAAATTACGATGGGGAGAATTATTAATCTCCCAAAATTATCAACGCTCGAGGCATTTTTTATTTTTGAAATTTATTGTAATTACCTAATAAAAATAAATAAATGAACTGGTGTCATAATTTGGCTAAGGAAAGGAAATAGAGAAAAGAAAGAGAAAACGTAACTTTCATTTGGTGTTACTTTTTACAGATCTTCTAAGTTTGTTGTTACACGAATTCAGAAGTTATATAATCAACTCAGACATTAAGAATGAACATGTTTAGCGAACTTTGATGTTGAATCCTCATGTCTCAATCCAACAACAACACGCTTATATAGTATTTCTATGCCAGCATATGTATAGCTGGAACCTTGTGATGTTTTGTCCCCTCATGCGTAGGCCAATTCACATGCAATAGACAACAATCAAAACTGAGATCACGACTAAAATGAAAATTTTTTTTTAAAAAAAAGTAAATACTAAAAATGGTTTATAAGAAAAAAAATGTTTCTCTAAGAAGATTTAAATTCAAAATTCGATCACGAGTAAGCAATGTAAATGTTATATATATTCATTTCAATAGAGGATCATCAAAGTCTAATTGTGTAAATTTATAATAACTTAAAATTCACGAGTTTAGTTTTATATATTCTCAATGTAAAAATTTTGTTATTAAATAAAAATATAAAAACTTTTTATGTTGTCATTTACATAAATTATTTTTTTCTAAATACCTTTATTTAACTCCTTGAAGAAACAAATAGAGTAAGAGCTAACAAAAATATATTCGCTATGAAAGATACGATCATATATTATGATTCGATAGATCAACACACTGCCCCCAAAGTGTCTTAGAATGTAGGATATATAATTACGATGTCATATCTAAATTATTTTCATTTAAAACTTTTAATGTTATTTACAACATAAAAATCTAGGATATATAATAAAACCATTATAACTCACACAAGATTAATAAATTGTCACCAGTAAGTTAATCCTTTATTAAAATGATGGGCGTATTTTGGTTTATTATTACTATTATACAGTAATTAACAACAAATAATGATGAATAAAAAATAAAACTTGAAAATAAGTAGAAAATGAAAATGATGAATTGCGTTTTTTACTATCCAACTGTGATCATTTTACACATTTTACCGGTGTATTTTTTTTCTCGCATTTTATCATCTTATACTTTTATAATTTAGTATTACCGTTACTTGTTTATTAAATGACAAGTAGAGTGAAAACGTGTGAGTGAAGGATTGACTTAAATAATGCAAGTTAGATTAATTTTAAATTGAAAATTCAAATATTTTTAAAAAAAAACATGGTGGTGAAATGTGAAATAAAGAAGATACAATCGTAAAGTTTGCAATATAATATGATGATATAGTTGAGTGATAAAAAGTAAAATTAGTTAATATAATTAAGAAATTTTTGAGATGTTAATGACTGCGTACTTAATGCTTTTTTACTAATATAAAAAGACACTTTATATCATCACTTTATAACACTGTTTTATACGATATCTCTTTATAACACTATTTATTTAAACAATGTAGATAAAACTACGGTGGCATTATTCGTAAATAATTTTTAATGAAAATTAATTCATTGTGTATTATTTAAACAAACTCATCATTAAAAAAAACAAAGAAAAGTAGGCAAACTCATGACCGACACAAGAAATAATAGTAAAACGATTACATATACTATATCAGAAAATGAAGTATCAATTCCCATTAAATCTAGGTTCTGTATCTCAAAAATAAAAATACGACCATTCCTGATAGATTTGATTGATTTTCCTTTTTCTATGTTCTATATATTACTGACGGATAATTGAGAAATCAACAATACATTCTAACGTGACAAGAAGGTTGGAAATATAAATTTAATTAATTAAATTTACCTATATTTTATTACGGAGATAAATACGAAGATCTAACTTGATTTCTATTTTGAAATCTTTAGTTAGAGTTTTTATATTGAATACGTAATAATAAATCTTAAAGTATATCATAGAAGTATATATTTGTACAAAATTCAGGAAAGATTATTCTACAAATAATGTATATCATCGTGAAGTTTTTAAAGTTACAAAAAAAAAGTATTTCTTTTTATTTTAATCGATTACAACAATAACTGGCTTAAATTTAGAAAACAAAGAAAACAATCATATAGTTTAATCAATTACAAGAATCCATAATCAATTACCATAAAAAAAATTGATTTAGATTTAATCGATTATTAGAATCCATAATCGATTATCATGAAAAAATTGATTTTAGGTTTAATTGATTACAAGAGTTTGATAATCAATTACACTAATTCTGAAATGAATCATAGAAATCTTAAGAACATTTTAATCCATTATAAAAATATTTTAATAAATTACATTAATGAAATATTCAATTAAATAATAAAATAATCCACTACTTTTAACAAAAAACATTTTTTTAAAATATAAGAGTCGCTCATTTCTTTAATCTTAAAATGTTAAAAAATGAGAGAAACATATTTATAAAAACATTTCTATGAGAAAATAAGTTTTTTCAAATGAATCTTTAAACACTTCAAAGATAACTTTCATCATTATCGTGTTTTTTACATGAAGAAAGACATATATTTTTGAAGAAATCATTGCAAGAAAGATAGGGATTCTACCTACATGATTCTACAAGTATTTTTATATCATTACATGCATATTCTCATGAATTAAGGTGCTTTCTTGCCCAATCTTTGGTTTCATTTTTGTTAAAAAAAATTTGAAAACTCTCATTGCATGATTGGTTTTTTACAAACAACACTGGAATAAGGTTTTCTAGTCTATAGGGTTAATGAAAAAAAAGTATTTTTTTCCCTTGTAACTTAGTAATACGATGACTTTATAGGGTTTAAAAGTTATGTTGTCATTTCAGCTTTAAAAGAAGTGCTCAAGAGTTGTTTATAAAACTATTGCAATCATAATGGTACTTCCAAAATCTTTTTGGTTATTTAGAAAATTAGATGTAACATTTATTTCAAAGGTAAGCTACTCTAAACTTGGTGTATTCTCAATCTCCGTACTCTATACATTTACTTGTTCACTGATATTAGTTATAATCGATGTTACTAACAATTGAGTAATGCTTGTGTGAATTGTGATGGAAAGTTTTCAAAAACCATCTTAAAAAGAATTAAGGCCGAAAACCCTTTTGAAAATATAAAAGAAGAAAAAGAATTAACTTAAAATTAATTTATGATACAATCCTAATAAACTTTGATAATTTTTTTTTAAAAAAAAGTTTAAATATCCAATTCAACCCCCTTCTAATATACATCATATTAATTTTGACACTATTCAATTTTCTTAACTTCTATAATGAAAACATGGACTAATTATTTATAAAGACAAACATTGAACTCAACTCATTTTATAAAAAAAATAAATAAATAAAAATTTCGAAATTCTTATTTGCGACAAAATAAAAATAAAATCAAACCACGGTAAGAAAGGCGTAATAGATGGATTATTTGGAAGGTCAACCAAAGTAGTAGATGGATTACTATGACACCTTATACTTTAGGATGACAAAAATGACACTGTCACCACATGTTATAATCTGAGTTTGTCAAAGGCCCTATCATGCATACACACAAACATCAAAGGAATGAAACCACACGCAGACACGCGTGGTTGCCAAACCAATTACAAATTTCATGCTGCAAATGCAATTCGTACAAACCAATAGTTTAGATCATGAATGGCATGTATCAAGTGGATGGTAACACAACAAAAAAAGACTTGATGATGCTAATTATTGTACTTCAAAAACTTTTTTAGTTACAGACCCTTCTAAGTATATTTTGATGCTCATAATGTAGTTCGACAGATGTATTTCTTTTAGAATATATAAAATATTTCAGAAGGGATTTTTAAAGTGATTATTCTTTTATATTCTTTCAATTAATGTCTAGTTCCTTTATGTAATAATGAGAAGCTGGTCTAAATAAGTTCTCACGTTACTTTTTTTTTATCAATAATGATAGAAGATGATTGTTAATTTACAGCAAATCATACACCCAAACTGCTCCCATTACCTAAGAACTTAAAAACATGGTTGTGTTTAAAGTACAAAATTCCCTTTTTTTTCAGTGATTTAAGAAGGTTTGATTTATGAAATGTTTTTTTTTTTTAATATACAAGTATAGTAGTCTCTAAAATTTTTGTATCCCGAACGAATCAAATTATAGATATATATTAGTTGATATGTGAAAATATTATCATTAATCGACTAAGAATTATTTTATTTTCATAATGAAAGTTTTATATATATGATTTTTATTTTAGCTATATAATCTTTTATTTTAATATTTACCTAAGCTAATTTTTTTTAAGTACCCCTCCACAAATGAGTATATTTATATAGATGTGGAAACATCACTATCAATTGCTAATTATTAGTAGTCATTTTAATTTTCATAATGAATTTTAAGTATAATTTTATTTTAATTATATAAATTTTTTGTATACTATTTAATTTTTCGGATACCCCTATACAGATAGGGTACTTGAGAATCACCCACCTTATCCCTACACAGAGCCACTAATGCATGCGTGTTATAACTATCATTATTAAGAGACTATTGAGAAATATTTAGTGCGATAATAACTAGACAATTCCAATAAAAGTCAAAGTTCTATACCAAGTTAAAATTTATATATTGACAAAGTTTTTGGTAGTTAAAAGAAATAGTTAAGGAAAAACATATATAGCAGCATAGTATGCAAGTGAATTTAGTGACTATAAGGAGTTAGCCTCTAAGTTTTTTCGTGAATATGTTGTTCATATGATGGTTATTTCATGTTACCTCAATTTAGTGGGAATATTAACTTTATATTCTTTTTTTTTTTTTGGATTCATATTTCATGTATCTGTTTTTGTTATTTTTTGTAGAAATAAAGATTTTGGTTTGCAATTTGACATTAAACTTGTTTGTATTTGCAATATCTAAATAGCAATTAAGAAATTCTAGATTGATGACGATAAAGAATAAAGAAAGATCGACAAATTGAATATATGCATAAGAGCAACATTACATTACATATAATTTTTCTGCCACTCATCCATATATATTTGATCTGTGTCTTTAAATGAATTAATTAATACAGTGATTGTCATGATCTAATTACACTTGATTATAATGAAAATTATGGTGACTCCATTGTTAATATATAAAATGGACAAGAAAATCTAAGATCAAGAATGTGTATCTAAGAAATTTATACTATAAATGTTTAAGAACAATAAATAACCCAAGTAGAATATTGTTGTAAATTTATATTTTCTTATCTAATGTGAGCTAATATTGTACCAAAAATTATGTTAACTAGCTATTAAAATTTAGTAAATGATATGACAAGTGATCTAATTAATTGAATTACGAAAAGGATGTGATATGGGCTAAACATGTACAGGTATGTAACTGGAACCTTAGTGTTGTCAATTAATAAAAAATCTTTAACCGTTGGTGTTGTCTATAAATAACAAATCTTAATTATGATAAATTAGTATGTCAATTATTTTAATCAATCTCTTTTTATAATACAATTGTGCCTTGTAACTTGTGAGTTTGATGAGCAAGGGAATCACGTTCATGTTGTACACAAATTTGTACTAGCTAACAAAAATTTCAAACCACACTAATCTTTTCCCTATCCAAACTACTGTCAACTCCTTTTCTTCATTTTTATAGCTTTCTTTTCCTGCAAATCTATGCCCCCTTTACAGTACTACAAAGTGTACAAGGTATCGTCCCTACACCTTTTACCGTACACACAAAATCTCAGCCATTGGATTCCAATAAAGAAAGCCACACTTTCCTTCCAAGTTAATCTCACCTTTTACTCTTTCGTTACTCATCACCGACGTCATCATCATCATCATCACTGTTTGAGTGTTGATTGGTTCTCAATAATTGGATTTTATCACATCTCATTATCTCAACCGTGTTTAACTACGCGCCAAGCAAAGCATTATTATTGAGTACGGCCATGGAAAATAGTTTGTACCACCAAACCACGCTAGCTCCATTATTGAATTTTGGCCAATTCTATTAGTAAGCATGGCAATTATTTTATCCTATATTACGTCCCATTAGTGCATGTGCTCCCATCATAATTAAAAGCTTTTTACAACATAAAACGAACAAAATCAAAGATATATCAATTGCCAGTTGTCAATTGTCATCATATATTATATGATTTCTTTCCAAAAAATTAAAATGGCCCGAGAAATAGCTGCCAGGTAACACTTTTTTCAAATTATTGTTGACAATATTTCTGATCATATCAAATCATATTTATATACTTCGACATCGATAAACTATTATGGTGTCAAATTTCTAATCAAATAATAAGCTCTCTTGCTTCTGGTACTTTGGATCTATCATCTTAATTAATTTCATGAAATGAGATTTCATGTGGCCCCTTTCATATATTCATGATAATTAGTTACCGTCGATATTAGATCACAGGTAAAAATAACTATAAATATAAAATATAATAGGGCGAGAAAGAACAATAAGGTATTTATTTGTATTTGTAATTTAAATTTAATTAAATATTTATAAAAAGAATTAGGTAATTAGTTAAGTTGTATAAGAGTTCACTAAGGTTAGAACATATATAAAAATTCTAAGAATAAACATATTCCAATATGTAAATTTATAATATTAACTCCTCCTTAACAAAAAAAAATATTTCAAAAATATCATCTAATATGAAAAAAATTCAAATTTTCACTTATTCTTAAATTATTTATAAAAATATATGACTATAAATGTTTTTTAATTATACATTTGATAGATAACTTTTAATTTATGTTACGTAAACTAGCTGTGAAAATATTTTTTATCTCTTGATTATGTTTTCATATTAAAAGATTCTTTTATTATCTTAAAATGATTTGAAAATTAAATTTTTTAATAATATATGAAATTTCTAATAAAAAATGTTATTATTTTTACAAAAACTTATCTTTTAAAAATCATTTTCATTTTTAAATTAATTATCTAGTTTACATACAAACGATAGAGTAATATACATGGACTAAACTAAACCATCCACGAGAAATTGTTTACGCTTTGGAATTTCCTCGCAGTCCTTTACTGTTGTTAGCCCAGCAAGGAAGGCTAAAATACACAAGTAAAACATGGTCAAATACAGAATGTTCATAGATAATTCAAAAATTAAAATATTTTAAAAAAGATAATATTGTTTTAAAAATAATATTACAATAATATTCATAATTAATTTAAATAATAATAATTTTCACAAATAATATTATGCATGATATAAAATTTATTATTTCCATATATAATATCTGGAACACCCTAAAATAATTTCTCCTATTTTAATTACATATTTATGTGATTTATGTTTATTAATTATACTTATATATATTTAGAAACCTTCATATTTGTTTTAAATCATTTTGAGTATTTATACAAATAAAGACATAAGGGGACTTCATATTTGTTTTAAATCATTTTGAGTATTTATACAAATAAAGACATAAGGGGAGTTAAATTGTGTATAAAATAATTTTTATAAGATTTTTAAAAAACAAAAATTTTAGTGTTTTGTTTTATGATATCAAACGCAAAAGAAAATAAGTTCGGAAGAAACAATGTAAAAATAAAATTTAAAAGACTTAGTTTAATTTAACCTCAGTTAGTTATCGTTAAAATAATGAAAATGTAAGATAACAATCAACAATAATAAGAAGAGACAAGAGAGAAAGAAAGTTAAATATCTTCATCAAGAATACTTTGTTAAGATTTGAATGTTTCTTTTTCGCACTTCAATATTAAGATAAAAAAAATAAAAATAGTAATATTTCCCTTACACAAATATTTCGTAACAAAAATAATGCGTTCTTTCCATAGACAAATGTTTTGTCGTGACATTACTTGTAAAACAAAATCGGATGCTATCTTTCTTATTGGACAATAACATAGTTCATTTGCTCATTAGACAATGATTTGGTCTAATTGTTCATTGAATATAAAATGTAATTTATAGTTTTGGTAAAAAAAAAAGACTTAATCATAATTACTCATATTTATTATCATCAAAACATTTCACTGATTAACAAATTTATGGGTTAAAGACTTGACGTCTTAGGTTGCAACATCAATCTCTTACAATATGAACATTGAAGAATCTCTTATAATATGAACATTGAGGATGACTAATTCTGCCTTATATTCCTTCTCAGTTTCCACGACCACCTCTACTCCAACTAAAAACCTTATAGAACCTTCATTGATTCCACCTAAATTTTCATTTTTCACTTCTATAGAAACATAAAGAAGTCTAATTATTAGGCTATCCATTGAGAGAATCTCATGGTCAATCCAAATTCAGTCACTATCATGATTAAAGTATGAATGAAACGTTCTCAAAATTAGCACCATAAAGAGTGTATCAAGTTTTCTATTTACTGTTTCTATTTCTTCTACAATAGTTTCGGCTTTAACAATATAAAATGTCAATTCATGATTAGCATGTTTTAAGAATGTTATTTTATGAGTAATATCATACAGCCTCTAAATATCATTTACATAACATAGATGGAAATTTTCATCCATTTACTTTGAATTTCATTTGAACCTTTAATGTTTCCATTTCTAAGTAGTCATGGTACTTTTAACTAAGGAACCATAGTTCTACAAAGGTAGTAGATGATAAGTAATTTTTACCATTAAGTTTCTTTATGGTTATGATCCATGTACAAGAAATAAGTAAAATAAGACCTACAAATTTCATAAAAGGAACTTATAAAAAAAGAATTAGATAAAGGGAGAAGAATCAACACGCCTACATCTAAATAGTAACCAAATAAAAAAATGAGTCCAAAAATATACTCAACAAGCCTTAACAAACAAGATAGTGGTGAAATAGATAAATTTTAATAGACAGATATAATATACTAATAATATACATCTAATACAAGATGAGACTTTAACAATATCTGAAAACATATTACACTTCAGATAATGTCAAAATAGATAAAAGTAAATTACATTAAACGAGATGTACCAAACTTTAAATTTTTTTTAAAAAAAATAACACTAAAATAAAATCAAATTTACTCTTATATCAAAAGAATGTAAAACTTCACTTACAACTTCATTCATTTTATATTTATATAAGTTATCCAATCTACTACATAAACTATAGTAGCATAGTAACATAAATACAATATTAAAATATAAAGAAGCTTCTTCACGAAGCTATTCCAATAAATTTTAATAAAAAAATTTAATCAATTAATTTTATCCTACGTACTAGTTTTAGTGAAAAAGTTTAATCAATTATTTTATCAAAATTAATTGATTAAACATACCATACAATATAGTTAATCGATTAAAATATTAAAATAAATACAAATAGAATAATAGAAAAGGTAAAAGTGTAATTTACCAAATTATTTATTTTTATTTTTTATTTTATTTCAAATCATCTATATTTTATTGATATTTTTTTTCATTTGAATTTATTATATTTCTTTCCTTTCAAACAATACTTGTCTTGTATTTTTGTCTCTCTAATTCATTTTATCTATCCAAACACACTCTTACTCTGTCATTAAATTCTTGAAGATAAACAAATTCATATAATTTTTCTATGTTAAATATTATGTAAATTTTAAGATATTATTTTCAAAATGACTAAACCGTATCATTATTATATAAATCAACTAACTACTATTAAACATATATAACTTTTTATATTATAAAAATTTTAAAAAATAACTGCAAAATAAAACAACAAAAACCTAAATATTAAACTAAGGTAATGAACAATCCATAATCTTGAAGGATGGTGTCTGATGTAATTTTAAAGGAAGAGGATAACATGAATGAGAAAAAGATGGGTGCATGCAACATTTGCTTACTTTAAAAATAACTGAAGGGGTTCATCGAAATGCGTAAAGAAAGAGAGAGAGAGAGAGAGAGAGAGAGAGACCGTATACGGAAGAGGACCATACGGCTTGTCCGACACACCCACGGATACCACCAACTTGTGGTCCCATCTCCCACTTCACTACGGTGGGACCCACATGTCCCTCCCACTCTTCTATTTATTTGTTCTCTCCTATTTGTGTTCTGTTGCACCATTTTCTAATTCTGGTTATACTTCTTGTGAATTGGTCTTCCTAACCAGACATTATGGTCTTTCATGTTCCTTAAACTGACCAACCTGCCCCTACCATGGGACCAACCACATTACTTTCCAATCAAAGTGTCCTTCCTATTCATGTAACTCCACCACAATCCCATCCTTAAATTATGCCTTCATTTCCTTCAAATATTGAAAATAGTACTAGTTTTATTTTATTAGAAAATTTATACATCAACATTTTTCAAGTTTGGTACTTTTAATTTTAAGTAATCAATGTTATGTAAAAAAATTTATTAAAATTATAGCATGACTTAATTTCTGAGAAATAAAAAAAAAGAAAAAGTTATATTATATCAATATAAATTTTACATGGTTACTCAATGGGAGCGGATGGCCACCCAAAATTTTTCATCAATTCCAAGTTTTGTTTAATATTTTGTATGAACAATAGTTAGTGGATGGAGAAAATAGGTCAAATCAGATTTAATATTTTGTATTCCTCTAATCTTATATAAATTTAATTTGTAATTAATTAATAATATAAAATTATTTTATATTATAATTTCCTAATCTTTAACTTCTCACTAAAAATTAGTTGCTAGTTACCAGTATTTTAAAAAACCAACTATAAATGAATACCAATTCATTTTAACTCATTATCTAATTTTTTTGGCACTATTTAATGAACAGTGATATCATAAAGCTAAATGAAACATGTAATTATTGAGTACTACATAATTTAAGAGTGTTGGTTTAATCATTAAAGACGTGAAGAGTGTTTGCTTAATAATTAAAGTGGTGTATCTTTTATCTTCGCTACTTTTGGATTCCAACCTGATCAATCATTCAATAAACTTAATTAACTTTTTTTCATAAATATACTATAACACATGAGATATGAACCCAATTAAGATCTCTTTCCAACTGAGACCAAAATCAGTTTACACTCTTTTTTTTTTATAATGCAGAAACCAGTTGACACTTGGACAATATATTGTATCATTATCTTTTATAATATTTTAGTACATTTTTAATGATTAATAAATAAATATCTTTTGTAAAGCTAAAATAAATACTCAGAGTTACTGTTCTTTTATATTAAATAATTTTTTATTTTTAATTAATATTGTCGTGAATGTTGTCACGTGTCTAATTCTTTACAATTAGTTACTAAACTACACACAAACAAGGAAAAATGTCTTCTAATTACATATAATCTGTACAATCTTTTTTTCATAGAAGAAATTGTCTTTTAATTCAAATTAATTTGTTCAAATGATGAGAGCAAGGCTGTGTCCAAATTTTATATTGATCATCGAATTAACCGGTAATAATGCAATTACTTAATTTTATCAAATAATTATTAAGCTTAAATTACAACCATGTAGAACTCTTACCATTCTTCAACCACACATTTATCTCCCAGTTTTAAATTCCATAAACTCAGATCTGATTCTGTGTTGTATAATAATCCTTCTTAGACATAAACATTTGTCGTATCTGAATTGCCAGTAGAAAGTAGAAACCACCACGTGGTGCCTGGAGACTGGGGGTTGTTTGGGTGCCATAAAATAATGAGTAGATTACAAAATTCAACACTATTAATAAATAATTAACTTATTTAAATATACCAATAAGGATTTAATTTTGAATTAAATCAATAAAAAATATTTTTAAAAGAAATAAAATTTATTTACACTATGAAATTATTAATTACTTTTTACTATTTTTAATTGTGTACAAAATAATTGTTGGAAGGAATAAAATTTATTTAGATAATTTAATTTTTGTTAAGAAATAATATATGAGTGTCTTAGAATGTAGTTGAAGAAAGAAAGAGAGAAAGGGAGAGAAGTGGGTAGAGGGTAGGAGGGTAAAAAAAGAGTGGCAAAGGTGGAGAATGTGTTGGAAAAGAGAAGGGTAAAAATGGAAAAGTAATAGGTAGTGGTCATTATCAAGAAGACCCGGTTTGTCTCCTCAGAAGTGGATCTTCGCACGTTACGAATAGCAACGTAAAGAGACTAATGTACCCAACCCAACACATAACTCTCTCTTGCATATGCATATGTTTTCACTCTCTCATCTATCTCCAACACCAAACAACACTAACTACTATAATACCTACAATAACTTCTTACCTCTCCTTTCTTTTTCTCAATATGCATATCTCTCCCTCATGTTTCAGAGATTTACGAGGTAATACAATACCATTTTCATCTCTTTTCATGTATCTTCTTTTATACCCATCGCTACATCAATTTCTAAAGACATATTAAAGACATATAATTGTTTATTATTCTTAATATATTTTAAAAAATTAATGCAACTAATACCTGTTGTTGCCTTCTTCTACGTGAATTCTAACATTATTTTTTTTTGTAATACACTGTTTATCCAATTATGCTATTACTGCATTTGAAAACTCATTCAAATTTTGACAAATTACATTTTTTCAGAGCAATGTTTAAGTAATTTTCACGTTTTTTAGTTTTTAGATACGCAAATAGTACAAATTCATGTTTAAAATTTTGATTAATATCTACTTCTTTTAAACTCATAAATCTCTTACCTATAAACTAAATATCCATTTATTGAAATATTAAAAATTCATTTAAGTGATTATCATATTATATATATATATACATATATATATATATATATATATATATATATATATATATATATATATATATATATATACACACACACTATATCGACAAGATGATTTTCACTTCTTCATTTTTTTAAAATCATAAATAATTTTTTTTTGGGAAAAATATTATGAGAAAATGTCTACATTTTTATATTCTATATTCTTTATTTTTACAAATTTAAATTCATTTATTTTAGTTTTTATAGTTTATCCACACGGATTTGGGATTCTGATTCAAGTATATAAGCTTTAAGCGTGTGCTCTAAAATTAGGTCATTCTAATTCTTCAATAAAAATTTATTTATTATATTAATTTTTATCAAAAATATCCTTGTAATAATAAAATGATACTCAAAAAATTTAAATAAATTTCTAATTTTTATACAATGATAAAATTCAATCTTTCAAATATTTGAATATCATTTTATAACTACTAATATATATTATCTAAATATTTTAAAACTAAATTAAATAACATGAGAAAATAATTTATTAATTCCTGAAATTAAATTATTTTAGAAATAAAAATTAAAGTAATACTTTAAGCGTTTGGATTTCTTAAAAATAATAATTGATTTATTTCTACTATATCTATAACAATTTCTCTCTCTCACTTGGTGCAGGCACTTGATTGGAAGTTGGAAATCAACAAACTTATCTCTCTCGTTTTCTCTTTCTTTTTCTCTCTGCTGTACCTTTTGTTAAAATTTTGTTTCTTTTCACAGAAACCCGTAAAGGGTTGTGAGCTTCTTCTTCTCCATGGTCCTGGTTTTCTTCCTCTTAATTTCAGCTTCCGTATGCAAAAGGGGGACCAAACGATGCAAAATATTTATAATGTAGTTACCTCACTAACCACATAAGCCATGAAAAAGAGCTTTTTCCCACTTGGGTATTCAGAGAATTGTCACATTCGTTGAAACCATTGACCCGTGTTTGGATCTGCATTTGGGGTGAAGTACCCTTTGCAAAAGTTCAAACTTTGATGGTTTTTGAGAGGCATAAGGTGTGAGCCACATGAAGAACTTGAGGTGGCACAAGCAAATTTCCAACAGTGGGAAATTAGGGAAGAAGCTTTCGCTTGGTGAGTATAACCGAGCAGTGTCATGGTCTAAGTATTTGGTATCTCCAGGGGCTGAGATAAAAGGTGAAGGAGAAGAAGAATGGAGTGCAGATATGTCTCAGTTGCTTATTGGATCCAAATTTGCTTCTGGAAGACACAGCAGAATCTACAGAGGAGTTTATAAGCAAAAAGATGTTGCAATTAAGCTCATAAGTCAACCAGAGGAAGATGAGGACTTGGCTGCTTTTCTTGAGAAACAATTCACTTCTGAGGTTTCTTTGCTCCTTCGATTAGGCCACCCAAATATCATTACTGTAAGTTTCTTTTTCTTTAACTATCTGGTTTTTTGTTTTTGGATAAAAATTAGATTTGGTTTTTCTGGTGTTTTTTGTGTGGTTTCGATCAGAATTGATGTTTCACCTTTGGAAACGTCTGCTAGTTTATGAGTGGTGACTTTTAATGTTAACATCTTGTTACTCGGATTATCAAGTTCAAACTTCAATTTCAGTCTGAGAACAACATTGAATGCATGTTTGGTTGTGTGGTGAACCTCGGAAAAACATGTAATAACGTGGAAAATATGATGTGGTAGGAAGTGCATGTCCATTCCATTGCAAATTCAATGAATAAAAATAAAATGAAGGCAAAAGCAAGGGCTCTGATCCGTTGACAAACATATTTTTACCTTAAACGTATTTTTGCGATTTTGCAATGGTAATCCAAACACAGCCGAAGTAGCTTCACAATCAACGTGAAAATATATGCGTGTTTCCTTCACCTTGTCACAGAACAAAACATATGGTAAAAGCACATGAGGAACTGTACTTTAAGTTTTGTACTTCGTTTTCTTGATGATTGTTATGTTTTTGCATCTGTCTTATTATTGCTATTATTCTCTTGCTAACTTTCTAAGGAATATACGTTAGTAGATTTTGTGTTGAAGATGCTAACCTTGATACTTCTAGTTTAAATATTCCAATTGTCACATTTCTTCACTTTTTGAGCCTAGCTTCTTGGCCCTTTAATTTTTGTTGATGGTTCAATGGTTAGTTTGGAAATAGGAAGACCAAAACGGAAGTTTCTATATTTGGTGTTGCTATTGGCAAATAGATTAGTTGGAAAAGTGGTGCAAGAGGCTTGTGCTTATTAAGTTAAAATTGCCAAAGGTGCTTCCAATTCCATTCCATTGGTTGAAAACTGAACATAAGAGCTGAGATTCGTATTGAAATTTAGACTATTTCTTTAGCATGTCTTTTACCCTCTCACCACGATCATTACAGTATATCTTGTAGATGTGTTGTTGTTACTGATCAGGTATTGAGTCTTAGGAGCTCTGAGAGGCAAGTGTTTTAATTGGTTAATTCTTTCTCTTGTTGGTAATATGGCATTGTGGCCTAATTAATACACAAGAACTAAAATATTTGCTGAGATTTTCCCCTTTTAAAGAGAAGAGAATGTTTTGAATGTAAAATTTGACTTTTATTGATCATGCAGTTTATTGCTGCTTGCAAGAAACCTCCTGTCTTCTGCATAATTACTGAATACTTGGCTGGAGGTTCACTGGGAAAATTCCTGCATCACCAACAACCAAATATACTTCCACACAAACTTGTTCTAAGACTAGCCCTCGACATTGCACGAGGGATGCAATATCTTCATTCTCAAGGGATTCTTCACAGGGATCTCAAATCAGAGAATCTCCTTTTGGGGGGAGATTTGTCTGTAAAAGTAGCAGATTTTGGTATCTCATGCTTAGAATCTCAGTGTGGTAGCGCGAAAGGATTCACCGGAACTTACCGTTGGATGGCGCCCGAAATGATCAAAGAAAAGCATCATACCAAGAAAGTAGATGTGTACAGTTTTGGCATAGTTGTATGGGAACTTTTGACAGGAAAGACTCCATTTGACAACATGACACCAGAGCAGGCAGCATTTGCAGTTTCTCACAAGGTTTGCATCAAAATTTACTTAATTTTATGACTCATGCTCTTATTGTATTTTATAAAGAACATGAGTTGATCTTTGCATGGACATGTCTCATGATTAATCTGCATATTTACCTTAAAATTTTTTAGAATGCACAATTGAAGTCTGCACAAAATTGCCTTTGGTCTTAATTGTTTCATTGTTAGTAGTATTAGCAGTTGGTTTACTAAATCATCGAAGTAGGGACTCTAGACTCATTGATGTCTCTAAATTTATACATGAATCTAGCTAGCATACGAGGTACTATTGTATTTTACTAATAATGTGCTGCCTTTTATTTTTAATCCATCCCAAAATTGCAGTTATGCTGGTCTATGATTCTCAGAACTATTAAATCAAAGAATTTTGTTTATCTTTTGTCAGGGGTGAAAACAACTGAATGTCCAGTTAAATATTTTGTGAAGAGAAATGCTACTAACCCAATTATTTTCTGAAACTTTTTTATATTGACTGAAATTCAAGTGTGTCTCTAATTTTGTGAGTCATATTTCCCATTGAGTCTCATTTCTAAACTAGTGGGATCTACATGAATATCAATCAATAGAAAAGAGTATATTGGTAAGGGTGTTAGAGAGTGTGTTAGTAGCATTCTTTATTTTGTAAATTTCATGTATGTTGTTGGATATATCAATCCAGTTAACTAAACTAGAATTTTAAGAAAAAAAATTGAGTTAGAAAGAACAACAAAGTAAAGAACTCGGGAAGAAATGAAATGTCATTTTATCAAAGTGGATTTTTATCAATGTAGCATTATAATAGTAATATTGAGGATCTATTTTGTGCTCTATTAATTTTCAAACTGTTTTTTTTATGGATCCTCTTGTTAACAGAAACAGTTTGCCATTGTATTATTTGTTTGCACGTAGATGGAAATATGGGCATGCACAATTATCCATGTAAAGTTGCATAGTTCCTCATACCCTATAATTTTATAATTTTAGCCCCACTAAGTTCATGAACTTACTTTGGCCACTATTGTTACACAGTGTCAAAATTAAATTTTTTTTAGTATACATCGTTGTATGCATACATATGTTTTTGTATGTTCATTTTCGTTATCTACTTTAATATATATCCATATGCATGCACTTGACTAGGGTCATTTTGATGGTTAATGTGCCCCGAATCTTTCTCAAGCGTGTTGCCGGGGTAGGCAACAATTATTCTCTATCTATGATCTTTACAGAACATGTGGTTATGTTTTGTGATATATGATATGATAGCCTTGCATATCAAAGCTAGGCACCTCATTCACAACATTGAATTAAGATAAAATTATAGGTTTCTTTATTATGCCTGACATGTAGATGATGGTTACTTTTCCAACATTTTTAAGATATGGTATATGATATATAATAATAACATTATTTATGAAAATCAATGATTGCTACCACCCCTGCTTCCCTGTCACATGCACAGCACATCAGAACAAGGTGCCATATAATTGAGTCACTTATTGAAATAGAGACTTTATTTTTTCTCCTTTTTGATATTGTTTCCAATCAGTCAGAGATTCAAGAACTTTATTCATAGACCAATCCAGCATTCCTCGTTCATTGTCTTTGCACATGCTACAATATCCTAGAGATTTCTTTGAATCTAAGCTTGAAAAAATATTAAAATACTAAAATATGCATGCCATTAATTAAAGGCGGTTTGCGATTGTATTTAGCTAAAGGTACGTTCCATGCACAAGACCTGTGAAAAAAAAAGTTACTAACATTTTCTGAAGCATTCTTTTGAGCATGTTTTTGAGTGATTTTTTTTAATATGTTTTTTAGTATAGATTAACATTTATTAAAAATCATAAAATTTTATGGAACTGAAGTCTTACTTAACAAGTCTCACATAATATTGTCGATTTTAATAAATTTAATTTTATAGAGAGTAAATTAGAGTGTATCGGTGAATATGTTGACCATACTCTTCAACTAAACTCAGCAACAAGCTAATAATATATACTTCCTGACATTTATTCAAACACTCTTTATTATTAATTGAAATTTATTAAATTATATGATTTTTTGATATCTAAATATATATTTTTTATTATTAAAAATGTTACCGGTTAATAATCGTTATTTTTTTTTCCATGCTTTCTCCCTTTGTCCTCTAACTCTTTTCCCTATTACTTTATCAGTCCTGTACCCAAATCTTATTTACTATGTCTCAAGATTTTATAACTTTTAATAAAATTTTATTAGTATGTTAGAAAACGATAGTATCACTTCAACTTAGCTATATTGTTTCACATGTATACTTTGGAAATGTTTGATATATTAGGTCTTATATTTTACTTTTTGAGTGAAATTGGTGGATTTTGAATTTGTGTAGAATGCAAGACCGCCATTGCCAACAGAGTGTCCATGGGCATTTAGTGATCTGATAAATAGATGCTGGTCAAGCAACCCGGATAAAAGGCCTCATTTTGATGAGATAGTTTCCATATTGGAGCACTATACCGAATCAATTGAGCAGGATTCAGAGTTTTTCTCAAAATACAAACCGAGTCCTACAAGTAGTAGTAGTAGTAACACAATTCTGGGGTGCCTCCCGAAACGCAATTCTCGCCATAAATATGGTGCTTGCAAAACTTAGCAATAGATGCTTCTCAGTTGTGTGATATGATCAACAAGTGTATTATATTCAATCCCATGATCCAAAAATATGTTCGATTAACAAACACAATTTCTCTTCCGTTTCAATGATTGAGAAAAAAAAAGCTAAACATGTGTCCCTTCCTTCAGTTATTTTGATTGCTATCCGTGAAGATATAAATTATTAATGCTTAAATGCATCTTCCATTTGTACCATGAATTCTCTTTTCTTTCGTGGCTAAGATGTAACGTTTCACCCTTTCAGAGAAGGGGAAAGAAAAAATAAAATAAAATAAACCGTTTGCTCTTCCTGTTGACACAAATCTCTCTTGAATTTTTATGTTGTTATATAGATGAAAGTATTTTAAGATAAGAAACAAAACAGTGTGATTTCGTTAAATCTCGTGAGTATAATTTTCCCTAATATTTAAATTAAAAGGTATACTAATCAAACTTATACAAGAAAATCATGTTTTACTCTTTGCTCTCTCTTATTGGGCTTTGAAATCGGATCAAACAAATACTTTGCGATAAAATTGCTTAATGCCTACTCTAAATGTTAAAATACCCTTTTCGAGTTTTGGGTACCAAAAAAATATTTCATTCCAAAAATTAATTTTCAAAATGGGTAAATATTTCAAAAATTAGTTTCTAGTATATATTTAGCAGATTCTGGACACTAAATTTCAAAATTTGTTGAAATTTTATGATTTTTAATAAATTTCACTCAACAATACAAAGCATATTCAAAAGTATATATTAGATGAGAAACTATTAGGAGGTCCAAGATCACCTCCTATCCATTATGTCTTGGACTTGTCAATAATCCACTAGTTTTTCATAAGTGGTCTTTTGGGCCTTTGAGTAATGAAGCTAGTTAGGCCACCACTAGTCACAATCAGTAAATTTTCAAAATCATTGTCCTAAGTGCAAAAGCATTTGAATAAGGCAATTGTAGAAACATTTGCAATTGTATAAGGCAACCCAAATTAACTTTGAATAAGGCAAGACTCATATGGATTCCATTAGTTTTTATAATTGATTCAAACTTCTAGGGTGAAAGCAGATAAAACCAAACAAACCTTCTGATGTTTGAAGTTTCACTAAGTGGTCCTAGAGGAATTCAGCTTAAAATAATGGTTTTATGCTTGTAAAACCAAACGAATTTTGATACTGCCTGCTACGTATCACTTTTTCCAATTTAGGTCTTCATCTATTCTAGAGAAAAGATGACATTACAAAGTGCACATCAGAAATATTAGTATAAGATAACTTAGACTAATGTATTGAACGAAAAAATATATAGAAAGAAAAGTATAGAAACTTCAATAACTAAATTGGGTAAAAATTTAGAAGACCGAATTGAAGATTAAATTTAAATAGAAGATAAAAAACCACAATTTCACCTATATTCGTTATTATCAATGGAGAAATATATCTTAATTGATTGAACAAGATGATGCGTGAATTAATGTAATTTTTTTTAGTACTGTCTGCTACTTTTAGAAAATAGAAAATATTCAATATTATTATTAATTACTTCATATTATCTTAATAACATAAAAATCTAATTATCATTTGTGTATACATGAGCGAGCATGTGGGAGAAATTTACTTAAACAAACTAATCGATAAAAGTTAGTCACTTTGATAACATTAATATTTTAATGTAGTGTTAATTTTCATTGTAAATATGAAAATTTTGTTAATTGATAATTTGTAATTACCTTTATGTATGTTACTCGAATAATAAAAATTGAAGCAACTACACTAACCACGGGAGCAATACTACAAAATTAAAGAAAAAAGAATTGCACTCCTAAAAGAATATTAGCTAGACACAAAATATGGACCCATTGTAATAAATTTAAAATTAATATCTATCCATAAAATATTATATATTCATATTTTATAATTATTAATATTTTAAAATTTAATAAAAATTATAAATATTAAAAATTAATTCAACTTTCAATTCCTCAAAATTTATAATTTTGACTTTTAATTTTTAATAAATTTTTTGACAATTTTTAATTTTTATTAATTTTTTCATCAATATTTTTAATTTTAATATGAAAATTTAAGTAACCCTACTCTTAATATAGGCCGTTCACACAACCAATATGAACCTGAAATATATGGTCCAACTTGTGGTCCTATTCCTATTGGTTGATCTTTTGTAATCAGAAACTTACTTGCACGTATCGGAGAAAGGAAAACGAAGATGAGACCTAGAAACCACCAACCTTTATGATTTGAAAAGTCTTTCAGTCTCACATTTCAAGTGAGTCACTGATACACAATGGATTATCGAAAACCAAAACTGCAGAAAGAGAGAGGTGGGGCTGTTATGTCAATTGCCAAATGGTCCAAATTATTAAACGGTGCCGACACTGTGTATGAGACAATTTTGTTTTTTTTTGAGAGATTTAATTAAATTAGATTGATCAATAATTGAGCAATGGAATTGAATGGATGATGAATTATTAATTTATATTATAAAGTATATTATGATGTGTCTTTTATAACTAAAATTAAATTAACTAAATTTTAAAATTTATTTTTTAAGAAAATTATGGAGGTATAGTATAAAAAGAATTGATGTAATTTTCAGTGACACAATTTTCAACTTCAAATTAGATGGATCTAACATACGATGTTATTTGATTTACTTTCAACAACTCCCATGACCAGGAATGGGTGATTTTATTTTACTTTCTTAATAGACAATAGATTTTTTTTTCTTCTTATAAACAGTCTTGTTCCTTGTTTGAGACAAATTAAATTGTTTTTTAAGGAAAATTACAAGTGAATTGAGTTACGAAGATTCATTAGAATTAGAGTAAACAAATTAAATTTATTATGAAAAATAAATTTTCTTTTCAAATATTTAATTTCCTTATATATATTGAATAAAAACAATTATACATTATTTAGTTAATTTAGCTTATATTTTTGGTAGGTAGTTATCGACAATTGAAGACTTAAAAGAGGGAGGGGCCTTGGTCCCTTCAATAAATTATTAAATGATATTATTTTATTAAATACTTATTAAATATTAAATAAATTATTGACAAGAAAAATAATTTCAAACTCTCCTTTAATTCACTTCTAGATTGATTCGTGATGGACTTGCATTGTTATATTGTGGTTATAATAATCATTGGGATACAAAAATCAAATAACCTTTGAATGGTGTAAAGTTTGAACTGAGTTGCCCCATAATTGCATCATAATGTTTATCAAAAGTAAACAAAACAAGAATTTTAAAGTAGGATTTCGTTTTCAAGTGTAAAAGTAGGTACATAGGTAGGGATCTTAGAATATAATTCTGCCCATAAAATTAAGAGAAAATGCATAGATAGATACATTATTGTTGGGAACACATAGTTATTCTATTCACATGCCATCTTATTCATATTCCTAAGTGAATGAATGCGATGCCATTCCTCTCTCACAGTCACGGATTCAGAGAGAACATCACATTACGCTGTCTATGCTTATGGATAGCTTCACCCATATAAGCACTTTGTCATTATTATTAGCACAATTCCATTACAGATATTTATGTCACTGTCGTCTCTATTCCTTTTCTTTTCTCCAAATCATTTTTATATTATACATAAAATTTAGATGCAGACGTATTTTTTTTTTTTATCTCTGTAAATTATTTTTTATAATGATTAAATATGAGAAAATATAATTTACAAGCATTAAATGTTTAAATTAATGATTATGGGATTAAAGAATGAAAATTTATTTTAGAAGATACATTGATTATAAATTAAATTTCAATCTTTTTAAATTTTTTTCTATAAAGTTAATAAATTTATTATATTATAAGAATATATTCACCTTCTTCTTATAAAAGAAAATAATGGATTTAAAACCTGTAAATGCGAAAATATTAATCGGAAAAATATGAAAATCAGAGAAATGTGAATGTCCAAAACTTAAACGTGAGAAAGATTGAACTACGGGGTTGGGTGAACCAGGGAAATACAGTTTATCCGTTTTTTATTTTCATTTTTATTGGGGAAAGAAATTAAAAAATATTTTTAAATTGTAATTTTAAAAATATTTTTTTAAAATAAATTTTAATTTAAAAACAAAAAAATATTGTGTTAACTGTTTTTATAGGAATTAAAAAAATAATGATAAAAACATGTTGACAGGACCGTAATTATAGTAACATTTAAATAAGTTTGTTTAATTTTTAAAATTTAAAAATAAAATATTATTTAAAAAATAAAAATTTAAAATAAAAAAATCGTTTTCTGAAACTAAGAATTAATTAATTTAATAACAATTAGAAGAAAGAACTCAATTAAATAATAAATACAGCAAGTTTAAAGACTCTATTGAAAAAAAATAGTCAACGAATCTAATTAAAAATTGAAATAATTGAAAAATTTACTGGATAATTTAACCTTCATTTGTAGAAACTAACTTTATGTTTACTACTTCTTGAACTCTTAAACATATTTTCTCAAAAAATAAAATCAAGAATGTCATTTATTGACTATAAAATGTGTTTGAGTTTAAAGAATATACGATCAATAATAAATAATATTTTATAATGAAAATTTTATTGCTAAAATTAATAAATTTGTGTAAATTACATTATCGAATGCAATTAACTTTTTCTCATTTATTTAATGTTCTATGTCAATTTCCCATAGAAAATTGTTATGTAAATTTTATTTGTTATTGTAATATTCTTTTAACAAAAAATGTCTAAGATGATTTTGGTTAGACAATAATTTACACTAATAATATATGAAAATTAAATTCAAATAAAATTATATAAAGAACGATAATTTTATTAATAAATAAAGCTAAATCTAAATCTAAAGATTAATAAATATATAAAATAACTTTTACTCTGTCTACCATATAACTTTTCCTCTCTCAACCACGAACCAAATTGAGAGGTCGATGGTGTGAGGTTACAAAGTAAATTTCGTGAGTGTGACTGCCACTCTATCTATCTCTCTTACCACACACTTGTCAAATAAAACAAAATGATGTGAGAAAACCAGAAACAATCACCATAACCAAATCCAAGTAAGACTTATTAATCAATAAATTATGCATTCCCTTCAACATTTTTTATCTAATAACCAATACATAACATCACTTTTTTATTCTTTTATTTATTAAAAAAAGACATGATTAGTCTTCGTGCTTGTGCACATTTTCAAGTGGAGGCACAGATAAAAATATGAAGTGTTGACACGTGGCATCACACAAGTGGGTTGACAAAGAGAAAAGAGAAAATGTGAAAAACAAAAACATGAATCGGCGTGGTAGGAGGAGAACTCGCCTTCATATGCTTCCCTCCTTTTTCAGACATTATTACACTTTCAGCTCTCTGGACAACACAAAAACCCTCTTTTTTCCTTTCTAATTCCTTTTTCATCAAAATATCTCTCAAATTCCCATCTTGCCCTTACCATCACCACCATTCAGGTCTCTGTTTCATTCATTTTCTCAATCCTTCAAATCCAATCTCTCTTTGAACCTAACACACACACATAAACATAACATCTCACCAATAAAGGTTACTCTGTTCAATTTCTCTTCTTCTTTCTCTCAACTCATTCCTTATATATATAAACGCATTCACATCTCTGTCTCACTGCAACCGACAACCTCTGCTTCTCACTTCTCATCACTAATGCCTCATTCTTAAGGTCTGTGTCCCTTCTTTTTCTTCTTCCTTTTTATTTTTTTAGAATAATAATATAATCTGTTAAAATTTTTATGCATACGAATGCAACCAAGAGGTAAAAACCAAACCTGAAAATAAAAAAATAGAACCCGTAATTTTCTCTGTTTTTTTTTTTTTTTGTTATTGTGTATATTATATTAATTTTTGTACTTCCGTTCAATCCGGGGCGTGTTTTTTTTTTTTTGTTGACTTTGTTTTTCTTTGCCGATAATTTTTTCTATTTCTGTGACACGGTTGGTTCTATTCGGCGATTCTGTTTCTCAACCTCTTTGTTTCTGAGTTCTGACCGAGTTTGGAAGATCCATAGCGGAAAAAATTTGACTTTTGCTGATTGGGGTTTTAGATTTATGTGTTGTTAACGATATTGGCTTGGTAAAGATAGCATCTTCGTTGTTTGGATAATAAAACGGTTAGACACGTGCTGTTTTATTTTTCTTTTTTTGCTCGTGTTTGTTTGTTTGTTTGAATTGGTTACTCTCTGTTGGATCTGTTTGTGGGTGGTGGTGTTGATTTTGTGGACCATGTGTTTGATATTGGTCATTTCAGGAGTTTTGGTTCACGAAAGAATTAATGATGCCGGGGATTGTTACAAATGGGGTTCATGATGAAGGTGGAAGTAATGAGATGAATGATTCTCCTTCTAAGGAAGCCTTGAATACGGTTAAGTCGCCCAGGGGTTCCTCGAGTCCGCGAAGAGGCCAAGATGATGATGGTGCTAATTTTGTGGGTGATGGGGTGGTTGAGGAGCCCTCCATTGAACAGCTTTATGAGAATGTTTGTGACATGCAGAGTTCTGATCAGTCACCGTCGAGGCAAAGTTTTGGATCTGATGGCGATGAGTCTAGAATTGACTCTGAGTTGAGACACCTAGTTGGAGGACGGATGAGGGAGGTGGAGATAATGGAAGAGGAAGTGGGGGAGGGGAAAGAGCCTGTATCGAGTTCGAGTAGTGAAATATCTTCTGCATTGGGTGGATTGTCCAATGAGAAGAAGTTGGATAAGGTGGTTGAGACTCAAGAGATTCAACCTGCAGCTGTGAGTTCTGGTTCCTCAGAAAAATCTGTCAAGGCATTGAGTTCCCAGGTAGGAACTGATTCTTCGCCCAAATCAACATCCAAGGGAAAAAGTCCTCTTGGAAAAACTCCTGTTCAGAGGAAGAATGGTAAGCCTTTGAGGAAACTAATTAGTGGAGTTACTGGTGTGAAGAATTCGAGGAATTCTCCTCTTGGTAAGTCTGCGTCACGAAACCGACTTGAGAGTAATGGTGATTCAGCTTTAGAGAAACCTGAGAGGGCACCAGTTTTACTAAAGCAAGCTAGAGATCTGATTTCATCAGGTGATAATCCCCAGAAGGCTCTTGACTTGGCTCTTCAAGCAAAGAAACTGTTTGAGAAGTTTAGTGATGGGAAACCAACTTTGGAGCTGGTTATGTGTTTACATGTTACTGCAGCAATATATTGCAGCTTGGGTCAATACAGTGAGGCAATTCCGATTCTTGAGCAGTCTATTGAGATTCCTGTTGTTGGGGAAAGTCAACAGCATGCCCTTGCTAAATTTGCTGGCCACATGCAACTGGGAGACACCTATGCTATGCTGGGCCAGCTTGAGAATTCAATTATGTGCTACACCACTGGGTTAGAAGTCCAGAAGCAGATTTTGGGAGAGACAGACCCAAGAGTTGGTGAAACTTGTCGGTACGTGGCTGAAGCTAATGTTCAAGCTTTGCAATTTGATGAAGCGGAGAGGCTTTGTCAAATGGCTCTTGACATTCATAAAGCGTGTGATTCAGCTCCATCTCTTGAAGAGGCAGCTGATAGGAGGCTGATGGGCCTTATATGTGAGACACAGGGAAATCATGAAGCAGCTCTTGAGCATCTTGTTTTAGCCAGCATGGCATTGGTAGCTAATGGCCAGGAAGTGGAAGTCGCATCTGTTGACTGCAGCATTGGAGACACATACTTATCCTTGTCCCGATATGACGAGGCTGTCTTTGCATATCAGAAAGCACTAACAGTTTTCAAGACCAGCAAAGGAGAGAATCATCCTGCAGTGGGATCAGTCTTTGTACGTTTGGCTGACTTGCATAACAGGACAGGGAAGATGAGGGAATCGAAATCATTTTGTGAGAGTGCGCTTAAAATATATGAGAATCCAATGGCTGGAGTTCCTCCAGAGGAAATTGCGAGTGGTCTTACAAATATTTCAGCTATCTACGAGTCAATGAATGAGCTTGAACAGGCACTCAAGTTACTGCAGAAAGCACTAGAGATATACAATGATGCCCCGGGTCAGCAAAGCACAATAGCTGGAATTGAAGCTCAGATGGGAGTCATGTACTACATGTTGGGGAAATATTCTGAATCTTACAACACTTTGAAGAATGCTATTTCAAAGCTTCGCTCTATTGGAGAAAAGAAATCATCCTTCTTTGGTATTGCTCTTAATCAAATGGGACTTGCCTGTGTTCAGTGTTATGCCTTAGTGGAGGCTACAGCGTTATTTGAAGAAGCCAAGAGTATTTTGGAACAGGAGTATGGACCGTATCACCCAGAAACACTTGGCGTATGCAGTAATCTTGCTGCCACGTATGATTCAATTGGCAGGTATCCACCTCTTATCTTCTTTTCTCTATTTGCAGATATCTTTTCACTATTAAAGCATATGCAACACTTTCAATTTACTGTGGCATTATGAGAAGCAGAGTAATTGTATCAAGTTATGTTATATATTAATATTCTGCATAATCCAGTCATGTCATTCTTAGAAATATTATTCAGAGTCATACAACTCATGAATGTATTAACTAATTTGGATTGTGGCATTCATGGTGAGGACTTAGTTTGAAAGATTTGAGATTTCTTTAATTTCCCATGGGAAAGAGAGATTAAGAGAATAATAAGGGTCTATTTGGGTAAACTTCTCCACAAGGACTTCTAGGAGAAGAAACTAAGAAAAACAAAATATATTTCTTATTGTAACTCTCTTTTATAACTTTTCCGAGAGATGTGAGACTTTTTACAAATTAGCTAATAAAAAGCTAATCTTAATTTTTAGAGAAGTGGATTTCATATTTTTTTTCCTTAGAAGTGCTGATAAAGTTTACTTAACCGTGCCCTAAGTTTGATTCACCTTCTGAAACCTTTATAGTTATAGATCAGGAAGGAAGGCTATCACTATGATCAAATGACTGGGAAGATGGATTTTTAATATTTAATAACATGACACTGAATCATCTATTGCTTCTTTGTGACATCAACATTATGGTTTAGAGGAAAGAAATGAAGGGAGAGAGAAAACTTTGAATTGAAGAGAAAATAGAAATAAAGAAAATTTGGAATTTTTGTTTATAGAAGTTAACTTTTCTCATCTTTTTCCTTTCAATTTTTTTAGCCAAACAAAAGAATGCAATATTATCTGTATTTTCTCTCATCCAAACAGACCATAGAGTTTGATATTATCATGATATGCATAAATGTTAATTCTCTTTCTCATGTGGTTTGATGTTGTATCTCAGGCTGGATGATGCAATTCAAATTCTGGAGTATGTTGTTAGCATGAGGGAGGAAAAGCTTGGGACAGCAAATCCTGACGTGGATGAAGAGAAGAGAAGGTTGAGCGAATTGTTGAAGGAAGCAGGTAGAGTCCGGAGCAGAAAAGCCAAGTCACTTGAGAATCTTCTTGATGGCAATGCTCATGCTGTAAACAACGTTGTCATCAAGGCTTGATGAGGATGTCTATCAATGACTAATCAAACAAAATCGATGCTTTACTGGAGAATTCAAAAAGTGTAGGAGATTAACAACCTACGCAGACTGTTAATTTATTGGGGTATAGTTGAATGATTGAAGATTGTTACGGGTAAAATTGGAAGAGTGTAATTTTTGTGATAAATTATTATCTATTAGTTATGTTATTGTTCATATGATATGATGTAATTATGGTGTATAGATACACCCGTTGTTTGTGCATACAACATTTTTCCCCTTGTTTCATATATCAAGGGAAGCTTTTACTTCTCCCATTGTTTGGAGACTCTACATTGCTGATACGAGTACACTGTTTGACAAATTACTTATATGTTGTTTCCTAAATTCAACTTCGATACTGATTGAAATAAATAATTTTCAAATTTTCTCAACAAAGAGTTGTGCTTAATATATTTACTTCAAAATTATGATTTTATTCTTAAAATAGGAAATTATTGCTTTCAATGGTGACAACTTTAATGAAATTTGGCTTGAATCCAAACACCAAAAGCATTTGATCAAAGGATTGATCATTCCATTGACCACATTCTCGATCATAACACTGCTTTGCAACGGTGTTTAGAAGAATTTTTCTTGAATCCAGTAAGAAATAAGGACATGGAGATCCTACGTCAGAGTTTTTCTTTCTGCACCGCCATAATTTCTTCACGTACCATATTTTTTCTTAATCTTTTCATTTTATCCTTTAAATTCTTGAATAAATTTCAACTAATAAGAGAGGTATATTTTTAAGCATTTTTCTATTACAAATTTAAGCATTTTCTAATGCTCATTGTGAAGTAAAGAAAAAAATGTAGGGAATTCTGCGTCATGCATTTTGAGCACTACCCTCCCAACTTCCAAACATTAGAGTTAATATTAATGATATTGATCTTAACACACTCTCATTTGTGTTGTATAAGAATGATGCTGAGTTGCTTAAAGAAGATGTCAATATGGTGCTCCTGAGGTTGGGAAAACCCCTTGTCACTGAAAGGGACTCGTTGGAATCAAGGTTATCAAATTCAAAATTTAGATCATGAATAGGCAAGCAATTTTCGAACCGTGAATCATATAATTAGTGCCAATGATCAATAATTCTAAATATATGATATAAATTATATACAGTGTTTAATAAAGTAATTAAAACCATAAATCTCATGGAACAAATTTCATGAACTTACAACCATCTAATACATTTACGCATATTTCGATTAAAAATGATAATCATTTTAAAAGATTTCTAGATACTTCTAACAAAGCCTCCTTATTTATATTTTAGCACTTGAACCTGTTAAGCAATACCTGGTAAGAAGGTAGGAAAAATGGTGAAAGTAATAATCCAGTTATTGCTAGGTTAGAATTAAAGGCCTGAAAAGATAAAGCTCTTATCATATGTGAGGATAGTTTTTTACCTATGCATGATAGTTTACAATAAATGGTTTGAGAGATTCATTCATAGGAGGACCTACAACTCTAGTTTAAATCTATATTTTTATATTTCTATTTATGTATTTATATTTGTATTAATGTAGTCTTGTTCTTGAATCATTAAGTAATTTTTGCTTATGCTTAGAGGAGGCAGACACAATTAAATTCATTGAATTTCCTTCCATTAGCTACTTTGCTATTTACCTTTGTGGTTGACATATCATCCCATATAAACATGTTAGCTTCATTCTTCATATAATAATAAGAAATTAAGAACAAAATTGGACAGTGCAGCTTCCAGTCCAAAGTCACTGAAGGCAAGCTTCGTTAGAAAAATAGACTGTTATCATTTTATTTTATGCTCTTCTTTCTTGGTTTCACCCTTTTTTCTTTTTTGCACCTTTTTCTTTCCACGAAAAATATTTGGTGGCAAATTGCAATGCAAATTAATCAATTAATTATTTCATAAAATGTATATATGTAATTTTTTTATTAATATTTTATTATATTTTATAAAGTAGTTAGTTGGTTGATTTGTATTAAAGTTGGTCATTAAATTATTTTTTTTTAATTAAGAGATAAAAGTTTGTAACCCATGCCTCTTTTTTCTTTTTTCTTTTTTTTATAAAAAATATATTTAACATAAAATAGACATTATATATTTACATTTTTATTACATTGTATATGTTGTTACATTATATATGGATCTGTTTAAGTAAACTTCTGTATAAAAGTTTACGAGGACAGAAAAAAAAGAATTATGAAATATTAAACTTCTCCATAACACATACCTTTCAAATACTACACATCTCATAATTTATTTTTCTCAAATACAAGTGGCATGGCATTTGAAATAAGCACGTACAGAAATTCCATGAAATCTAGTAATAACTTCAAAGATACATTACTTTTGAAATCTAAATATTAGATGGCATATATTTAGGATATAAAGCCACAGAACTTGTAGTGAGTGATACATGCCAAATTTGAGTGGTCCATTTCTAATGGGTACAGTGAGGTATGGTAACGGGTTTAGTGATGCGAGACTCGTACTTCCAAACCTGAAATTCACCATTCACAAAATCATAGTAACCCCCCAACAGCGATATGCTCTTGTTGCTAATTCCTCTTTCAACATAAGGATATGTCCTCAAGTTCACTAATGAGTTATTCACTGAATCCTGCACGTACGTACAATCACCATGTTTAATTACATTCATTATAATTAATTATTAAACAGTTTAGAACAGACTCATCCTTGGAAATTTTTTATGCCTGAACTAACAAGTGAAAATATTATTAATTAATTAATTTTAGTCTTTATTTTATTTTCTATAATGAAAGTTTTACATATAGTTTTTGTTTTAGTTATTTAAATTAAATAATTTTTTTTATACTCCTCTAAAAATAAATGTGTTAATCGAAATGTAGAAATATCAGTGTCCATTGATAATTATTAGTGATTTAGAACAGCCTAAAATAATCATTACTCATTAACTATAATTAAAAGCATGGGAGCTGAGCAAACCTTTTCACAGAATTTGCATTGTTCTTTGAAATCATAGTTTTCATATTCTTTCAGAACCTTGAGTTTGGCAGGTAAACCAATTTTGACCCAATCATCTATGAAGTCACTGCACAATTCAATAGAACCATAATTAAAAAGGGTTAAGCATGGGTAATTGGTGAATTGTTCAATCTTCACATATATTAGATATTTTTATTTTAACTCTTCTTTGCCAAACAAGGAACTAAAACATTGAAGCTAGCTTCATATTGTTACATAGAAATGAATTCTTACAAGGGAACAGAACCGTCCTCTGGATGACTCATGAGCCTTTGTATTCCACCGCAGCGACTATGTCCAATGACCAATATATTTGGCACCTGCACAAATATTTTTTTCTTCTCTTTAGCTCTCACAGAACATTATTCCTCTTTGTATTGAAAATCAAAATGGAAAAGAAAGGAATTAGAAGAAATTGGCTTTGAGAAAACTCGAGCAACTTTATATTTAAAACTTTATTTCATAACTAACTACACGGTCAAAATAACTAATTACACTATATATATATCATTTTAACAAATTACATAGGTTAATCCTCCTATTTTTTTACACTTATATAAAATCTTTTAATTGTTTAAAAAAACATTTTAGATACTTTTTATATTTTACATTAATATAATTAATACTTCTACCATATATTACACTACCTTCCTTTAAAAATTATAAATATAAAACCATTTTGTGTAATACGCAAAATTTTAAAAAATGGACACTATTTTCAATATCATAATCGTCACCTTAAGAGCCGTGATAGCATACTCAATGGCTGCACCAACTCCACCGTACTTTAGCTGCAGAATAGATAAGAGACTGAGAAATTTAACACAACTTATTTGTGAATACACTGAAAAAGAATTTCAGTATCTAATTTGAACTTAGGGAAATGTATGTAAAATGTAATTGGAAAATTTTTTCTGTTAAGTCTTGTAAAAAAAAATGAGAATGATAAATAAATTTTTCCATAAATTAAAATTAATTTATGTACAAATTGTTTTTTGAAAATTCTCTTACACTAATTTCTCCAAGTAACTTACTTTAGTTTATAGAAAACTTTATTTCACTTTTTCTCTCTATTTTTTTTTTCTCATACAAGATTTTATAAAGAAATTTGCTTAAAAATGTTGATATTATAGTATATAATAGTTATGAATTGATGTGATAATATCATAACAGAAACTATTTAACCTGATTAAATGGAGGGACCATGTTAGCTATGTTGCGAACCATGAAAGCTTCTCCAGGTTGGAAGTTTAGGATAATAGAGGGACTCACTCGAGAGTCAGAGCAAGCAAACACCAAATACTACATGTAATAAAATAACTCAAATCATATCAAATTTAAAAGAACCAAATTTGCAAATTAGTAAAAAAATTCTGATAAAAAATTGACCTGGGGGCTTTGTCCATCAGCAAGTTTGCTATAAAGTTCAGGGTTCTTGCTGCCACATATAAAAAAAAATGCTTGGATTGTAATCATAAAACACTAGTAATTGAATGAAATTGTGAAGAGTTAATTTGTTAAATTTAATTACTCAAAATTGTTGATCCTGAAGTAAGTAAATCCAGATATGATTCTTTGCAAAGCAGGCTCAATTGGACTCAAATTATTTCCCTTCAACTCAGCTATAAGCTCCTCAAGTTTTGAAGCTGCCACTGCATTGAGTTCCTCCTTCTCTCTGTAACCAGAAAGCTACAGGTTTTACTGTTACTGTATATTATAATTATATTTCTGACCCTTGTTAAAAAGTGTTCAAGATATTGATGGTTTTTTTTTTCTTCCTATCCTCCGCAGAATTAATTTGAAAAATATTTGGTCAAGATAGTCACTGTTAATGAACATTTTTTTTAATAAAATTTAAATTTTGTGTTGGCATATTGTAGGAGACAATTTAAATCATAAGTTTTGAATTATTTATAACTAAGACATCGAATTTTACTCAAAATAAAGATCTCATTTTACATCCAAAAAGATTCTTCAAACTTTGACCATTTTTTTTTTTTTTTAAATTTCTAAACCTTTAAAAGTGTTTCATATCCCAAACCCATCACAAATCCCTAATATTTGGTTAAAAATGACAATCTGAAAAAGGACTAAATTTGCTTAATTTAAAAAATAAAAAGACATAATTAACTTAAAAAAACTAAAAGAAAACAAAATTATACAATTCAACTCTAGAGATCAAAATACAGTTAAGTAAAAAAAAAATTCTAATTTTATTTTCTTGACTAACCTTATTATTATTTATATTAGCATTTATCTATCATTAAATTAGCACGCGGTTAAAGGAAACAGTGTAAGGAAATGTGATTGAAGTTGAGAAGTAATTAATTAACCTGAGAAGCTTCTTTAGTTCTTCAATGGCCAACTCAGATGATTGCTTTGCCATAGTTATCTCTTTTGATCTGCAAATTCTTAAACTGTAACTAATTAAAACGCAACAACATAGTTGATAATTAAATTAAGGATTTAATTGCAGGCCTAGTCATAATATTGACCAACTTAATATATATTAGTATTCCACCATAGAATATATTTATATCTTCCATTATTTCCAGTGCCGGAAAACTGATATGATAAGTAGGTTTTATATTTTAGAAGGGAAGAAAAATGGAAAAGAAGAATAGAATATACCCAATGAAGAAGCGAGCAAAACCTTTTTGTTTTTTTAAGATAAGATATATAGAACTAATTAAGAACTTTTCTTGAGAGATTTTCTGATGGATCGAGCTAATTTAAGAGAGAGAGAAAGTAGCTATGTTGCTTGTGATGAATTTGCCCGAGCCAGTGTCTCCTATTTATAGACTCACACCAAATTATTTAAAAATTAAATTTAGATCAGTTTTAGTATCGAATGAATTATGTCCAAGTTGGTATCCCAGTAGTATACCAAAAAAATATATATTTTAATATTTTTAAGGATATATTTTAAAATTAAAATAATAAATAAATAAAATAAAAGTTATGATATAATAAAATAACGTTTTATATTATCATGTAAATATCATATTCTCTCACTATGAATAAAAAATATATAAATTAAAATATCTAGTTTTTAGAAAATAGAAAATACTCAAAAATATTTATATAATATATTTTTGATAAACTCTCAAGAATAAATATTTTATAAGAATAAAAAAATATGACGTGAAAAACACCCACTATAAGTGATTTGACATTTGTAGCGGAATAAATATAAACACAGATGTTAATCAAATATGTATTGGAAAACATCATTCGTTTCGACAAACCGTAAAAGAAAATAGTGTGAAAATATAGAAAAAATATTACTTATGAATTGTAGTATTGCAAAATATTATTGATAATATTTTCTTATATCTTTAATATTATTTTTTATTGAATAAATGTTGTTAAAGATAGTATATTAATTAATATTATTATTTTACAAAAGAGAAAGACCACGGAACAAAGAGTATGATGCTCATTCCCATATTTGACTTGAAAGGATCTTTCTCCCATCTGATTCTCACAAAAACTCTTTCTAATTATTTCTTGAAAGAAAAAAAAATTTACAAATCCTAGGATGAAAACATGTTTAGCATGTATCTGAATTCTCTTTGTATTGCTAGAATGTTATACACGTAGGTGTGTCGGCAGTTGCCACGTTGACCAATGGATTTGAGGAGAAAATAAGAAGTGAACCAAAAAAATTAATAAAATAAAATAATGATAAATATTGTTGATGAAAAATATTTTGTAATTGCTCGATTAAATAATGTATATTCGAATCTTATCTAATCAGTTTATATTTATTGAATAAAAAACAAATTTTAAACTAATAATTTGGTACATATTGTTTAATTAATTATTGCCTCTTTAAATCAGTAAAATTTGTTTTATAATATCAATATGAAAAAAATATTCTGACATAGAGTATTTTACATTATTAATTAATTATAATCTATCATTTATATGATTGATTTTAATAAAAATATTTAAAATATTTAAATTTTAATTTATAATTAATTGACAATATAAATTAGTTTGTATATATGATCAATATATAAGTTTAATATTCTATCAATATATTTTTAAAAACAAAGCTTTTAATTTGTGAATGTATTATATTCCATTTTTTTGTATACTTCATGCCATATATTATGTGCATGGATGTCATTAATGGTAAAAGAACAATAGCAAACACGTCTATTTTCATGGTCACACAATTGATACAATGCAATAGCACCAGTGCTACGGTGGTGAAGAGTAAAGGGTATCATATTTTGTGCCGGGTTTATAGGACAGAGATTTTAAAGATTTTTTCTTCGTATATTTAACTAAAATAATCATAATTTCTAAAAAGTTAATAAAATTACGTGATATTTAATTAAGACAATTATAATTTTTTTAAGAAAATTATTAAAATTTGGTTACATCCCATCAAAATATTTTATTTTAATCTATCGAATTAAAAAATAAAATAACAATAAATAATATCAGGGACGGTCACGATATTTTATAAGCTGGGAAGATAAAAATAAACACTTCAAATACAAATATGGTAAAATGTAAATATTTATTACATAAAAAATTGGTATATAATTTCACTAAACAGTAAATATATATTGCACAAAAAATAGACACATCTTCCGTTATTTTTAATGTTTGGAGAAGTTCTAATTTGGTAATTGAAAGTACTTTGTAGAATCTAGGAAAAAAAATAGCATCATTCTCAGAAAAGAATTGAAAAAAAATTCTCACTCGATTAATGTAACGAAACTTTTCTAAGTTATTTTAGAAAATGATTAATGTTACTAAAATTGTATGAAATCATGTATGATTGTTGTGACAAAACAATTCCGTCGAGGGAGCGCTTGGATCAAAGCCAAATTTTTAAAAGAAATGGCCAATATTTTAAATCACAAATATTTTAAATAATAAAATAGCATAGCTGAACACACACAAACAAAAAAAAAAAAAAGCCATTTCTTAAATCAGTTAACACTTCAGATTATTCGTTTTAAATCAGTTATTTATTTGGGTTAGTGGCATTTATTTAAAATTTTACATGCCTTATTTTATCATCATTTTATAAAAAATAAAAAGCCTTTCACATATGTCAAGGCAAATATGCACAGCTTTGAATCAGAGGTGTTGACGCTTGACATATCGGCTTAGATTAGTTTTGAATTAAAAATACACAGATCCAAAAATAAAAAAAGTAGTGATTCAGTTTAATTTAAATGGCCTTTTAAAATAAAAAATAAAATTGATTCCATCTAATTTATAGTAAAATTGGTTCGGTTTCAATAATTCGATTTTTATGTAATTTATAAAAATAGAAAATATAAGAAAGAAAATATAGTACTTTAATTAATTCAATTATTTAGAAACAAAGAACTTTTAACATGAAATACTTTTATAACAACAAATATAATGATTTAATACACAATAAACTTTAAAAAAAAGAAGCAAAATACTAACATAATTATAATGAAATAGATTGGAGGAATCTTTAAAAATTATAATAATAATTTAAATTAATTTAAAAAATACAATCTGAAAATTCGATCCAAAACCCACTAGTTTAACCAAAGCGACATCCAAACTAATTAATAAAAATAAACATCAATTTTAATCGGTGTTTGGTTCATTTTTATAGGTTTATATGAAGAGGTTGATATTACTTTGCCGTGATGAAGTCTATGCCATGTGTATTTATCGTTTGGTTATTATTACTCCTCAGCCACACATCATTGCGTGAGCTTACGATGATATGCATGCATGTTGATGTTACAATGTTCATTTTCATTCAATAACAAGCCAAGTCTATAGCTGAGTACAAGTAATTTTTTATCAGTATTGTGCTTTTTTTTTCTTTTAATGTTAATAATGGTTAATTTATTTTTGTCTTTGAGTGGATCCTCGAGATTTAAATTATGAATGAGAAAACCACTGAAGCGTTGATTAAGCATTGTAATACAATTTCAATTTTACTAATTATGTACCGTAAATGTCAAAAATCTGATGGAAAAAAATTCTATTAAAATTTGTCAGATAAGTTTTTTTATGAAAAATAATTATCAAAAAACTTCGATAAACAAATTATTATATAAAAATCTAGAGAAAACTTTTTATTGTTCACAATAATTCTGCCTAAATCAAGTGAGATTATTCTTAATAAAAAATACCGATTACTCTCCAAAAAAACAACGTACGAATGGGAATATTAATTGTGCAGAAGCAAATGTCAAAAGTTAGCTATGAGAAGTTTAACCACTTGATGATGTACTGCAAGTGAACCAGTTAGAATATTTCTTGTAAGCAGATTTTACTTGTAAATTTTGAATTCTTCAAAACCCTGAGGTAAGAACACCTCGTGCTATTGTTTACAAGAATTGACAAATTTAGCTTGGATTGATTGACTTAGAATTTTTCATGCATGCATTCTGCTATAGTTAAACTAAATTCAACAAAAACACAGTACCGGAACGTTTAAAATCTTTATTAGGTGGAAAGTGTGCTGGTCCGTGAGTATTCGGTGAGAAAAATTATTGCTTATAATCTACGTTGAAATTACTGGGAAAAAGATGGACTACTAAATTTTTTTTTTTCCCTTTTTAATGTACTTCTGAAAAATTTTCTCTCCTTAATTTATTTTATTTTATGAAAAATTGTACATGAAAAAATATTTGTATGCATATATATACTCTTAGTACTGCATTAATTAGAGTTATACAACATTTAAGTATCAAAATGATTAACTGTTAGATTAAATTTAGAGTATTAAATAATATGTAATATATAATTTAAATTTTATATATGATAGGGATGTATTATATAGAGCCACAAGAGTCAGTAAGATGCATTGCTATTAACACCTAATAGAAACAAAATACGACAATATTTCTATATCTCTTTGCTGTAGTAAGATTCGCAGCTAGGCTTAAGTAGACCTCCATCATCATATCACACTTTAGAGATAGACTATTCAGTGTCCATAAAATTTTATGTATTATTACATAATTTAGATATAAAAATAAGTTTAACAATTGATTACGTAAATAGGATTTAAAAGTTTGAGATAATATATATAGTTTATTTGAATAGATTAAAAACATATGAAATTATTTCCATTAATTATTTTTATTTTTTATGAAGGAAAGTTTAGATTAAGGGAATAAACGATCCTTACATGGTCATGAAAAACAACTCTCTTACCCACAAGTATAACAAATTTTGGAATTGTAGAAAATTCTACATGTTTTGTCTTTCCATTAAAATAATTTAACCATATTGCAAAACACCTTTGCATTGCATGTAACAAGGTATCGATCACATAGAACAAAGTATTCTTTCACTTGCCTTTTTAGACACTTACTTGAGTATTTAACTTTTACTTGTCCTTTTACACACTTAACCCAACGATTCTTTTAACAACCCAAGGATTCTTTTAACAAGTTTCTTTAGGATCAGACAAACTAACAAATTTAGAAAATAACTTAGCTTACACTGTCAAATACGTAACCACCACAACTATAAAAATTAAATGATAGTCTAAACATTAAAAAATATTTAAAATATTTTCATATAATGTTTTTTCCTAATATTTTAAATAAGAATAAATCATCATTTTTATCCTTAAAAATAAGAGTCATGCAATATAATAATTTCTAAAATATAAAAATAATAAAATAACTTTCAAAAAAAATTATTATTACTTTAATCCTTAATATATACATTTTTTATCATATTAATCCTTGAGCTTAACCACTTGTTTCCAGTTTGGTCCTAAATTATGAATTAAATTGATAATAAAATATAAAGTTTAGAAATTAAAATAACTAAATATTTTTTTAGAAGTAAAATAGTAAATATAATACCTTTAGATTTTATTAGGTCTTAATCGATAAATACTATTAAAACTGAGCATAATTATGATTATGACATTAATTTGGACTTTTTGATTATGTTATAAAAAACTAAACTTAAATCATTTTAATTGTTTAATTTAAAAAGTTGCGATAATAATATTTATTTAAAATTAAATATTATTAATATAGTATAACATAAATATTTATTTACTATAATTGATATTTTGTAATAAATAAATAATTTTTTTAAATAAATAATAAAACACAACATTTTTTTTTTTTTTTTTAAGAATATACGAGCAACCAATTCCATTGTTATCACTGCTTTAGATGAAACCTGCGTCTAATATACATTTCTACATTTATGCTACCATTTGTTCCCCACACAACAATCGACACCTATGTCCATTGCTATCTGTTTCTCGCATGGCAACCGAAAAAGTTTCTCGCTACATTGAGAATGTTTAACTGGGATCCTGTGACTAATAATTTCGGTCGCCAAACAAAAACTTCTACCAGAACTGTTTTAGCTATTTAAATCCCCTCCCGTCGCTATTTGAGTTGCCTAAATCAAGATTCTATAGCAATGGATGTAGCCCTGGAAAGATTTTGTGACGCATAATTCAATTGTAAATTTTGTCACAATGATTAAATTAGTTGCTGATTGTGGTTGAATTGTTCAGTTGCCAAATGAATTACAAGTGACTAAGTAATTTCTTTCACTAAAGATAATAATTAAATGAAATTTTTTAATAGTGTATTTTAAAAATTATTTTATTATTTTTTATTTTTTAGAAACTAAATTATTTTATTATTAAACTTTTAAGATTAAAATCGTAATTCACTCTTTAAATAAATTAGTTCAAGAAGTTTAACCAAATTCATTAATCTTTTTAACATCTCAATCTCAAAGTTGTATGTGATTAAGAAAGATAAAACCAGATAGTTAATATCGTCAAGTTGAAAAAGGATTAATTTAAGGGTGGCATGGATTGGAATTTCAAATTGAAAGAAAGGATCAATTCAAGGGTATCGTGGATGAGATTTTTCATATCCATTTCAAATCCATTTATTTGGATTGGATTTAAATTCATAAAAACTAGATTGAATTTTTAAAATTAATTTATAATTTAGAAAAAATTTATTTTTACATTTAATTTTAAATTAAATAGGATTATTTTTAGTTAGTATCGGTTATGCATATTTGTTTAAAGTTATCTTTAAAAATATTGACTAAAATGATTCTCAGCCGATGTTGGTCAAAAATATTTTACATCGATGAGACAAAATATTTTTGGGTTAATGGTTGGAGTTCATTTTTCCTTCAACATCGATCAAAGAAATTTTGGATAATATCGAACAATTTTTTTTTTTTTTTACTGATAGTCAATATTAACTAACTATAAGTCATTGTTATACTAACGTCGTCAATTAAGGAAATTTTCGGCCGAGGTTAATAAAAAGTAAATCGATTGATATCAATATTCAAATTTTTATTCGTATACACTTTTTCCATATATATATATATATATTAACTTTTTCTATTTTTTCATTTATTTTAACCTGCTTTTATTTGTTTCTTATAAAATGCATGGCCAATATTGGAAAAAAGAAAAGACTCTACTAAAGTCAACTTGGGGAGAAAGGAGTTGAATATACACAAAAGAAAAATATAAATTTTTTCAATGTCAACCCTAATTATTATTAACAAGATTTCTTAAGGTCGTATGTCTGTATAGCTCAATTTTTTTTTTTTATGTTATTATGTTAATTACATTAAACTTAGATAGAATTTATCATCATCAATGATAGTTTACTCTCCTTAAAACTCACTCACATAATATATATGTATTTCTTTTTCTTCACATATTATATATATATATTTACTTCTTCATATTTTATAACTGATTGTCTAATTATCTACGTATTGCACTCATGTGACTCATTAAAAACTCAGGTCAACCTATGGTTAAATATGAATATGGGTCGATCTTGAACCATATCCTGATGTTAATTTGTTATTATGATTAAAATTGGTTCCAAAATTGCACAAATGAAATAAATCACGCATGACATCAACATCCAAAAATTGACATCTACTTCAAGTCATTTTTGTCCTAATTTTAGTCTGATTTTGACCTTGAGCCCAATAATAGCACATGTAGATCTTCCGGTCATTAGTAAAATAAGACCAAGATCAGCTCAACTGGAGTTTTGTAGTAAAAGTTATGGTCAAAATACAAAAACTGTATACGTTTTGGAAAATTTGATCAAAACACATTTAAGGCCCAATTAGCCTAATCAACTAAGGATGCTCTAATACTCATTAATTACCCACTAATTAGGTTCCAATTATTATATAATGAAGAAGTGATTATGATAATGATATATCATGGACCACACTATTAGTAGCAAACTCACATGGCTTGTAAGAATTATTTTACTTTGAATCAAAATTAGAGAATTTTGGTGAACTTGAAAAGTTTCTCTTGAAATTCTCTAAGAACACTTCGGATATGATAATAAAAACTTTTTGTCTTATTGGCGATCTACGTAAGACTCATTGGAACTACTTCATGACATCTCCTTCATTTTTTATCTTCTATTCTCAAGTTCTTCTTCCATTCTCAAGTTCTTCTTCTTCTTCTTCTTCTTCTTCTTCTTCTTCTTCTTCTTCTTCTTCTGCTTTATACCTTGTTCGTCACGTCGTCCTGCATGGATGAATTCGAGTTGAGTGTGTTACATGTTCATTGACCTGAGCTTGTGCCAAACCAAAAGCCTTAATGTGTGTGGTTGGGAATTAAAATAAGGGTATTGTTCTACACGAATTTTGTATGTTCAAAATAAATTCTATTTTGGGCCATAAATGAAATCACTTTGAAGCTTCAATTTCATGAAATTTAATATGAGAAAATGACAATAATTGAAGTAGTTTCAATTGGGACTCCATTAGTTCTACTATTGTAGATATGCCTAATTCATAATTGGTTCATGAGATTTACACAAAGAATTGAGAACACTAATGGATGTAATTTATACTAAATAAGCATGGTTCAATAAGATTTGAGAAGTTTGTATATCTCATGTTAGAATATTTTTAGGTAGTTTATGTAACTATATAATTACTATTTTTTATGCTTTTACACAACTCAAAAGAAATTAGACATATATTTAAGTTAAATGTGACATTGTCATTCTCACAAGTGCTTAATAAATTATTTTAGGAGTTATCGATATTTTTTTAATAATATATAATATGAAATGTGATTTAGTTGGAAGTATCAATTTATGTGTTATTTTATTGTTTATAGAGAAATTTTATGTGAGTAAAATTTTCATTCTAGTGTATTAGACACGTTACAACTCAATATAGAAATAAAACTTTGTGACATGTTTTATTTTATTAGAATACTTTATTTTTTTTTTTTATGAAATGAATAGAGTAATTTTTCTTAGAAAATCTTACCAATCTTTCATACTTCGTGTATATAAAAAAGCACCAAGTTGTGACGTCATAGAGTAGAGTATACAGAAAAAAAAAATAAAAAATGAAAAGAACTTGATGAAAAGAGAAGTATATACAGCGGCGCTAAAAGGAAGGGGTATATATATCACATACTTCACACCAGTAGCAATAGTTATAATAATACATATAAAAAAAGACTAGGAATGTTGCGATGAAATTACGATCTCAGAGGTAGGAACCACGATAACGAGGAGCCATGACTAATTCTGCTGCTCAAAACACAGGTTTCACTTTCTTTTCTTCACTAATATCATTGTTTTCTTTTCATGTGCTACTTCAAGTTTATTGTTGATCTGTGAATAATTAATTACTCAACACTCAGTCTCCATTTTGCACAAAATTGATTTATCGAATGAATTCAATTTATCCATAGCTCTGCCACCGCCACCTTATCTAACCTTATCTAGAATTTAGGCTAATCTTCATTTTAGATAATACTAATATTTGTTCGATGAATTAAATTTAGGCAGATAAATATGAATTAGTAATTTGACTGAGCTTTGAGTTGTGTTTTTGCAAAGGAACAACTATAGCATCCTAAGAAACTTTAACCTGTATAAATAATTAAGCAGTGACATCTGTTTGAAAATTACCGTATCTTCCTAGTGTTTACTATACTGTGATGCTGTTGATTGTTTTTGTGCTTGGTTGAATTTGGTGGCAGAATGTTTCAGATAAGTTGTTGGTTATTATTATTATTATTATTTTTGTGTGTTGAATAATCTAATTGGTTAAATTGATTCGATGGATCTTCTTTTCAAGGTGTGGGTGATGGAATTGCTCAACCAGAAAATGTTGATCAGCATAACAGTGGAGAAGAGCCTGTTAGACAGAGTTCAAACGCATCAGTGTTTGTGAACTCAGAGCCAATGCGTGAAGAGCATATTCAGAATGCTGTGAAATTTCTATCACATCCGAGAGTGAGAGGTTCTCCCGTCATCCACAGGCGATCGTTTCTGGAGAAGAAGGGGCTTACGAAGGAAGAGATTGATGAAGCCTTTCGCCGTGTGCCAGTAAGATTCTTGTCTGATCTGTTAACTCAATTTTCTTGATAGCTCTGTTGCTTGTTCATGTAAAGAATACAACCAGTGAATTGTTTATCAATTTCTTTTATGTTCATCTGTTGTGAATTGTAATGCTTACCTTCATTTCGCATTGCAGGATTCACCTCCAAATGTGCAGACAGCTGGTGCAAATCAAGGTGAAATAGCAGATTGGTTTTCTGTAGTTTTCCTTTTTACCTTGATTGATGATTATTAGCAACACACTCATTCTAACACAAAATCTTTCATTAGTTAAAATTTATTGAAAACCTATGAATTAGGAGAGACTCATTAAGAAAGATATTGGACCCATAAATGAGTGATTTCCAATATATTTCAGCCAATAGTAGAGAATGTGTTGCTAGCATTTCTCTTTTACCTTTTGATTGAGTTTAAACAGCCGTTTAATTATCCATTTAGTTATTCTGTTCAAATAGAACTTGATTTCCTCCTCTTTTCAGTGACATAACTCATGTCTCACTGTAATACTCACAGATGGACAGTTGAAGCCATCATCCGGCATTCACCAACAAGGCCAACCACAGGCTTTGCAGCCAACTGCACCAGCTTCAACTGGTGCTACTACTTCGCTGGTAACCTTATCACACCGCAGTTTTCGCTGGACTCATGCTCTTATTGCTGTTGGATTTCTAGCTTCTTCAGGTGCTGGTATTGTTATTCTGATTAAGGTACTTGCCACTAAATTTTCTGGACAATTGGTATGTTAATGGATTAAGAGTATATTCCTTGGCTTAACATATCTATCTTTTCTTGTACCTAAATTTCTTGCTCTATCATAAGTTTTATCATCTTGTGGTTTGGTTTGAGCCTCACTGAACTTTGGAAGTATGTTCTTTGTTTTAGAAATCTGTTCTCCCTCGGTTAAAATCCTGGATACGCAATGTTGTCCTAGATGAGGAATATGCCCAATTGAAGAGGACAGAGTCAAAACCCACATTGGCAGAAGAAGCTACACAGGCTGCAAAAGCAGCTGCAGTTGCAGCTGCTGATATTTCAAAAGCAAGCCAAGAACTGCTGGCTTCAAAAGTTGAAGGTGGATTAAGAAAACTTCAATTTGCAAGCTGTAAAATATCTTATATTTGTATAACACTCCAAATTTTTGTTGTCACCGTTTGTTGCTTAATAATGAGTTTGTTTTGTTGCTGCATCTGGTTTTATACTTTGCAGAGAAGAGATATTTTGTGGAAGTTGTTAATCTTTTGGATAAGCAAGTGCAGGAGATGAAGTTGATGACTAATTCACTAAGAAGATTAGAAGGTAATTACAAAACTTCTGTTTAATTTATTGGGTTATGATGAACAGTTCCAATGCTATTGATATTTTCTATAGGTTTTGGTTTATGAATTGGCAATAGCTTTTGTATATTTGTTAAAAACACTCTTGATTGTCATTAGTGAACCTGTGCATTTGTAGCCCCATCTAGAATGCAACAAGGATACTGATATAACATATTGAACTAGAGCCCTTTTAACAAATCATGAGTTGTGCATTTTGACTAGTAAAACTGGATTTCATAATTTGTGATTGCCCGGAAGCTCACTTTACACCTACATTCCACTTCTGTACAATCTTCAGAGGCTACCAGAAAACTCTAGCATATTTAGGCAGCAGTTTTTTTTTTTCCTTTTTTATTGTACTCTCTTTCTTATTATTATTTTTTGTATGCTAAAAACTAACTGTTTTTACCAAATTTTGGATGAAAAATAGCTTCTGGTGGACTCTCTGTCTCAAAGCAAGAAGATCGCCTAGTCACTCAAACTAGTTCAAAGGTCAGATTATATATATATTAAGAAATATTTCAGCTTCTTTATTAATGAAATTTTGGCACATGTCTAATTCTCAGAACAACTGTGATTTTTTAAATAAATACAGCAACTGATTGTGAATGGGAAGTCAGACTACAAGTCCCAATCAGGTTGTTATACGTTAATTTAATCTCCATCAGTTAATATAATTTCTGAGTTATTACCCATGATTAGAATGTTATTTGCAGTGAGATCTTCATCCCCTCCTGTATCTGTTGAACCATCTAGTGCTCCTCATCCAAAATCATATATGGAGGTAAATCATCCACCTCCTCTCCACCCCCCACCCCCCAACTTTCTTAGGCACAAGGCAATATCGAAGTGATTGTTATATTCTGTAAAGCCAGTAACAATTGCTGTTCCAATATGAGATCCTCTATTTTGTTTATTTTAGTTGAGGTCATACGATCCTTTGTGTGAATTATTTCCATTATTTTTATGCAGATAATGGCCATGATCCAAAGAGGGGAGAAGCCTTCTAATATTAGAGTAAATCTTTATGCCTTTCAATCTTGATGAATGTAATTGCATGCCTGATATCATACATCTCATTTGTGTTCCATTGATATAAATTAATAAAATTTTGATTGAAATAATGTTTAATATTAAAATGTGAGACCTGAAAGGTGGTGCTACCGTGATGTAAAAGATTCTGACATGCAAATTAGGTCACTCTTCTCTATTAGGTTTACCAATTTTATGTGGTCACTATTAACTCTTTGACATGATGTTTTAATGCAGGAAATTGATGATTCACCCCCCAATCCTTATCAGCAACCATCAAATCCTCGCTTAGCACCTAGAGCCAAGGTATATTCCTAAGATGTTTCATTGCATTTCTGAAGTATTTTGATTTTAACAACTGATTAGTTTCGCAAGTCTGATGTGTTTTTGTGCATTAACCCATTTGTAAAAACATTATGATTACTGATCATCTATGTGAACATAAATGAGTTGCCATTGGACCATCAAGGAAAAGCCGAAAAGATAGTTGATCAAGGCATAAATTTCATATTTTTGTTCCTAGTTAATGTTTTGCAACTATCATAAGCATACAGAATTGCAGAACTAGTTAACCGGTTGTAAGGAAATTTAAAAATTATTATCTGCTTTGAAGATGTAAAACTGAATCATTTGAATATTACATGTTCAGGACCCATGTTCCAACAGATGTTATCACATTTTTTGAGATATATAACATGGATTTACGTTGAGGTTTTTCTAATTATTGAGTAGGATAAGATTTGTAAGGTCATTGGCACTTGGTGTAAGTCTAAAGACTTGTACCAAATTTCAGCCATTGAATTGACATAATCCAATGGTCCTAAACATCCCTGCTAGAAAGTAAAATAAATAAATAAGTAAAAGACTCATCTAAGTTGAATTGGGTAATTCAACTCTTGTCTCATTATGGACTGTCAACTGAAGTGAAATTATGCATTACTCTTCCAATTACGTGAACAAGGCTTCAATTGAATTGAAAAATTGAAAAATTGCTCAGCTGTACCTCCTGTTTCTGAGGCTGCAGTTGAAGATTGTTGGGATTTAGATCACGTCTCATAGGTGGGTTTATGCTGACGTATAAAGCAAACACTTGGCACTTCAGAAAAATAGGCCATACTGTATTGTTGATGGTAATACAATGAGTCTTCCAAACATTACAATGTGGAAGCTGGGCCTCTGCAAATCAAATTTGAGGAGGTTGGGGATCGAATCAGGAGATACCCGTTCAATTGTTATCATGTTAAATGTTTATTCTTCTTTCTTTTTTTTTAATTTCTTTAAGCTGGGAAATTTAGGTTATTAGATTATCTCAGTTCAACAAATAAGATTTGGTGTAAGTCTAAAGGACTTGGTGTCAACTGTCAATGGATATGGATATGTATGTAATATGTGTGTGTGCATATATATATATAAGGGTAATTTATGCATTATTGTTAATATTTTTTTCGTGACAGTATTATTCCATATGAATCTGACTATTTGCTTCAATATCTCATGGCTACAAGCCTTGGGAGGTTAGTCAGGCACAAAACACCTCAACCCAAGTAAATGGCAAGGTCCAAGATAGTGGTGACAACCCAGCACCCTGGTGGCAAACGAAGAATGTCAGAATCAAAGAGATTGATAATGAAATTGAGTACAATGGAGCACTTGCTGCATCCAGTCAGCAGCCAGTCCAAAGGACGTGGGTTCCCCCTCAACCTCCTCCCATAGCAATGGCAGAGGCTGCAGAAGCGATCAGACGCCCAAAGCCAGCAATCCAAAAGGAAGTGACCCCGGATGATCAGTCAGCAGCTCATTCTTCAGACCTCTCTAATGGATCCAAATCTGAAGATGCAATAGAAGGCAATGACGGCAACTCACTTATCAGCTCTGTTGCGATCCAAAATCATGAAATCAGCTACGAAGAAAAATGAAGGTAGATAGATCTTTGTACTTGATCATCTTGATTCATCATGACAATACATACAAAGTTTGAAATAGAACTTGGACTGGTCTTAAGTTCAGGAAGTGCTTTATTTTAGTTCAACTGTATTCTGTTATACGAGAGGGTTGAATGAGGCATCGAAATGTTAATAGTCAGTGGTTACTGTATTTCCTTGGCGCACTATTATTTCGTTTTTAGATGCAACACTACTGTTTTCATTTTGTAGTTATGCAACACCACACTTGACCAAAATATTACCTTTGGGTACTGTCGTGATTAGAAGACTCTTTTTAACAATTGCCTACTTTTTGATTTGTTTTTTGTCGTTTATTTAAAAATATATTTCATTTACCCACGTACGAAAACCCTCATTGTTCATGTCGATTATTCTTATGGCGTTTCAGTTGTTAAACCCAATCACTTGAGAAAATGTATGGTGCATCTGTATCATCATTTGTCTGTGAATTTTGGGAGGGTGGTTTCGCAAGGTATGCTTGCATGAAGGGTTAAGGGGGGTTAGGCAGATTTTTATTTATATTAGGAAGTTATTGAAAAGAGGCCGTGATAGCGGTGGAGCGGTGCGGTGTGGCACAGTTATCCGATGGATATGCAGTGGCAGCCACAATAGTCTGCAGCATCTATTTGCCAACATGGATGTTCTCTTGAAAATATTTAAAAAGTCCTAATTTTTAAACATTATAAGGGTATTCGGGACTTTTTTCTTTTAGAGTAACTTCTCTTCTGGGTAGAAGTGTTAGTCCATCTCTTTTCTACTTAAACACACTAGTTAACGCAGCTTCTTTGTCTCACCCACTTGCTTTTCTATTGTGATTTCTCCAATGAAGGTGCAACCTCACCAGTCAAGACTTTTTGGAGATCGTAACACCCAGTGAAGATTCTCTGGTAAATAAATTTGAAAACATCTCGATTTGTAAATTCAGAAGCATCTTGAAAACGTCACAAATAACCTCAGTTAGGGTCTATGCTCCACTGTGGCATGCAAGGAACATGCACGAAGCGTAGTATATAATCTATGCTCCTCTTCTAAATCCAAGTTCACCAGCCAATCCAATGAAATCACACCTTTATCTACACCACACACACTCTTTGATAACTCACTCCTCCAATTCCCTATCTCTCTTCCGCATTAGAACAATTTCTGAAAGAGTTTAAGGAAGGGGAGAGAGGAATGTCGTGAGTTTGAACCCTTCCACTATAATAAGGTGGTCAAGAAATTTAGAAAAGGGAAAAGGAAAAGATCACGAATTCTCTTGTTAACAATTAACATTTGCTGATGAAAAAAAAAAAACGTAGCATCTTTCTATCACGAACCTCTCACTCACGTCATCATTGTCCTCTGAGGACAATGTAACAACACAAACTTTTAAATGACATCAGACTCATAATAATTATTGCATTTCTTGACTTTGAACAAGGGGTGTGGTGATGCTTCATGCGCTCTTGTATTTACAAATCTAAATGCTTTCGGATCGAAGGCATTTTAGAATTATAAATTCATATATTTTTGGGTTTCATTCTCTAGAAGGTGTATAAAAGATATTTATGTTATTTTGTACTAAAACATAGGGTGTAGAGAAGAAAAATTGGAGGGTGTAGGAAGTAAAACCGTAATCTAAAATATAAGATGGAATCATGACCATGTGAACCAACACATTTTGTAACGGCATCGAGGACCATGTTGCACCGATAAGAATTCAAAATTAATGTTACCATTTTTGAATTGTTAGCGTCTTGGCAGAGGTGGATTAAGATATTAGAGAATGTGTATATAATAAAGAAGCTAATATAAAGTTTAAAATCTATATCCAACTTTGAGTGGTTACGGTACAGTAGTATAATAATGGTTTTAAATTGCAGTCTGTGCGATTACCATTACGATCACAATGTAAAGGCTTTTGACTGACGCAATCACAATTGCAACTGCATCAAAAATATTTCTTCGTAATGGCCTGCAAAGTCAAATAAAAACGAAACTACAACCTTGACCACAATTTAAAACGATGAGTATGTGTTAGCTGTCAATGAATCCTATTTAAAATCTTGAGAACAAAGATCTTTCTATTGGCTAAAGAGCTAAGGGCTGTTGAAAATATTGATTCTTACTAGAGACAGAGAAGAACATAAGTTATTTTAAGACAAGGGGTGTATCTACAGTGACGGTTCACCGTAGCGACAGATGTTATCAACAAGATCATCAACAACTCATACTTCGAATATTAGAAATCATTAAAGTATTAAATAATAGGTTTAATTATATTTTTAGTACTATAAACTTTTTCTAAGTTTAATTTGTTTTTTAGATTTATAAAAATTGATCTCTAATTTTTAAAAATAACTCAATTAGTTTTTTTTTGTTTTTTTTTACATATTTCATTAAACAGACTTTGATAAAGGTAGAATGTGGCCGACTATGTAACAATTAAGTATTATACTTATGTTAATTGTTTAAATAGTACTTTTAAAAAATATACGGATAAAATTAAAAAATTTAAAAATAAAGATTAAATTTAAATATAAAAATAATATAGGAACTAAAAATATATCTAAACATTTTAAATATGATGATCGTGAAAAGGGAATTATGACATTAAAAATTAATAAAATTAAATAAATATTTTTGTGGTTAAAATATTAATATTCTAACAATAATATCATCTAACAAAAGACGAATATTTACACCGTTAAAATAAATGAGTTATTTTTAATATTAATAATTAATTACTAATGAAAAAAACACTTAAAAATTATTTTAACACTATATAAAATTGTTATTACTTTAATATTTTAATAATTTTCTTATTTTAATAAAGTTTTTGAAAGTTTTCTTAACACAGTGATAATGATTATTTAAAATTCATTATACAAGGATTTCATTATATTATTTGGTGTTGTGAAAAATTGGCAAATATATAGGAATAGGTCATTTTGGTAAACTTTTTATCATAGTGGATTTTTGGTTACAAACTAAATACAATCAAAGATCTATTTTAGGTGGAGATGTTGGTTATGTAAAGTGAAAGCACTCAACCACTTGCACCTTTAATAAGGAGGCGACACATGTTCTAGTGAGAGGTAAAGGCATCAAAAGAATGGTGTATTCCAAATGTAAGTGTGAGCATTAGGATGCTTTCAATATGCAAATGACAAATGTTGCGATCAGGTTGAACGCGCTTACAACAAGCGTTCAACATGATTGTGACATATGTCATATGCACATTGAAAACACCAAGACACCTTCAATTTAGATGGGTCACGTGTCGTTTCTTGGTTGGATGGGCTTATGACTGAGGTAGGGCATGTCCAGACCAAGAGCAACACATGGCTCAATCAGGTTGAACATGTCTCAGTTGATCTTGTAGAAGGTTTGTTGAGTGTTAGGTCAACACCTTAAGAATTGAAAAGGTCGTACGTCAAATTGAGTTGGTTGATAAATCATTTTGGTGATGTGACTTGTTTGCTAGGGATGTCAATGCATTTGGAAATTTATACGGGCATGGATTTTGCATTTTATTGAAAGAGTGATGTTTGTTGATAAAACCAATTCTTGAGTTTCATTGAGATATCCCCAGTTTTTGGTGGATTTGAGGGAAGCAAAAAATTATGCTTAGGGTAGTCATGTACTAAGGTATTTGTACTAGGAGTTGTGTAATGCAACAAATATCGATTCCTTGTCAATTGGACGCATGACAATGTTGGTGCAGTTATTGGCATGGAAGCAATTTACTTGCTTAGCACCCTGCATCATTGCTCAACGTCTTAACTGGCCATCATTTAGTCATAACTAATTAAACGTGTCATTATAATTGACTATATTAATTAAATTTTGTTAACAAGACAATGGTTCTTTTAATTATTTTTTAGGTGGTTCAAAATAATATTTCATTTGACGATGGTGTTGACATTGCTCGATGCAAATTAGATTTGCTTAAATCGAACGAGGTATTAATTTTTTTATACTCTCACCTAATAATTGATTATTGACATTAACACATATTTTGTTTAACATAATATTTTGATAATTTTCATTTTGCAATTTGTGTGGCAGCAATTCATTAGTGTAGTTATTGGAGATTACCTCCAATATGTTTGGATGGTCGTGTAGTGCAAAGAGGTGTAGTGCCACTAATATGCTTCCAAATTGTTGTGTGACATCAATCTAACACAAAGATAATACAATTTGGTCTAAAACAATTTATTCCTCCTGAGTCATCTAAACACAGGATCTCCATCAATTAATATTGAAAGAAAAGTAAGACAATAATTAGATGGCACTACTTAGGTTAGTACTAGAGATTTGGGGAAATAGATTCTAGTATATTGTTGATGGGATACCACGGAAAGGGTCGTGTTGATGATTTGACTTTTAGAACAACAAACCAACAACAAAACATTTAGATTTTTATTTTAAAATAAAAATATACTAACTAATAGGATGAATCTTTTTCAGCTCTATTTGTTAGGAATAAATATTAGTAGTTTTTATATTTTAGCAATTCAGTTTTCATATATGTTTTATAAATATATGTTTCACATCTAAATAAAATGAGTGTCTTTTATGCTTAGACTCCTCCATTTATTTTTCCTTTGTACTCCAAAAAAACAACAAATTGGAATAAGAGCTATTGTATCTTTGAGGGATCTGTGAGTTGAGAGAAACACTAATGGAGGGAGAAACACATTACACAACATGTCCACCATCAATTTTTGATGGTGAGGAGTATGAGTTATGGGCTACAAGAATGATCAGTCATCTTAAAGTATTAGATCTTTGGGAATCAGTAGAAGAAAACTACGATATTTCTGAATTACTTGCAACGGTGACTCAGAAGAAGCATCACAAAAAAAAAAGATAAAAAAGGCCAAAGCCAAAAATTGTCTTTTTTCCGTTGTGTCAAAAATTATCTTTACAAGAATTATGAATTTCAAGTTTGCTCAAGAGATTTGGGATCATCTTAAATTAGAATACGATAGCTGTGAAAGAACCAAAGACATGAAAACGCTCAACTTGGGTAGAGAATTTGAGATGCAGAGCATGAAAAAGACAGAAACAATTAAGGTTATGTTGATCGGCTGTTAAGTATAGTAAATAAAGTCTGGCTTCTTGGGAAGGAGTTTCCTAATGAAAGAATAGTGCAAAAAGTTCTGGTTACTGCACCTGAAAAGTATGAATCGAAGATATCAGCGTTTGGATGAGTCAAAAAGACCTATCAACCATCAACTTGGGAGAATTGATAAATGCTTTACAGGCACAAGAGCAGAGAAGAATGATGAGACAGGAGGAGACTATACAAGATGCTTTTTATACAAAAGTAAATTCTAGGAAAAACAAAAAGCTAGAAAATTTCAACAAGCAACAAGGTGAGACTTTTCCCCTTTGTCTTCGTTGAAAAAAGACAAATCATCCTAAACGAAAATGTTGGTGGAGGCCAAATGTTAAGTGCAGAAAATGTGGTGTTCTAGGGCATATAGAACAAATCTGTAAGTCCAAACTAGTGGAGGCAAAGGTGACTGTGGAGGAACAAGAAGAAGAGGAGGAACTCTTTGTTGCAACATGCTTTACTACAAGCCACAGTTCCAGTGATTCATGGTTAATAGACAGCGGCTGCACAAACCATATGACTAACGATTCTTTAAAGAGTTGGATAAAAACATTGTTTCCAAAGTAAAAATTGGAAATGGTAATTTTATCTCGGCTAAAGGAAAAGGGATGGTTGCTGTTAAAAGTTTGATAGGTCTAAAATATATCTATGATGTTTTATATGTGCCTGATATTGAAATTAATTTGCTCAATGTTGCACAGCTTGTAGAAAAGGGCAAAGTCATGTTTGAAGACAATTAGTGTTTAATCAAAGATGAAAAAGGAGAAGACATATTTAAGGTGAAAATGAGCTAAAAGTTATGCTTTAAACCCGATAGAGGAGGAGCTTTTAGAATTTACGCTGAAGTATCAACAAGTGTTAGCAGAAAGAGATGTAGCTCATGCAGTCTGTGATAAGCTTCAGTCACTTTGTAGAGAGTTACAATGCCAAAATAAAATGATGATGGAAGAATGTAAGCGAGTATCAATTGAAGGGCAAAACTTAAGGCTGGATTTGTCAACCAAGTTTCAAGAGCAAAATGATGAGTGTCTTACTAAGGAGAATGACATGTTAAGAAACAAGCCAAAACAATTTGCAGATTTAAAAATGAAGCAACATGAGAAAAAAATGATACAGGAACAATCAGAAAAGGCATTGTCAAAGAGCAATGAGATTTTTGAAATATTCAAACAAGAAATTGAGAGGAAGGAAAAATCAGTCAAGGAACTCAAGAAAGAGAATCAATTCTTGAAGAGAGCAATGAGATATTTGAAATATTCAAACAAGAAATTGAGAGGTAGGAAAAATCAGTCAAGGAACTCAAGAAGGAGAATCAATTCTTGAAGAGTAAATACGAGAAATCTATACTTAAGATAAAATCTTGGAGCTTGCATTTCCAAAGTCAAGGAGGAGTGTTATGATTTGACTTTTGGAACAGCAAACCAACAACAAAATATTTAGATTTTTATTTTAAAATAAAAAATACTAACTAATAGGATGAATCTTTTTCAGCTCTATTTGTTAGGAATGAATATTAGTAGTTTTTATATTTTAGCAATTCAGTTTTCATATGTTTTATAAATATATGTTTCACATCTGAATAAAATGAGTGTCTTTTATGCTTACACTCCATTTATTTTTTCTTTGTACTCTAAAAAGACCAACAGGCCGTTAAGTTATAATGATGAATACATGGTGTAGTATCACAAAAAAACAAAAACTTATATTGACCCGAAAAGCACATAGTTGGCATTTATGGTATATTGCAAGAATTTAACTTATTTCATTTCTTGTTCACATTATTGTTTCTGAATAACTAATAGATGACATTTTTCCAAAGTGACGTAACTGAGATCACCTGAGGGTTGGTTAAACTGTGGTCTAGATGAGTTGCTCGGTTTAACCAAGAATATGATCATTTTTTCATGTGAATACAAGCAAGTGTTACAGACGGCCACTAGTGCACTACTTGGAGGCCACAAAATCTTGGTCAATGAACTTAACATCCTACCTAACAGTGTAGAGACATGTGGTTTGACATACAACCGACCGACCGTGGATCACGAGACTTATACACTGCTTTCTATGCTTGAGAGGTAACCTAAGATGTATTACACACCGCACCAGTTCACATAGATGCCATCTTAGATGTCTTATATGTATAGTTACTCTGCCACAACACCTCCTCACCCACATACTGGTAATGGTGTTAGTTCTTCTTCATAGTCATTTCTCGGGTCTCACTGGGCTATTGAGCATCTTTTTGGTATGTCTGTTATGCAAGGAAATAGCCTTAAAGAGGCACAAGTTGGTTCACCATGGAATATGTTGGATGATATTCTACACTTGGATCAGTTACTTGTATTGATTTGAGGACACAATTTGATGTTGAAGCAACTAGAAGAAGACAACGCTCCTGAAGAAATCCATACAGAAACACCCGAAGATGGGACAGACCCTATGGGACAAATGAGAGGCATGACCACCACTAATTTTATTTTTTTTCCTTTTTTAGTAAAATGTAACTTGATCATTTTTAAATTATGTATTTGTTCGGACATTCATTAATGAATGAAATTGCTTATTGAATTTTTCAATTAAGGGGTAATTAAATCATGGGAGAATCTAATAAATTAATTGGCAAAGAAAATAAAAAATAAACAATAAATGTGGAGAATTAATGTTTATATTTAAATTGTGAATGTCATTGAAGTTACAGGTAAATAAATGTGTAAAATTTATTAATTCCTATCTTATTGAGAATTTAAAGGACAAAGACGATTCTTATATTTTTCTTGACCATATTTTTCACATTTTTGTCTCCTTTGACAATTTATCTCATTTCTTATTCTCATTGATTTTAGTATTCTTTACCTCAAATGGTTGGCCAAAACTCACATGAATATGCCTTCAATGTGTATTTCATTGAGTATTCACATGTTCCAACCGTACAAGTTACTAAAGATATTTGCTAGTGACCAAAACTCACTTGAATATGCCTTCAATATGTATTTCATTGAGTATTCACATGTTCCAACACAATACAAATTACTAAAGAAGAAGTATTCAACTCTTGAGTCTGAGCATGCAGAATTAAAAATAGAGCTTGAGTTTCTTAAGTCTAATGTATAAAGGCTTGAAGAGTAGAAGGGTTCATCTGTTGGCTCTTCATCTTATTTTGATGCTTCCAACCCAATGGGAGAAATGAATAAAGTTAAGCAAATGAATAAAATTTTGGAGTACGGTTCAGACTCAATAAATGAGAGAAATAAATAAAGTATGGGGAAATAAGCAATAAAAGAAGGGTATAAATCAATAAAATGAAGAGTTTTAGATAAATAAAGATGATTTCTTTTAAGAAGATCAAACCAATATACATTTTTCTTTTGTCTAATTATATTTCATCTTTTATTTGTCTAATAACATCTCCATTTTTATCTGTGTGATAACATTTTCTCTTTAAAGAAGTTATGATCAATCAGATAGAGGTGGAAATATCATTTAAAGAAGAAAATGAATGAAGAGGAAAAGGAACATTGTCCAAGGGAATTTCAAGTTCAAGACTCTAAAGGCTGAAGAATAAAGGCTCAAGCTCAGAGGAAGCATTATTTTTATTCTTTCTTTTGTTGTAATAAAAAACACATCACCTAGATTTGGAAACTCATACACAAACATAAACGAATGGAAATTCCTTCAAGTTTGAGTTTTCATGTTATATTTGTTTGTGTTTTGTACTGAAATTAACCCTTTATGTAAATGAGGTTAAGTCTTAAGCTTTAAAAGGTAGTCTTGCCTTATAAATAACTTAACTCTGAACACGTATCTGATGCAAATAACACTTAATCAACTTTTTTTGGAATGGTCTATAATCATTGAAAAGGGGATATTATTAAGTCAAATTTGTTTAAAGACGGATTATATCCCTTGATTTTGATAATTACATATTATTAAGATAAATGTTTGATTTATAAGATGAATGAAACTAGCATACTAATGAAGCTAACAGACAAATCAAGCTTTAGCAGATGATTCCATGAATCAGTAGATGAATGATGCAATACTGACAAAGACTCTGTTTCAATTAATAAGATTACAGACGAAGCTTGAAAATAAGATAAGTATCAGTTCCATTTTGTCAAATATACTATAACAAATTTTAACCAACATAAATGTATTTTCTGCATAGTCTTATCAGAAAAGCTCGCTTTTTGGAACAAATACGAGCAAGTTGACTAATCTCCTTCATGAAAATATGAGGCATATCAGAAATAAAAAAGGATGTTTCGACACAATGATCTAATGCAAAAAGGAGAACACATTTTTAGTACTTAATCCTCGGTTCTTGATGAATGCTACTACTCTTATGTTAATAGCTCGTAAAGTCGCATTTAATGCACAAGAATGTTGAGCACACTTTGAACAAATGGATTGAAGAAATTGAAGTTGTTGAGTCTAATGAATACTTCAAACTTTCTATCAATTTAAAGGTTATAGACTGAAAATTTGAAGTTGAAGATTATTCAAGAAAGAAATTAAGTTCTATTTTCAAATCTCTTGTAAAAGTCTTTTATTATTTATTATATATTCCTCTATATGAAGAAGTTTATCTTAGTTAGACAAACCCTTTCTCACTAAACCTTACCCTTAGTGATAGTGTTAGCTTGAAGAGGCTGGAGTTAAAGAATACTTAACATTGTTAACTTAAAGAAGTTGTGCTCGAAAAATACTTAGAATTGTTAGTTTAAAGAGATTGAATTCAAATAATACTTAAATTGTTTTAGTCTAAAGAGATTGTATTTAAAAAATACTTGAGTTAGCCAGGAATGGTTGGATTCAAATAATACTTATAATATTTAACTTATAATAAAATTTTAGTTGTTGTTAAGAAACTAAGTATAATTCAATCTTAGCTAAGAAACTGAGTATAATCAACTGAGTATAATTTAGTTAATAAGACGAATTAGTATAAATATCATGTTATTTATTATTTATTCTTTGAATTTGTCTTATTATTATCTAACTAGGAATGTATTATTAACTTATTTTATTTTAGTGAAAATCATTTTTGTAAAATGTTTAAAAACATTCATTTGACTCATCAAATCATATCATCATTGAAAAACTATTTGCAAAATTTTTTAATTAACAAAAGTTTCTTTGTGTTTTATATTTACAACTTTCTTGTTATATTATTATGTATGATATGCATCCTTTAAATAAAGGTTTTAAATTATAATATTTAAATATAAAATTAATAATATATAATATCTGAATCAAAATCGGATATAGAATCTAATAAGTTATTTTAAATAAAATATTTTTTTATCCCCTGTCGCTTAAAATAACGAATAATTAATGAAAATATAGTAAAAATGTATGTCAAATCTTACCTATTATTTAAATATTTTATCTTTAATTATATATATATATATATATATATATATATATATATATATATATATATATATATTCTTTTAAATCTTATATTTAATTTAGTTGAATATTTTATCATTTAAATCTTATCTTTTATTCTTGAAATGAAGTATAGTTATTAATAGATGAGAATTATTTTAGAAGGTCAAGAACTTATTCTAATATATAGAAATTTCTTCACAAGAAAATACAGTGTTATTAATATTTTTATATCTGCATCCATTCCTAACTTGAGCATGTTAAAATGTCTTGTATTTACCCACCACTTAAGAGATGTAGTTTTTCTAGTATTTTCAGGAATGAGTAGTCTATCCAATTGAAAACTTCTCTGAGTATCGTCACTTTCTAGTAAATATAAATAATTTATTTTTTATTAATAATATTGTCTAACTTTTATAATACGTTTCAATCTTTTTATCATTATTATTTCTCTATCATCTACTTTTTTACTATTTGTTATTAAATATTTGTATTCAAATCATACTTGATTAAAATATTTCTTTCATAGTAAATTATTTATATCTTTTATACCAAAAAAAATATATTAAATTTTTTATGCATGTTATGTACGTGAAAATTCAAATTTTTTTAAATCATAATTCTTTAAGTTTGCCCCAACATCAATTTCGGCGTTCTTTTCCCCTGCATGTCGCAGTGGTAAAGGGCTTTATGCGTATTGTCATCGATTGTGATTCTTCAGAAGCAATCTCTAACACTATGCAAAGGAGGCAATAACCAAGATTTACATCAACTTCCCACCAGAGATATTGAGATGTTGTCAAGAAAATGGTCTCGTTAGGGTTTTGGAAAAACACAAGAAAATGGCACCACTTTTCTTTTTATTTTATTTTTTTAAGATTGCAGGCATCTCTTTATGTAGAAATTGGAAAACTTAAGTTAACTGAGTATATTATAACTCCTTAAATTTGACATTACTAATTATACACATTTAATTATCTGCGTTACAGACTAATTAATTAACCTAAAAAGAAAAAAGTGGACAAGTTTTCGAGTGAATCCAGGATATATCCTCTAATTTGAGCTTAGGGTTCAACCTTTTATTACATCATTTACATGCTTATAAAGTAAGATCAATTATTCATCATGTCATACCACGTAGGGAGGTGACCAAGTTTTAAAACTTATAATATTGAAAAAAATATATTTTTGTTGAAAGAATTGAATAAAATATAAGTGCTAATAAATTTGAAAAAAAAAAAAATGTATAGTACTAGTACAAATCAAATCAACTGGTGGGAGCATTACATAAGTCAATAAAGTATCTGCTACTAGTTAATGTCGTAATCAGAGATAGTCACTACCACTCATTCCTTAGGAAATTTGGGGTCAGCAACCTCTTTAAATTGAAACCAGCAAAACATATATTTCTTATCTTTGAAAAAAGCCCAAGTCTTTAAAATCCTTATTCAATAAACAAACAATTAAATCAAAGACTAATGTGGTGTGGTATCAATAACAAACTTTAAAACATGTAACTAGGAATTCAATAGCTAGGTTTGCATGTACGAAATTGTATTAATTGGAAAAAGTTAAATAAATCTCAATACTTTAAACGATTAGTCCTGACCTTTGGCCAGGAGATGCAAATTCACTAAAAAAAAGTATTAAGGAAAAGGAATATTTTTTTTAAAAAAAAATTGTATCAATTTTTATACAGAAAAAAAAAATTGGGCAAAATGTTTTTGTTCTTTCTAAAATTTTAAAAAATTGTTTTTAATCTGTCTAAAATTTTGTCTTTTTTTTATCTTCTTAATTTAAAAATATATCACTTTTATTTCTTCAAGTGAATTAAATAACTCTTTATGATAGTTTAAAAATATGTTAGCTAAATGATTTTATAGATTAAAAACGGTATATTTTCAAATTATAGAAATCAAAACAAAATAAAATATTTTAGAAAAATTAAAATCAAAATTTTCAGGTATTAATAACATATTTTTCCCAAACTTTTTGATTTAGAAACTTTTTAACTTTAAATTTAACTAATTCAAATACGCAACTTATAAGTTATAACCATATATGGTGACGATTTTGATTAGAAATTTCTGGTACTAATCCATACCATATATAATTTCCTTCAACTTTTTGGGGTATATAAATTGTATATTGGCTTCTAAGAAGTTCATAGATAGTGGCAACACTAGAAAAAGAAAGTTTTGTGGAGACAAGACGAGAGAAATTAAAGAAAAGGGTATGGTGGTTGGTACATAGAATTGGTATGGTGTACCAGATCATATTGCATATATTTCCGGCACTGATTGAGATTGGTGGTTAAAAGTAGAGAATAACAAAGGCCAGGGTATGAACTTTGTCTGCCACTTTAATAGAAGAGAACGCGCATACCTATAACACTCACAAGTGGGTGCGCACTTGTTTACTTACTATTTACTATACAAAGTGAACATTACTATCAGATTTCGCAAAATATCCTTTCCACTAAACTTAATCAATACAACACATGATCGTGTAGCTATCAATCGCAAGTGTACTACCATTCAAATGGTATATTGTAACTTACAATATTGTGTATTAATTGTACCTGAATCAATGTGGTGGGTAAAGTAAATGAGTAATTTAAGGTTTTAACGTAATTTGAATGAGAGTGACAAAAAAAACTTGATAATTGACACATATTTATATTCATATAATGCATGTGTCGTTTGAGTAGGAATAAATGTGTAATTCAATACAGAACAGTTATATAATTAAGTGTGTTTGAGAGCAGTTATGTAATCTAAGGAATTTAACTAATGTATTATATTATTTTAATTTTAATGACTAAACTGACACAATTTGTTTAAGTAATGTAATTCTCTAAAATATGTGATAATTTTCATAAATATTAATTAATTTCATATAAAAAGTGTCATATAAGCTCTAACTAACAATGGATGTGGAAGCAAAATCAATTGTAGATGGATTTTATTAATAAAGTAAGGAGTTCAAATTTAAGAATCAATCACCGATGATTCTGAAAAGTATGTTCCGTAATTTAATGTGGAAATGAGATCGAAAAAGAATAAATACAAAGGGACATGTGAGAGAACAGGCGTTCACATATGGCTTGGCCATTAGTATAATCATAAGAAGGTAAAAGCACGAGGATATGAAAATGACCTTACACTTAAATTAGATACCTCAAGTCTCACTATATTCTCATTCACTTGATTGAAAAGAATATACACAAATATATTCAGAAAAAGTTTGATTAAGTGGTTGACTACTTCCTATTGCATTTCCAATTCCATTTGGGCATTTTCCAATCCTTTATCGTTTATCTCGTCATTCCATTAGCCTCTCTCATTTTGTCTTTCATAGAAAATTAAAGACAAAAATACTTTGACAGTTTACCACCTTGTTTTGCGGTAGTTTGTCTGTTCCAAACAGAAACTTTATAATATTTTTTATATGATTAAGAGTGGAACTAAAAGAAAAAAGAGATGTAGAAATTACATATAGATAAGTAACGGGTATTCCAGTTCCGATCTTCCATGTTTCGGCGATCATCTCAATTCTTCTTCCCAATCAGAAAGCGATTCGAAATACAAGACTTGTGACATTCCTAAAATTACGCTGTACATGTATTATTTATATACCCGATAATTGTTGAAATTAGGTGGCCAGACCCGTCTATTTTTTATCCTTTACGCAAATAAAAAACTACTGAACATTGGACCACGATAATTTTTTTTTTATAAATGTAATAAAAATATTATACTATATTTAAAATAAATAAACTCTGTAAATAGACTTTTTTTAAATAAATTTGGAGAACAGGTCGGCTTATTAGATTATAGACATATCCACCAAATAAATAGTCCATTACATATTAAAGATCAGATTCAGATTTAGCATTACAAAATAAAAAATAGAATTGATGTAAGTATTAAATCTGACCGATGTATTTTTAAAATAATACTTTTTTTTCTTTTACATACTTACGTAGCATACTTGTATTGAAGTTTGATAAATAAAAAAATAATAATATTTAGTGAAGGAAAATAGTTCTTTTTATCATACTTGATTTTATTCATTTGTTATTATGCGTCCATGTTGATAACTAGTGACCATGGATAACTAATAATATCTACACTTTGTATATTGACCTCTTAGTTAAGTAATTTAGTATTTAGAAGAACTGATTCAAAATTTTGTCAATATAAATTATTTGAACATGTTATGTTGAAGATGAATGATATTTATTTAAAGAACTCATCTTTTTTTAATGTGTAATTCCTTTTTATAACAATAAACAACGGAAAATGTGAGATTATAACCACTACACTATGAATCATCCTTATCTCTCAATATATAAAAAATAATAACCATCTGCAGGTGTTATAAAATTACTTGTGTTGAACATTTATGAATTATATTTCTTTAATTATATTTTGTCTCATTAAAGAAATTCATTTTATGTTACAAATTATGTTTTATAATCAATTTAGTTCATAAAAATCATTTTATTATTTATTTAATCAGTCCCTAAAATAGATTTTGTTTCTCATTTTAGTCATTCAGGATAGATCAGTTGGCTAATGATGAGTGATGTAATATCTTATGGAAGACTAAAATAAACATTTGGGAAAATTATCTAATTACACATGTGGCACTAAATTGAATTGCTAGGTGTTTAGATCATGTTTCATGTATGGACTAAAGTGAAACATGTAGATAAGGATAAGAAACAACTCCTTGTATCCATCAAAAAATTTCAATTTCAATTTAATCCCTCAGCTATTACCTAACAATTTTTCCCAATTTTTCAATTCGGTCCTATACATGTCACCCATTAATCTCAATATTTCAATTTGATCTCCACATCTCATCACATCTTTCTCTAATCCTTTCAATTTGATCCTCTCCATGTGAGTGTGACTGCCCTATATTTTAGATTTTGACTGCATATATAACAACTTTTGACAAAGCACTTAATGTGCTACATCACCACATATACCCCAGTGATTAACTTAAGAAACAGAATTATCTTTAAGAGACTAAAATATAATTTTTATTTTTAAAAAAATTAGATAGATAACAAGACAATATTTAAATGAGTACATTGAAAGTATATTCTATAAATTATTTTTATTATTTATACAGTTTAATTATATATAAAATTCTGTTTTTTATAAGTCTATTTTTAAAAAATTATTTACATATTCGTATACTAGATTTTTAAAAATCATATCTTGTATACCATTCTTCCGTATTGGTGATGTAATTGTATTGATGCATACATCTCAATACAAGAGTATTTAATTTTATGCTACAAATGAAAAGATGCTCATAAACACTTTATCAGTTTTTTATATACAGCTAGTCAACTAATAATGATTGTACACATCTCTCTAGGACAAAAGAGACATACATTAAAATTAAAATGTAAAAGATAATCTGATGCAATTAAAATTTTATTTTCTCATACAAAACCCCTTGTAAATGTACTTGTGTGCTGTCTCAGAGCTGCTTCTTTGAAAAAGCAAAACAAAGTACTTACCATACTATTTACGTCTTTTTCACTTTCATTTTAATGAGTTTTCCAATGCCTATTGGAAGCTTCGTCCACTGGGATTTTCATGGAAAAATTCACAAAACGACATGACAGGGACACTGCGTAGCATAGTTAAATACGAGGAAAAGGAGAAAAGATATATTCTTTCCTAATCTAAATATAAATAGTAAAAATTGATTTTAAATTTAAATATAAGAAAATATTAATTAATTTTTTATTTAACAATATTTTTATTTAATTGAAGTTATAATCTTAATTTATCCTTATTTATTTATTTTTAATAAAAATTTTAACAAAAAATAATTTAAAAATTATTTATAATTAAAATTAACAATAATAAATATTCTAAACTAAATTTCTGAAGATTCTTATAAATTTATTTTATTCTTTTTATGTAAGTGTGACTCATGCACCAGAAAGTGATGACGAAAAGCAGCACCGTCATGTGTCACTTGTTTTTCTTGTTGACTGTTGGATTATGAATGTGTTATGAAATTAAGATGAGGATTATTTAGTAGGTAGAGTTTGAAAAATAGTATAATATTTTAAAAATTTGTAATATAATTATTTTAGTTTTTAAAAGATATTTATTGTTATTTTCATTTTTAAATTATATTATTTATGATTATTTTAATTTTTAATTTAATTTCTTGTTTTTATTTTGATGTTATGAATTAAAGATTAAATTAAATAATTATAAATGATATAGTTTAATGATAGATTATTCTTTTGGAAATTATTATATTATTTGTTAATTTTAGGAATTAAATTAATCTTTTTCGATTCCTAATTCTTCTTATTTTTATTCAACAAATAATATTAGAATTGGTGGTTTGATTCGGCGATCGACTTAGTAGATGAGTGGAGTATTGATTGGAGATGAAATGAAGTAGAAACTAAACAAACGTAATGGAGGAATCCCTTATGTCAAAAGGGTTAGACAAAGTGCGTATGACAATCAGGTTGTCGATACTATTGGCATGAACTATTGAAACGGTGGTATAACAGAATTAGAATATATCATCCATAATGATTAAGCTCTAATGACTCTCATTAAATACTCGAGGATTGACAATGACTTTTGCTGCAAGGTAAAAGTTTTATTTGAGGGGAGAATTATTAGGATATAATTAAAGTTTGAAGATACCTCTCTATTAGTAAGAGATCTTTCTGGAAGAAGCTCAAAAGCAAATATGTGAGAGCTTGGGCCAAAACCAACAATATCTGTTAGATCAAGGTGATTAACGTCTCTAAGTTTTGATTAATTATAAGACAGACGGAACAAGCACAGACAAAGCATTGCAAGCAAAGTCAGATAGAACAAGCACAAACGGAAGATGACCCCTCAAAGTTGAAGTCATTCGTCTGTCTCAAAGCCAAGACATCAGACAGAAGGATAGACGATACTCTTCAGACGGAGCTTACAAGTCAATCTTAAGACTGAAGATTCACATTGTCTGTCAAGGAAGTGAAGTAAAGTCTGAGTAACTCGCGCCAAGATTCAAATCTTTTAAGTTACTCATGAGAGCTTCCAAGATCAGTGTGGGGATTTGAGCTTTCATATGCAACACGAAAAGGTTTCACCCTCTTCTAGGAAATCTCTGTACAAGTCAGAAAAATGACTGAGCAAGCCATCAAATCTGTTGTTCACGCTATCCCATCACTTGATTGCGCTCTGACACCTTTTTGGCATGCACTTGGAAAAAGCTCAACGACATTCTTCTGTTCCTAACAGACATTTAAAGACTCTGCCTATAAAAGGACTTCACTCCTTCAAATTTCAGTTGGCGAACACGCTTATATTTCTAAGTCATTTGTGATTTCGCTCACTACTACTCTTGCGCTTTACTGTATATCCCTCTTTGTGAAGAGGAAACTTTTCTTTCTAGAAAACTATCTCAAATCCACTTGTGTGGTGTTTTAGCCTGAGGAGACTGTGTGTTCAAAGAATACCTGGTTGTTTAGCTTGAGAAGGCTGTGTTCAAAGAATATCTTGTATTAGCCAAAAGTGGTTGGGTTCAAACAATACTTGTAACCATTTCACGGTTTGTAGTGAAAACTCAGTAGTTGCTGGGTTAACGGACGTAATCTTGAATAGACGAACCAGTATAAAAATATTTGTGTTTTCTCTTCTGAACTTGTGACTAACGGGGATAATCAACTTGTAACGTCTGTCTATTAAAATTAACATTTGAAGATAAGAACTGTTTCGTCTGAACCTCTTTAAACCCGTAAACGAAAGGAATAAAATTTCTTATTAACACAATTCAACCCCCCTTCTTGTGTTTTATCCTTTACAATATCTTACTAATGTGGAGACATATGTGCGTGAAATCTTCCCTGCTGACTAACAAATGGTGTCAAAGTTGAGTAGAGCAATGATCGAAGATGGATCTAGTTGAATGTCAAAGGGACTTATTTGGAGATCTCTTGTGTCGAAAGTCTTCCAAGAGGTGAGAGCTAGACAAAGTGTGTTTGTCGGCCAGGTGACGAGTGATATTCATATGAGTTATTAGAATGACAGTAACAAGAATTAGGGTATCGACGACAATGGTGAAGCTTAAGAATTATAGTAGTGATGGAAGTTCTAATGATCATCATTAAATACTCGTGTATTGAGAATGACTTCCGTGTAAATGGGGAGATATAATGATCTTTTGTTTGAGGGAATAATTGTTAAGATACAATCAAAATCTCACATCAAAAAAATAAGAAACGACACATGAATTTATAAACATACAATATTTCCGTTGACAAAAGAGACCTTATTGAAGAAGTCCAAAAATAAATCCATGAAGCTTTAGACATAATGCGGACAATACCAATATGGATACAAGTATATCTATGAAACCGAATAGAGAAAACTATAAATTTATTCTTTAAACTTATAATAATTTTTTAGTTTAACTTTTACATAGGAGCTTATTGATTTTAGTGGTTAAATTTTGTTTTTGTTATGTTTAATTATTATTATTACTTGTTAGTTATTATTAAATAATAATGTTTTAATTTCTTTTTATGACATCTATATCATAAAATAATAGTAAAAAAGTTAATTTTTTATTATTTAATGATAATTATAATTTTGGATATTTAAATATTAACAAATCAGCAATTCTATTTTTTAAAATAATTTGAATCGTATTTTGTAGAGTAAATTGCTTGCACCCTATGTATTTTTACAAATTGCTCTTGATATCTATGTGTTTTTTAACATTATTTTCACACCCTCATAAGAGATATTAATGTAATGTTTTTAAAATTAGGGAGAGTCAATGTAATAATTTGTAAAATTGGCTGAGAATTTTTTTAAGAATAAATAAAATAGAGATGTTTATGAAATATCATGAAAGTATTAGGGTGTTAATATAATTTATTCTATTTTATAATTATTAACAAATACCATTAAATTATTATGAACATCAAATTATAAATATTTCTGAATGGATAGTGTTATATTAACAAATCAATATATATGTATGTGTGTATATAACACGTAAAATAAAGTTTGAGTTGGAAGAAAATACGTACCAGGGAGGGAACCGCAGCTATTAACAGTTGCCCCACTAAAATTTCTCATATTCTCATAATTATATCACTAAAATTAGTCTTTTGTCTCTTTTCTTTCCCTGCAAGTATATATATACCTTCTCAAATGTGCAATGATTATTCTTAATTTCAACAATACAGAGGGGAGCCAAGATAAGTAGAAAAAGCTTGTGTGAACAAGAAAAGTAAATGCCGTTCTCAAGAGAGAAGAAAAAAATGTAGAAGATGGAGACTTGAATATTGTGGGGGCAACGACGGAGAAAGAGGTTGTGTCAATACGATCTATCACAGAGAAGAAAAATATTTAGTAAACAATTGCAATACGCAGACAACCTGTTATAAAATGTGTAGAGAGAGAAATACGTATATATATAAAATGTGAAGAAAGAGAAATATGTAGATATTTTGTAAGTGAGATGACTAATTGACTGCCTATTACAATTGTTAGCGTGTATAAAGAATAACACATGAGAAATGAGAACCTTCTCAAACATTTTAATCATACACTGGGTGGGACATAGATAAAATTAGTTATCAATCGAATTTTATCGTCAATGTTGGATCGTGACAAGATTTTAATAATATATATGTGTGTGTGAATTATAAAGAATTTAATACGCAACCTGACCGGATGAATAATATTTAACAAATAGGAAATAAAAATGAAAAAATAAAATAAAGATATCTTACTTACAAATCCGCAAATTTAACCATCAGAATATATTTACACAGAGAAATAATTTATCCATACTTATAAAAAGGAACAATCCATGCCATCAGGAACTACTAATGACCATTATTGTTATTTTACTGTAATTACAAATACTAAACTAAAAATCACAATATACTATCTACACGTTCATAATTATTTGTTGATTAAAAAGTCTGTTTTATTTTTTTTTAAAAAAAGTGTTTTACTTAATTGGTTGACCAAAACATATTAAATTGTCAACCGTTATAAAATTTTTAATATTTGTGTTTGATTCTTATAAATAATATTTTTTTTAGTCTTTGTCACACGATTTTGAAGAACTGTTTGGAGATTTTGAAGTTTGTTGACTTTTCTTTTTTTATTCGTTTTGGGCCTCAACTATTTTATTTACCTCCCAAAATATCACTTTTTAATAATTTTTTTCAATGTAATTCAAAATGAAGATTAACAATACAGTAATTTACTTTTCCATAAATAATTTGTTAAACCTGGCTTGGAGAAGATTTTTTTTTTTTTTTTTTTAAAAAAAAGAAAGGTTAGTGTCGGAAACCCTCTTGGGGAAGTGGAGGTACAACATCCAAGGATACAGGTACAAGATTTTTAAGAATGGGGGAGACACGAGATAAAGTTTACTCAGTTAGGGAGACATATGAGATTATTAGTACTTGGGAAAATGTAATTGATAAAACGTTTTTAAATCATATTTGGAGGCTTCGTGTACCCTCAAAAGTTAGAGCTCTAGTTTTGAGATCAGTTATGAATGTCACCAACAAATCACATTCTCTTAAGAAGTTATGTCACCAACAAATCACAATCTCTTAAGAAGACATATAATATTTGTGTTGGATGAGGTCCTTTAGGTTAACAAATGGATGAATCTAGCTCTTATTTGTTTTTTATGTTCTATTGTAACAAAAATATGGAATTTGTGCTATTCATGGTTAGGATTCTTGCTAGTAAATGCAAATCAAATTATTAGGCATTTTTGTCAGCATGGAAACCTTATGTATGATTCAAGATCAAAGAATGTCTATTAGGGGTATGGTTGGCTGTTATTTGGTCCATTTAGCTGGTTTAGAAACGATTGTATTTAATTATTCCTATCTAATTAGAATTTAGCATGTTAACACTGCGGATTTGTCATCTACAATCCCACCATCTCCAATTTTAGGATTGGATAAAACCTTTCAAATTTTAGGTTAAGTACATAGTTCAAGTCCCCATTTACCAAGTATTAAGTTCATTAACATAAATCCACGCCACAAGCTAAGCATTATGAACCAACAAAGCTTATATTCTTTAATTAACCCCTAATATGCCTTGATGAATTAGTAACATCCTTCTGTACATGAAATCATCCACAATGGAAAAGATAAAAAGGTAGAGCACAACTTTAAATTTTAAACAACTTCTACCTTTGAATTAAACTTTTGCTTAAGACTTGACCCTGACTAGATCAAATTATATTAATAATTTAAAATTTATTTTTTAAAAAACAAATGATAAATTTGTTTATTGTAAGAAAAAAATATTTATTTTCTACCATTATTAAATTAAAATTAACTGTTCAAATTGTATATTAGTTTCTTCATATTAATATTATTCAAGAGATTTATGTATTTCATGGAAATTGGAAATCTTCAATCTTAAGTTAGATCCATCTACCTTTAGTATCATGAAAGGATGAACTGGTTGAACCTCTGTATCCAGATAAATCACTAAACTATATAATATTTTCAAATGTGACAAACAATGATTAACTTGGAGAGATACCTAACTATGCATATGATTTGGTGACATATTTCCTCAATACAATCCACGTTTTTAATGGGTTTGTAAATGAATATATATATATATATATATATATATATATATATATATATATATATATATATATATATATAACTGTCATAATGTTTCGTGGAGTACTCTCCTCGCTACGACTCGGGGATTAAATATTTCTAAATTTTAATTTGAAGTTAATTTTGGTATTTAAAGAGTCTGACGTATTTGCACTTTTTATTTTTTTTTATCTGTAAATGCATCACGTAAACTAAATTTATCTATTCAGAATTTTTTGATAACAGTATTATTACAAAATATTGATAATCAAATTAATACCTTGATTAATTTTTGTTGTTGTGACTATAACATACATAGAATAGATATTTTTATAATATGATCCATTTCATATTTGAAATCAGGATTTGAATCATGAGATATTTAATTATGAGACACAAGCTATTACTATATGTATTAATCTTAAATGGTATTTGATATTTGATATCTATTTATGATAAGTAATAGGTTCATTTTTCATACATTGTTATTGATAACATTTGAAATATTTCCTTGATTAACAAGTAAAAAATCATCATAAATGTAATTCAAAAGTTATTAAAAATATGTATAACCGTCTTTAGTTACATATTAATATTAAAAAAATTACATTATCTTGTTTTTAAATTAAATCTATAGTTAAAAAATTAATTTTAAATATTACATATGCATTTTCTGTGAATGAGAATGAAAATATCTTCATGTTTAAATTAAAGTCTTATCATAATAAATACGAGTTCATGTTAATTTGATGTTGCAAATAAAAGGAACAAATCATTATCTTTACAAAATAAAATTACCAGAATTGTCCAAAATTATAATTAAGCTAATATAGATGTGAACATTTTCTGTTTATATTTGCTCCAATGTTATTTTTGAAATTTCAAATTTCTAGAAGAAGTAGCAAGGAACACGATTTCAAAGGATATGTTCATATGTCGGTAAGGAATATACAGACCAACAAGCATAAGACAAGTCCAAAGTTTTACATAATTAATTTCTAGAACGTAAACTTCTCCCAAATCTTCCCCTTCTTTTATTTGGTCTGAAAGAGTGGAATTAGGTACTGACAGTGATTAATACTATTATAAAACATAAAGACAAAACTACAACTTTTTTAAGAGTTCTTTTTCCTTCGATCCAACAAAATTTCAACATTAGTATGTCCAAAAGCCTTAATCGCCATCCAAAGTTCTTCTCTGATATTTAATTTAAGGACATGTTATAACAATTTCTAATACATTCTTTATGGATTTTATTAAATAACAAAAATTAGACTAATTATATAAGAAGTAAAACTTAAAATATCTTATAACGAGTTCTATATAAAAATATATATATTAAAAATACTATATATTTCTAATTTTTTTTTATTGAATGCGCGTATTCCACATCTTTAGTTGGTTTAAAATATGAGAGATTGTCAATTATGCATGTATTTTGTTTTTCAGAAAAAAAAAAAAAAAAAGAGATAGAAACACAAACAAGGTGACGCAATTAAAGTAAAAATCACAATAAATTCAATCATCATAAAAACACTGAGGAAAATTAATGTTAACTGCATGACTTAGAGTAAAGAACTTATGAAAACATAATCCAATAGTAAAATAATAATTAATAAATTTATTTGTTTGACATAATATTTCTTTTTTCAATTGAAATATTTTTTAAATATATATTTCTTGGTTATAAATCTGAATTCTTGTTTTAAACAAGAAAATTATATGGAATTGTTCCATTAATTAAGGGTGGCTTAAATGAAGAAAGAGCATGATCCACGGTGTCATCATTAAACCCTTTCATTCGAAGTTTCTTTTTTTCTTTAAAAATTCACCATCCTTTTCGTTGAGGAATTAGGTTGAAACTTGAAACTCATTATAGCTAGGCGTGGAAATTAAATATACTTATTAAGATGGCCGTTGATTAAATGCCACATGTTCATTCAAATTTGTTTGTGTTTAAACTTGAGAAAATTATAATATACATGGATGATTTTCCTGTTATACCTCCACCAGTTCCTATTAATTCCCTAGTCATTTATCCACCAAGACTAGTTATTTTTCCTTCTCTTACTATTTTTGGACTATTAGTGGCATAATGTTCTAACTCAAGTTTAAAGCGCGTTATAAAGACCCACACGAAAGTGAAAAAACTAGAAATATTATCAACTTATGCGCTGCACAAAATCAGCACGCCGCTACATGCAAATAGAGACTCACCTCGCGGCGCGAACGCAGAGTCTCTATCTATCATTTTCATACGCGTCATCCCTCTTTATCCCAATTTAGTCACATACCTGTCAATACTAACCTAAACTCATCTCATAATAATATTATATGCTGGATAATAATATAATTATATGAGATACTATATTTTTTAAATCTAAATTATTTCTCCTAACAAAAATTCATGCACAGTTAAAAATTTAATTTATTATTTTTACACTGTTGATATATAATCTTTAAACACATCCAGTTTATATTTTTTTAATTAAAATACATTTTATTGATGAAAATTGACCTTTTTTTAATAAAATAATACATACATTCAATTTATTGATTCTTTTAATATCTTCTTTTTAATTAAACTGTTTTCTCAATATCGACTATATGCTCAATTCATTTTTATGGACATAGATCCTCAAAATAATAACTATTAATTTAACTATGAAATTACGTAATCACCAATGTCACGATATCGATATCTGTTGTAATTTATTGATTTCCTGATCAAACGTGACAAAATAATGATTAGAAATTACCTAGTAGTGGTTAGTCGATTATCTATGAAGACCATATCACAATGTTCACTAAATAAATACAATTCTAATATGTACAATGTTATTACTATGCTGAACAATGATTTGAACATTAGCATTGTATTATCTCTTCTCCCTGTCACATTAAAAGACCTGTTCGACGCAAATAAGGATAAGCTCAAGATGAAGTTCTATGGATTAGTATTCCATTCGTGGCAATATTATATCTTTCCTTTTTATTTTTAGTTTCAAATGACCCATTTAAAAAAATTTGAACAAATACAAGAAAAAAAACATATAAAGAAAATCTATACTTATATTTATATTTATGGTAGATTATACTCGCATGCTATAGATTTTTATTAACAGCAACGTTTTATTTCGACACCTGTTCTCCAATTACAAGAATGAGTAGTGTAACAAGATTGTGTAGCCTTACTCAATAACAACCAACAACCATATATATATATACTTGATTTATTTCCATGGACATTGATCCTCAAAACAATAACCTTTTGGCAATCAATTTATAATACGCAACCAGTAACCACCACAATGACAAACATAGATTGCGTGTAATGCTATTTTCTATAACTGATTTCTTTAACAAACATGACAAAGTGTTGATGAGAAATTATCTAATACATTATCTCATACTCTTTAACCCATTGCATCCTTCGTCAGATAAACACAATTCCTTCATCTCTGAATAATACCTTTTTTTTTTCTTTTTAACTTCACGTAATCTTATTTTTAAGTGAATAAATACAAGAAAGGATAAATAAAGGAATTCTTAGTTATATTTATATTTATGATAAATTACACTTTCATATCATACATATCTAACAACAAAATTTTATTTGACACATGTTTTCAAAGTATATATAACAAAAGTATGAACCTTAATAATCAACTACCTCATGAATTAATTTGTTCTTTCAACGACTACTATATACTCGATTCATCTCCATAAACATTTGTACTCAAAATAATAATCATAGACATTACATGTAAAGATACTTACCATAATATACAACTACTTTAAATAAAATGATGATGAAAAATTACCTTTAACACATTACGTATTCATAAATACCTCATCACAATCTTTACAAGATAAACACAATCCTGCAAACAATATTGTTACTTCATTGAAATCTTCAACTCGTTACAGATACACCTGTCCATCACGGGTAAAATACCTCAATGCAATTAGAGATAAGCTCCAAGCAAAAGTATATGTAGCAATGCGTTCGATCATATAACAATACCTTCCCCTTTTTATTTTTAACTTTATTCGATCAACACATACCTTTTCTCTCTCTCTCTCTGTTTTTTTATTATTATTATTATTAATTTATGCAGTTATATAAACAAAATAAGGTAAAATGAAATAAAAAATGGAAAATGCATCGATTATAATTTTAATAAACATGAAAAGTAATTTACCCTTTATATTTATTTATACACATTGTAGACTTGAAACCCATCCAACCGAAAAGTAATCCATATACATCTCAGCATCTTAATTTGTACAAATCCCAATAGCACCCCACTTCAAATACAAACTAGCCTCATCATAAACTTCAAAACTCATAATTAATAGAAGTAGAAAAGGTTGACACATCTAAAACGAGGAAACAACTAAAAAATGAAACCATAAAATTTCCAGAGAATTTACATCAGAAAAAAAAAGAATAAATACATCTCATCCGATCCGGTTACAATACACCTGCCCCCAAAAAGATTAATAAAACAAACACAGCAAAAAAGAAATAACTAATAAAAACAGGGGATATAATTATCTAAAAAATATATATAATAAATGGATGATTAATCAACGATAGTATATGATTAAGGTTGAAAAATCAAAAGGGACGCAAATTCCGACCAAGCCCATTGACATTTCCAAAAAGTCCAACCAATTCTGGTCTGTAAGGCAAGAAAGACTTCTTCTTGTTCTGTTCTCCACCGTGTTCGGTTGTTCCCACGTTTTTATTTTGGGGATTCGCCGCCACTTTGTTCTTCGGAATCTGAAACATTACTTGTTGTTGTTGTTGCTGCTGCTGTTGTTGATGTTGTTTTTTATCTTTTCCGTCACTGTGACTCCTTAAAAGCAAATCCCTGAGTTTCCACCGTTTGGAAGCGGAACCCGTTGAGTTGCTCTTTTTCCGTTCCCTACCAACGGAATTTGGGGTCCACACGCAGTACGCGCCTTCCGCAACGACTTCCAAGTCAACGCTCTCATCCGTTGACGAAGAACACGACGCCGTTTCGCCTTCCTCGAACATTAGCTTCCTTAAAGGGAGACGACGCCGTATTTTCCCCTCGGGGATAATATTATTAGAAACACTTGAAACGACGTCGTTGACAGGCACGCCGAAGATTGGATACATGGGTTTAATCTGGCCGTTATAAAAAATGTCGTCAGCTGATACAGGAGAAGCCAAGTCTCTGGAAACGAACGAGAACTCGAACTCGAAATCGTCGTTTTCGTTTTGCGCTATGGGGTCGTCGTTTTGGACGGTGGGGTTGTCGTTTCGTTCCCATGGTTGGAAAAACGCGTCGTCGTCATCGTCGTCGACGGAAGAATGAGGGTCGCGACGGAGCTCTTCGATGACTCTGGCGGCGATCTCGGCGAGGGTTTCGGAAGAGTAGCTGCTGAAACTGGGAGAAGGTGAGGAGGAGGATGTGTTGTGATGAGAAGAAGGTTCTAGTTGTTGTTGTTGTTGCTGCATCCTTAGTTTCTTTCTTTAGTTTCCCACTTTGGAAGTGCGGTTCCGTTTGCTTTTGTTTAGCACCAATTAAGAAAAAAAAGGAAAAGAGAAAGTAAGAAAGAGAGAGAAAATGCGTTAACTGTGGGAGAGAGGTTGGGACGAGGGATATATAGGATGTGATTAGTTGTGGCGCTGGTCGTCTACCCCATATTTTTTTTTAAAATTATCGTCATGAATAATATTCATTATTATTATTATTATTATTATTATTATTATTATTATTATTATTATTATTATTATTATTGGATAATCAATAGATTTTTCTTATCACCCTAAGTTAAATTTTCTTATTATGTTTTTTCCATACAAATTAAAAAATTTACAACATCCAATCTTATATATAGAGATTAAAAGACAATATTTCCTATGCTAATCACGTAAAACATAAGGTTGTAAAAAATAAAATTATAACATATATAGGACTATTTATAAATATATTTATTGTTATTTATTTGAGCCTGATTATATGTTTATTTCCCATAAAAATGGACAAAATTATACATTCTCGTTATTAAAAAATAATCATTTATTAAACTATTTAATATTATAGTTAATTTTAAAGTTTATAACAATTTAACCAATTAAGCCATTTTTATTTATCCTAATTAATTATATAATTTATATTTTATGTATAATAAGTAAATAATTTCTTATAATAAACCTTTTATTTTTAAGAGAAATATTTTCATTTTGTTGGAAATAATACAGCACAGGAACATTCTAAAACAAAAGTAATTAATACAGTATCCTTCTATTAAATAAAAAATTAAAAATATCAATATTTATTATTATTTTTTTTCTATACATACTTATCATGGGACCGAGAGAATAATTCATGTGCATAAATATAAAAGCATTGGAAAGAGAGAGAGAGAAATGGAGAATTGATGAATTGGATGAAGTTTGGTGATATGGTATGGCAAGGTAAAGTTTGGTACGTGTGTGAGCCCAAAAAATCGGCTACTTCTTTCGTGATTTCACTTGCTTCAGTGACACGTATCACATGTCATGATTTTGACACGAGCTATTTAACAGGATTGTGTGACACGTGTAAATAGTTCGACCATCATTAGCTTTTCTAGAACGGTTGAGTAAAATTTGAGACGAAAAATAAATATGTATACACACCATGGTTGGTGGTGAAAATATTAATTTAAAAGGAACTTTGGGTGTTCAATATATCTGAGCAATATTATTTTCTGCTATACCATTTTTTTCACGATTTTTATATTATCTCTTGCACTTCTAAATCAACTTTAATAATTCCATATAAGTGAGTTTAGTTATGACGATGTTGTTCATTATTATATTGTTTTATTTTTCTTATCTATTGTTTAGAAATTTTTGAACTTTTTAAAATATAAACATTATATAAACTTATCAATAAATAATTAATTTATATAAAAGAAAATATTTATTGAAAGAAATCGATTTTTAATATGAATTTTTGTATGAAAAATGTTGTTTTCTTACTATTGATTTAGGGGTTTTTCGATTAAAAAAAATATTATATTTATATGATATATCTCTTAATATTTCATTCAGTAAAACTTTGCAGCAAGAGTAAAATCAATGATATTAAATAATTAAGGGGAGGCAGCTGGTTTGATGATGATTGATTAAGGATTGAACAAGGACTTTGGACCCACACATGATTGCTTGATTATGATTTACCATTAATTGTAAGAAAAGGAACTTGTAATTTTATATATAAAATATAGTCTAATGGCTATGGGTACAAGGGCGGTGCAGATATGCAATGTATGTATAATGTACGATCTAACACTATATTCCTTATTGAAACCGCTGTGGAAAGGCAATGACGTTCACGGATTTTGAGCACAAAAGAGACCGCACTAGCGTGTGATAAACAGCTTTGTTTTGAGTCACTGTTTTGGTGCCACATAGTGCCCTCTATAACAAGGATGAGTTTGTGTGTGTGGAAGGTAAAACACCACGACAAGTAGCTTCAACCTATAAATTGCGACGTAAACCACGATCACAGTCACATTTAATTTCTGCCATTTGTGGGAAAAAGACAATGGATATGCTCACCGTCACAACCTTTTCTACCTTTCTGGTTCAACAATATTGCCCATCTTTTTATGAGTACGTCCTATGTGAATTTGTAGTTTATTATTCATTTCAATTCATATGTAAATCAACCAACTGTGATATGCAGTCAACTAGTCAATTCACTCATAAAATATTTACATATTTTTTTTTTTTATATTTTATGTATGTATATATATATTTTTTTTCTCATATTTTATAATTAGTTGTATAATTATTTACGTATTACAGTCATATATCAAGTATTTTTTTAAGTAAATACCTTATATTGCTGTCATTCAGTTTTTATTTCCATTTACATAGACCAATAAAAATGTAAGCTTTAATATTTCAGCACGTAATGGATAAAAAAACCAATACACTTAGGAGAATGGGATAATATAATGTTAAAAAGTAAAAGTTTAAAAGGTTTTATGAATTACCAGTACCATTGTACCAATACACTATTATCAATATTATATCACTGATAATTATAAACATGTTTAGGACACTTATTAGTTATTTTGTGATAATTTTTTAGCTTAAACGTTAACATTTCAATAGATAATCGTAGTAGTATGCATCTTTCGCGTATGGGGAAAGAAACCATATATAATTGGAAACCTAGATGGGAATTAAAAAGCACAAACAGTAGTCAAATTTGTTAATCCTAGGAGATTTAATTCCCATATTGGTTCAATTTAATTCCCATCTAGCTTAAACGTTAACATTTCACTGCTGTTTGTTCAAAATTGTTAATGAACCATACTAAATGGACCATAGGGAAAAATGATATAATATATAAAAAAAATGGCTAAATATGTTTTGAATACGTATAAATTTTAAATCAGGTTTAGTTTTCATTTTGAAATTATTGACTTCTAATTTTTCATTTTAAAAATATATCATTTTCTTTTATAAGTGACTTTGATATAAATGATATTTTATATCGATTAAAAATTTTTAACGGTGCTTATTAATGTTAAAGGTACAACTTTATATCGGTCATTCACAAAACTGATATAAAAAGTTTGGTTAAGCTATATTTTGAAATTTTTTATAAAAATAGGACAAAAAAATAATTTAAAAATAAAAGACTAAACACGAAAACTTTTTAAAATTCATATTGAGAAAAGTCAATAATTTAATAGGAAATACACTGCAGTTCGTGGAGCTTAATTAATGTTTCTTGCAAAGCTGAAGGTTGAGCTTTAAAATCTGATTAAACCTCAAATGATTGGATCAAATATTTCGGGACTGCAAATTTTGAAATATATAAATAATAAGTTGGGTGTTTATATATGCAATTGACTCGTTCCACAAGTAAACCAAAGTCAACTAATATATACCAAGCGAGATACCAAACACAGAAAAAGATAATAATAATACAAGTGTGGCCATATGTTTCTGAAAGAAATTTTGAAGTAATTGTATATTTGAGTTTCGTCATGTGGGGATAGAGGATGATGAAGTTGACAATACAAATAAAACCACTTTGTTCACATGTAGTTTGGGAGGAATCATTCAAAAGTATCATGTTTAAGCATTTAAATTTTAATTAACAAGGGAAAGACAAAACAAGAAAAGTGGTAAGTTAGCCCAAAATAAAAAGATTATGAAAAGAACATATGAAGTTGGATGATATTAGGGGTCTCGGTGGATGGCACTGCTTCTTTGTGCTAAGAGTGCTGTGTGATGGTCACCCACCCACATGGCTATTTTGTCACATCATGACGTGGCACTATCTCATTGGGTGACAACCTCCATCATTCTCTGTGATGTCCTTTTGTGGTGTGTCAAGGTGATATCAAGTATCTTATGCACTCTAAGCATTTGATTAATTTTATATGATTTGTGATTTTGGGGATTAATAAATATGCTTGAGAAAATCATTGGGGAAAATATATGCTTATTTATTGTTCACACAGATCTGGAACAAGTTATGATGAATCAATTTGGTAAAATATTCTAGAATTGAATTGGTAAAAGTTTTGATGAATCAAATATGAAACAGGGATTTCGTAACAACCTGTGCAAATTAAATCTTTGATTTAAAGAAGAATAATTTGAAAGCGCAAAAACTTTTACGTATTCTTGATCATTCATTCCATTTTCATTGCTTAGTTTATTAATTACATGATGGCATGGCATAGATTAAACTTCGTGAATAAGTAAAGGGCGCCGACAATTAATCCAAACAACGAATAGCGTGATGTGTTTTACTAGACTACTATCATTCAAAAGAATCATTTACATACACTATCATTATACAATGCAAAAATTAAATTTTTATTTCGTACAACCAAAATTTGCATTAAGTTTATATTTTTAATATATAAATTAAAGTTTCTATTAAATATTTTTTAACGGGTAACTATAATATAATTATTTGATTAAAATTTATAATAATTTTTAAACACACAAATTACATTTCAAATATGTGATATTCAATTTATATTATCAAGTAAATTTATTTTTAACTATCAATTATTTTTTAAAGTATATTAAAATTAATGTAAGATAGATAGAAAATAATTTTTTATCAATAGATGAAAATATATGTGGTTAAAGATAGGAAGCTCAAAATATTGAATAAAAATACTTGGTTAAAAAGAAATTAAACTATCTCTTTAAAAAAAAAATTTTAAAGACATTCTTTTATTTATATATATATATATATATATATATATATATTATCAAAGTTAAATACAAAAAATTGTACTAAGTTATTTTCCAAATAAGTTTGAACAAAGATTTAAATACTAAACTCGCGCACACAGCTTAGTTGTTTTCTTAAAACAATAATAATCAATGAATTGGAAATAGTAATTAAAACGAAATAATTCTATAATTCAATTGTAATATTAATTATCACGGTTATAATAAATATTTCTCTAATTAAATTGATTCTATTTTAACTTGTTTTAATTAATTAAATAGAGATTAATGTCCGTTAGATTTAAGTTATAAATTAAACATCTTATATAAAAATTAATTAATAAAAATTATAATGGTTAAAGATGGCATAATTAATCATTGATATAATCTTCTATACTTCTAATCATAGAATTAAGCAACTATAAAAACATTCAAATGTTAAAAAAGTGAGAAGTAGATGATGGAGAATCAGTAGTACAAGAATTGAAAACAAATTAAACCTCAAAATTTTCATTGCCATCTTTTTAGAGAAGTAATCTCATAACTAACCTTTTATGGAATATTCAAATACTCAAATGACAATAAAATTGAAAACTGATAAAAGAAGAAGATAAATATGAACAACTAAATGATGAATAAACCTTTGACAAATCTCTTACTAGAAAAGTTGGCAGCCCAATTCACATTTTAGTTCTCTCCTTCTTTTTTTCATTTTTTTTCCAATCCCAAAATAACAACCCTAGGAAGATTAAACAAAATTAGGCCTAAGTTAACCAAGTTTGGCCCAAAACTAAAAAAAAAAAATAAAATGGTTCCTAAATATTCTTCAGTCCACAATAATGCCTTAAATATGTTCAAAGTCCAAAATTCCCTTCATGCCTAAAATATAATCTGAAAATAGTAATAATCACAATTAGGTTAAGAGAAACATATCCAATTAATTTAAAATTGAATTACTAGCTCAATAAAGCAAACAAATAATTTAAATCAAAAAGAGAAAATTAAGCACTAATAAACATATAAGATGAATACAAAAAGGAAAGAAAATGTAGGTAGATTATGAACCATCAAACTTCCACACACTTATCCTTTTGCACTCATAAGTAAACTCATATAAAGAAATAGGCAACAACACATAAATTGATAGAGGACCAAGATATTCATGGATATCATTCCCACATCTCAAGTGCATAAAAGATGAATTAACACAAGAGGTGAATAAATACTGATAGAATCTCACAAGATATGCTCTCAAACTCTCTTAAGTATTTAGGCTATTTTTTACACTCAAAGCACTCTTGAAAAGAAACACACTACCACATGCTTGACAAGCCTCTAACATTCACATCCAACACACATGCACATAATGATCAAAAGGTTTTTCTCAAGGTTGTAATGAAGTAAATGGTCAATAAAAGGTCGAAGACCTAATCAAAGGAGAATCCTAGAAGACCTATATGTTATTATTAAACCTTGCAATTTTCTTTTAAGTCTATAAATAATTTTCTAATATTGTTGGAAGAATTTTGGCCTTTATGTAGAGCTTGTAGCTCACAACCTTGCTTGTTAAGTGTTGACCGAAATTACTAAGTGTTTTAATGGAGAGTGGGCGTAATTCTCCAAGGAGAGAGTGTGAGAGAACTTTAGAGGAAAGTTAGTACTTTTTCTATTAACTTAATTTGAATTTTAATCTTAAGATTAGATGTAGATATTCAAATTAAGTTAGTCACATTTTTGACACTAAACTAGTTTGAATCTTTATCTTAGGATTAGATCTAAATCCAAAGGATAAAATTCAAACTTAGACACATTTTTGGCACCTCTCTCATTTGAATTATGACCACTAAATTAAATCTAAATCCTAAGGTATAGCTTGAATTGTGGAATATTGATTTGTGTGCTTTCTTAAGAAAGCTTAACATCCATTGATCAAGCTACTAATCTAAGGGCTTAAGATTGAATCTGAAATTGACATCTAAATTCAAATAGCTTGCTCCTAGTTGATGCCACCTTCTATTATAAATAGACTTGATTTTCTAAAAGTAAAAGCTTTTTGGTTAAAAATTGAATGAAATTTAGTTTCTTTATGAGACCAAATTCTATCTAGGTTTTCTTATGAAACCTTTGAATCTTAACAATGGACCTTGCTTTATTTGTGCCGATTCTATCTTGAGCTTATTAATTCTATCATGGCATTTCCTTTCATTTCTTATCTCCACCCATTTTCTATTTCTTCTTCTTCTTGTTTGATCTACGAGTCTTGTTAATTGAGTTTATTCGTGAGTTTGTGAGTAAGTCTTGGGGATGTGAGTTGAAGAACTAAAGATAGGGAAAATTCGTTGCAAGTAGCCATGGAGATCTTCATCTTCTTCAAGAAGTTTGCATCATGAGGGCTATTGTAAGTGATAAAGATTCTAAATTCCTATGTAACTTTTGGAGAACATTGTTGGAAAAAACTTGGAACAAAGTTTCTTCTCTAAACAATTTATCATCCCCAAATGGATGGGGCAAACTGAGGTTACAAACATGACTCTAGGGCAATTGTTAAGATGCTTTGTGAATGAAAATTTGAAGAAGAGTCAATGTGAAGAGGAATCAAGTGATGGTAGTGGCACAATGGACCATAGAACTATCACTCCAAGTTTAGAGCTAGAAGACACAACATTGTGTTTATGTCGTTAGATATTATGGCTTTATATAAATCTATTATGATTATCTTGTTGAGTTCCTCCAGCCATGATAGTGGTGTATGTGATGAGTTTATCTGCTCCAGAACTAAAATAATGAGTGTATAATTGATTAAAGGATAAAAGGAGAGATGCTTCAAGATTTACATATCCATGAGATTTTGGATTTCATTTTTTAAGAAAGTGCATAGAGGTGTTTTAAATTTACAAATTTTAATGTTTTTGGATTTCATTTTCTAGATAGTGTGTAGAGGGTAATTATGTCATTTCATACTGAAATAAGATACATGAAGAAAAATGAGGATGTGCAGAAAGAAGAAATACCGATTTATAAGCTAATATTTGTTACATGAATGAGAAAGCCCACATGATTCGTAGTGGTTTACCGGTCCTATTTCTCTTCCTACACCTTATGTTGAACTGAATTTCCTATTTGCCCTTATCTCATCAAGGGGTTACGTCTGAGTCATGGATTTGGAAATTTGTAATAAATTTTTTACATATCAAATCCAGAAAATTCTTTCCTATTCTAAAAGCGTCTAATTTGTCAATCCAAAACACTTATTTTTGGATTTGGAATTCTGGAGTACTATAGATTTTTCCGCAGTGTAAAAAATGACGTAAAATAGAATACACTCTAAATAACCATTTCGTTAGTCTCGGGAAAGAGTAATCTGGAATGAGCCTAAAGAATCAATTTGTTTTAGAATTGGATTTTTTCACACGATTTGATATTCCGTAGTGTGAAAAAATTGTATAAAATAGGATACACCTTAATATATTCTAAAATAACTATTCCATTGCTCTTCGGGATAGATAATCCTGAATGAGCTTATAAAACCAATCCGTTACAAAGTTTGATTTTTCGTTCTGGAAATTGAAATATGAAATTATGGAGTACGTACTCTGGATTTAATAATTGTAGTATATTGAATTAATGAAAAAATAAGAAATTCATCCCAAATTTAAAGTGTTGGACGAAAATGAGTAGGTTAGAAGAAGATAAACTAAGAATGGTCGACGATTTGAAGGAATATTTCTGTTATTGACTCAGAGAAAGTCCTTTGGCATCGGATGAGGGTTTTGAGTTATTTCGTTCAAAAACCGTCACAAGTTGTTCAAGCAATTAAAAACAATACTTTTAGATTTGAGTAATTAAAATAAATTCAAAAAACGAAAAATATATTTAAACTAATAATTAATTATAAAATTTCAAATGGTTATTGTACAGAATCATATATGATTCGATCACCATATAAAAATAATAATTTCATAATATTCGTTGAATTTGATCATTTAAGATATTAGTGATCAAATATACTTCGTATTAAACTAAACTTTATCCTTTATGCATAAGGGTTGCTTTAATTAACAAAAAAAAACTTAAAAAAATAAAATTAAAACTGTTTTATAATTTTTAATTTAAAGTTATATAGTTATTTTTTAAGAAAGTAAAAAGTTACTAAATAGTGTGTTTCTAAACTTTTGAGATTTTAAAAAAATAACAGTTTTAAAACTTTTATGTTCTTTCTATTTTTTCTCAGTTAAATGTTCTTTCTTTAATATCTATAAAATTGTATTTTAGACAGTATTTCTTAAAGTTATAAAAATATCAAGTCAACTACAAGTCCACAACCATAACAAAGAAAGGAATAAGAATAAAATTGGGTAAGTAATTTCCTACATTTGGTATTTGTGGTAACGAGGAAATATTATATATCAAGAGTAAAGAAAAGAAAAAAAAACAACAAAATTACTATGTACAGTTTTAAGGCCAGTGCATTGGAACCATTCAGTATGTCCATGATAACCTGTCCTTATTCTTGAAGGACATAGTTCCCACTGGCGCCACAAACAAAAAGTGATTCCTTCTGCTATGCTCCCAACATGTCCATGAAAGGTAGCAGTTTTGTGTCCTCCTTGTAAGTTAGGCTATGAAGTTTAGTATTGTGTCTACCCTAGCTAGTACTAGAACTCATGTGAAGGAAGCTATTCTGTCCGTGTTGGTAAACCATTCTTTGACCTTGTTTGCATAAAGCTTGTTTTCTTCTGAGAGATTGAATAAATTTACCAAGTTAGACTTCAATAGACAATTAATGCACAAACAAAAAGAAAAGAGCGAAACACGTACGTAAAACTAGAGACCTGTGGTATGAAAGATTTTTACAATTATGGTTCAAAAATGATCATTTATGATAATTTTGTTAATTTTATAAGTATTTTAAAAGCCATCTTATTCATGATTTCTAGTTGATTCACAGCTATAAAGATATTGCATAAATATTAAACTCATTAATAGAGATTATCCAACTGAGACAGCAAAAGAAAGTAACGTAATTTCAAGAGTCTGAAATTAACGATGACACTAAAATTTTACTTCTAATATTGAGTTGCCACTTCTGTCCCAATATTTTCTTGGCCACATAGTTTTTCGTTGACAATAATGTTCAAACCTCTTAAACTAATACCACTGAACACTATGCTGCACACAGAAACTATATAAATCCATTTCCAGGATTTCCAGAATAATCCAGAAGCACAAAGAAAAGTTAGCGGTATTCTATAAATCCATTAGATCTAGATTAAAATTCATATTCCACTAGTTCTTTTATTCCTATTTGGTTATTTCTAATATTTTCAAAATAATGATAGGTTTTAAATTGAGAAAAGGTTACTCCATTAATTAATTCAGAAATAACCGGAAAAACAATACACACCTTAACAAATTATTACAAAAATAAAGAAGAAAAAAAACTAAATAAATTCTATGATGTCATTATTAAATGAGTGGCACCTTATTATGGTATAAATTAAACGTATTTTTTTGATAAATATAGGTAATTTATAATATTTAAAATAATTAGATCTTTTTAAAAATAACTAAAAAATGACAACAATACGATGCCAAATAATAGATGGTGATAGAAACTATAGATGGTGATAAAAATGGTTTCTCAACCCACAAATTGTTATTAGTTGGCTAAGAACATGTCATCGGGAATTGTAATATAGAGAGTCATCTTCATAGCTAGAAATTTCTATGGAAATATAAAATACACAGCAAAAAAGACATACTGCGTTGGATTAATTTGAACCAACTCGATAGTTTTTGCAAGCATAAACGCCACAAAATAGAATCTCTAAATCTATAAGGCATTAGTTGAGCACTTATTTGTAAAATTGAGCCTACAAACTTCTGTAGTGTAATAAAGAAGACGTATGATGAATATGCATAAATTTAGTTGACAAAAATCTCACTTAAAACACGAAAAATAAATAAATAAATTTATGAGTACAACTTTAATAAACACAACCAGTGAAAACTCAGTCTATTATATCTTGTCCTCTATTTTATGATAAATTTATCCTTTTATTAATGTAAAAAATTGGTCTTAATTAATCAGTCAAATTAATTCCAAGAGAGACACATCAACTATTCCATTTAACTGAATGGAACTTCCAAATACAGCAATTATATATTTCTAGGTACAAAATTTTAGTTTTCAAATAATTATACCTTATCTCTGTAAGATTTGATGGCTGCAACAAGCAACTTGTCCCCTGTTATTCGTCTCACTCTTTGTATAAGTTCATGTCGCGAAATCTTCCTTTCCTGCAACAACAAAGAGCCACCCAAATCCATCAACAATGAGAACAAGCAGCCACACCATCACTCAATCCTATTCAGTATTCACACTTACTTTTTTATCTTTGTACAACTTGGAGATCACGGCAACATCACACGGAGCCAAAATCTTGGAAAGCACGGAAATCAGAGTTGGAAATGGCATCCAAGGTGAACAAGGTCTCAAACCCTTTTCTTCTTCTTCTTCTTCACTCTTCTCAATCCCTACAAAACAATACCACACCCATCACTTTTTTAATCACTAAACACAACACTAAAAAAGAAACAACACAAAACATGAATCTTTTCAATTAAAAATCCAAACCTTTAAAGGAAGAACAAACTCTGAAGCTTACAACATAGGCAGGCAAAACATGAGTATTCATAGAGTTACTCCAAATTATGTACTTGTTCGGACTCAATAAACTATCCACTCCAGAATCAAAATCTTCACAACTCGGATAACATTGATCTGTACAAACATCATTCACAATCTCCGATTTCCCCAGAATAACGCGACACAACAACGCGTGCCTCACACCGTCTTTCCCAACCGCGCACCCTTTCACACTGCAAACCAAAATTTTCTTTTTAATTAAATTCACAATCAAAATATAATAATATTAAAAAAAAAAACAAATTAATAACGCGTGCGAACCTTTGGAGTGGATTGTGATCGGGGGAGAGAATGAGTTTGGGACCGTGTGAATAACCGAAGCCATGCGAAACGACGTCGTTTAAGTCGTCCTCGCCGCGAGTTCCGTACCAAGCGTATTTCACGTTGGCATTTCCGTGGCGGAGTTTGGCGACCGAATTAGCGTAAATGTTAAACGACTGAAGACGCGCCTGCGAAACGACGGTGGAGCACGCGTTTCGTTGAATGGAAAGGACTTGGGTTTTGGGCCCGAGCTGGCCCAGTCCACGAAGGAACCTTGTTTTAATGAGATGGTGAAGTGCGTCGCCTTGTTGGAGATTCACGAGAAGAGTGTGTTGAGGGAGCAGTGAAAGTGAAGTGCCCGAAATAGCGCTCTCGGAATCAGAAATAACGGAATGATCTTCGTTTTGCATTGTGTAGTATGAGAATGAAAGTACAAGGTACCGTAGCAAATAGTTAGTGTAGTATTGTATTATATATATATATACCAAGTGAGTTTGGAGAGTGATGGAAATATTAATAAGAATGGGAAATGAAGTGAGATATTGTGTTAGTATGCAATGGGCGGTGCAGAGGGTGAAAAAAGTGAAAGTGTTGGCGCTGCTTGTTTTAGAGACAGGGCTGTTTGTTTGGGAATTGAAATGTAGAGAGAGAGAGAGAGGGGGGGTTGTATGTGTTCTCAGTTTCAATGAATTTTGCATTTTTGAAATGTCCACGTGTCCTGTTATTGTCAGATGGTTTTTATTCAAATCATGAATTTGCTACAAGTGGATATGAGAAGAAGGATGGTGGTTTAGTTTTGCAAGTTTAACTGCGTGCGGCTCTTCTCCGTTTATCAAATAGATTTACATTTCCGTTTAGGTCGGTGTCTATTAAACTTGTGGCACACACATTTTCTTAAATGGCTCACATCTTCTTTTTTATCTTTTTATTTTTTACTTTTATTTACACGCACGCCATAAGAAGACAAAGTAACAGTAAACTAGTTTATGTTTTTATTTTTATATTATTTGATATTTGTGTTCGTTAAAAATAAGTTGAAAATATATTAAGTTATAGGTTTTTCTAAAAAATTGTTAAAAGTATTGTTTTAATTAGTAAAAACTAGTTTAATGAGATAAGTCTATTTTTATGATTGTCATTCTATTAAATACTAGTTTTGACAACAACAGAAAAATTGATCATTACATATAGATTATTGGCCGTCAAATGTTTAAAAAGATAAATGTTGATAAATATATACAGTAATGTTTTTCTTAGTCTATTATACATTAAGAATATCATTTGACTTTGTATTTTTAAGTTTAATTATTTATGAATAAAATTTAATTCAAACACTTTACAGCGAATTTTTTTTTTTCAAAACGATACATATTAATTAAAGAGTAAAATATAAAAGTGAATGTCTTTTAAAATAAACTTAACCATTTAGCTAAACTTTTAATTAAACAAAATTTGTTAGGTAAAATAAATATATAATTAACCTAAGTAATATTTATATGATTATAGCTATAATATTCAAAAAAAAAAAAACTTTAGAAAACTTTTAGTATTCACCTATTTTAGTTGATTTTTCTATTAATTATTACCGATCGAACTATTGATATACAATAATTGCACTTTTTATTGAAAAAACAGATAATATTGTATGAAATCTTTGTTTAGCTAAATATCTGCTGACAGACTAAGAAAATATATTCAGAGAGAAAAATGGATAAACTTTTTATTTTTAAATATGTTTTTATTATTTAAATATTTTAGGGAGAGATACGCTCCCACTAAGTATTGTTGGGGACTGTATAGATATTTGGTTTTTGTAGTTTTTCCCCGTAAATATCGAAATAGAAAAAAAAAATATCTCAGTCGTTTAAAATTTTAAAACCAGATATTCATTGACACCAGGAAAATGAAGAAGAGCTGTACTCAGCATGTTAACTGTGTGCGGTACGGATGATTTATATTTTCACGTATATTTTAAATATATTTATTTATAAATTAAATATTCTTATTTAGATAACTATAACAGATGATTAATTTTCTTAAAATAAAAATGAAAAAAAATAGAATAAAGAATATGGTCAAGTAAACATTTATTAATAATTTATTTATATTATTGTATTGGAGATTCATAAGATAAGATGTTTGTAATTTCGCCTGTTTTTGATAAGCTTTAGAAAATATTTTATTCATGAAAATTTATATAAATTTAAGTGTTATGTTAAAATTATTATAGATAGTTTTCTAGTTCGAGTCTTTTTTTTATTTTTATATTTACTTTTTTTTCTTCACCCATATTGGATATGGTAATTTTTAGTTAATTTATAATTTTTTTTTGTTATTGATGAATAGTGATTTTCTGTTTCTAATACTTTGAGATATATAATTTTTTTTTATTTATTTCATATTTTTGTCATTATTTTATTTTATTTTACTTCTTAATTATTTTTCATGGCTACAATTATACATGACTGGATAAAATTGAATTGAATCATCGTCTATTAAATCAATATCAATCTTATGTTCTTGAAATAAGATAATATAATTCTTCAAAATGATACTTTTAAATTTCCTTAATAATTTTTTTTAAAGTTGTTGACATTGTTACGTAGGTACTTGAGAGATAATTTTATTGTTATTTTGTTATAAGATAATGTCTTTATTAATGATTTGAACATGGTCTTTTATTATTAAAATTATGTCTTAGTAATAAGTTTGAGGACTTAATCACGGATAATGATAAGTTTTTCTTTAAAGACAATATTTCTTATGTTTTCTTTCTTCTTAAACTTAACTTAAGAAATTTCCGCTTTGAAAAATAATTTTCAAGTGGGATTGTAAAACTTAAAGCCCCTAGAACGTTCAACATAACCAACAAAAAAGTAGCTAATAGTTTTTTAGTTCAATTTATTTTCAATTGTCTTATAAGGTCTTGTCTAGTTCTTATAAGGTCTTGCTTCAACTGGACAACCCCAAATGTGTAAGTGTCAGATACTTGACTTTTTACCGATCCAAAGTTTATATTAACTGTTTTACTTAACACCTTATTAAAGTTAAAAAATACAGTCTTTAAGCCTTCTTTCTAAAGTGACTCAAGCAAAGAAGAATAACTGATTATACTCCTCACCATGTCCTTTAAGGGTCTATTCCTTCTTTTTGCCATACCATTCATGATAGGTTTGCCAAACATAGTGTATTATAAAACAATTCTACACTTTTTGACAAAAAGGGAAAAAGGTCATGGATTATGTTCTCTTAATCTATCATATCTACCATAGTATTTACCACCACAGTCAGATCTGATAGCCTCAATTCCCTTTTCAAGTTGAAGTTCAACTTCAACCTTGAAAGTCTTAAAAAATGTCCACGGGACTTCTCGTGTATCAAATATAGGTAATTTTATCTAGAATAATGATATATGGACATAATAAAATATTATTTTCTATTCCAAGAAGGCGGACCACAAATGTTTGTATGTATTTGTAAAACCAAAAACATAAAAAGGAGGGTTAAATTGTGTTAAAAAATGTTTCACAACCTTTTTCAAAACACCTCTAAGTATTATCTGATAGATCAAACACATGGTTACAAAAGTTTTATAAAATAGATTTCTTAAAAGCTTGAGTTTGTTAAACAAGTTAGCCGCTGTCAATATAAGAAAAAAGATAAATGAATGATAACACATAAAATTTTTATATTGGTTCGTCTTATCCCAATACTATATTCAATTTTTTAGCAACTACTAAGATTTCATTATTTTCAATAAGATACAAGATTTGTTTGACACTAGCCACTTCTAGCTATGCAAGTATTTTTTATTCTTAGTCTCTTCAACCAAAACACAAGTATTATTTAAAAACAACATTTTCAGGCTAACTCAAGTATTCTTTGAACTCAAGCTCTTCATACTAACACTTGCCACTACGAGTAAATAATTTACAAGGATTTTTGTCTAACAAAGATTAACCTATACATAGAGAGGAATTTACATTGAAGAATAGAAAAGGTTTTTTACAAGAAAGATTTGAGTTTTAAAACTGCAAGAATTTTGACTTCTTTGGAGTAATCTTTACTTCAAATCTTCAATTTCCAACCTTTATATAGACAAAAAGCTTAAAGTAGTCGTTAGACTCAATAACTTCAAAATCTTTAATCCATCTGTTGGATGCTTATAACACGTCCATATGCATTAAATGCTTTTACATGAACTATCTTATCAGAGATAACAAATTTCTCCAATAAGAGAAGGATATGTTCTCAAAAAGATGTCTTCTTTTCTGCAACAGATCTTTATGTTAGATAAGTTTCTTTTTGTTCTAATTTGTCTTGCCTTTTCAGAGAAGGAGTTGATGATTTCCTCACACTCGATAGGGCAACAAGCTTTTCATTAGAATTTGTAGAAATACGACTTTATTGGTTAGAGTAACGGTTAAAAACAACACACTTATTATCTTGGTGTAGTGATGTTTTGTCTAATAACTCATCGGAGCACATTTTGTTTTATACATATTATACGAAGCATTTATTCATATGTGTTCTTGCTGGATTTTGGGTGGTCCGAGCTCAGCCCGGCCCTGAGAAATCTATCTTTATTTATATGGATCGTGATTAGGGCTTTATCTTCGTGGATTTCGTGGGGAAGATTGCTTCAGGCCTAGGAATCCCGAGATTTTAGGAGGGAGATATGTTCCAGATTTATTCTGTTAAGATCGGGTCATGCTCAGCTCAGCCCGATCAGTGAGGTAAGCCCGGCTCATAGGCGATGAGCTCGGTGCTCATCCCCAGCCCGGTACATCAGGCCCCCGAGCTCAGATCAGAGTGTTCGAGTGGCTTGAGTTTAAGTCAGAAGGTTGATCTTTCGATGTCAAATGTCGGGAACCCGCGTAACGGTTGGTGTGCATTTATTCGTTATTGATTTTTTTATTTTTTAATTAAGTCTTAGTGGGCCGTTACGGGGCTTTGGCGGTTACAGTTTCTCGGTAACCGCCCCCCTCTAACGGCTCTTTTTTTTTGGTTTTTAAAGAAACCTTCATGCTTATTGCTTCATTTCTTGCTTTCATTTTTCTGCTACGATATCTCTTCTTGTTGGTGATTTCTTTCTGGTGTGTTCCTTTGTGTTTGGAATCTACCAGTGTTCCTCGCTCGCTTCTCGCTTGGGTCCGGTTCGGATTGGAGTGCTCGTTTTTTGCACCTTGCCTTCTTCGCGTTCGTTTTTATAGGTATGTCTTCTTCACACTCTTCTGCTACTCGTAGTGTGGAGAGTTTGGTTCCTGTCTCCGTGGCGGGCTCAGAGCCTGAATCCGTGAGGGCGTCTTCCTCCTCCCCCGCGGTATCGGTTGCAGAAGCTTTTCCTGGGCTGGGTGCCGATGCCGTTGCTACCGAGGCCTCCCCTGTTGAGGCCGAGGAATGTTTTGCAGGCGAAGCCGTGGAGTTGTCTAGTGATGATATCCCCTCTGGCAACGCTAGGAAGGGATAGCGAGAGAGGTTGAGCCCGACCTCGTTATTCCCATCCCGACCCGCGAGCCTGATTTTTCGTGGCTTGCGGGGGAGCTCCTCAACCTTGCTACTTCTTACGACAGTGCAGAGAAGGTTCAAGCACTTGTCGATAGTTATGACGTTGTGAAGGAGAAGTATGCTGGGGTGGTGAAGTTCAGGACTTGTAGGAAACGCCAGAGAGTCCAAACTCGGACCCTGGTGTATGGTCTGTACGCCATCACCGTTTATGAATATATGTTTAGGGAGTACAGTCTGCTTTTCCCTTTGAGCCGGTGTGAGACCGAGGTTTTGTCGTTCCTCAATGTGGCCCCTAGCCAATTTCATCCCAACAGCTGGGTTTCCTTCGTGCCTTCGAAATTTTGCGTAAGTTTCTAGGTGTCAAGCCGAGCTCTCGTGTCTTCCTTTGGCATTATCAACTCAAGCATGGTCCCAAGGAGGGATGGGTCTCTCTCAGTAGTTCGCATCCATGAAGAGGTCTTCTTATTTCATATGCTTAATCCTACAAGAAATTTAAGGATCGGTATTTCAAGTTGAACCCAGTCGACAATAGGACGGTCAAGACCTTCTTCTTGAAGGATAATTTGGAGCAAAAGTATCCCTTGTACTGGTGTCATCCTCGTAAGTATACTAAGTACCCTGAGGATGAGTTAACTCCGGGCGACCGAAACATCATCCAACTTTTACACAGCCTTCCTTTGCCTATTAGCAGTCGGGCTCTGATACATTCTTCCCGGGAGGATGACCCCTTTCAACATTTCTTAGGTAATTTATTAAAGTGTGATTCAGTCCGTGCTCTGAGATGTGTTGCTAACCTTTTCTTTTTTGTTGTTTGCAGGCCTGATGTCTGATAATTTTAGCCTAGTGTCTGCCTTGAAGGCCCCTAAAGGTGGGCTCTGCTTAGAAAGGAAAGGGGGCGGTCTCTCGAGGACCCAGCTCAGTTTCCAGGCTCTCCCTATCTCAGGTTACCTTAAGTCCCTCAAAAAGGCCGAGGTCAGAGGGGGCTGAAATTCTTGCTGGAGGTGCCGAGGTCCCCGCCGCTGCTGTTGATGGTGCTGAAGTCTCACCCAAGAGGCCAAGACTTGAGGAGGGGACTGCGACCTCGGTCTCTCCTCCTCCCTCATTCGAAGGGGAGCCGATGTCCGCGGTTGGAGGCGCGCCTGTGACATTGATGAAGACCTCAGCCAAACTCCCTCCTGGTGCTTCTTGGTTTAGTAAGGAAGACGCTGAACCTCGCATTGAGCATATGGTGGCGGATGCTCTTCCAGGTCAGTCATTGTGGGACTCTTCGCTGTAAGGTGAACACGTTCAAGTTGGGCAGCCTTTCCCCAGCTCCTATGACAGGGCGCTTCTAGATGCGGTGGGAGTCGTGAACAATTTGGATGGGGCCGAGGTTGGGCTTAGCCGGCTCCTAGCCATAGTTCGGCACAGCAACAGGTGGGCGACTCAGATGGCAGACATTGGTTGCTAGGGTGGCTGAGCTAGAAGCCGCTGCTCTCCGCAGGGAGCAAGAGTTCGCGACTCGGGTGGCGACCTGGGAGATCGAGGCCACCAAGGTGTGGTTGGATAAGGAGGCGACTGAGCTTGAGCTCGCTGCAGCCAAGGCTAAGGTGGAGAAGTTCGGGCTCGAGCTCGTGACTATGACAGTCGACATGGAGGAGCTCCAAGGTAAGCTTACTTCGGACGGGGACCGAGCTGTTGCTTCGGAGCTGAAAGTTCTACAACTGGAAGAGAAGATGGTGCTGACCGAGAAGGCCATGGAGCAGTAGAAGGCCAAGATGGGGAGTTGGAGGAAGCTGTTGTGTCCAACTTCTGCGTAGGTTTTGACGGGGCCGTCAAGCAGGCCTGTTATCTGGCTCCTACCCTTACTCCAAACTCCTTTGACTATGTCAAGGATGTATTAGACGGGGAGTGGGTGGACCGTCCTGAGTGACCTCGGTCAAGTTTCTTCTACTAGTTTTTCGTGCTTGCATTTTCTCCTTTTTCATATTGCCGACCTCGAGGTTGGCTTTGGGTTGTAACTAAGGCCGTTTTTGGCCGTACAATGTTTAGTCTTGCTTTTCTTTAACATCACCGTACTATCTTCGCTTTGTATTATTCCAAGCTCGCTCGTTTTGAATACTTGTCTGTATGTTGTTTGTTTTGACCGACCTCCAATGGGTCCTAGGTCCGCGTGCTCAGTTTGGCGTAGGCCGATCAATATGAGTAACTTAATGCCTTGAGAAGGGGACGCGATGTCTCCCTAGCTTAGGTCTACCGGGCATAATGAAAGACTTAGTGTCTTGTGGTGGGGACGGGATGTCTTCCTAGCTCGGTTCTGCCGAGGACAATGAAAGACTTAGTGTCTTACAGAGGGGACGCGATGTCTCCCTAGCTCGGTTCTACCGAGGACGATGAAAGACTTGGTGTTTTGTAAAGGGGACACGATGTCTCCCTAGCTCGGTTCTGCCGAGCACGATGAAAGACTAGGTGTCTTGTAGAGGGGACGCGATGTCTCCCTAGCTCGGTTCTGCCAAGCACGCTGAAAAGGTACAGTTGAGTGGCTAAATCATACTTTATTGATGCTAATTTGGTGCCTCGTTAAAACCTTTCCCGGAAAAACCCTTCTTAGGGAAAAACCCGGGCTTAGAAAAAAAAGTACACCTCTATTACAAAAACATAAGCGAGTCATTAGACTTTATTGAATTGAAAAGCTACAAAGGGCAATGAGCTAACTGAAGTAGGGCTTCAGATGATTGGCGTTCCAAGTTCTCGGGATTAGTCGTCCTTCCATTTCTTGTAACTTGTAAGAGCCATTCTGATGATTCTCGAGGATGCGAAAGGGGTCGTCCCAGTTGGCGGCGAGTTTGCCATGAGCTCGATCTCGCTTGGCCTCCCCAGTCTTTCTCCAGACGAGGTCTCCTGGAATGAAAGATCATCCTCGGACGCGTGAATTATAGCGGCAGGCTGCCGCAGGTTTTGTGGCTAATTCCCTTACCCGCGCTTCTTCTCGAATTTCTTCAATGAGGTCGAGCTCTTCCCTGAGGACGGTCTCATTATTGGAAGCTGTATATGTCAGTCTCCTCCATGAGGGTTCGCCTACTTCTACTGGTATCATGGCGTCAAATCCATAAGTGAGGCGGAAGAGTGTTTAGTTTGTGGAGGATTATGGAGTGCAATGGTACCCTCATAGTACAGTCGGCATCTCCTCAGCCCAGTCTCCTTTTACCTTTCCTAGCTTCTTCTTCAACTCATTGAGGATGACCTTGTTGGCTGCTTCAGCTTGTCCATTCGTTTGAGGGTGCTCCACCGATGATGTCCTATGCTAGATATCGAGCTGGGATAAGAATGCCCAGAACCCGACATCAGTGAACTGCCTCCCATTATCAGTGACCAGGCTGTGAAGTATGCCATGTCGGCAGATTATGTGCCTCCAAACAAATTTTTGAACTTGTTTGGCGGATATCGTGGCTACATGTTCAGCCTCAATCCACTTTGTGAAGTAGTCGATGGCCACAAGTAAGAACTTGGTCTGTCTCTGTGTATGTGGGAATGGGCTGAGGATGTTCATCCCCCAAAGGGCGAACGACCAAGGTGATGAGATGAGCTGGAGCTCGATCGAAGGTGCAGTTGGCAAAGAACCGTGCTCTTGACACTTCTTACAACTCCTGACATAGTCTTTAGCATCTTTTTTCATTGTGGGCCAGTAGTACCCAGCTCGAACTAGGCGGGCCGACATGTTCCTGGCTTCTGAATGCATGCTACAGATGCCGGTGTGAAGCTCGTCCATCACATACCGGGCTTAGTTTTAGTCAAACACTTCAGCAAAGGAGTAGAAAAGCCTCTTCAGAACAATTCTTGATCTCGCAGCACGTAGTAAGAGGCTTGGCGACGCAACTTTTAGGCCTCGTTCTTGTCGTCAGGCAAGACATTGTCTTGCAGGTATGACACAAGTGGGGTCATCCATGAGCTCGGTTCGACGCTAACCGAGCTGACCTCATTTCTGTCCCAGCTCGGGGAGATGAGTACTTCTTGATTAATTGAGTGGTGATGTCCTCCTTTGCGGGTACTGGCCAACTTGGACAAGATATCAGCTCTGTCGTTTTGTTCACGAGGGACATGGATGATCTCAAAGTTGGCAAAGTGGGAGATCATGTTTTTCACTCGATGATAGTGTTGTTGCAGCAGGGGCTCTTTGGCTTGGAATTCGTCACTGACTTGAGAGGTGACTAGTTCGGAGTCACTTAAGTATTTTAGGTGTCGAACTCCCATGTCCCGGGCTAACCTGAGACCGGCCAATAGGGCCTCGTACTCGGCTTGATTGTTAGAAGTTGCGAATGAGAAGTGTATAGCTTGTTCCAAAACGAGATTATCTGGTCCTTCCAATATGACCCCTGCTTCGCTCCCCTTCTTGTTGGATGAGCCATCCACTCTCCATGTCCAGGATAGCTCGCGTTCCCTGATTTTAGGTAATTCGTTAATGAACTCAGCCAGGAACTGGGCTTTCATGGGACCTCGGGCTTCAAACTAGAGTCCAAACTCGGACAGTTCTACAACCTAGGTTGTCATGCGACCAGCAAGGTCGGGTCGTTGCAAAATCTGCCTGATCGGATAGTCCGACCTCATAATTATATCATGGCTTTGAAAATAATGTCGTAGTCGGCGAGCAGTGAAGATGAGGGCGAGCACTAGTTTCTCTATTGTCTGATATCTTGTCTCAGCAGGCTGGAGTGTCCGGCTCACAAAGTATACCACTGTCTGGACTTTCGCAATTTCCTTGACCAGGACCGAGCTGATTGCGACCTCGAAAACCGCCAAGTAAACACATAAAGGCAGTTCGAGAGATGGGCTGGTCAAGGTTGGCAGGGAAGCTATTTGTGTTTTGAGCTTGTCAAATGCAGAGGCACATTCATCATTCCATTTGAAGCGGGACGAACGTTTCAACAATGTGAATAGGGGTCTGCTCTGCTCGGCCAACTTAGGTAGGAATCGAGATAGGGCGGCCAGGCGTCCATTGAGCCTTTGTAGATCTTTTAGACAGGTCGGGCTAGGCATGTTGGTGATAGTTGTGCATTTGTCCGGGTTGACCTCAATTCCTCTCTAGGAGATCATGAAGCCAAGGAATTTGCCTCCTCCCACGTCGAAGGCGCACTTTTTTGGGTTCAACCGGATTTGGTGTCGGCGTACCTCTGCAAATATTTCTTTGAGGTCGGCGGCATGTTGGACATGGGTTTTAGACTTGACCACTATGTCATCCACGTAGACCTCTATATTGCGTCCGATCTGAGCGCTGAAGACTTTGTCCATTAGTCATTGATAGGTGGCCTCTGCATTTTTAAGGCTGAAGGGCATAACCTGGTAGCAGTAGTTGGTCGTGGACGACATGAACGTGGTCTTCGGCTCTTTTGGGGGATACATTGGTATCTGATTGTAGCCTGAGTAGGCGTCCAAGAAGATGAATGCTTTGTACCCAGCTGTGCTGTTTACTAACCGGTCAATGATAGGTAAGGGGTAGCTGTCCTTGGGACAAGCTTTGTTTAAGTCGGTGTAGTCCGTGCACATCCTTCACTTTCCGTTTGCCTTTTTGATCATTATAACGTTGGCCAGCCAAGTAGTGTAAATTATCTCTCGGATGAAGCCGACGTCTAGCAGTTTGCCGACCTCTTTCTGAACAACAAGACGACGCTCCTCACCTAGCTTCCCCACCGGCCGAGCATGAGGAAGCAGAGATAATTTATGACACATGAGGTTTGGATCGATACCTGACATATTGAAGGGTTTCCATGCGAATAGGTCGGCATTCTCTCATAGGTTTGATATGATTTCTTGGAGGGTGGAGCTCGGCATAGAGAGGCCGGTCTTAGTTACCTGGCCTGCCTTAGGGCCGAGCTGTAGTGGTTGGAGGGGTTCAGCAAATGAAGGGCGCTCCTCCTCGAATTCAGCCCGGGGATCGATATCTAGTGGTTCGTCGTTGCTGTTGTGGACCGAACAGATGTTCGAGGTCGGTTCCTTGTCTTCTTTCTTGATGGAGTACGGGGTGACCTTCAGACTCCGGGCATAACACACCCGGGCCGTTTTCGGGTCGGCCTTGATCGTGACAATTTTCCCTTTTTCCTCTGGAAGTTTCATGGCCATGTGCGGAGTGGATACCACTGCTCCCAACTGATTAAGTGTTTGTCGTCCTATAATGACATTGTAGGATGTATCAACGTCAATCAGAATATACCTGACCTCTATAGTCTTGTAGGCTTCGCTCCCACCGAAAGTAGTGAGCAGGTCGATATATCCCCTGGAGTGAACTCTCTCCCCAGCGAAGCCGAGCAGTGGCTCAGGGTATGGTTTGATAATGGACTCGGGTAGCTCTAACTGTTTGAAAATGGACTAGTAGAGCACGTCAGCCTAGGCTCCCCGATCAATCAACACCTTGCGCACTCTCCAATTAGCGATGGTGCAAGAGATGACCATGGGGTCAGTCTGGTCAGGGTCTTCGATGCTGAAGTCGGCATCGGAAAATGTGAATACCTTTCGAGCTCGGTCCTGAATACCTTTCAAGGTGTTTCTGCTCATCCTGGACGAATCTTCGCAGTACCCCCGATCTTATGAGGCCCTCTATAAGGTCTCTTACCTGACGGCAGTCCTCGGTGGTATGTCCGGTATTTTGATGATAAGCACATCGCTTGCTCGGCGTTGGGAGGAGATTGGGAGGGGTTAGGACGTCGTACCAACTCTAATGCGCAAGCTAGTTTAAAAATTTTGTCCCTGGATGTGTTCAGGGGGGTGTATGAGCTGTACATCCCGGTGCGATGATCTCTGCTCGACTCCGCCCAACATGAGGAGGACTCCCTCTGCTTGGGTGGACGGCTGGGCTCTCAAGCTCGACGCTTGGCCTCGGTGTTTTCTTCCATGCTCATGAAACGTGCCGCTCGTGAGCGGAGGTCATTCATGTTGATGGGTGGCTCTACAAATAGTGAGTCCGAGAATGGGCTGGGCTTGAGGCCAGACTGCACGACGTGTAGAGCGACAGCCGGGTGTAGATTGGGTATGGTTCGGCAGGCCACGGAGAAGCGGCTCATGTACTCTCTGAGGGATTCCTTGTCTCCTTGTACTATGTGGTTGAGTGATATTGATGTGGTAGGTGTTAGCTTGGTGTCCGCGAACCGAGCTTGAAAATGCTCGTACAGGGAGTCAAAGGAGTCCACGGACATTGGGGGGAGGGAGTAGTACCAGTCGAGGGTTGTTCCCTTCAAAGTTGCGGGGAACATCCTACAGAGCACATAGTCGTCGTCCACGGTCATCGCCGCCTGGGTGAGGAAAGCTCGGACATGGGTGATCGGGTCCGTCGAGCAATCATATTTGTCCTGGGACGACCATCTCCAAGTCTCAGGGACCCTGACTAACAAGATGGCCGGGGTGAAGGGATGAAGGGATGTCATCATGCCGAGCCCGCGTGTCCGGGGTCGAGGTCCGAGGTCCGTAAAGGGCTGGGCTTGTGAGAGATCACACCGGGTAGCGGAGATACTCGCGTGCACATGTGAGAGATAATGGCGGGTGGCCGAAGTGGTGGCGTGTACCTCATTGCCTGTGGTGTCAGGATTATAGGGGCCCATGTGTGAATTGGATCGGGTTTCTTCGCCTTGGCGTGGCTCTCCTTCTCGGTTTGGAATGAATGGGGCACTGCCTGGGATTTCTTGAACTCGCTACCTGAGGGCTTGTAATTCTACAGGATCATTTTCATGCTGACATTGGACAGTGTTCAGGTCCGCTTGAGTGGTTTGTAAGGCTCTCTCTGTCTCTCGATTCTGGATTCGCAGTGCCTCCACGCGAGCCTCCATTCGCTCACGGCCTCTTGCTATCGCCGCTTCCACTCGCGCTTGTATGGTTTCCACTACGGCGGGGTCCATGGTGGTGTTGGAGTGACTGCGCGTACAAACCATCTGATTATCACTTCTGGGGATCGTCTGGGCGATCGTGGGATTAAGAATTATCTTGCCCCACGGTGGGCGCCAAATGTTCTTGCTGGATTTTGGGTGGTCCGAGCTCAGCTCGGCCCTGAGAAATCCAACGGCGTGAAGGGTTGGATCCCTCTTTGGTATATGTGAGGAATTTAGGTTTAATTTCCTTATTGTTTGAGATCTTCTATCTTTATTTATAGGGATCGTGATTAGGACTTTATCTTCGTGGATTTCGTGGGGAAGATTGCTTCCAGGAATCCCGAGATTTTAGGAGGGAGATATGTTCCAGATTTATTCTGTTAAGATCGAGTCATGCTCAGCTCAGCCCGGTCAGTGAGGTGAGCCCGGCTCATAGGTGATGAGCTCGGTGCTCATCCCCGACCCAGTATAATATGTAATTATCAAAATTGAGAGTTATAATTTATTTTTAAACAAAATTGACTTAATAGGATTAGTTCTAAGATGTCCTTAGCTCTTTCAACACCTAATTTTCTTATATTTATTCATTTTCCCTTTATGCCATCAAAATAGACTTCAAGGCTTCTTTCAACACCTAATTTTCTTACATTTGTTCGTTTTCCCCTCTGTGCATTAGACTTCAAGGCTTTTAGTTAACAGTTTTAGTTTAAGGCTTTTAGTTTTTCGATATACCCAATTTTACACTTGAATCACCTAAAATATCCTCATGAAATTAAAAATCAAAACCAAACCGCCTCCTTATTCTTCTGATTCTCGTCTTTTTCGTTGGTCTTGCCCATAGACACTACGAATTAAGCTTGGCTGAATGGGTTTAACGCAATCCGCAACTCTACAGAATAGGTAATTCCAGATTTGTGAGTGTAATTTGAGAATCTTGAATTTGTAAATACACTGCAGATTTATTAAATTTTCTGGATCTGAGAATTTCCAGAGCATTGTTTGTTGCTAATTACTCCTCTTTTCATAATAATTCGTAGCATTGTTTGTTGATACGGAATAATGTAATTTGTAACATTACTGCATAATCAAGCCATTTTTTAAGCATAAAACATGTTGATACATAGTTGGGATTATCCCTCCAGAATGGCAATTTCTGTAAATATTTTCGTTGATAAGTCAAAATTCTCTTGTGGAGGGTTGAATATCTGGCTTCGAGTAATTTTGAGGACAAAAATTTGTTGCGTTAACTTTTAATTGGGCTTGCGTTGGGAATGCACTTTGGTAATAAACCTTTGCTTATAATCAGATGAAGAATAAGTGTACTTATGCTTTGATGTGTGTGAAAACAAAGTGTAGCATGTCATTCGAAGAGGCTTTGCAATCTTTTTCACAAATTTTATGCTTTGAAGCCTACAGATTTCCCATTCCAGTAACATCCGATACACTCTCATAGTGCATAGATAAAAGCTTTTCCCAAAATGGTGCATTCCAAAAACTATTCTAGAATGTCCTTTCCAAAAATTATAGAATCCATAAATTTGTAAAACCAAATACACAAGGTTACTTTAATTATTTCACGTAACAAATGAATGTCATGAGAAAAAAAATAGGGCATAGGAAAGTAAAAGCCTCAATTTAATCTCCTTCCACAAGAGGCATGCGATGGCCAAATATATACTAAATAAGATAACATGAAGATCCCAAATTTCAGTATTGTTTAATAAATGGGCTTTTAAATATGTAAGTAACAAATTTTAGTGCTTTTAAACTTACATATTTATCATCCCAAGAAGCTCAGAAAAGTGCATTCTAGATCACTTCTGAAAAACAAATTCAGAGTGTGCTAAAGAAATGAATTTAAATTGTTTGAAAATTCCATAAATGTCCACAATTTATAACACTGAAGCTTACAGATTTACAAATATGTAATGTATAAAAAGTTTACATTGCAGATTTAAAAATCCATAATGTAAAAAATTTTATATTATAAATTTGGAAATCTATAATTCATTTTTTTTACACTACGGATTTGCATTGGATTTGGAGATTCGTAATGTAAAAAAAATGCATTATAAATTTCTAAATCTGTAATATAAATTTTTTATTCCACGGATTATCCATTCCAGGAGGCTACGGAAGAAAAACTCAACAAAGGATTTCGGTTCGATCTTCGATCCAATCTTACTGTACCCTTCTCATTGATCATGCACATCAAATTTTATAGCTATTAACAAGAATATTAAAACATCTTGTCTGTTACATTCTCAGTCACTAAATCTATTTCCATAAGCTATTGCTTTGGCACCCATTTTACAACTCACCCAACAATATTTCAAAAAAATTGGATAATAATAATACAAGAAACCCAGAAAAGAAAGTAAAAAGAAAAAAGAAAACTTGATTATGCTATACAATTCAAGAAAGAAGAGACCAATGAATATAAATGCCACCTATACAAGATCATACAGTGTCAGTTTATAACGAACAAGGGTGCCAATTATAACCAAGCTCCCCAACCAGGAAACATTTGACACAATCGCTCAGGATCAATTGCATCTTGAATGAGTTGTTGTACCTGCAAGTAAAGTGCCACGATTATATTTTTCATGGGACATTTTGAAAACGTGCATTCCGTGTACAAGTTGCCAGTTAGTATTTACAAATTGTTGGTAATTGAAGAACTTTATTCTCCAGTACGATGGATGTTTCTGTTTGGTAGAATGTCGACTGGTTGAATATGAATGCACGATATGTTTGTAGCCAATTTTACCATTGCTTGACTAAACAATGCATAGTGCCGAACCCGCCTTATCAGCCAATATTGGATGAAGATGAAAAAGAAGACGAAAAAGAAACATAATTTTTATAGTCATTAGGCAGAGATGTGTCGACAAAATACCTGTCCATGAATGCTTCGCATTTCACCGTCTTCATACCCATCTAGCTTTTGCTTGACACGTAGAAGTGCACGTGTAGCATCCTTATTTCCTTGGTAATCATTTTGTGGTTCCTCCAAACTTGACTCTAAATCATCATCCATTTCCTGTCAAGAAAAGGGGGTAAGGTCACACTGCAAGTAAATCAAGTAATGCAAGTTGAACATATTTACAAACCAGTTGGAATTGGTGGAGGTTAGCAGTCCTGTTATATACTTATTTCCACAATTCATGGTAAGTGCTAATTTCAGCTAGTCACCAAACCCACACACTATGAGATGCTGGACCTTAATTAAATAAAGAAAATAACACAAGAGGGCCTAAAGTACCTTTTGACGCTGCAAAGCTTTTAGAGGAGATAAAGCCCATTTATAAAGAGGATCATGAATAAAAACCTGAAGAGGACATTCATCTGTTATGAAGATAATATAGAAATGGAAGTTCAATTCATACTACATTAATTTGAGTGAAGTATGATTACTTCAACAATCGTCAGCAATGCTTCTTTGTTTGTCCGCATGACAGATAGTGTTTCCTCGCAACATCTTCGGAAAACGCCCTCCACTCCAGTTACACCCATTCCATCAATTATGTCTCTTGTAAGCCTAAATGGAACCTGCCAGCAGTTACAGATGACATCAACAATCCAGATGTAAGTATGGAAATGAGTGAATGACTCAAGCACTATTAATTATATACCCTTTCTGGGGTCTTAAGCATCAAGCCTTGTTCAAAAGCAACACCAAGATCGATGTGAACAACTTCTGCAGTGGCCTGATCAATTAAAATATTCATTGCATGTCGATCTCCAAGGCCAACAATATAACCAACCTGAACATGAATCAACTAATAAATATACCAAGCATTATGATATATTGAAGTAGATGAGATTCTGGTAACATTCCATACAGAAAATACTCAAAATTAAAAGCTATTTTAAAAGAAAATAGAAATCATACATAATGATGGGTTTGGATAACATGGATGGGCAACATAGGGGGTTATATCAGAAGTCAGAGTAATATTCCTTCCAACATGGTTACACCGTGACAATGGTAGATGTTGTTTGTTCTCAAAACTAGGGAAAAATATAACCTTCAAACAGGCGCACTTTAGTTGAGAGTGACTGATTTAATTTGAATTAATCCTTTTTGTGCATTAGTGTTCAATAGGTGCCTTTAATTTTAATATGACAAAGACCATTGACTCTACACTTAAAATACCTTTAAGCAACAATCAGGTCTGGCAGAGTCCATGTATTGAAAAGTAAGCATGACTGGGGAAGTAGAATGCTCTTACCATAGAACTAGCAGCAACACTTCGGGTATAAGCAAGTCTCTTTTCAAACCACTCAGCTGGCTGTAAAAATCTCTCCAAGAAAAAGTAATGCATAACAGGCCTGCATGACAATATGATTAAGCAATTTAGTTGATTATGTGTTCTTGGTCCTTCCAAGATAAGTATCGGATAGACACCTGAAATTATTGCAAACTTCTTGGAATGCTTTGCGCTTGTCCCTCTCCTATCAAGAAAACATCACATGTAGTATTATTCTATTTGACATATCCGAAAATAAAACAGATACTATATATAGAAATATATTAAAAAAACCCAACTTTCACACTGACTAGAAATAAAGACAAACTAGAGTTTATAAGTACTAGACAACCTTCACCTCATGAACTAGCTATATCAAAGCAACCTATCTAAGATTAAAAAAGGAGGGGGGGGGGGTGGCACCCACCTATGAACCAAGCTCAACTGTGTTGGAAATGAGGAACTATAATGGGAAAAAAAAGTTAAGTCATAGAGCTTTGATTAAAAGGACCTACTCACCTATCATATTAAAGCCTGATTGTCTAGGTGTGAGGAAGTGTATTAGGAAAAACCTAAGTCGGACATTGCTAGAGATAAGGCCAAACTAGAGAAACCTAAGTCGGACATTGCTAGAGATAAGGCCAAACTAGAGTTTATAAGTGAAGGAAACCCTCATCTCATGAGCTAACCTTTGGAACTGAGTTAGGCACAAACTTCATTATACATTCATGCTGTCAGTCTGTATTTTCATTTTGTTTTTGTTCTGCATTCACCTTTTTAATGCTTAGTGTACTAGTTGAATAAGTAACATGATTGTGATGTATTTGAAAATGGATCTCACTTGATCATGCATAAGCACTAAAATATCTCCAAAAACATTGCCTAAAGTACAGCTTCACCAATTTCAATATAAACTAAATTTGTAGCATAATACATTTTTTTATTATGTTGATGATGATCTTATCAATCATTGTTTTAAATATCAATTAGAATTTTATTATGAAACTAGATTGCACAAAACAATGTATAGTGTATACACTATAAGGAAGGTCAAAATTTCAGAATTTTTGCAGTATGTTTAGTGTATAGTGTATACACTAGATGATAATTTAATACTTGACATTGTTGAAAAATTGTCTTAATTGCAGAGTCACTCTTGGCCTGCCTTAATTATGGCCTCTTTGGGCTTACATTATTTGCAGCCTCACCCTAAATTGACTAGACATTGATTAAATGAAGCTTGAAAAATCCTCAGCTTGTTTTATGGGGGTTGAGTTTTAGGTCCTAAGCCCAAATTCTAAGAGACATTTCATATTTATTGTTAATAGCTTGTCTCTTTTTTCCCCTCAATTCATTTCACATAAATTCATATCTCATTACTTTAGAAAACAATATATTCACATAAATTCATATTTTCATCACTTTAGAAAACTATGAAACAAACAATATATTTCTGTGCAGAATTTATGAATTATTTCTATATGATAATCATGTAGACAAAAGAGCTTAAATATTATCTTCTTACATTCGCCATGTGCTCTCGGCATTTAAGAAATGACCAATCTGCTATTCCATAGCGACCATGTGCACCCCCATTTCTCATGCTGAAATTCAAGAATGTTAGATATTATAAGGAGTATATACGACGAAAACCATAACTATACAAACTAAACAAAATGTACAAGGCTGCAACACTATTGCGAGAGAGAAGATATTCAATTTTCAAAATTCAAGTAATTCTACAGATAGAAAATATTTATTATATCTTAATATCATGTTTAAAGTTTTAAGCATAATTAATATTCCTTTAATTTCATCTTTAAGAGACATTTAGAAAAAATGGAAACACCTAGGAAAATTATGGAAAATGATGGATGTATACTTTTCGAGAGATGTATTTATCTTTCTCTCTCTCTCTCTCTCTCTCTCTCTCTCTCACATATATACTACCTCCATTCTTAAATGTAAGACTTTTAACTAATTCATACCGATCAAGAAAGTTAGATAATTTAGTTACTATTATTAAATTTGTTATTAACTTTATTTTATTTTCCAAACTACCCATAAAATTATTAGGGCACATCATCTAGTTCTTTTCACTTAATTACTTTTTATTCACCTAACTAGTTAATGTGTGTTAGGCATATTCTACAATCCTCACAAGAGTGATAACGAATTTACGTTATTAATTTATAGTGCAAGAGACAACTTGAAAAGAGTCGAGAGAGGTAGTATATAGTATACTTTTTTCTCTAAGGTAACCAAGGGGTGGTGGGCAAGGCCGCCCCATGGATACAAGAGGTTTCGGCCCCTGCTTTTAACTAAAGCTTTTGAGTTTTGAGATTTTTGGTTTATGGCATAGTATCAGTCTCTATGACCATGTGGTCTAGACATGAGTTTGATTCATGTTCCCCATTCTGCTAAACAAATGCTAAATTTTAGCACAAGGTAGGGTAAATAGTGCATTGTCCATGTTTCAAGTCCACAGGGTTCTTGCTAGAGGTGGTATATGATATAAAACCATTCATGTACTTTCACCTACTAGCTTATGCTTTTAGGATAGAGGTACAGGATATGGATCAATGTGCTTCAAAGTTCAACAGAACAAGAAATTGTGCAGTAAAATATGCCTTTCTTTGACTGACCTCCCTATAAGGTATTCCCCGAGAGGAAGAGTTCCATTAACCCACTCCAGGACACCAGCACTTGGAGTAAAAGGAATAACCTGTTTCATAAAAAAGTGAAAATTCTCAACCATTTTAAGAATTTAATCTCTTTCTGCCATAAATTCAAAACTATTACACAACCTCTGGAGGAAAATAGTCATTGAAGATTAGTAATACTACATAAAGTTAACACTGGTACGTTAGGAGTAAAAGCAAATGACTACTCCATGCATAGATGTTCATAGTGAACAATTTGTCAAAACAAATCAGGGAGTAAAAGTATGACAAGAGAGTATGTATTAAAAACTTATGCAATATAAAATAAAAAATAACTACATATAACCCTCAGGTATATCCCTCTTTGGAATTAGTTTATAAATGCTATGCTTGAAACCAGCAAAGTAAAAATAAATGTCCTTTTGAATCAGGCAGAAAAAAAAAAAAAAGAGCTGCATTTTATTTTTCAGGTCAAAAAATCCCCATACATAATTTGAAGCATATCATAATTCATAAATTCAAGATCCATGGGAATAAGATCCTCCAGAAAAATCATATTTTATAGTAGATAAACAATTCTAAGAGCCATGGGTAATGAGAAATTAATGAAACCCTCATCTCTACTTTCCCTATCCCTCACTACAGAGCAAGAAATTACCCTTCTGTGTATTGATAGCTTATTCTGTTGAGTGTAGATGACAGTGATACAACTCACCAGCCAATCACCAGCACTAAAGACCAAGAATTTTAAAAGAGCAGAATATACCTTGTAGGTCCGTACGCCTAGCCTTCTTTTCCATGTATCTTGATGGTTCCTTAGGAATGTGTTAACTAAACCAAAGAATTGTTCCATTACCTATAAAGAATTCAGCAGTTTAATTTAACCATCAAAGTAAGCAAACACATACAAGGGCAAATTAAGATCCCATAACACATGCAGATTCCACTGTAGAAAAATGTAAATATCTCAAAGGAAGAGATAACATTTCATTTGGTATGACTTAATATATACTGAGAGTCTTAACTTGGATGAGCCACAAATGCTAGCTAGTTAGATAGACAGAATCAGTTTCTAAAATAGGTTAATCCAAACAAGAATGTAGAAAATATACAAACTGCCAACTTTAGATGATAAATAAATTTAGGTTTCGGTCCCTATACTTTCCTTGAATTAGGCTTTGGTTTCCATACTTTAAAAGTTGGTTTAGTATATCTAATTTTAAACCTTTTATTTAATATTACAATTGAAGGTGAATTCTGGTACAACATTAAAGTTGCACCTTGGGTGACCAATTGGGTCATGGGTTCCAATCCGGAAACAACCTCTTTACATGTGCAAGGGTAAAGCTGTGTACAATTACCCTCCACATAGCTTCCCGAAGCAAGAAACCTTTGGTACTGGGGTACAATACAAAAATAGGCTTAATAATACAATTAACTGAAAAGTAGTGTTATAAAACATATGTTTGTCAAAGGCTTAAATAAATTTTGGTCCTAATAAATACCAGTTTTATTGTTTTGATCCCAGTATTTTTCTTTTATGGTTTTAATCCTTGTAATACCAAACATTAAAGGACTAAAAGATTTATGTGTGATATTATGAGGACTAAAAGGACAAAAAAAAAAAAAAAAAGAAAAAATTATAGAGAACGAAACAAAATTTGGGTATTTTATGGGGACCAAAAACTTGGGATGTATTTTGTTTTTTCTCTCTAAAGATGGACAAATAAATAATTCAGCACAGTTTCAGCAACAGATGACAAAAAGGAATACAAAGAATAAGCTGTAAGAATTCATACAGCATCCTGTCTCAGGTCATCATTCCCAGATTTTGCAAGTTGCCGATATCTGCAGCCATCAGAACCCAAGCATTCGACCACTTTTGGAGCATTTATACCATTCATTATCCTGCACATCAAACCAACAAAGTAGATTCAAACATCAAAAATGGCATACTAGAAGAAATTTGTCTCTCTGAATGCTATGAATGATTGAGACATACATAACTGAATCTGCTAATCCCTTGAAGTAAGGAAAAGTTCCTTCATGATACTGACAACTACGATCAATAGAAATTGTAGCTGTTACTACAGGTACCTGAATGTTCAAAGTAAATGCAAAGGAATCAGTTTAGCCAAATAAATAGTTCAACCAAAGGAAGATTAGAACATAGAATGTGGTGGACGAAAAAATAAATGGAAGTTCAATTATTGAAGAGAAAGTGATGATGAAAATTGTTAGATGATAATATCAACCTTCAACCATCAAGGTAAAGATCAAGTTCAATGAGGAGGAAAGGACTAACGGAAAATAAAGTGATTCAAGCAAGCATTGTTATCAAAATCAGATTATTCAAATCTGATTTGATTTTATGCTCCTTAATTCTAGAGAATTTAGTTAGTTGAGAATAAGATCGGATTATGAAGATTTGATTTAATTCTTCTATATTTTCTCTCTATCTTTGTATTTATTTTGTAGGGAAGCTAGGATTTTATCTAGCCACTGCAGTCTATATATTTCTCTCATGTAACTATGATAGGAGTACAAGAATAAAAAAATATTTTTCTTCTCCTAAAATTACAATATCATTTTAAATAATTGTGTATGCCTCTCAAATATGATCTGTTTATGACAAAACACATCCACAACCAGTTTTAGAAGAGATGACATTAGAATGTTACCCATATTAGAAAATATTATTTGAAATATTACCATTTCAGGCAAGCAAACAATACAGCTATTGCTTTTTTACACTTCCCAGTACAAAAATTGTCCTGAAAGCTTCATTATCACAGAAATTTAACAAGCCACTTACAAGTTCTAGCGCCGGGAGATTACGCAAGTCCCTTGATAGTGTAACCTTTTTATTAGTATCCTGCATAATTAATCCAATCAAAAGGTTGGAAAAATAAGATTTTTTTTTTTTTTTTTTTCAGATTATTAGGCAAGCGTAAAATAGAAATATCATCAAATAAATTCATGGTCATAAGAAAGAATGGATATGAAATACATAAGATCATGTCACCTCTCTCTTTGTTTCCATCTCAGCAAGTCTAATATAAATCTCCACCATTTGCTTCATCTACATATGTAATACAAACAATTTGAAGGTAACTGATTGATAATTGGAACTAACAAAAAAGAAATATAAAATAGAAGAGTGATGGTACCTGTCTTATGATAGCTCCATGATATGATGACAACTCATTTAGAAGGTTTTCTGCTGCAAGCTTTTTGTCCATATCAACCACAAAAGAATTTCTGCTACGTTGTTTGTCCTTGATACGGTCACCGTACGCCAGAGCCAGAAGCTAATAGGCGCATAATGAATTTTTTTTTTATCTGACAGTTAATGCTAAAACCAAGCAATGCTTAAAAGTAAAACATTAAAATTGACAAGAAAAAGAATTTCATACTGATAAAGAACATGGCCAGACAGTATAAGGTTGATTTATGTTTTTCCCTTGATAATAAATGCAGAGTTACAAATTTTACTTTCGAAAGTTTAAACAAAAAAATTTGAATTGGTATGCAAAATATTGCCAGTGAGAAGATAAAGGTGATACGTACTTGAAGTATAGTATGGTATGGATGATCAATGGCCATTTTCTTCACAAGAGAAACCAATGCAAACTGCATCACCCACGCTCATATCAAGTAAGAAAGGATGAATGAGCAACAGTTAATGTGTATAGTGATGATGAAGCCAGTACCTGGAAATTGAGATGTCCTTGACCATCCTTGGAGCTACCCATTCTAGAGGCAATTTGGTATACTAAAGGTATAAATTTGAAAGATTGAACCTATGATCATATTCAAATGCAATCAACATACAAAACCCACAAAAACAATCATATGATAACAGGAAAGGCTATACAAATCAGGCTGATTTATTGCTAAAGCTTTACTGTATACCTCATCGATTGTGCTAAGCATGCTACTTACGACATCTTTTCGTGAAGAAAGACTGAACCACAAGGAAACAATTCGAAAGACCTGAAAGCAAATAATAAGAGGAAATCCTATTACCAGGCAATACATAAATTGGGTAAATTGTGATGGATGCTCCCATGTTAAAATTCCACATTCTGAAATTTTGATAACCAGAACTCAGATAGTTAATATAGGTTTTATGTTTGTTTTGTGCTGTGAGCTAGTTTATAGTTATTTCTCTATTAAGACAATTAATCGAGTCCGTGAAATTTAATTCATAATGATTAAATTATGAATTGAATTTTAATTAATTGATTTAATTTCTTTTTCTGATAAGTTAGGATTTGATTTAATTGTTAGTGTAAGTATTTTATAATTTTAATTATAAATCTTAAACTGGAATGTTATGATTAATATTCTTGAAATTAAATTAATTCATTTCGAGGGAGCTTGAAGACTCAAGGGCTTGAAATCAATTTGAAAACTTTTCTTTTATTCTTGGAACTCAAAATTTGATTTTAGTTGAATATCCGTGCAAAATGGCACACTAGAGATCGGCATGCCGCTGCCACTCTGCCGCCCCACCCAAACATTGCCTTAACTCTACCTAACCCCCGCTAATTCCTCTAATAGCCACATAATAAATCTTTGATCCCTTCATAATTCCTACAACAGCCAAATCATTTTCTTAGTTCAAAACTGTTGGAAGTCCAATATTGGAGGGGTGTGAAGTCCCACATCACCTAGTGATGGGACCTGTTGCATATATATAAGTGGGGGGCAAACCTCACTTCACAAGCCGGTTTTGTGGGGTTGAGTTAGGCCTAACCCAAATTTCTACATGGTATCAAAGCAACGTTCCTGGTGACTCTGCAAAATTCTCTTCCGCTATTGACAACCATGTCTATCGAAATCCCCAAAAGGGACCCAAACTCTCCATAACTAAACAAAGAGGTTAAAGAGACGACGCCGTTTTGCTGTCTGTAACTCTTATTCCCAATCATCATCACCAATGGCTCCGAAACAAACCAAGGCAGAAAAGAAGATCCCTTACGATGGCAAGCTTTGCCAGCTTCTTGGAGAATGCGGCCAGATCCTGGTGGTCAACGCTGATAACGTTGGATCGAACCAGCTTCAAAACACGCTGAGAAAACCGGCAACAATGCCTACCTTAGTCTTATCCCCCTCCTTGTTGGCAATGTGGGATTGATTTTCACTAAAGGTGACTTGAAGGAGGTCAGTGAAGCGGTTGCTAAGTACAAGTTTGGAGCTCCTGCTCGTGTTGGTTTGGTTGCTCCAATTGATGTCGTTGTTCCTCCTGGCAAACCTGGTCTGGACCCCTCTTAGGCATCTTTCTTCCAGGTTCTCAACATTCCAACCAAGATTAACAAGGGTACTGTTGAAATCATTGAGAAGTTTGCTGCTGGTGTCTCAATGGTTACTACACTTTCATTGGCCATCTCATTCCCAACTCTTGCGGCTGCACCACATATGTTTGTCAATGCCTACAAGAATGTTCTTGCTGTTGCTGTTGAGACAGATTATTCTTTCCCTGAGGCAAACAAGGTCAAGGAGTACCTGAAGGACCCAAGTAAATTTGCTGTAGCTGCTGTTTCCGTTGTGTTTCCTTCACAACCCAAACCCAAACACTAAAAGACATCCCACGTAACATTTCAAAGATTTTACTTCCAAACTGGGAATGATTGATATACATTCACCAGCTTGAGGGGGAGTATTGGAATTTCCCCGTCTACTTTCACATAGTATCAGAGCTCCTAATGGGAGACTATGCTTCCGCAACTTTTTCTCGGGCTGCCTTCATTGCTGCTTCAACATTTTTTGCAGGCAGCCTTCATTGCTGCAACTGCATTTTTTCCGGGCAGCCTTCATTGCTGCAACGGCTTTGTTTGCAAGCAGCCTTCATTGCTGATTAGGATATCCTATTAGATTTTATAGGGATTATGCAGTTATATTGTTACCTTTATCATGCACACCTTCATTATAAATAAGATCTCTGTGTGTATGCTAAACGCTCACAATTTCCCGTCTAATTTGACATGGTATCAGAGCCTATCCTAGATGTCGATAAAGATGTTGGGCCATCCGTTAGACCAATATTGGACTACCCGTAGAATATCGAGTCGTATTGAAGCACCCCATTTGAATAGTTTCCACGCTCGAGAAGTCCAGTCCTTTGGCGTGCGAGGGTATGTTGGAAGTCCAATATTGGAGGGGTGTGAAGTCCCACATCACCTAGTGATGGGACCTGTTGCATATATATAAGTGGGGGACAAACCTCACTTCACAAGCCGGTTTTGTGGGGTTGAGTTAGGCCTAACCCAAATTTCTACAAAAACAAATTACTTCGTTAGGCATTTTTTTTTGAATGGACCACGAGAGAAAGTGTGAGAGGTAGAGAGAGAAGAAGAGGGACACTGGACAAAAGAAAAAAGGAGTATGGGTTCGAGGTTGCGCACCCAATACAAGTACGATTAAAGCGTCATCAGCAAGTTATGAACATGTCGTTGCGACTGTGATAGTGAGCTGTACAAAGTGTACCGAATGTTTTAAGGTGATAGATCTGTCTCAAAGTACCTTAGACACATTAAAGAAGGATTTTCCCAATATACCCCCTCACACCCATAGCTATTAAGCTTGGTGCATGGATAATATCATACGTGGCTGACCACTTCTTTTATCAATCTAGCATAGCCTTTGGGATTTTTTATTTTTTAATACACACCTCCATGCCTAGCTCCATTTGGCTTGGTACATATGTGGGTGGCCCCTTTCTCTTATTATTCTAGGATGGGCTTTGATACCATCTTAGAACATGAGTTTGGACTTAACTCAACCCTAGAAGCAGCTCAAGAGGAGACTTTTGCTTTGGTGGCAAAAATGAATACAGTCAAGATCATTCTCTCCTCGGCAACGCACTTTAAGGGTTTCAGCTACCGAAGTGGGCCCTGACCCTCTTTCATTCAAGTGGCTGCAAGAGGTGCTCCAAGGGTTTCATTTGTTGGAGCAAGTGTTGACCATTATTTTTTCTTCAATGTCCATTCACCACTCCTAACTCACCGGTTTCCACTCTTTTGTTAGGGAACCCTTTGAGCTTATGCATCCTGGATTTATGGTGGTATAGATAATGCATTGCCGATACATTAGAGCCACGCGCCACCCTCCAGTCATTTGTTCATGATCATTGTTTGCAACCCCATGAAAACTGAATTTCTAATGGTTGCACTCTACAACACTTCACTTAACCTTTTTGCTCATCCCCATAATCAGTAAAGCTTTGCAAGACATTGACAACCCAACAATTGTCAAATGGGCAATGTAAAGGAACCTAGTGTCACTGCAATAAGGGCAGCTTAGGGCTGTGCAAGCACAGTCTCCCAAGTCAATACCAACTTGAAATGAGTGAACAACCAAATATTATTTGAATGATAATTCTTGTACAAAGGCTGTCTAATTAAATCTAGTTTAGTATTGCAGGCAAAAAGTGAGCTAATTTGTTGTCCTAATTTTAATGAAAACAAGGAAACTAATTATTCTGAAATAAACCTGAACAAAATCAGAAATAAGAAAATAAATAACACATGATAAGGTCAAGTGAGACTTAACATGTGGGGATTCAGTCCCCAAATTTGTTAGTAGTGAAGGATACAAAGAGCAATTACATACCACTCTCACATCATACTTGTCGCCTATGACTAAACATCGTTTATATCCCTCCAATGCCAGAGTAAGAAAATTGTCCCGGTCATCCTGATATTTTGAAAGGCAGGAAAAATGATTTATATTAATCACACGGATTGATATGAGCATAAGAAAAATGGAGTTTGGTTATCAATTTGAAACAGTTAAATCTATTCAATAGTAAATGCAGGATTTAATATAAAGATTCACTAGTGAAGTTCACTTATCATTATAAAAAGTGGGGATAATTTATCAATTTGAAAAGGTTAAATCTATTTATCAAACCTTGTGATTTAGTTGAGCACTGAATCATATGATATTCCTTACTAATTCATCAAACAAAATAAATACCTGTAATTTCTGGGCCTCTTCCTTGTCCATAGCTACTTGCTTTTGCAGTTCTTGGATTTTTATGGAGTAGTCAGTTTTCTCCCCCTAAATCATATACTGAGTTAGAGCATCAGAGAATAGACCAAAAAAAATAAAAAGGAAGTATTTTAACTACCTTTGTTGAACTCCTGAACCTTTTTATGAGTGCTTCCAACTCTACTGTCTGCAGAATCAAAAATATCATGACCATATGTAATAGCATTTAACAAGCATGAGAATTGAAATTGTTAATTTCATGAGAGAATAGTTCCCAGCCTCTTAATTTATATTTACATCACTGCGTGGTTGAATCCCAATATTTCAGATATCAGGGATTAGATGAACTATTTATAAGTAACCAGAGTTTTCTTGTATCTGTGCATGTAGAGAGACACAATGAGCACTGTAGAGATGCAATATCTAGTATTTGATAGGGAATTAGATGAATATATAGCAAGTATTCATAGTTTCCTTTCATGCATGTATATACACACAACCAATATGGAGCTCAGTTTTCTTATTATCTTATGTGAGCCCCGAGTCCATATATTCAAACCAGTAAAATTAGGTACCTTATGTTTTCTTAAACGCATTGCTGCTTGCCATTCATTAGAGTTAAGTCTTTCTTCATGGCTCCTAAATAGAGCATCAGCATAGTGTGCAAGATGAAAATGGGTCTGGCATTTCCTTTCCATGACATTCTCAGCTGTAGCATTCAAATCATCAGCAAAAGAGACTGCAGGTTTCAAATACTTCTCCAAAATTGTTCTTGAGCTGCAATTTTACATCAAAAAAGATAAAATATCAACTAAGTGAATCAGGCACAAAAAGAGCATATTATTAAAACGTTACACAGAGTTAAGTTGTCCTTTTACTTGCTAGATCTGGTTTCTGCAAGCCACTTCCCAATTAACCGATATACATCTGAAGCCTCCTCATTAGAGCGATAATTTTGTGATATATACATTGCAAGGTTGACAGCCATTACATTTTGACCTTGAGCACGGAAAAGCTTTGCTTCTTCAAGCTGCAATCCAGGAAGTACATTACTTATACTTGGCAAGGTTGATAGCAATAATACTACTGCAGACTATTGAAGTCAGAGAATTTGGGGAAGAAAAGATAAAATGGTTATCTGATTTCATTGAAATGATAACCCGAGAGTTAGAAGAATAAACTTTAAGTATTTATACAGTTCGGGAAGCTTGCTGAGCAATCTTAACCAACTAACTATGGTAAAGCTAACTAATTATAACTAACTGGATGGTTAACTAAGGTGGACAGTGATAGGACTCGGGGGCTTAGTTCTGATGTCATTGTAAATGCTAAACCAGATAAGGCTAAGTCTTGGCTGGTATACGCTAGCAAAAAGAAAACTGTTAGGAGTTAGTTAGTAATATTTTCTGTTGCTGTCTTCAGCTATAACTAGCAGCTGAAGTTAGTTAGTGGGGTATGTTGAGAAATTAGTTTCATTTGGCAGAGATACTCTCTCTCTGGAGCATAGCTCAAGGTGCATTTGTACATTCAATTTGGCAGTTGTACATCCAGTTACCTACAGATCAGTAAAGTTTTTCTCTCTTCTTCCCTCTTCCTTGTGACCCCTACCAGACAGCTGTCAAGGACAGCTTTACAGAGTAAGACACTCACATACCCCATACCACTTGAAGTATTTATACAGTTCAGGAAGCTTGCTGAGCAAGCTTGACCAACTAACTGTGGTAAAGCTAGCTAACTAACTAACCAGATGGTTAACTAACTAAGGCGGACAGCTGTCAGGGACAGCTTTACAGAGTAATACACTAATACAGACTAGTGTGAGTGTTAAAACTCATGATACAATGAGAAGTGAGAAAAAAAAATAGAAAGAATTTAAGAGAAACTGTAACTCTGAATTGTTATTACGAGTGAGAGAATGCAAGGATATAAGTATGTATACTGATATAATACAGTTGCAGTCAGTAATGATTGATGTGACAGCTACCAGCATTCCAAACTAACAATCTGAATAGACTCTGACTATCAACAGAGATGTGTTGCCCCTGAGCAGGCCCACTCAGACAAACAAGACCCAGGTTTAAGGACAGGGTCTACTAATCACTATATATATATCCAATAGTGAACATCATCTAAGCAAGAAGCAGAAGTAAAACAAGAATGTGTTAATGGCAACCCATATGCAGTTTTCAAAACTACAAACAATTTGTAACCCTTTAGTAATATTTAACAACATTATATGCTGTATAACAATCCAATCACACCCAGCCAATCATCTCTTTTGGAGCACATAGCATAAGAATAAGTTTGAAAAGAGAATTGAGAGGAGGGACTATAATATTTTGGGTGAATTAAAACTTCTCAAAAATATCTTGCTTGGATATCTGGTCTAAGAACTTCAAAATTTAAGCAGCATTTATAGGTTAATTGTTATCAAAGCTGGGTACTTTATAACTGCGTAGAATTTGTGAAATTCAAGTATTTGAATTGCTGCAATTCTATCTCTCCGCATTTCAAATTATCCAGCATTTTATGTTGCCCAATCCAAACACATACTGATTGTTTGGGAGGGGGGGGGATCCCCATTAAGAAAAAGAAAAATAAGTCTAAAACATGTGTTACTTGTCATGCTTGATATATAATCATATTTTTTTTGTCTTCATTTGAAGATGAAGTGTGGTTCATTGAATTTGTCTTCTACTTCAGGGAAAAAACACAATTAATGCTCTGAAAATTGACATTGAGGAAAATAGTAGTACTTTCTATCACCAGATATGAACACACAAAGTCATAGCAGTTCCCTTACCCTTCCAAGCCAATATAAGGATGAGCACTGCCCTTTGGTTTCAACAGAAAGGAGTTTAAACTTGTGCAAGGCAGAAGCTGCTTGAGAGAACCTACATCCCTGTAAAATGGAGAATAGCATATAACAAAAATAAATTTGAATCATGGTTTGAAGAAAATTATCAAGGAAAAACTTCCCAAATAGCTTAGACCCAATAATAATTTTATTGCAGTGTACCAAATGCCCTCTTACACAAAAGTTCTCAAGCTTGAACTTTGAAGCATAGATAAACAGTTCTGGAGCTACTATATGCATTAAGATTAATTTTAAATATAATTGCAGTGCCAAGGATTGAATGCCATACCACTTCGTAAGGAAGTTCTAATTTTTTAACACTATGCCAAGAACTTGTAGGAAAGTATTTTAAATATATGCACCACGCCTGTTGAGCATGAAGGGCTGTTGTAAAAAAAAAACAGTCCCAAAGTCTATCATTGATCAATTAAAAAACAAATAAACTAGTCACTCATCTATCATATTATCCACGAATCAATCTCAATAACGCTGGAGGGGGCGTATAGGGAAAAATCCAAGTCCCACAACAGCTAAAGATAACGACTAACTAGAGTTTATAAGTGGGCGGAAATCCTCACCTAGGGTTTGCCTAATGCTCAAACTCACATTCTAAGAGGGTACTAATTTTACAAAAAGATTAAGTAGTTACATGCTAAGGAATGAATATTTTATCTCTAACAATGATGATATACCTTACGAAGTGTGGTAGCAGACTGCAGAAGATGTTGCAGCATACAATCTCTGGAACCCAAAATTTGAAGTAGAACTTGTCGAAATGCTATAAATGGTTCTAGCAAATTCATATGCAATTGTGTCCTTTGCAAAATTGAGCACCACTCCAAATCCAGCCATGACAACTAGTTGATAATAAAAACAGTGGAAGGCCTCAATACTGACAATAACCACAGTCTGAATTCTACAATATATTTTAAAAATTGATGAAAAAAGTTATGCAATGGAAGGCTCAGGAACACGAAACACCTGTTCAATGGAAGGAATCACAGGCTCAGGAGAAACATTTTTCTTCAGCAGACAGAATTTGGTGCTATTATCTTGACAAGTTCTCCAGCGTAAATCCCAAGCCATGCCAAGATGATAAATCATCTATTGAAATAATCATGATGTGGAAGATAAAAGGAAACAGCTTCACCAATTTTATTTAATTAAATAAATATACAAGTATCATATATTCTTTAAGTCAAAGGGCTCTTGAAGACTTAAATCTTTAACTTCAAATACTGAAACATTTCCACAAATTATTTTTTTTTTTTGTAACAACAAAAGGAATAAGAAAAAGCATACGAAAAATGATGCCACTTGAAGGAAGCTGCTGTAATCAGTCTAGATATAAATATTTTGCAACTAAAAAATACTGAAAATAGTCAAAAACTCATTTGGATGATGATGCTTAATAGGATCAAGACAAACCAGACCAGCAAAATGCCTTTGTTTTGCAAGGTTACAACAGTCCCAATAGTGAAATTTGTCACAGAACATTGAAAGGTGGCAAATTCAAGTGTATGCAGATCTATTTTAGACACAAACCAATTTTTTGCATTGTAAGATGACAGATTGTTCATGGAGTAACTTTTACATTCTTAAGGATGGTATGAATAAGGAGATTGTGATTTTATAGCACTGCATTTTTTTCCAGTTCTCCGGTAAATGTTTGGATTGGAATGTGCACCTTACAAACGTTTGGTTCTCACCTATGTTTAAGAAATGGCATTGTGCATTTAGCTTTTCTATGGTGCATAGTCCATGAATGTTTCAAGGTGTTGGAATTACAAACATTGTATGGAAGTTGTTCCAATAAATCATAGTAATTAATGTACCAAGTCACATATTCATGAATCTAGGAATTCACATGCATGTACTTAGGAACTAGACCTTCATTAATATTCTTGGAAATTTCACATTGTATTTCTTCCCTAAGTGCATATAAATATAGACCAGTTGAGTGGGTTTACTCATTCAAGCATTTAACAACCTCTAGTCTCTTCAATATAAGGATTTTCTATTGCAGACATGTGACAGTGTTGGACTTTCGAGTTGTATTTTTACGGTCACTTTAGCACATTATCCCCTTTGTCCTAGGAAAATTATCATGTTGCCATATGAATAACACTCAAGATATCATCTTGAAACAGGACATTTTGTAAAATCAACACACAAGATAACCATAGGTCCATAACAATCAAATTTATAAATTGCAATCGAGACCATAACACCAGCATTACATATGTGCTTATATTCCATAGATTTTTTTATTTATAATAGATCTTTTATTGCATAATATACAGATTAAATAATGTGGAGGATAAGGTATCCTCCTTACTTGAAAAGGACTAAGTCTGGCTTAATAAAAAAGATATCTCAAAGAGGGAACCAAGGTCTTATATAGAATAGTTTGGCCATATTCCTAGCCAATTTGGCATAACAGGTTCCCATTTTCAATCAATGATATTTGCAGGCGGCTCAACATCAGGAGTGGATAGACTCCGATAGCATATAGGAAATGTATTGAGCATTATAAGGACTACTTTAACCATACTTCGAGGCAATGTGATCTTGCCAGAAACTAAACGGGTTCGAGGACAGTAATACGGAATATGATGTAGTGGCAACATATAACATGTTAAGGATCTACATATAGAACAAGTGGATACCTGGAGCTTGATGATAGTCAGGTAAATGTACTCAGTGCTCTCTTCACTTGCATGAGAAACAGACCACACAAGCTCCTAGAACACATAAAAAATTTATAAATGCGTAAAGTCCTCTTGTACATCATCACAACTTAGGAAAGAAATATTACCTGTTTTGAATCTCGCAGTTTTATCTGAAAATCACTCGAATCACCCTCCTGTAGTGCCCTTAAACAACTAAATATAAGAATAATTAAATGTACATCTCATGAAAAAATTCTTTTTTATGGTATAGATTGACTTTCATTCCTAATAGACAAACTAAAGGAATTGCACTGCAATGATTAGCAAGTTACCAAATAGGTGCATGTCTTCTGCCCAACCATGCAATTCTAAAAGATATGTCTAAGAAAAGAATTTTAGAAGAGAGGCACAAAAGCAAGACAATAAGAAATCCATGAGAAATAAACCAAGCAGAGAAAGAAAAAGATGCCAAAAATAGTTGGAAAGTCAGAGGCTTCTCCACTTTTGAAACTTGTTATTCCTTTTTGAAAAAGTACAAAATGCAAAATCATTAACATAGATCTGAAAACAAAGAGAAAATTGCAGAGGAAGAAAGAGAATCTTAGTAAGAATATTTGAAGTTAAAAAACAACTAAGTACTTGAGAGTGAGACTGGTAGATGATGTTCAGTTCATGTTCAAGTAACCATATATGCCTAAACAAGACTTAATTTATCAAAGAATTCCTCATTTGGAATATATATAGCTTGAAAATAGAGACAAAAAAATATAACAATTGAACAATGGAATTCGAATTAAATCAACAGAAGAATAAATAAAACCATATTACCAGTGCAAATTTTCATTGAAATGATCATATTGGATATTTGGAGTCGGAGGAAAATTAGTTTCTGCGCATGGTAAAGAGAAATCCCAGTTCCCAGCTCGCCAGGCAGATTCATATTGTAATTCAGCAAACTCTAAATCATGCTGAAACTGGTCTTTGCTTGATGTCAAGCCTCGGCAATACATGTCTAGCACATGCGTGCAGCCAATCTGCTGCAGTGATCTAATCAACCCTTTGTAAGGTCTACTCTGCCTCATCTCATCTACCACTGATGCAAAAGATGAAGGATTTGCTGCATCTGTCTGTTTCAATGATAAACTTCTTGAACTGCAATCCTTCTGTACTGAGGCATCTGATTGCACTTGCAAGTCATAATACTCCAGGGCCTTACCCCAGTTTCCCTCGTGCTCAAATGTGATTGTTTGAGAAGTCAACTATTATTTACATCAACCAATATAGAAGAAAATAAAATAAGAAAGGAAAAGAACCAAAACACACACTAGAGAAATAAAACACAAGCCTAAATCCACAAAAAAGCAAGACTATATTATTCCAAAGAAGAGTTTCCAAAAAATAAAAGATTATCTTTAGGCAGTGGTTGTCACAGTCTTTCAATTAAGCTGTAACGCATGGTCTATGTTGCACAAATAGGGTCATGCTACTGGCTATAAGAAAAATATAGAATTTTATGTAAAGATGACTGTTAGAGAAATAATTCCTGTTTTGTATTACTCTTTATTTTTGGGCTCTCAGTTGGATGGGCCCCATGGATATCTTTTGTTTAGTGAGCTGACCAAGCTGTCAGCACTTAAATAACAGTCTCTTTTCTCATGTAACTAACTTTCCAGTAATTGTGAAATTCAGTTAGGTATATGTTATGCCTTCTCAATCTCTCATCTCACATCTATCATGGTACGCAGAGCAGTGTTTGAACCCCCTATTGAATTGGGATTTTTGTCCCACACCAATAAATGCTCAACTGCTATGATCCTTTCCATCATTCTTTTCTTCATCAACCATGGAAAAACTCATTGTCTGCTTCAGTAAAGTTCCCACAAATCATCTCTGAGAAACTCAACACCAAAATCTACTCCTATGATTTGACCAAGTTAAACTTATCACTGTCTTCATCATTACTTAATCAATCCAGTGATTCTGCCAAAATTCCTTTGTTGAAGACTGAGAAACATGCCATGTGTCAAATGATTACCTTGCATGGGAGCAGCAAGAGCAATTAGTTACAAAAGTTATTGGAAACTTTGGCACAAAATCCATGCCTTCTTTTATTCATATACAAATGCTAGGGCCAGGAAATTGAAACTGAACTCTGGAGCTATACTCTCAAAGAATGATCCATTCTTCAAAACCAAGCATTGGTTGATGCATAACAGGAATTGGTGATATTATATCACCTAAGGAACATCTTGGCTATGGACCTCAAGTTCAACCTCAAATGGATCCATCAGATAATGAATTCATCCTAGACCAATTTTGCCCTTATCATTTTTGACACAGACCTCCTATGCAGCCACCTCCACCAGTAATACCTTCGCCAGGATCCAAACCTCAAACCATGTTCACAGGAGTTGATGTAGCTGCAACGTTGTATGGTAACCTAACTCAGGAGTATCTTATCATCTTACTTTGAGTTTTTAAAAAATTCAGCGGTGGGCTTCTTTTAAGGGACCAAATCAGATTATAATAGGGAATGGTAAGGGCCTAAACATCAACTCTGTCGGGGGGTTCAGAATTGTATTAATCTGTATAAGAGTCTGTTTCAGGCACTCGATTGGGTGAGTACATACATACCTTTTGGTTAGAGACCAGCCTAGCTGTCAGGACTCACAATCTGAGACAATTACCTACATCCAGTTACGTGATAAAGATATTAGAAGGAAGTGATGATCACTAACCTTGTGAGATTGAAGAATTCCATACAAGCTATCTGGTTCATTGATTCTAGTGACTGCCGAAACAAGTATTTCAATATGATCCGGCAACTGATATGAAGGAAGCAAACAAAGAGAACAAGATGCAAATTAGCAGCAGTTGCAATTATGGACCTAGGTAATCTCCATAGATAGTTTACAAATTCATATATATGCCAAGGATCAAGGTGATAGTATAGAAACCAAATCATTTAAAATAGTGCAACACATAATATGTTCCAATTAGAGGGAAAAAAACGCATTAAGTACAAAAATATTTGGTACAACCTACCATTTCTTTATGGGAGAAATCTGGACCTCCAACCGTCAAAGTTTTAAATTGTTCTTCACACCAATGCTCCACATACATCACTGAAGTAAAATATGATCCACAACTCTATAAAAGAAAAAAGCACATGTAAACAAAATTTATAAAAAATAAAAAGGATGGTAAGTGAGACACTTGTTTGGTTAAGAGAGAAGGGAATGGGGTGGTGCCACAAGTGGGAGGCTTAGGGGAGGGGAACAGAGGCCTGCGATTTTGTTTATAAATTAATTTTAGTGTTAAATAATTGCATATTATTTATATCACATAAAAGATAAAAACATATTTTATTAAGAAAAATATTACAGTAAGAAGTTCAAGTTTTTGGTTTAATTCATTTTTATTATTATCAAAAATTCTGTCACAAACATATTTCTAATTAAATATTCATGTTTAATTTATTTTTGGTTCAATTTTTCATTAAGAAACATATTTCTTTTTTCTCTCAAACAAATAGAGAGGATTTGCTCCACTATTTCTATCCTATTTCTACTTATCTTTCATTTCTTTCTTTGCTCCCAATTTCATCCTTATCCAAACAAGCAAGAGAAAGTAAAACAGAAATGAAATGCATAGAATATGTCACTTACAGCTGCCAACTTCGCAACGAGAAGATAGTCAATGTTGAGCCAATAAACCTAGGAAGATAAAAAAAAATTCTGTCAAGTTTTGCACTCCACAGATTAAAATTTTCTAAAAAAGAATGGACAATACAAAGGTAAATATGGAAGGAAGATGATACTTTCTCCCATGAGGACAATGACTGAACAAAGGCCTTTGAGACAGAAGTTTCTCTAGCCTTTGCAGGAGTGGACCGGGTCTTAGAACTATAACTTGAAGGCCTTGAATTCTGCAAAACCAACTAACAGTTATCATCATTTCCCTTGCTTCCCCATTTGTTTTAGCCAAATAGCAATTCAAATTAACAAAGTAAAAGAGGGTTTCATTAAAATCAGCCCTTAAGGATTATTTTAAGAACCTAAAAGTGGCAAGATTTATTTGGGAAAAAAGCATTAATTACATTGGAAATACAAAAACATAACACATGTTTTCTTTCAGAATAAAATTAAGGACAATTTATGGATATCATATTAAAATATAGCAATCTAAAGAATATCCATATGCCATATCAAATCAGTTTTACAGGCAATGCACAAATTGATCTTATGATGAAATCAGTTTTACACAGAACATATCTGTTAGGCAGCTTCACTTAATGCCAATTGATCTTATGATGAAATCTAACATTAAACATCCCCTTGTTTTTCTATGAAGCAGGATTTTTCATTTTATCAGCTTATTAATTAAAACAATAGCATGTTGTCAGAAGGTCAAATGCTAAATCCAACTATAAGATGGCACAGCTACTTGCAAGAATCAAGATCCTGCCTAGGATTGAAAGGGGAATAAACACATAAACTGTGGTGTCATATATAGAGTACGACCTAATTCCGGTTAGGGTATTCTCTGTCAAGTTTCTAGTTTGAGAGAATTGAGAAAGAAGGCATAGAGATAATAAGTAGGTAAATCTGTTATTGAAAAGCTGCTTCCCAAAATAGAGAGGCAGAGCATATACAGTACAAGCAGGAGAGAAGCTTCCAGAGGAAGTTACAATTTAGATCAAATTGACTACCCTGAATTTGACAGACTAACTTAACATACTAACTACTGTAGTTAGAGAGAAGAGTAAACAGGCAACTAATAAACTGTTGAGTGTTTTACTTAACGAAATACGAAACATGTACTTACATATACTCTATCATCCTCATCAGAGATAATCTCACTTCATAAAACAGTCAAGAGCAAAATCTTGTTGTGAGTTCCAGACCAAATGCAAAGTATTGGGCCATGGTTCTCACCACATGTGAACCCATGATATGGATGAAAAGCTTCTCAGAGAGTTACAGTTTTGTAAAGTAGGCCTGATGGATCTCATTCATGATAATTAGGCAGCCTTGTTATTGCTTCTAATCCAGTTTTTCATCGGTGAACAAAGCATATTATGATTGAATGTCCATTTGTTTGGAAGAAGATTATTTCGGGGGATATGACTGCATCATTTGTACACTCCAATGATCATACAGTAGACATATTTACTGAATCTGTGTGAACCAAGGATATCATATATGTAGTACACTAGATGCGTAAGACTAATATGCACTAGCTTGAGGGAAAGTGTTAGGATAAGGAGAAGGGGCAGTTAGAATATTAGTTAGTTAAAGAGGTTAATTAGATATAAATAAGGGAAGAGAGTTGAAAAGGGAGTAGACTTAATCATTTTATAAATTGAGCTTTGGCTTTTTGTGACAGGAGAAATCCTTTGTGAAGGGGAAACCCTTGGAGGAGAGCTTTCTCTCCTACTTTCTTTGTTCTTTTTATCCTATTCAATAAAATTCTCTCTTCTCTATCTCTTTTCAACCGTGGGTTCCTAACAGAAAGTGTTAATATTCTCATACTCAAAGTATATGATATATGGGCTGAAATTGTGCTAGAATATTTGATTGATTTCATTGTAATTGTTAACTTTTTATTAGTTGTAGATAATTACACAAAACTCCTTGTATGTATGTATGTGTGTGTATATGATAGGCCAGGAGACTTGAGCAAGTTTCCAACTCAAACACTGTAATCTCCTTGATTCAAGTGTTTTCAAACATACAAACAAGAGTCAAAATATATCAATGAAAATAGGATACTTGAATTATATTATTCACCTTGGACATTTCACGCCTTGATGTAACAAATGATGATCTTTCCATGACATGATGAATACGGAGTTCATTAAGACAATTCAAAACCACTTGAATAGACTTCATCAACTTATTTGACTCTGTAAATATATGCTCCTTTAACTGCAAAGTTAAACAATAAACCATGTTTATTTGCAGAAAACACAATGTAGTTGAACTTTATGCAGAAAGTACAAATATTCATAGCAACTTAAATAACATGCTTGTTAACTTCAATCCAATAAAGCAGGTGGTAGTCCAATCAATGATATATCATTATCAATTTAAGATTTCTAATTTAATATCAAATGGCTAAATAAGTTGTCAAAAATAAAGAAAGAGGAGGATCAATCAATTCCTAGAATACAACCTGCAGACATATTAAATTGTGAAGATCAATACCCAGATCCTTCCTTGCTGTGATATTGACAAAAATACTTGGCAAAAGAAGCTCAGCAACTTCACCTTTACACAATATAATATCTTGACACAACCTGAAATTACAATATGCTAAGAAAATGAGATGTGAAACAGGAAGACAAGAAGAAAACCTGATAAAGGTCTGCTAGTTACTAATGCTAACATCTAATGACCATTTAACTTAACTGTCAACATTTAAGTAGGTATATAGGTCTATTATACCTTAGTATCACATCATTGCAGTAGACAATAAGTGAAAACACCAACGGACAAATCCACATCTCAAAAGTTTTACCATCTGTCGCCCACACAGAGGATTTCTCTAATGAAATTGCTTCAGCTGAAAAAAATTAAGATTTTAACAAAACAGTTAATTTTTTAATTACAAAGAAAGGGCTGATGACCATAAGAGCAAAAGAAGTTTGAATATAGGAAATATTTTGAGAAGGTCAGAATGAGAGAAAGCTCATTTACTAAAGCATACTTAAGCTCAATTACAAAATGGAGGAAATCACTCCTATCTAAGAAATGGCAAGAATTCTTGACTTCTCTCAATATCTCTCAATTCAAAAATCCATGATTTGAATTGATGCCCCTCCATCGAATCCTTTTAAATTGCACTAACTTATCACATTTAATTCAGGAACCTCAACAGACAAAAGATTTTGCAATTCTCAAGAGCCTTAGAATCTGAAAAGAACTAATAATTACTACACTTCCCCTCAAGCTAGTGAATGGATATCAATCATTCCTAGCTTGCAAGTGAGATTTTAAGGCCATTGTCTTCCTCCAGTCAAACCTTGTTTCTCTTGATGTCTGCAGCCATTCCATACCAACTACCAAGAATACATCAATCCCCCTCCCCCTGAACACACATACAATAAGGGCATCTAAACCATTAAAATTTGCTCGGGAGAAGAAGCACTTACTGCCATATCCTAAACTGACCCCAAATTCTGGTTTTAAGTGATTGGTTGCTCCAGATAAATCACTAAGCAGTAAGCCCTTGAGTCCAAATTGTGGTTTGCCCCACTATCAATAAGGAGCAATGTTGGGAAAACAGTTAGCTGCTTCTCAATTTTCATTAGCTTCAAGAGAACTAAATCTAAAAGACTTGGCAAACCCTTTAACAGAATCAACCCCACTACGATGTCTAATTAAACTACTAGATTAATGGCCCAAACAAAAACTGGGACCAAATCAATTCTATTGACATTCACAATAACATAGATGTAAGAGTGATAAGGTAGGTGTAAGTGGTGGAAGAAGGGGTCCTAAGGAAGGGGGAGGGGAAGGTCGTGGGTTCAAAACCCAAAAACTAACAATTACTTACAACTAACATTTGCCAATTAAAAAAAAAAAAAAAAAAAAAAAAAAAAAAAAAGCAATGATGTGCAAAAACCAACCAACATACCTTTTGACTTTCTTTCTAGATCCAAAAGGAGATTTTCCACAAGTTCTATATTGACACCTTTGGAATGCACCTGCATTAGTAGACAATAAAATTTATCAGAGAAACTAGTTCCAAGGATAAATAGTGTGGCACGTGCTTGCATTTGTTCTCAAATTTTAGTTTACAACTAAAAACAAAACTGAAGGAATTGCGCCACTTCAATACTTAACCACGTGCAAGGCAACCTGGTTATCACAAATGAATGTCATATGTAAAACATTCCCAAACTTGAGCTCTTTAAGAAGTTGTTTGATCCAAATAAGCTCACAGGTAACAAAACACATGGCTCATTATTTCACTTCTATACTAGATCTTGCTACAACAGTACTTTTTACTCTTCCATGAAATTAAATTACCACCATAACACATACAATACCTAGAAGCAAATCTCCTATCAAAGGGAGAACCTACCAATTTGCATCTGAATATCTCACAATTCTGGTATGACCTTTGTCTTCATAATAGAGACCTTTTCCTAGAGCATTTTTAATATGAACAACATTCCAATGTTTTTCACAAGGAGTGTTAAGAAATTGACTCACCACATTGACAACAAAACAAATGTCTAGATGGGTCATACATAGTAAGAGATAATTAAGTGTGGAATCGAACAATCTGCTTCAACGAAGGATGAATAGTGGATTTAATGATGTTAGCTAACTTATACAATGATAGATAACTAACAATTACAATAGAATACTAAGTTAAGACTTAGTAATATATTACATCTTATTATCATCATCCACTGATACGATTCATCACTTGTATAATTCATAAGTGTTGAGAAACTCAGCAAATTGGGGAAAACACAACAAAAAATTGACAATGAACAGAAAGTCGCTAGTGAAGTTATCAGAAAGTCACCAGAAAAGTTATCGGCAAGCAGCAGACGGAAAGAAGAAGAGACACAACGGAAAAGGTGACTAATTGAAGTTCCAAAATTTTTAGGAACATTAGGAGTATATTTCACTCCTTGTAAACAAACAGACAAAGGTTTTTGGCAAGAAGCTATTTGTAACTCACATTCCCGGTCTTGAGCAGACAACAGATATTCTCACCAAAGCCCTCGCTCCTCCTCTGTAACTACAGTAATAGTTGGGATTTTGAATAAAAGATTTTTCTCTCTCTTCTTGATTCTGGTTTTCATTTCTCTTCTTCAATCTTTCCTTTTCTCTTTGTAAAAGAATTAAGAGAGGAGAGAACTTATGTGTTATTCATCATGAGGAATTACATCTCGATATATACATGTGAGGAATCCTAAAAGAAGAAACTGAAATCAAATCAAATCTCTATCAATCACTACAATATCTCCTAAGATATATACAATATCATAACACTCCACCTCAAGTTGGAGCATAAATATTAACCATGACCAACTTGTTAAAAATATAATCTACCCTAACTCCATTTAAGGCTTTCATGAAGATATCTCCAAACTGTTCTCCAGTCTTCACATGTGCTGTGGAAATTAACTCTTCCTCAATTTTCTCACGAACAAAGTAACAATCAATCTCAATATGCTTAGTTCGTTCATAAAAGGCGAGATTGGAGGTAATATGAAGTACAGATTTGCTGTCACACCGCAACTTCACGGGGAGCAAAGTTTTTAACTCAACTTCTCCCAATAGCTATAATATCCATACAACCTCACTAGTTGTCTGAGCCATAGTAGACCTTTCATCCACGGGAGACAACATTCTGCTTCTTACTCATCCATGAAATTAAGTTTCCTCCCACAAAAACACAATATCATGTTGTAGACCTTTGATCTGCCTTGGATCCTGCCCAATCTGCATCAGAGAAGCATTCAATATTAGTGTGCCCATTGTTTCTATACAATAATCCTCATCCCGGAGTACCCTTCAAACAAAGAACACAATATTTGCTGCAAGGCTTCCCAGTGTTTAACTGTTGGGAATTATATAAATTGATTGATAATGCTAACTGGGCAGGCAATGTCAGGACGAGTAACTGTGAGGTAATTCAACTTCTTAAGCAATCTTCCATATCTTTCAGGATCATCAAATGGTTCACTATCATCTTTTAGAAGTTGCAAACCTGGAATCATTGGTGTGTTATAGGGCTTGGCACCCAACTTTCCTGCCTCTGCTAGCAAGTCAAGAACATACTTTCTATGGGACAAGAAAATACCTATCTTATTTCTCGTGATTTCTACTCCTAAGAAATACTTCAATGGTCCCATGTCTTTTGTTTGAAATTGAGACAGAAGAAAAGACTTGAGTGAAGAGTTACCCAAATCATCATTCCCAGTAATTATAATATCATCCACATAAACAAGTAAACAATCAGGCTTGTATCAGTCTTCTTATAAAACATAGAATGATCACATTTGCATTTAAGAAGCCTATGCTCCACAACTACTTCATTGAACCTTTCAAACAAGGTATGAGAGCTTTGCTTCAAACCATACAAAGATTTATGAAGACGACACACCTTCCTACACTCCCCCTGAGCAACAAATCCAAGTGGTTGCTCCATATAAACTTCTTCTTGAAAGTCACCATGGAGAAACACATTTTTAATGTCCAACTGATGTAAGGGCTAGTCGAAGGTAATTGCCATGGAGATAAAAAGCCTGACTAAAGCAAGCATGGCCACTGGCAAGAAAGTGTTAGAATAATCAACACCATAGACTTGTGCATACCCTTTTGCAACTAACCAAGCCTTAAGACGAGTGATGGACCCATCAGGGTTAGCCTAGATAGCAAACACCAACTTACAGCCAATTGTAATCAAGAGCTGTCATTTCTTCTACCATGGCCTTACGCCAACTAGGACGAGACATAGCCTCATGAACAGTGCGAGGAAGGGAAACTGTTTCTACGGAAGCAAGGAAAAAACGAGAGGAAGAAGACAAATGGTCATAAGAAACAAAAGAAGAAAAAAGATAGGAACATTGACTCCTAGCTTTTCAGAAAGTAATGGGGAGATCAAGTGTGGGATCACGTTCTATCACGACTAGATCCGACGACGAAGAGGAGGGTGGAAGAAAAGAATATTCTGGTCAATTGAAGGTTGAGTGGAGGCAACATATATTGACTGGGACCGCTACTACTTCTTCTGGATTTTCTTACAGGTAAGCTTAGTATGCCTAAGTTCATCACAATAATAGCACTCAATCCCTCCGGATTCTTGACTTCAACCTCCATTATTAGGTTCTATCCCTGACTTATCACCACTACGACGATTGGATTCACCATTTTCGATAAGTGCACTGACACTACTTCTAGATGGTGAACGAGCACTTTTTGAGCGAAGTACTGAGTATAAACCTCTTGCAGTGAAGTAACCTCATGTCCAGTCACGATTTGGGCCTTGACACTATCGTATTCTAATGGAAGACCCAAAATCAAACTCATTATTGCCATTTCTTTCCTTTGTTTCATCTGATCTTTGATGTCAATTAAGAATAGCAATAGCATATTAAGCTTTTCATACGCCCTATTAAACTCCATAAAGTAAGCCACGAAAGAGTTATCCTGCTTCTCAAGACAATAGTAAGCCTAACACAAATAATAAGTGTGCGAGAGATTCCCTTTACTGGACAAGACAAACTCCAAACAATCCATCAGTTCTTTAACCGAATCACAATGATTAATGAAAGGAAGTACCTCAGGAGTAATGGTGTTTTGAATTAGAAGAAAAAGTTTGTAATCATCCCTTAGCCAAGCCTTCTTCGTATCATTGTTGGGAAGGTCATTGAGATGATAATCTTTCTCAATACTCCAGAGGTACATTCGAATTGTCTTCGCCCATTCCAAGTTGTTTGAAGTAGTGAGTTTGTGTTTTGTGATTTGGGTATTCATGGGGACCTTTTCACTGAAAAATCTTGTCTTCTTGCCATTTGATGAGTGACACCCAAAAAAAACAAAAAACCGCCTTCGGTATCGAATCCTCTTGAAAACACCACGAACGGTCTAGACGTGAGCCGACGACCACGAAGAACCGATGATGTACGAACTCTAGCGCTGGAAAGATGACATGCGGCTCTCATGCGCCATGTATGAGAGGAGCTTGTGACGGCTCGTGAGCTTCACGCATAGGTCCGATGGCTGTCGTTTCACCGAGGAAACGCTGATCAGGACTCTCTGTTCCTTTCCTTGCCAGTGGTGTAGCAAACGGACATGATCGGCAGTGTCTATCAAAAGCGTTCAATTATGCTATAGTAACCAGAAAAAAAATCTCCTCTTGTTTTTAACCTAACTCTAATACCATGTAAAAGAATTAAGAGAGGAGGGAATTTCTATGTTTTTCATCAAGAGGAATTACATCTCTAAATATACATATGAGGAATCCTAAGATAAGAAACTAAAATCAAATCAAATCTTTATCAATCCCTACAATATCTCTTAAGATATATACTTATCTCCTAAGATATATACAATATTATAACAAATCATAACACTCTCTCTCTTTTCTTTACTTCAGATTCTTAACAAGGAACCCAACAATTTGTTTATTTTTTCCCATCTACTTCAGCTTTCTACTGGCCATGTTCTCCTGTGCAATTTTTCTTAACAGTTCAAAGTTCTAATCATTTTTAGTGTCTCAAAATTTTTCAGAAATTCAAACGCAGGACAAACTAATGAATTTCAATCCTTCTTGGCTAATTTCTTTTTTTCTAAATTTCTTCTCTCATCACACAGATATCACATGCCATCAAAAGCAAGAACTCACACGGCAAATGATAACTTAAACTAACTCAAAATACCTAATGCATTCCCATATCCCAACTTGTTCACCAGCACAATAACACAGAACTTTCAACTAATGCAAAGCTAGAAAATCCATGCTGAAAGTAATATTAGAAATTTCCTTGAATTCCAATTTACAGATTTTAATAACAAGAAAACGAATACTTTTTTCTGCAGAGATCAAAATATTACCTCAATCAAAGACCTCTGATATGAATTAAATGACTGTAAAGCACTTTGGCCCCTTTCGGTTGAAAGTATTCCCTGCAAATCAAAATTGATGCCATTATTTACATAAGAAACAATCAAAGAGTGCAGCATCAACAACTTACTAGTTGCAATGAAGATAACAACATTAAACACCTTAAACCATTTTTATAAGTACCATAAACTCAATAGTATATAGTATATTTAAGTACTTTAAGTTTCAGACCGATAAAATGAATAAATTTCAATACAGCAGAAGTTATTCAAACTAAGGTTCAAATGCTACAGGTACAGGTAACTCACAAACAAATTGCTAAAAACCATAAGCTATATGTAGAGACAGTGCAGGAATATAATAAAGAAAAATATCAATAAATAATTGATGACTTTCATAAAAGGTCTATTGCCAGTTGGATGACTTACACAAAGAGTTTGTGATGCCATATCAACAATTTTCACGGAATCATCCATCAGGTATTTCATTAAAAATTTAATAAGGACAACCAGAAGTTCTTCAGATATGCACGCATCCAAGTCAATACTGAGTTCCCTTGCACTGCTGATATCAATAGATTTACCAAGACGAATATGACTAGTCTCGCCAGGAAGATGGAAAACAACGGAATATGGGTCTCCAGCACCAACCTGCAGCAGTGCAACAACAATGAAGGAACCATATTTCTATAACCGTGTGACTGTTTAGGCAGGAAAACAAAAGTTAAGATACAAAGACAAAGTATGGGTCTGCGTGGTAGAGTAAAATAGAATGGAATGGAGTGGAATAGAAATATTTGAACTGATGTAGAGTATAAAATGGTGAGACCCATTAAATTTTTTAAAATTTTCCCTTCTTTTCTAGGCTATTCCTCTGTATCAAACATAGCCTAAAATGTAAATTATTGAAGAGGGATCAACATAGGAATGCACAATTGTAGCCACCTGTGCCCCCAGGGAAAGGACCAAAGTCCAATGACTTCATATCCTGGGATAAAAATCAATAGGTGAAGAGAATTTACCCATTGTGCTATGGGCTCCTGGAGTAAGCTATTCTCCTTCTCATCATAAGAGTTTTACCATTAAAAAATATATTAAGGAGGAAGGCAATAAAGGAGAAAGTGGAAACATGTTAAACTGAAGTGTGATGTTAAAGGGAAAAACCTGAGCAAGAGAAGATAAAGCTCCTGCCCTCCCCTCTACCACTGTCTAAAAGTTATAAAAGCAGAAACTAATAAAACTAATACCCTGGAAATGAAATCTGAAACCAATTCTCGAACTTCACTTGTATCATCAGAGCCACACACATGAACAAGTTTCCATACAGCATGCACAATTTCATGATCACCATGCCAATATCCATCTTTAAAAGAGTCTTCTGCTTTCCCTCCTCTTTGAAAGGTTTCTACATTCAGCAACTTCTTGTGCAATGCCTGGAGACTGAGAAAAAAACAGATTCAAGATTCAAGCATCACAGAAACTTTAAACCAGCATAAAATCATGAAATCAAATAGCAAGTTATAATGTTGCTAATTTAATAAATCATTATATTCAAATACTTGTCCATATGAAATCCATGCACATAAAGTACAAACCAACAATTCTATGAACCAATATTTTAATTTATTAATATTTAAATAAGAGGAAGCAGTTTCAAATCATCATCATAGAAAACAATGGAAGAAAACAACAAAAGAAAGATTGATGAAAAAGGGAGAACCTCGATAAAAGTAACCTTGGTGGAAGGTAGCAAGACTTCTTTACAAACTGAAATAACAATGTACCACATAACAAATTAAGAGAAAAATACCATGAAACTTGACATTTTACAGCCATAAAAATTCAATGGAAAATGACAATTATTTACCTTCAATAAGTGGTCACGTATGGAGTAAGTGTGGCATAATTCTTCATGGAACTTCCTTATCTCATCAAATATATTTAATTCAGGGAATGGCTCCAATTCCTGTAAGAAATGATTTTCATGTATCTACAGATTGTAACAAGACTTGATCCTTTAATACAACATATACAAGTTGAATAACAGAAACTCACTTTGATATAATCATACATAGATGAATCAGAATCCACAGTTAACATACGGAGTAGAGATAAAGCTTGTGAGGCAGTGCTATCACACGATTCTTTGGTTTTAGAAGGAATACAACACACGACCAACTTTGAAACCAGAAACTGGATAGAACACATTCTACTAAACATAAGTTTAAATAGGGAATCATAAGAGTTGAAAACAGTGTAAAAATGAAACAGCATATACCTGGAGTTGTCCCCCAAGCATACTGGTCACGTCTGTAGATAGATTCTTTTTGAAATGTAGCAACAATGCAGAGAGTATACGACAACATTGATCTTGTAAAGCGTGACATTCAAACAATGACCCAATCAAGTTGAAAAGGTAACTGCATTTACTCAGCATTTAATTAAAGTAAATGATAAATACATAGACGAAAAATCCAAACCAATCAAAGTATACAGATACACACTAGATTTCATGAGTACAATGTCATTTAAATATCATGCATCAAATTTCAGTCTATAAAACTTACTTGGAAGTGCTTAAAACAGAAACTCTCTGACCAAGAATACTAATAAGCACCTCAATTCCAGCCAATCGGTGGCACTTATGCCTGTAATGAGAAGCTGCTGCAATTTTATGATGAATTTCTACCAAAAACTGCCAATTACAAAATAGTTAAATTTATTAGAAACAGCAAGGAAAAGAAAATGATAGGCTAGTCTTGTGTTAAAAAAAAATTACCATGAACACTCTATCTGGGCGAAAAATGTGGATCTTGTCAACAACAGAAGCACTTGCATGTTGATCATCCCTGTATCTCAAAATAATTACATATTACATTTCAAGAACAAACTTCAATTGGAGCAAAAGATAAACACTGAGGAAAGGAAAGATAACTCACAAGTCCAGAAATCCATCAACGATTGTTTGAATTTCAAGAGACACGGTATCCCTTGAAAAGAAAGGGGCTATGGCATTTGATGAACAAGAGCACAAAGATAAAACACAGCTGACAATAGACACCTAAAAGTACAAAAGTTCCAGAATAACATATTAACTTATGAAGAAATGTCTCCTTAAATAAATTCAGTTAATGATAATATAGAAAATATTACTATCACACATGTCAACAAATGGTATCTAAATTTAAAAACATCATTAATTTCTTCAACTGTGCTTTAACAGATGCCCGCAAAGTATTTTCTGAACTAAAATGTTAAGTATGAACACCTACATCCATCTTGCATTCACAGAAAGCCCCCAGCAGAAATAGCAATATACGAAAGCAAAATGTAGGTCTGGTTGAACTTGAGGAATGAATGACAAAATTAAGAACCCAACAGTTTTCACAAAAAATAACTTGGCATAAAAAAAACATTTGTAGAAAACTGTTCCTGAAAAATTATGAAGAATGGAATTTTTCTTCAAAAAATATTACGTTCTGAAGATTACAAAAACTGGAGCATTTTTTTAAAAAAAATAAATAAATAAAAATTAGACTTTGATTTCTGTAGAAGTCACTTTTCCATCATTTAATGACTTGTAATAAATAATCAAGAAAATATTTTCCTTTAAATGTGACACCAAATGTAGAAGAATGTCTTCCATAAATGGGGCACCATTTTCACCACAAGTACACCGCAATTTTCATGCCGATATTCATAACAACGCAAAAGGTATTGAGAGGAGCTTCTAAACTTGATGCTGATTAGATTCCAGTTGAAGAAAAACCAAATACAGAAAGATTATTTTCAGTAAAACAAAAAAGGCATTAGGAGTGCAGACTAGCATACCATATGTCTCTTTATGAGTTTGTCCCGTTCTTTCTCAGATATCTGAGCAAAATGCAAAATGGAGCTCTGTAACACTAGTGTTCCCTTCTCTGATCCCGGTTTCTTACGGCAATGTAAAGCCATAGAAACTGAAAATATCGAAGTGAAGTGGCTTTTTATAAGAATTGTCAAAGGTTGACAAGTGACCTGTGTAAAGGAATTTGTTAGAGAATACAATATAGACAACAAAGTTATAAGATAATATACAGAATACACATGGGCCTATTTGAATGAGTTTCTGTAAAAGGACTTCTAGGAGAAGAAAATAAGAAGAAAATATGAAATTTACTTCTCCAAAAGTTAAATTTAGTTTTTCATTGACTAATTTGTAGAAGTTCACTCTTTTAAGTTTTCTAAAAGATGTGGGACTTATTGAAAATTAGTTAATGAGAAGCTATCTAACTTTTGGAGAAGTAAATTTCATATTTTTCTTCTTAATTTTTCCTCCTATAAGTTCTTCTAGAAGGAAAACACCCAAGCTGACATGCAACAAATGAGACAGTGCAAATACTTAATCATTTCCCATGACAATACCTTTCTCTATTGTCAAAAGGATGGAACTAGAACCTTCATTAATAATATAAAAAATATCATCAACTACAGAAACTGCTCATACCTTGGCAATCCAATTGAGATCGGAACTGTTTTCATTGATAAGAAGAGCAGGAAGTAGCCATGGACAACAATATTGAAGGAAATGACTAGGTTCTGCATCAGGTAAGAAAAGGTGCCTTGTCTGCAAAGAAGAAATTATTTATTTATTTATTATGGCATACAAAATTTTCAACAGAATACAGAAAGAGGACACCACTATCCAAAAATAAAAAGGTTTTAGATTTCAGGAGTTTATCAAGAAAATTCTCTCTATTCAGAGAACAAATAAGGAGGGCTTGCAAAAATATGCTTGGCAAGAAACAAATCAGAAGATGACATGGCACAAGAAGAACAATATTAAATCTAATGCAACAAATATGCATGTAGCATTTTATAATCTGGTTCAGGCTGTGTTCGACTGTCAAGATTCAATGAGAGGAGGATCAGAATTAGAAGATATGACTACATGTGTCAGCTAAGCTCTTGTTCTATTCCATGTTTGACACAGACCAAATAGCCTAATTAATGGTATTATAAATTCCAGATAAACAACAAATTTCCCTTATGAAAGATGGTGGGGGATGGCAATTGTTGTTGTTGGTGGTGGTGGTGATAATAGTGGCGGGAAGCAGAGGTCATTAGGGCCTTGGGAAGTGACAGGGCAAGCCAGAAAAATTAAGGGAATTGTTGCAAACTTGCACTGTGGGGACAAGGGTAAGGAGAAAAAATTCTATCCTTTCCTACAAGTTACTAACCTAACTCCCCCAAACAAAACATTTGACCTGATAAGCAACATAGGACAAGCTTATTCAATCATATTGGTTCAACAAACAGTAGATGAAAACAGGATAGGATAATTTTTTATAATAATCAATAGTGAATTATAGCAGAAGAGCAGCCCTAGGCTGCAGCAGGTATTCCACACTAATAGCCAGCTATAACAAGTAGCAATCATAGTCAGAATAACAGCTGTCCACATTACTATAGGGGCACAACTGGGAGGCTATTCAGAAACCCATTTTTACCCTCTAAGTATGTTTTAGGGTTTTGTGGGGAGAACAAAGTTGAGATCTCCCCCACTGCTTTCAGAACTTAAGAAACCTAAATATTCCCTAGTTTTTGTCCTTCTCTCGTCTGGGCAACAAAGTCACTGCTATCAATCTCGTCTTTGTACTTATATGCAGCACCCTGATAGGGACTTAGGTATTATAGGGTGCCTAAGTCTCACATTAAGTAGTAAGGGATGCTTGATGGGGTATTTAGGTGGCTTGGTTCTTCCCCACTTATGAGCTAGCTTTTAGGGGTGAATTCTCCAACTGCTTAAATACCTATCAATTGGTACTAGTATAGGTGCCTATGTCTTAGAAAGGACTACCTACAGGTTGGATTAAGGTGCAAACTTAATAGATAGCTGACTGAAGACACCAAAAAGGAAAGGGCTGTCAAGAGAATTCATAGGTATTTTAAGGGCACTGTTGACTATGGCCTTGCCCTTCAACCAGCTTCTCCCACTTCTCCCATTAGCCTACAAATGTTTCGTGATGCTGACTGGACTGCTGATGTTGATGACAGACATTCAACCTCTGGTTCATGTCTATAATTTGGTCCCTATTTAATATCTTGGTGGTCCAAAAAGCAGACATTGGTTGCTAGATCCAGTACTGAAGCTGAGTATCAGGGCCTACCTTGGTTCCTTCTGAAGTTCTCTGGTTCAGTCGCTACTCAAGAACTTCAGGTTCCTATCCCAATTCCACTGACAACCAAAGCACTGTTGATCTGAGTCATAATCCTGTTCTTCACTCACGCACAAGCATATAGAGCTAGATATTTTCTTTGTTACAGCTTCAGAGCAAATTGCAGATGCCTTGACCGAACCGCTTGCTAAAGCTCAGTTTGCCCCTTTAACAGACAAACTCAGGGTTCTGTAATCTTCTCAGACCTCACCCTGAGTTTGCGAGGGAAAGATAGTGTATGTGTAAAAGTATATGTAAAATATTTAGTTGTATTTTCACTTAGAGTAGCTCTCAACTCTAATTAGCTGTCAGTCTAGTTTTTCCTCTAGTAATAGTTAGTTAGCTATCAGCTGCAGCTTCTTTTAGAAGCTTCCCTCTACATGAACTATAAGTACTGCTTCTATTTCAGAACAGTGGTTTTTCATAACAGATTAACAGATTTTCTTACTTTTGTGAACTCTCTCAATTTCTTCTCTCCAAGATTTCTACAACTTTGAACTTTAGACTTGAAGCATGCATAATACACAGCAATACTTCTACCACATGCTAAAATATAATCTTATTTTACCTGGAGAATGATGACAAGGATCAAACTCATGAAAATTAAACCATAGATATTAGAATAGTCACTGGGTTTGATTTTACTGTTGTTGGGCTTCACGGCCATTTACATCCTAATCTTGCAAACTGACTTGGTGAATGAGAATGAGATGAGACAATTCATAATCCCTCACTAAAACATGGTATATAGAGCCTGTGAACTGTCACCGCTGTGCTTCTTCTACAACATGTCTTCCGGCCAGCTCCCACCACCAGTGGAAAATTTTTCCAGCATATTTTCTGATTTTTTCAACAATTGGGATCACATTCTTCCGATCTATCAAATGGTGTTTGATGTCATTGTCAGTCTCCTCTTCACGCTCTCCCATGCGCCTCCACTCCGGTTCACATGCTTTCTCTTCTCCAACAGCTTTCACCACTCGTGACGGTACATCCAGCCACATCTGCAACGACCTCAACTTGTGTCATAGTTATTGCACCTTGGGCACTCTGTTCCATCTTTTCTTAGTTGATTCTAAACGAGCAACCATCTCCTGCACCTACACTGAAAATTGAAAACCACAAATCCTTTTTCATGTTGCTAGCCTTGAATGGATTGCATGCGAAATATTCATTAAATTTGATCATTGCCACATCCTATATGTGATCATTGCCCGCAACCTAGCAAACCACATCCTAAATGTGATCATTGCCACAAACTTGGTCACATCATTGACAAATGTTTTGCTCTATATGGTTGACCCCCTTGGACTACCCCCTCGGACTACCCCCACTTCACTCACTGCTCATGTTGCTTTAGCTCCCACAGAGTTACCTCCACCAGCCATAACTTCATCAACCCTTCCAGCCATCTTCAATGATTTTGAAGCTCCAGCTCCACTGCTTCTGTTGCACACACGGGTAATTCCTTTGCTGGTATATCTCATTCTTCATCCTTTAGTCCCTAGGTCTGGTCCCACCGATCATATCTCTGGTAATCCATCCCTTTTATCTTCTCTCTCTACATCTGGTTATCTTCCTTCTGTCACAATGGCTAATGGTTCTCACTCAAGGACTTGGTACTAACAATTCTCTTCCATCACTCTCCTTTGACAATGCCATATACCTCCCTAGCTCCCATTTAGTTTTTTATCCATTAGTCTTTAACTCTTTCTCTTGATTCTATCATTTCTTTCACTAGAAAGTGTTTTCTTGCAGGACCGAGTTCGGGTTAGACGATTGGCATCGAATGTGAATCTCATGGTCTCTATTAGCTTAACACATCTGCTCTTTCTGGTTTCGTGGTGGACTAATCCCTCCTTATCCATGCTCAGTTGGGTAATCCTAGTCTTGCCAAGCTTCAGAGATTGTGTAGAGTCTATCTAAGATGTCTAGTTTGTCTTGTGAATCATGTCAGTTTGGTAAACATGTTTGTAGTCCTTTTTCTAGTCGTGCAAATCGTCGTCGTCGGGTTGTATCCCCCTTTGTTTTAGTTTACCCATATGTTTGGGGCTCAAGTCGTACCGTGTCTACTTTAGGCTTCGCATATTTTGTAACTTTTATTGATGATTATTCATGATGTACTTGGTTATTTTTAATGAAAAATCAATTTGAATTGTTTCCATCTTCAAATCTTTCTTCCATGAGATCTACAAACAATTTGGTGTCCCTATTCGCACTTTATGCAGTGATAATGCCCATGAATATTTATCCCGTGAATATGGCTTCTCATAGCATTCTTCATCAAACATCTTGTGCTAACACCCCTCAACAAAATAGGATTATTGAACGTAAAAATAGACACCTCATTGAAAACTCTCGAACACTTCTAATTCATGGGAATGTCCCTCAACGTTTTTGGGGTGATGTTGTTCTCACTGCATCTTACCTTATCAATCAGATGTCATCTTTTGTTCATGATAACGAAATCCCTCACGATATTTTGTTCCCTCACCAAATTCTCCACCCCCTAACTCCTCGTGTTTTTGGGTCTACATGCTTTGTTCATAATCTAACCCTAGGTCATAACAAACTATCCTCCCGTTCTCATAAGTGTGTCTATCTTGGTTATACATGGTCTCAAAAAGGTTACAAGTGTTATCACCATCTTTTTGCCGCTACCTTATCTCTGTTAATGTTACCTTTCTGTGGCTCCTCACTTTCTGCCACTGATGTCCTTTGGCCTACACATACACCTATTCCTATACCTTTATCCTCTTTTGATTTCTCTCCTCCACAGATGTTTCTTATTTCTTCTGAACGTCCCCAAATTTTGGTCCTCTTCCTCCTCGGCCTGTTAGAGTTAGAAAGAACAAAGAGTGTTTGAGTGAATAGAGAGGAAGAAGAAATTTGTATTATTAACCCAACAAATGAGAGGTTACAGGAGGCTTCTTAAGCTTGCTGAACAAGCTGTTGAAAGAAGAAAAACCTGGTACAGACATCAACAAAGGTTACAAAGTATAGGTATCCACAAGAGGAAATGGAAGGTGCAAGGCCCCACAAATCACTGAAGATCAATTCAAAGGGAGAGGAATAGTCAGTAGTTGACAAAGTGGAAGCCAAGCTATGACATTTACCAAGACAACTAGAGTCAGAAAAAGTAAACGCATATTTAATGATATTAGGAAACTTACATTGGCGAAAAAAGTGATTCACTACATCAAGGTTAGGGTGTCCTAATCGACAATGCCAACTAGCAACAGAGACATTATTCTTAATAGTACTAATTGACAAGGCAAAAGGTTTCTTTTTGAATTTATCGAGGCAAAAGTTTAGTCGTGATCATAAGGATGATCATCTAAAAGCTCGGTTGGTAACCAAAAGGCTATACTCAAATATATGGCCTTGACTATGGAGATACTTTCTCGCTTGTGGCTAAAATGCCATCAGTTTGGCTATTCTTTTCTATGGCAACTATCTGTCACTAGCCCCTCCGCAGCTTAATATCAAAAATGCTTTTCTTCATGGTGAGTTCTTCGAAAAAACTTACATAGAGCAACCTCCTGAGTTTGTTGCTCACGAGGAGTCTTCAAGACTTGTTTGTCGTCTTAATAAATCTTTGTACGATCTTAAACAATTCCCCCTAGCATGGTTTGGCAGATTTAGCATTGTCCAACAATATGGTATGCATTGAAGCAAAGCCGACCACTCAATGTTCTATTGCCACTCAGTTGCAGGGAGTATTTACTTGATTGTGTATATTGATGACATTGTCATAACAGTTACCGATACTCAAGGAATCACGAAGATAAAGCAACAACTTTGTCATCATTTCCAAACTAAGGATCTTGATAGACTTCGTTAATTCATAGAGATAGAGGTAGCATAGTACAAAAGAGGTAACATAGTCCGTACATTTGTTTTGCTGTCAGTGGTGGTGCGTCAATTTCTTAACTCCCCTTGTGAAGAACATCAGGATGCAGTTGTTCGCATTTTATAATACATTAAAAAAGCTCCAGGAAAAGGTCTCTTATATGAAGACAAAGGTCATACCAAATCTGTGGGATTTTCAGATGCAGATTGAGCAGGTTCTCCCTCTAATAAGAGATATACTTCTAGTAGTAATTTAATTTCTTAGAAAAGTAAAAAGAAAACTATTGTAACAAGATCTAGTGCAGAAGAAGAATATCGAGCCATTGCATCCGCTTCCTGTGAGCTTATTTGGCTCAAACAACTCCTTCAAAAGCTCAAGTTTGAAGATATTTCATATATGACACTCATTTGTGATAATCAGGCTGTCATGCACAATGCTTCCAATCCAATCTTCCATGAAAGGACCAAACACATCAAAGTAGATTGTCATTTCACTAGGGAGAAGATTCTATCTGATGACAGTGTCACTAGCTTTGTCAACTCAAATGACCAATTGGCTAATGTATTCACTAAGTCTTTGAGAGGTCCTAGGATTGATGATATATGTAACAAGCTTGGTGCATTTGATATATATACTCCAGCTTGAGGGGAAGGTTAGAATAATTACCAGGTTTGTTTTTTACTGTTGTTGGGCTTTAAGCCCATTTAGATAGTTTTTATTTACATTTTACCATAATCTTGTAAATTGAGTTGGTCAATGAGAATGAGATGAGACTACTCATTTTCTCTCACTAAAACAATAGACAGCCAACCAAACCGCCTAAAAGCTAACATTGTTTATGAAGGACCATGTACATATCATATTAAGAAGATATATCCTTGTTTTGTTTTCTATTATAAAATGGAATTTATAATATAACCCCCAACTTGTTGGTGTCATGTATACAGGTAACACAAACTGCCTTTTCCACCTACAGGCTTTGCAACATTGTAAATAAAGCAAAACCAAGTTATTACCTTGCATTTCACCTCATTCACGATCTAATAAAATTTTCATGGACTTTACATAAGTAGATGTTACCTCAACAAGTGCAGCTAAGCTTACACCACAGGCTACCCAACAAAAGAGAATTGATCCCAAAAGCTCTTCTATGTACTGCATAAAAGATATTCAAAGTCAAAGAAAACCATTATTCATAAGGTTTTGAATCATGAATGCATAAAGAAATTATTTCTGGAAGAACCAATATCACAAGTTGAATGTGGCTATAATAGTTTAAAAACTTCAAAGTCGTCAAGGGACTGGATCAGATTATAGACTACAATGATATTATTTAATGGAAAACAGAGGTACATTCCACGAATTTGAGATTCCTGGTTCTCTCCCTAAGTGTCTGTATCAAAAGATAACTCTGCTAATGCACTCTGACTCTCAAACATCAATCTCCTAACTAACTATTGGGTATCAATCATAGAGCACAGTTTAACTTGAGCAGGTCACTTAGAGTTCAACCATTTCCCCACTTAATCTCAATTAGAACTTTCAATTTATTTTGGTTAGAATATAGTGGGACAAAAACTGTGGCCCTTTCAACCTACAGGAATTTTCTCTTTCTATTTGACAGAGTAGAGGAGGCCAAAATATTCATGTAATTCTGTAAACCATGCATTGGTTAGCAATTTGATTGAAGCAAATGCACATTGAGTGCGTCTTAAGAAAGATTTTTTTTTTTTTTTTTAGGATAGAAATGTATTTATCATTTTTCATTAGTGCCTAGCTCAGGACGGCTTCAATCAGTGTCACTTTATAATAAGAGACTAGAGAGCCAAGCTACATTCTTTTTTATTTTTTCTACTTTTCTCCTTTTCCATTTCAGAGCATATACCTTTTCTCTTTGTGCTATAGTTCTCTCAAATTTTGTTCATAAAAAATAATACAATTAAATTTATGCTTAATGATGAATTGTCTTTGGTTTTTTTTTTAAAAAAAAAAAAAAAAAAAAAAAAAAAAAAAAAAAAAAAAAAAAAAAAAAAAAGATGGGGCGTAGGCAACTACAACTCAACTAGAGTCATTACAAAACACGAGATAAAACCAAAAGAAGTGACACAAGACCTAAACATTGATTACCTTCATTCTATTCATATACTGAAGCTCTCTAGAAAGTTTGTCGAGTACCGCACTGACTAATTCCCTAAAAGAAACTGCAGAATATAAGAAGCTATAGTGAAAGCCTTAAAATGATAAGGATACATATTTTTACCTATGATGAGGATCAATGGCAGAAACCACACATATCATGAAAACAGCCTGCACAATAGCACCAAGGGTCACCAAATACCAGAAGGACTCTGTATAATGCATATGAATGTATATGCTAAAGGAAATACATAACATTCTGTATCATAGAACAGAATAACATTGCACCAGGCCTCCCAGGGGTGGAGGGGGGGAGAGGGGCTAAGAAAACAGTAAAAGAAAATATAAACAAATGCCATAATCAAAAGGTTACCTCTAACTCAATCCTCTCACTGAGTAAAGCAAGATGCATGAGTGTAATCACAGCTGTTTCCACTATAGGTTGAGGCTGAGGACCAGCAGCTAGCACCTCCTTTGCATCAATGACTTTTCCTTCGGAATAAACAACCAACTGAACACCAAAATTCAAACTGGAAAAACAACCAAAAACCAAAGGATGACAATAAATCTCTGAAAAGGGAATTTCTTAGGTGAGGGAATGAGATTTTCAGGGCACTAATTGAAGGTTCAATGCGAGACTACACAACCTATGCACATATGAAAGGACAAACATCATATACAATTAAACTAGCTGGGATCATTTAGAGTGCAACCCACCAAATGTCCTGAAAAAGCTCTTCATGACCATCCCATGTCTGGAAAAGAACACCAATCCTCCTTGCAAGGAATAATCGAACTCGATAGTCTATATCTTTAAGCATGAAAAATAACCGTTCTATCATAGTCTGCAAAAACATGAAAAGTAAGGGATAGATAAGCATTGAAGTCAGAAGTGATACAAGTAAATTACAAAAATTGTCAGCGAACTAAATGAGAGTAAAACAGAGGTAGAAAGAAATAGAGGTAGAGAGAAATTAAAAGAGAGAGAGAGAGAACAAAGAAAATATCGATGAAGCTAAGCTATCCAATCCCTCAACAGCACAAGAGAAATCCCTTTAAAAAGACCATAGGGTACACACCAACAAAATCTAGAGTCTACTTAACCAGCCTTTGATTTTCTTGAACTCATGAACTGCTTGCATGCCAATATAACTTCCATGTTTACTATTTATTCATTATGCTTATTTTCTCTATCAATGACAATATCCATGACCCTTAGGCTCACGAAAATTTACTCCTAGCAAGAAAAATTTAAAAATCACCTGACCAATTTGAGGATGGAGTAAAACAAGATTGCATATGCAATCAATCAGCTTCACCCGTCCAAACCAGTCAAGATCAACTTCTGAAATTTTATGCACCACATTTCCTAGTGACACAAAGCACTGCAAGAACAAAACAATAGCTACGTCAGTTTGCAACAAAAAAAATTCTATCGGGCATTTTTTATCCAAAAACCCTTATTACTAAGAAATTATGTCTGAAATGAACAGAACAGCAGGCTTGGGTAATAAAGTAAACAAACAGAGAAGACTCCATTGTGACAATGAAAGAGAATATATATAGTAATAGAAAAAGTCAGTTACAACATAATAAAGAGATGTTAGTATAAAAGTCTGAAAAACAAATACACACACATCAGGCTATAGTGGCTCTACTTAAAATTTCACATAAACCCAGTTTCCAATTTTCCAAATGATATCTTAATCATCCTATTTCACAGTCATACTTCATATTTTTCCTTCTGATTCTTTTAACTTATTTCCTTATGGTGATATGTGAATGAGTGTAACACCTTGTGATCAACGAACCACAACCACTGAATTTTTGCAATCAACACATGGTACACCAGTCTTGTACAGATTCATGTTAAGCAGAAATTCAGCTATTTAGCTAAATTGGAGAGGTAGTTAGGAAAATCAGAATTCTGTCTTTCATGTTATCTTGAAGTATGACAGGACTCCTAAAGATGGCTTTCCGGTTCTTTTCATGTTTGCAAAATGTGAACCAGACCCTTCTTTCTTAGGGTTGTTCAAGTAAATCAGTTTGCAATGTAGGTGCCTAAAAATCAGTGACACAAAGTCAAATTCTGCTGACCAACAAGCCAGCTTGAGGGCCAAGCAAGTAGAGATGATTATTGTGCAGTGGACCCAAGTCCAACAGCTGATGGCATAAGGCTTGTGAGTGACAAAGATTATCTTTTACTGCTAGCATTTCAGAACAGAGATTTGACTAATGATTGGTAAAGCAAATCTTCTACCATGGTAGAGAAAAACTATGCAGAAGCATTCAGCACTAGTAAGGAGCTTCACTTAAATACAAGTAACAAACTTTCTTGGTCAGACAAAGCACCTAGGGGAAAGTGTTTTACAGGAGATGATAAGCACTAGCAATGTTGGTAAAATCAAGCTTCAGATCATAGAATCGCGCGCGCTTTTAAGATTTTTGGCCATTGGAGCATTTCCCATGCAAAGCGAAATCACATCTTGGTGGAAACGATGTGAAATTGCCACATCAGCTCAAAAAACCGCACGTCAGCGCACCATTCCAATTTCACTCCATCTCTTCTTACTTAATCAAAAATCAATTCATTATTAATGCTCTCTCTGTTATTAGTGAGACGGTTTCCTCAATGGAACATCCAGTCTATCCAGATGTTATTCTTGAAGGCCTTCCAGAAGATTACGATTCCTCTATTGCCCTGATCACTTTTCAGTTTGATCTTTATCTGTTGCTATTGTTGAAACAACCCTTCTAGCTCATGAGTCTCGATTGGATATATTCAAGAAGAAGGCTATTGCCTCTATCCACCTCACACAAGCTAACAACAACTCTGGTTCCAACACTTATTCCCAACCTCCTCAGGCCAATGTGGCTGAGGGTTCCAATCCTTTTCCATCTCATGATGGATGTTCCTTTGACCACAAAAATCACAACTTCAACAGAGGCACTCGAGGGAATAACCATGACCAATATGCTGTTTTTCAATGCCAAGTGTGCCACAAGTATTGACACATTGCTGCATTGTGTTAATCCTAATACCTATCAAGCTAACAACTCTCAACCTAGATCAGCCCTAGTTTACTATAATCTTAACAACTCTTAAACAGTACTCCTAAATTCTCGGGCCTTCATCTGCTCCTCAAGCTTTGTTCACTACCCCTGCCCCTGTGCATGTTCCTCAAGTTTCCACTTTCCCTCTTTAGAATGATACCCAGATTTGGGTGCTTCACACCATGTGACCAATGCATCAGCAAATATTCAACAATTTACAACTTTTGAAGGGCCTGGTCAAGTTTTGGTTGGTAATGGTCAAGGACTCCAGATTGGGTTCACAGGTTATACTAATTTTAAGTTCCCTTAACAAAAATAAGAGATTTGGTTGTAATTGTGTCAATTTTCATTGAATCAATGTAGTGCATATGTGTCCATATATATACAAAGAGTTGATATAATCAACTTCTAAAACTTAGTTATAAAAACGGAAATTACAAGGCTAATTATGCTCCCATACAATCATCTAATTAAGTCAAGGACAATTACAAGGCTAACTATGCTCTTATACAACCATCTAATTAAGTCAAGGATAAACACACAATAACTACTATATATTTTCCTTAATACTCCCCCTCAAGTTGGAGAGTGTAAATCAAAAACTCTCAACTTACTACACAAGTACTCAAATTGCACTCTGCCAAAAGCTTTTGTAAAAATATCTGCCAACTGCATCTTTGTAGAAACATAACAAGGACGAATCACCTCAGTTTGTAATTTCTCCCGAACAATATGGCAATCAATCTCAATGTGTTTTGTATGCTCGTAAAAAACTAGATTAGCCGCAATATGTAAGGTTGCTTGATTATCACAAAACAACGAAGCCAGCTTCTGTAAATCAACCTTTAAATCTCGAAGAATGTATCTGAGCCATGTCAACTCCATACAAGTGTTGGTCATTGTTCTCGGTAGGCTCAGAGGAGACTTGTCGCTGCATCTCTTCATGGAATCAAAGAGTATGCTTGATGAACATTGGACAACGGTGACATCATCAATATGTTGGATCTTACTGCCTTATATGACTCATTCAGACCCATGAGAAATTGCATAAGGCGGTTCTCTTCCCTATGCTCGAGATGAGCTTGCAATGACTGCAAGTCAGTGGACTACAATATGTCTCAAGCTCGTCCCATAAAGCCTTGATTTTTGTAAAGTACGCCACTACTGTCATTGTACCTTGCGCCATGATCGAATTAATTTTTGTATCTAAAAAACGGCAGTCTTCTGTGAAAACTGATCCCGTAAGTCATAATTCGCGTGCAGTCTTCGTATGAATAATCCCTTCGGCAATATTAGATTCAACAACATGCGTTAGCCAAGAAAGTATTATGTTGTTGCATTGGTTGTTCAAATAGAAATGGATCATCCTCTTGTGATGGCTCATCAATAGTACCATCAATAAAGCCACATCTAGGGATTCAAATTAAGATTTAAAACCTTGCACCCTCTCAATGGAAAAGTATGGTGATGCAACTTCATTCCATAACTTCCTGGTAAAATAACTAATTCAAAAGTATTGTACATTTAAAATATTATTCTAAAAAATTTTTTGTGAACTAACAATTATTTTCTATATTGTTTAAATGAAGTGCCAATAAATAAATGTCTATGGTCCCTACCTGCCAGTCTTGACTAGAAATCCAAGTATACTAAAACTTGCAAGTACCTGATCAGTTTCCACTTCCGTTAAATACAGGCAACATTTGTCCTTAGCAACAGCATCCAGGGAAGATAAGTTAGTTAGTAAAATATGTAAAGAAATCAATACATTATCCCAAGCAAGCTTAAGGCCAACTTGCTCAATAATGATATCATTCATTGCATTGACCTGCAGAACACAAAGCAATTAGAGGTTGTGTTTGAATATGAATTAGTTTATTGAGATTTAGACCCAGTCTTTCTTCATACCAAATCAATAAATTTTCCAGAAGAAGACCAGAGAGCATGTTGACAAAGATGATACAATATTTTTCCATGCACCTGAATTTTGAAAAGAATCAAAATCAAATAAAAATAAACCATTCAATAAGAAAATATTAATATTGTACTAATAAATTCATGAACACTAAGGGGTTATTACTGTGTGAAAAGTTTACCTTAGGATCATTTTCTTTCTCCATTAGCTTAAAGAGGATGTCCCATGTGAGTGGTGAAGCAGAAAAAAAACTGGAAATAAGGGATATCATGCTCATTTTCCATTTCTCTGCAGAAGATGAAACATCACTGCCTATTTTCTTCCCAACTGCTAAACTATCGACCTCTCTAGAATCATCATTAACATCCAATTCCATATCCATAATCCTGCTTTTACTGCTGTCATTTGGACAAGAACTTCGAATACTATCAGTAGCAGTCATATCTTCCATGACTGTATCAGACTGAAGGTTCATCAGATGCTGAGAATAACTTTCATATATATTAACAAAAGCTTTCAAGAGTCTCTCCACAGATTGGATTAACTCACCAAATGGGACAATTCCCATCAAATTTTGATCCCTCAATTCATTAAATAGAGGAGATGAAAGAAAACAATGAATGGAAGAAACAAGACCCATATCATCACAAGTAGGATCATAACCATAGCAACTAAAAGCCCGGAGGTCACTGTCTTCTTGAATAATTCTTACAGCATTGTCAAGCATCAGTTGCAAGTATTGGCTTAATTTTGAACAATATGAAACATTAATTTTCCTGAAAGAATGCAAAACCATGTATTAAAATCAAATACATATGGAAAAATAATAGTGAAAATCAGGTGAAAAGAGTCCTTGGTAAAAACGATTAAAGTTGATTTCTTAAAAAATATGATAATCACAAGACATATTACCTACTAAGAAGTTCACACATTTCCAAGTGTTAACAATATTGCTTTCTGGAAACCTTTACTTCAGTTAATGAAACATAGGAAATGATTCAACTCCTAGAAAATGCAATGCATCCAAGGATATGATTTGGGTCCAACAAATTAAACCTCTTTTCATTATTCTTTAAAATACTCTTAATTTAGGGTTTAGGGTTTGAACCTTACTCAACCCCATAAGCTAACTCAAGAGGTGAGGATTGTTCTCTACTAATATATACTCTAATTTGTCCATATCTCTAGTCGATGTGGGACTTGGATTTTTCCTTATACACCACCTCACGTCCAACACTATTGGGCTTGGTGCATGGATAATATGATAGGTGGGTGACCCTTTTTTTTAATTGTTCTAGGATAAGGCTTTGGGATTTTTTATTTTTTTAATACACCCTCCTATGCCCAGGACTATGTGGGCTTGGTGCACAGGTTGGTGGCCTCCGTTTTTTCTATTCTAGGATGGGCTCTAACACCATCTTAGAATGTGGGTTTGGACCTGACCTAACTCAAACCAAAAAACTAGCTCAAGAGGTGAAGATTGTCCCCCACTAATATATTCTAACATGTCCTTATCCCTAGTTGATGTGGGACTTAGGTTTTTCCTAATAAATACATTTCTAACAAAATCTTTAAGGTACTAAACATTCCTGCACAAGATCAGCATGAAGATGTTCTCACCAAAGAACTTTCCACTACCAGATTCAGAACTCCACTATTTGTAGGGAAAATCTCCTTAAGGAATTCATGTGTGCATTGTATCTCAGATATCTCTCGATTTTCTAAGCTTTATCATCTTTTCTCTCATTTTGAGGAAAGGAAATCTCTACTTCTATAAGCATTAAAATATATTAAAGCAGAAAATGACATCAGTCCGACTCCTACTAGCATAAAAGCACTTTTAATACCAAAATTATAATAATAAACTAAAAAAGGACTTTGTAAATTACATTCCATTCAAGTGGTCAAAACTCCAAAGCATGAAATCATATCCATTCCTCAGACTGTTCACTCACATTCATACTGTTGGAAATCCAATACTGGACGAAGTCCCGAGGGTGTGAAGTCTCCCATCACCTAGAGATAGGACTTGTTGAATGAATATAAGTGAGGTGCAAACCTCACACTATAAGAGCCGGTTTTGTGGGGTTGAATTAGGCTCAACCCACAATTTCTAGATGGTATCGAGTACCATCCTATCCTAGAATCGATGAAGATATTGGGTCACCCGTTGTAGGGCCAATATTGGACCACTCGTTGAATAGTTTCTACGCTTGAGAAGTCCAATCCTCGGCGTGGGAGGGGTGTGCTGGAAATTCAATATTGGACGAAATCTTGAGGGTGTGAAGTCCCACATCACCTAGAGATATGGCCTGCTGTGAAGTCCCACATCACCTAAAGATATGGCCTGTTGCATGAATATAAAGTGGGGTGCAAACCTCACACTATAAGCCAGTTTGTAAGGTTGAGTTGAGATAGACCCATCACCCAGTGCCTATCTCTAGGATCGATGATAATGTTGGGTCACCCGTGTATGGCCAATATTGGACCACCCGTTGAATAGTTTTCACGCTCGAGAAGTCCGTCCTCCTGGCGTGGGAGGGTGTGTTGGAAATCCAATATTGGACGAAATCCCGAGGGTGTGAAGTCTCAGTCCTCTGCGTGGGAAGGGTGTGTTGGAAATCCAATATTGGACAAAATCCCGAGGGTGTGAAGTCTTACATCACCTAGAGATAGGACCTGTTGCCCCGAGGGTGTGAAGTTTTACATCACCTAGAGATAGGACCTGTTGCATGAATATAAGTGAGGTGCTGAGCCAATTTTATGGGGTTGAATATAAGGGGAAGACTTCACACACACACACATATCTCCACAGTAGTAAGATATTGTCCGCTTTGGGTCTAAACCCTCACGGTTTTACTTTTGGACTTCCTCCAAAATGCCTCTCACTGATGGAGTTACTATATGTGTTTATAAACTCACGTGGCATCCTTTGTTTTTCCGATATGGGACATTGTTTGCATCCCAACATCTCCCCTCAAATAAAGGACCACTAAACTTTCTCCTTATTTGTCCACTAAACCTTCTCCCTGCAGCGGAGTCCACTTGACCTTCACTAGGTCCACCTGACCTTCACTAGGTCCACCTGACCTTCACTAGGTCCATCATCTGAGTCGGTCCAAGTCGAACCATCGGCTCTGATACATAAAGGGAGGACTTCACACACACATATTTCCACAGTAGTAAGATATTGTCCGCTTTGGGCCTAAACCCTCACAGTTTTGCTTTTGGACTTCCTCCAAAAGGCCTCTCACTGATGGAGTTACTATGTGTGTTTATAAACTCATGTGGAATCCTTTGTTTTTCCGATGTGGGACATTGTTTGCATCCCAAAACCTAATGTAACAATAAACTCCATAACATGTGTAGACTTAGGCTTTACACATTTCATCATTACACCAAAGAATATTAATGCATTGCACAGAGCAACAGCAAATGGACAACTTATAAGGAAGTGATCACAGTTCTACATGACTACATCCATTTAGCAAACATATACACCATTACTTCAGTAGCAATGGCATAAAAAATAGATATATGATGACCCAAATGTGACAAACCTTGTGAAAAAAGAACCATAAAGTAGGTTGGAGAAGAGAGAACATATTAAGAAGGTATCAGGCAAACGCCTATCAGTAATCTCCTCTTCGACCAAAGCTCCAAGAATAGAGGTCTCCATTTCACTCAATAGCTGATCACTTATTTCCCGGGGAACTCGAACACGTGGACATGCTTTAACTTGGGAAACCTGAAATTTTAATTGCCTTATATAACAAAAAGTCATGAACGCTAACACATACAAGCTTATTTAAGTGAAGGGTACAAGACCTCAACTTTAGAAATCTTGTCAATTTTTGTGAGAACTTCCACAGAGCAATCCAAAAACTCATGCAAGCATTGGCGTTTAGGGTCTTCAAACTACAGTTAACATCATGAATCAGTTTCCTAGTACAGTTTGACAAAAATTATTAGATAAATAATTAGTTTGGGCAGGAATGGCTAGGCAGTACCATATGAGAGTCATCTTGAGCATCAGTGACATCAAAATAGTTGTGAACCAGAGGAAGTTCTTTAAAGCATTGAATGAAAGGAACATAACCTACACAAAGAGCATACATAGCACTAGGAATGAACAAAACCATTTGCTCACTCAACGTTGAATAACCCTGCATAATAAGGAACAGATAAGTGAAACAAAGCAAAGGTATGTTATGCCTTCTCCACATGATTGGGTTTTGCCCATTAAAATTAATAAAGTCATATCTCTCTTTATATGCATAGTGAAGGGTTAAAATACTTTGCTCATAACAATTTTAAGCACACCTTCCAGTTAAGATGACATAAAGTTGCTCTTAAAAGGTTTTTCCTCAGATGTAAAATATCTTGGAGGTCAGCCTGCACATCATGGAAACAGTAAATTAAATAGAAAAACGACTCGGCAAAGAATTATTTTTCACTTATACCTAAGAAAAACTTGAAATTTAACCACACACACATTAAAGGTGTCTATTCCAGGTTACAAATGGGATGTCGTTACTATCCTGTCACTGACTCACTGATAGTATAGCTCTGCTGATGTCAATTCTATATAAACCTAACCCTATAAGCCAATTACTAATCAAACAACAAGTAATGACATAAAAAAAAGTATGATGCTTTGTTAGAAACTTACATGGGAATTTTTCCGTGAAAAGTAACATGAGATGAAATGCAAGATGGATCTGCAAAATAGACAAATCATGAGCTAAATAAGAATGCAGTAACTATATCATGTCTGTAACAAATTTCAAATTCAGAAAAGGAACAAAAGAAAAATAAGAAAAGAGAAACTGAATAAGCTAAGAATAATAAAATCAGAACTATTACTGTCTTCTAAATTCAATAAAAGCTTCACATAAACTACTCATTCCTATTCAGGAAAAAACTACAGCATATATGATCCACTTTGAAAGGACAGCTACAGTTCTTTCATAGGAAGCAACTCTGCGTTAAATATTAGATTTCTAGTAGTCAATAGCAAATAGTGACATGTGCAACTACCCCAAAAATACTATAGTGGGATAGCAAAGTAATAGATAGTAGGATGACCATATTTTGCCAAATTATGCAGTCAAGGTATGTTAGAGATATGCAAATTGTTGGAATGATACAAATTGTATGGGAAGTTGTTCCAATAAATTATAGTTATTAATGTACCTAGTTGGTCACATTCATGAATCTAGGAATTCACATGCATGTACTTAGGAACTAGACCTTCATTAATATTCTTGTAAATTTCACATTGTATTTACTCCCAAGTGCATATAAATATAGATCAATTGACTGGGTTTAAACACTCAAGCATTTCACAACCTCTAGTTTCTTCAATTCAAATATCTTCATATATGCAGTTATGCCAACTCAGCTTAGTCTGTTAGTTAGTTAGCTTCTGTTGGACACAGTTAGTTACTTAGTTACAGGTTCTTCAGTGATACCTCTCACATCTATAAATACTTCATTTGTAACAGAGAATCACTGACTTTGCAACAACCGATTTCTCATTCAATAACAGATATTATTTTCTCTGCTTTTCTCTCAATATGGTATCAGAGCTGGCATAACTGCACATATGAAGAATATATACATATCTCTCTAACAAGGTAAAAGACACTTACATTGAAGTTGGTCTTTTAAAAAACTGAAGATCCCACACATCTTGAGGTATAACACAAGTATTTACAAAATCCTGGATAGAAGCATGTGACGTGTAAGATTATTATTAACATCACTCTCCCTTGTAAAATATATAACTCACATTTAAGGTTATATTGCTGAGCAGCACCAAAGCAGCATCAACCTGCATCAGTTGTCCTTGTCAAATTAAAATGGAAACTCACATAAAATAACCAAGAGATAAACAAATTCTAATTATCACATCATGATAATGATAATAAATAACATGTCCATGAAAAGAAATAGTTGACTACACATTATCTATTAATCATTTTATATATTTTATTGGAAATATGTTTATAAGGAGTATACTTTACTCAAAAATCATAATGACAAAAATGGTACAGCTTTTCTTTCTTTCCATTGTTAAACTATAGTTACCTGGCTTAGTTGTCACCAACTGTCAACTCTAGCTAACAGCTAGTTAATTAGAGAACAGTTAGTTACTTGTTTAGAAGCTTGTTCAACAAGCTTTAATGTTTCTATATAATACACTCTTGTAATCTTTCTCCCTTCGGTTCAATAATATCACTTTTCACTTCTCTCTGAAACTCTCTGTTATGTCTTCTCTCAACCCTTCAAAACATTAACAATGTTTGCAACTAAGAACAAGATATTAAGTAGACCAAGCAGACTACAACAGAAATGAAAGTATTATACCACTAGGTAATGTCGGCTACATGGATAACACAGTACTCAACTTGCTTCTCCCACCAAATCTTAAGAGATATGATTTACCATAAGATCTCTCTTAACAACTTCCCCCTATATCCTTCTTGGTCTTCCTCTACCCCTTTTTCGGAGGACTAAAAGCACACACTTTACTACACTTATTGGTGTCGCCGATGACCCCCTTTGTATGTGTCCAAATCACCTTACCTAATTTTTTGTGATATTTTCCTCAATCGGTGCTACACCAATATCTCCTTGCAGACAATTGTTTTGTATCTTGTCCTTTCTTGTGACCACACATCCATCTTAAGATTCAAATTCTTGCTAATCCCATTTTTTAATAACATTGCCTGGTTAAAGCCTAACATTCATGACCATAGAGTAAATTGGACATGTAGCAATATGATGAAACTTGTCTTGGAACTTGGTAGTTACTTTGCGATCACATTTTACTACTTTTTAATATAATATGTTTTGTTCTTTTTCTATTAATTTCACCATCATCTTTCATATTTTTTACTTCATCACCATGTTCTAATTGCTCCTAAATTGATGGTGATTGTGTGTAAACTGTAACTAATTACTTATCACAAATTTATTTCAGTTTGGTTTATTGTTTTGGTTATTTGAGTATTTATATGTGCTAGCCAAATTATTTAATTTCTATTATAATATTTCAAAAGCTGTCATCATGCTATCCAGCTATAGTCTTTTCAGAGTTAGCCAATATGCTGTTATGTGAGATTGATAACTATGCTTTTGTACTTTTTGGCTTGTTTACTTCTGTGAATTTAGCTAGTCATTAAAAATATTATTGAGAAAAAAAAGAACTTATGAATTGATAACCTATTTACTAGACTGAACAAATTCTACTACTCAATAACGTATCTGGAAGGACTAATTTGATACCCATCAAAAATAACAATTTAAAATTGGGAGCACATAGTCTTGTAAAGAAAAAACTTACAAGAGCATTTATATTGCTAAAAATCGGTAACCCATGCACAATAGTACTCCATAACAGTTGCCAACCATTGATGAACTGCAAAATTAGTTTCACCAAAACAATGGATATTTTAGCAAGGAAATATCATGCTGAAGATGTGACAGAGACAAACAATTTTCCAAAGTAGACCTACAAAATAATCAATTTTAACAACAAAACTGTCAAAATTCAGTACTGGCTGACCACAAGGGAATACATTCTTCTTAAATCAAAACTTGAGTTCCAATCAAACCAGCTCTTTTCGATAGTGTACGTTGTTGTATCTTTAATTATTACTATAAGTAAATATTTTTGACATTGAATGTCCATGACATAAAAGGACTATGAAAATGTTGGGGACCTCATTTAAGGTAGAAGACAGCATTGAAGATGTTTCCATCCTTGAATTTGGAAGCAACAGAACGGAAGAAAGTTCCTGCAAACTCCTTTAGATCCAACAGAACAGACATTAAGTTCACATAGACAGTACTCATTCAGATAGACCAAAATATTGCATATAATATGGAAAAATGGACTAAAGTCCAATAACAAATTCAAAATGCACAAGCACTGCTCTGTATTATCCACATGTATAACAAGACAATAAAACCATATAAAGAGAACAGGGTGTAAATCACAGAAACATACCTCAGAGTCCACAACAAACCATCATAGGTGCGTTCGACATTTGCAGAATTCAAGATTCTGCAACATTATCTCCACTTTGTTAGTAACAATCATCATGAGCATTCTTTCTGACAAATAAGAGTAATGCATATTCAATTCAAATCATGAGAAAAGTAATTGATTGTTTGAAGAAAGTCCACATTCCAACCAGAAAATATCTGGCATTAGCTCTAACTGTCTCTCCAAGCAAACACAATATTCCCACAAAAAATGTTAACCTTGTTATTGAAGGGGGGAAAAAGTAACTTGAGTATAGTAGAAAAAACAATTTAAGAGAGGTGGAAGAGAAGAGGTAGATGAATAAAAACATATTATAAGCAAAGAACTAACTAAAATAGAAGAGAAAGATACATCTTAGAAAATGGATTTGGACCTATTTCAACCCTACAAAACCAGCTTGTAAAATGAAAGTTACACCCCCCCCCACTTATATACATTATTTGGACAAAATTTCTAGTTGATGTGGAATCTCCAACACACCAAAGACTGGACATCTCGAGTGTGACATTTACAGGACTAGTCATTTGTGGCTAGTCCGATAACGGCCTGATAGTGAGTGGTCTAATAGTTCTAACAACAATCGCTAGGATAGACTCTGATACCATCTTAAAATGTGGTTGTAGCCTAATTCAACCTTACAAAACTGACTTGTGAGGTGAGTTACGCCCCATTTATCTACACTGTTTGGGTCATATTATTAGTCAATGTGGAATATCCAACAATACATATGTAAGACAAAAAATCCTCAAGAAAAGACGTTGAAATGAAAAATAAAATGACAAACAGATCAAGAAATGAAGTGCATGAAAAGAAAAGAGAAAAGAATTCAGAATCATAATTTTTTATTCAACTCAATTCTATGCAGTATTCTGTGCTAAAAACCGCCAATAATTTGAATAAGGCAGCTATGAAGGGAGCCAACATTGAAAAAAATAACCAGGGTAGTTGTTCCTTTGTTTACCCCACCATCCTAAATTACCTGTCAAAGTTCATGCATATGCCTTCAAACCAGTAGAGAAACAGATCTTTGCAAATGTGAGTATGGTAGTTGCGAATGAGAGAACAAAATGCAGCATTCCTATACCAAAGATCCTTAATCAGATTTTGCCAACATGATACTTGATTTAAATAATCTCTATTAATAGGATACAACACAACAAAATTGATTTCTCAATTATTATATCAGAAGATTCATCCAAGGACTTTACTGCAGAAGACAGACTGATAACAAAAAAATTCATTAAACTCAAAATTGGTTTAAAACCTAACTACTTAACACTGAGAAAGGGTAATGTGAATAAAGAATTCAATTTCTACAAAAAGTTTAAATTTTTATTTATTGTAAACACCAAATCCTGTACACACATACATATATAGTAGCTACAGTACACATTTCATGACATAAACCAGTCACAATTGTGATCATGATCTATAATTTTTTTCCTCTGTTTCCATTTCTGTAAAACGAATATAAGTAGATAAAGCTATTGATAATAATAATAATAATCTAATACATAATAATAATGCAAACAATCAAAAATCAATCCAGTACATCAGATTTTATTTCATTAATAAGAATTTTAAAAATATTAGAAGCAAATGAGAGAAAGTCAAAGTTGAGACTTGAGAGAATAACTTTTCATAGAGCAGTAACTTAAAAGTTACTTTTCATCTTAAACTAAGAGTGTATGGTAAAGAGGTGAACTTTAAGTAAAACTACGAACAAATGGTGATTATGGCCCACAAAATTGAATTTTCAATTCATGCCCTTGTTATGCTAAATAATTTCAGCCAAAAATAGTTAAATTGGAATCCTCTATCCTTTATAAACCATAAGCCCTCAATTTCAGTAGCATGATACTGTAAGTTCAAAATTTAAACTAATAGATTTGAGAGCCAAATCAGAATCCCTGGCTTCCAAACAATCCAGGCATAGAATATAATACAAGTCAATGCATCAATTCATTGTCTGTGCTAAAGGTCTAAGCACTACCCAATTTCTAATATTATGAATATATGAAAGGGAAAACATGGTTTGCATGCACAAAAATACAAAATGGTCTAGTAAATGTTATGAAAACAATAATGTGAATGCATGATATATTGTTTGTCAGCTGTTTTACCATGAAAAAACATATATCTTGCTTAAGAAAGCTAAATATTCTGAGAAAGAGAACATAAGGATAGACAACACAGGTGAACAGATGGAGAAGACTCAAACTGGAAAACAAAGTATACTACTAGAAATATGTAAAGCTGTGACTTACATAATAGAATGACCATTATTATAGGACAAGGGGAGAAAACAGTACAAAAAGAAAAGGAAGAAAAGAAAATGTGACAGACACATAAAACATTAATAGTCTGTGCCAGTATGGCATACAAGAGAATGTGCTGCTCAGTGCAAACCTCAGATTAGCTTACAAATTACCATAGCCATTTGCCTTTCATGAGTGCCTCCCTCAGGATCACTGCAGCAGGCTCCCTCTTAATCCGTTTTTCACTTAATGAGGCTCTGGTTGTATTCAGACATGCCTGGAGAATAAAAATTAGGGAAAATTGCCCAGCAATATGGAAATTCTTACAGGTGAAAAACAAAAAAGAAATAAGTGCATACACTAAATCTTCAAAATAAAATAGCCAGCTTCTCAACCAATAAACATTACTGGAAATCACATACACAAATAACTCTATATAGGTGGAAAAAATGGTGACTGAAACTGGGTAATTAACAAGACCAAATTAATAATCTAATTTAAATCAAGTTGGCAATTGACTGAAATTAGTGTGTGATTGAGAATTAGGGGAATTTGGTTATAAATAAAGTCACAACCCTAGGCGTTTCACATATCTTGATTCCTGAACAACTATGTGTTTGTTGATTTCTGGAATTACCCTGTTTAATTTCTATTTGAACTAATTGCACTCAAAAACCATTATTTCCTTAAACTGTTTGAATTCATGGATTTCTTTAGTAAAGATCACCAAACAGTCCTTTGGGTATGATATCTAGACTTAGGTCCATTGTTACTACTGCGATAGGTATGCTTGCCCTTGAGCATACTTCTAAAATGCATCACCTAGGAGCTATGATAATGTTGTATGCAAAACTATCCTACTACTATACATGAAATGAAAAATAGAAACACAGAAAAATAAGCATGCTACAATAAGAGACAATAAAGATTCTTTGTAATTAATTATTTAATATGTCAGTTCAATAAACATAGTTGTAGCATTGAGATCTTGAGAAAGAGATTTAAGAGACAAAGTGAGATAGATCAAAACACGTGAAATTGTATTCAACCCATTGAATAAGAGTTACAACAGAAAATTTATAGACCCGGTGAATTGCTGAGCAAGCATCATTACTACCTATAATTGTCTCTAACCAACTGACAATTGACTAGAATGTCAGCTGTCAAGTCTAAGGACTATGTTATTGTTGCACATAGAGAAGATACAGAACCTATACTACTGTTATACAGAAAAGAACAAAGAAAAAACAGAGTAAAGAATACTCCAATATGCAGAGAGAAGATAAATATTGTCATGAATATTATCAGAAACTTAAATATTAAATCCAGGAATTTTCTAGTAACCACCCTGTAAAATAGAACTGCTGCAAGTTCCACCAGTCCACATTGTGAGGTACTCAATGCTCCTAGTTTATCATCTTTATTTCCATCACCCCTGTGTACAAAGTTCAGTTAAATACGATTACCATGGATAACATCATCAGAAAGGTTCATTGTAAAACATCCATCATTATAAAGACAACATGGATCACATTAGAAACACTTACCGCAGCACTGAAGAACTAGACATGCTACCCTGATCAAGATCCTTACAAATCACGTCCATAAGTTGTTCTATCAATAAACATCTATCAGCAGCACTTCTCATTAAATTCAATTGTATCCTTGCATAGAGCACAAGCGAGTCCTGCAACAGAAATATGAGTAGAACAATTTGAAAAATTTTGTGAACAATTTATAGTTGTGATTTGGTATTTGCTTTAAAATGCAATTGTGAGAGACCTTAAGAACTCGATCATGTGTTGTCAGCCAACTGCGGAACACAAACTGCTGCACAGCATTATGAATCTCCAACAACTGAAAGCCCAAATTTGGACCATCATTTAACAAATATGTATTAATACACTCAATAAGTTTACGTGATATCTTGCTCTCTTCCCTGTAAAAAGTAACAAAAAGTGGTATTGCACTCCAGCAAATAATAATAGTTGGAAAAAAAATGAATCACGGTAGGGAATACCTGATGAATGAACAGATTCTAACAAACCCCTTAACAATGTCTTCTCTTACATTATCAGGGTAGTCACCAGGAGGATATTTTAAAAGAGAATGAAGTGTCAAGATATAGCGGAAGACCTCCTCCTTGGAAATACAATTACTAATATTTTCTCCGTTCAAGCTTGCTCCAGCTTTCTCAATGTACAGAAACACCAGGTCTAGCCAAAAGAATTTAATTAGAAAGGGGGCAGGAAGATTAAACTGGTAATGTTTAAGAGAAGTGGGGATGATGCAAGCCTTAAGTTTACAAAAACTTACTGCAGTAAATACGCTTCCTCATCTGGCAACTATAATCCCTAATTGACAATAGATGCCGGAGGATAATCCCATATTCAGACTGAAAGCTTGGAACATTGCTCAGTACATCCCAAACATGATTTAAAAGTGGTTTGACAACCAATGACAAGGGTAACATTTTGCCTAAAAGTAAAGGAAAAGCAAATAATTGAGATGGAAGAAATTTCACAATGTAGAATTTATAAGATTAAAGGTCCCATATCTTTCTTTGTAGAATTTACGGAAGTAATAACAAAATAAAGCCTCAAAAGTAAAGGCACACTCACTAAAAGATAAATATTTTTGTTATTTCCGTACAAGTAATAGAAAATTCTTGCTAACATTGAGAGTACCACGACATAAAAAAGTTTTACAAAAAAATGAATTCATGTTAAAAGAATATTTACCACAAAAAGGCAATACACACTTACAGTGGTTATTTAAGTCAATATATTATGCACAAATTGCTACCAAGCTTCTGGACACAATTAATTTTTAATTTAACTTATTATTCTATTAGCTGTTCAAAATCAAAAGGGGAGAAAAAACAAGCATGTTATGGAGTAAACAACCTCCAACTGACCTGAACACTTGGTATCCTCTGCACGTTGCACAACAATTCTAAGAGTCTTCGCATATATCATTTTTGGATTTCTTCGCTTACTTGAGGATATTTCCATCGATGCAGATTTAATAAGTAAAGAAATAAGAAAAGGCCATGTTTCAGCTGCCCCAACAAAAATTTTAAATAAAAAATTAATTATAAGTATACACCTTGGGTTGGACAATGTTAAATATATTGTATCCACATCAACGAATGCTTGTAAAATAAAATTTATTTAGAAAAACCATCTTACAATGAGGAACTTCATCTGGTCTAAGCTTTGCAGTATTCAGCCCAAAAAATTTGCATAAGCTATATGACCTTTCTCCTTCTAACCACGTGCTTAACAACTTAATCCCTTCCTGTTGACATACAACAACAATGTCACAAATTAGAACTGAACACACAGTCCTCGCACAGAAGGTACAGAAAATGCCTATAATGAATAAAGATCATTTGACACAATCATAACACAGCATCATATCATAAATTCAAGAAATGAACGTATAGTACATGTTATTCAATATCTAATTGTCAAGAAGAGAATCAATACTTTTATAGTACATGATACAGAAAGCTTCCAGTGGAAGCTATAGCTCAGGATAACTAACTGCACTGAGCTAAAAATCTAACTGAAAGACCATATAATTTGAAACAGACTAAAGTACACAACACTAATGAAATACGGAACAAGTATTTACATCAACACTATCATTGGCAAAGAGGCTACATGTAGTTCTTAAACGTACTGATTTGATTTCATATATATGTTATCGAAAGCAAGTACATGCATAAAATTTATCGACACATGCATAAAATTAACAAGAACAGTGAAAATTGATTTCTCCAATGAAACGACGAAAGAAAGGGAAAATGAGAGTTGGAGAACGGAAAATGACTTCGCGAGCTTTGGCTTTATCGGAAGAGAGTTTTTCCACGATTTCTTGAACGTCTCTGGAAGTGACCATCGCCATGATCACTACGCAGAGGTTTCACTCAGTAGGTAGGGTTTAGGCGTTGAGAGATGTGGCGGGAAAAGAGAATGAAGGGTTTTAGAATCCGGAGAAGCAGGGTCACACGTTGCTGGGGTGAAAGTGGACTATTTGACGCTACAAGACCGAAATGGGAACGATCCTTTCTTTTGCCAGGGTTTCACTTCGGGCACCTTCAAATGCAAACTCTGTAAATTGTGATTTTGGTCCCATGAATTTTTCATATTTTAATTTTTAATTGGGAAATGTTTGTTTCAAATGGTCGAAATTCTGTTTGTAATTTTAATTTTTCTACTATGATACGTAATTATTTACTGAAGCTGATTAACCTCCCGTGTTAACAGTTATTTTATTTTATGCATGTTAATTTATTTTTAGAATTTTAATTTATATATTTTTTATTAATTTGATTAAAATTATATATATATATATATATATATATATTGAATAATACATGAAATAAAATTAAATTAGTTTAAAAAATATGAAATATTGTCAGACAATATATAATTGGACACTAGTGATAAATTAACCCATGTAATATTATTTAAATTGACATGGTTATGAAAAATTCAATTTGAGTAAAAATATCTACCTAGTTCCTAGGAAAAAATAGTTATTTCCTCGTTTGTAATTTATATACGTGGTTGAAAATACTTAATACTTAATACATTCGATATTTTTTTTAATTTAAATTTTTTATTTTTTAAAAATTTAAATTTTATTTTTTAACATATATTTGAGTTGTATATTTATTTTCACTTTACTTCATATGATAAAAAATAAATAAAAATCCACGTATTATTTGTGCTAGTATTTAAGTTGACAATTAAATGTTCAAATCAAAAATGTTATCAAAATAATCCAGGCTTGTTAGCAACTTAGATAAATGAATCTTCTTATCTTATACTGCTCCTTAATTGAATTCTACTTAGAGTAAGAACTGCTTGAACAAATAAATGATCATATTAAAAGTAGAAATAAAAATAAAAAGAATTAAAAATTTAGGCTTTATATTCCTTTTTCTTCTTATTTTAAATATGGTTAAATTTATGGACTAACATATCAAATTAATTATTTTAAAGGTAATATAGTAATCTACCTTTTTATATTCTCGTGTCTTTAAATAATATTAATCATATAGAGGATCAAAATTAAAATTTAAATAAAAATTATTTATTTTTTATTCTCGTGCATTTAACTTTAAAATTCTAAAACTATATTATATATATTTCTTATATTTTTAATAAATGTAAAATCTTATTTAATTATTTCTCGTGTATATATATAATAAATATTTAATTAAATAGAGACTGAAATTTAAATTAATATAAAATAATGACAATAATAATAATTAATACCTCACAAAAACAATATATAAATTTTTAAAGAAATTCAATATTAAGTGGAATAAATATTGTAATTTTTATTTTTTAAATGAAATTATCAATAAAAATTTTTATCTTCTTTAAATTTATCTACTATAATATTAGAATAATTATCTCCACTAAATAAATATAATGTTTTAGCTAATACATAAAAGTGTATACATATACTATATATATATATATATATATATATATATATATATAAAAGACCATTATCCTATCCTAACAATAATGAGTTAGGCTAGTACTTGCTAGTGAATCGACCAGTTAAATAATTATGCATTATGATGAGATTATTTATTTTTCTAGTAAATACAATTTCTTTTTATCTTTTATTCATATGTATCTGCATTTGTATTTAAGTAATGATCTTTGATTTTATTTGTTTAGCATGTGTTTTCAACGATGAAATTTCTTTTAGCGATGGAATTAAATTATGTTTGAAAAAGAAACACTCATATTAGAAATTTCAATAACTTTTTTATTGTAAAAATATCTATACTTTAAGGGTATAAGTAGTATCAACTCGTTCAGTAGAAATAGATCTTATAATAACTAAATCTTCAAGAATTGAAGAGTTCCGTTATACATCTATAAAAGAGTATAAATTGAATTAAAATGAGAACTCTATCTAGTATCATTATATCTTCGTAAAGTGCTAGTTTGATTAGATCTTATATTGACCTCAATCTTATTATTTACAACCAAATTAGCAATTTCAATGGTATAAACAACGTATAACTCATCATTTCATCTACAAGAAGAACATACAACATTTACAACTATTTTCAAGTCATGGGAAAAAAATGTACTCCAACTATTTCTTTAGCAAAAATAACAAGTGCAACTTGTAATTGATGAACAAAGTATATAATATGCATATATACATTCTTGACAAATCAAAGCTTGTAAATCATTCTATTCACAATGTATATTATTAGGTTCATCGTATCTTTCGCCCCAAATATTTTGAATGTTGAAATTACAATGAAATAATATTGAACATATCTTCCTTAAAAGTGGATTATGTAGTATCTTACACATGTATCATATCCAAAATAACATCCTTTAACATATTCATTCTTATTATTTAAGAACAAGAGTCATTCATCAATAATTAAACAAAATTTAACATCACTATTCTTTTATCAAATTTAATTTTAGATCTTCCTAATTTGAAAAGTGGGTGCAATGTATCTTGCATCTTGTGAGGAATTTTCCAAGATAACTTTATCTACTTCTTTATTATAAAAAAGCCAAAACTTTTATTATTTTAAGAAAGTTACTATGCTTTCTAGATCTCACACTTTCATCACATTCCCTTGATTATATATTAGATCAAGGAGATTAACGTCTCTAAGTTTTGATTAATTACAAGACAGACAGAATATCTCAGACAAAGCATTACAAGCAAAGTCAAATGGAACAAGCACAGACGGAAGATGACCCCTCAAAATTGAAGTCATTCGTCTATCTCAAAGCCAAATTTTCAGACGAAAGGATAGACGAAACTCTTCAGACGAAGCTTACAAGCCAATCTTAAGACTGAAGATTTACATCGTCTATCATGAGAGTGAAGTACAGTCTGAGTAACTCGCACCAATTTCAAATCTGCTAAAGTACTCATCAAAGATTCCAAGATCAGTATGGGGATTCGAGCTTACATATGTAACACGAAAATGTTTCTCCTTTTCCAAGAAAATCTCTGTACAAGTCAGAAAAAGGACTGAGCATGCAATCAAATCCGCTGCACACGCTATCTATCACTTGATTGCACTCTAACACCTTTTTGGACTGCACTTGGAGAAAGCTCAACGACATTCTTCTGTCTCTAATGGATATCTGAAGACTCTGCCTATAAAAGGACCTCACTCTCCCAAGTTTCAGTTGGCGAACACGCTTATATTGCTAAGACTTTGTGCTTTCGCTCACTGCTACTTTTAAACTTCATTATATACCCCTCTCTGCGAAGAGGAACTTTTCTTTCATAGAAAACTTTGTAAATCCATTTGTGTGGTGTTTTAGCCTGAGGAGGCTGTGTGTTCAAAGAATACCTGATTTTTTAGCCTAAGAAGAATGTGTTCAAAGAATATCTTGTATTAGCCAGAAGTGGCTGAGTTCAAACAATACTTGTAACTATTTCACGGTTTGTAGTGAAAACTCAGTAGTTGCTGGGTAACTGGACGTAGTCTTGAATAGATGAACCAGTATAAAAATACTTGTGTTTATCTTCTTTAAGTTTGCAACTAACGGGGATAATCAACTTATAACGTTTGTTCTTTAAAACCAATCTTTAAAGATAAGAACTATTTCATCTGAGTCTGTTTAAACCAACAAATGAAAGGGCAAAATTTTTCTTTAACACAATTCAATCTTCCTTCTTGTGTTTTATCTTTTATAGTTTGGTATCAGAGCTCGGCCTCTAAGGGTTGAGCGTTTAACAGCTGCTAGAGAAAAAGATACAAGATGGAATCACAAGGACCCTCGTTCTTGTCTGGTGGGTCATCTATGAACAAGCCGCCTGTGTTCTCTGGTGATGACTACCCTTACTGGGCTGATAGGATGGAAATGTACATCAAGTCTACCCAGTACAGACTGTGAAACATCATTACCCAAAGAGATATCCCTATTGTTAAACCTGAAGTTGAATGGGGAAGTGAAGAATATTCACTTGTGAAACTCAACAACAAAGCTAGATATGCTCTTATGTGCGCTCTCTCAAGGACAGAATACAACAGATTTTGTGCCTACAAAACTGCAAAGGAGCTTTGGGACGCCCTCAAGATTTCCCATGAAGGAACTGAGGATGTCAGGATGAGGAAAGTTGTCACTCTTCAAAGAGAATATGAGATGTTCTCTATGAAGAAAGGAGAATCTATTGATATGATGTTTGGAAGATTCCAAACCATATTAAATGGACTTACTGCGTTGGGAATCACATTCACCAAAACCCAGAACAACATGAAGATTCTGGATAGTCTTCCTCCCCTATGGGAAGCTATGTCCACTGTTATTTCAGTAGGGCGTGACATGAAGACATTAACTCTTGATGATTTAATTGGTGCCTTGAGAGTACATGAGGTACTTCTCTACAAAAAAGACAAAATCAAGGTTCAAGAGCTCATAGCTCTTCCGCCTGTCAACATAGTTCCAAAGGAGGAGATTGCTAAGAAAGAAAGAAGAAACATAAAGTTTTGAAAATTGAAACTACCGAGTCTAATTCGTCTGATGGATCGTTTGACGATGAAATTTCTCTCATGGCTAGACGCTTCAAGAAGATGATGATGAAGAAGGGAAGAGGTCAACGCTTCTTCAAGAAGAAGGAAAAGAAGTTCCCTGAGAAGCCCTCAAGCAAAGAGGAAAGCTCAGAGATTGTCTGTTATGAATGTAGAAAACCTGGACACATGAGATCTGAATGTCCAAGGTTGTAGAAGAGATGGAACCCTCGCAAAGACAAGGGTAAGAAGAGCTTGTTGACTTGGGAAGACCTTGCTAGTGAAAGCTCAGAGGAATCCACAGAAGAAGAAGAAGAAGAAGAAGAAGAAGAAGAAACAACAAACATTTGCCTCATGCCTGGAGACGTTGTTTCATCTGAGGTAATTGAGACTCAAACTTCCCCATTATCTTTGTCTTAATCTGAGTCAGAAACAGAAGAGATATCATATGATACACTTTTGGCAAACTAACATTTTATTGCTGAGCAATACAAAGTATGCAAAGCAAAGTTAAAATAAACTTTGGAAGAAAATGTTACTTTGAAATTTGAAAAAGAGTTGCTTCAAAAAAAAGTATCAGATGAAGTATCATCTGAATCTGAGAAAAACATTTTCATTCTTGAAATCGAAAGATTAAAGAAAGAAAATGAGTCTTTACTCAAAGATTTAATAAAGTTTATTAAAGGATCCTCCATGCTTGAAAATATTTTAAAATATGGGAGGTTTTCATCTGACAAAAGTGGACTTGGTTATGTTGAAGAGTTAGACGAAAAGAAAAATAAATTTGTTTCGTCTACTCATATGAAGAAGAACAAAAGCTACAATAAGGTTCCTAATGATTAAAGAAAGAACACAAGACCCTTAAACAAAGAGAAATCTTCTTCAACTAACAAAGGAGGACCCAAAAAGATTTGGGTACCAAAGTCACTCATTATTCCTGTTGCAGATATTATTAATAGGAAAAGAGAAGACTTCAAGCTGGTACCTGGAAAGTGGGTGCTCACGACACCTGACGGGAGACATGTCTGTGTTCCAAGATCTCAGACCAAGTAAATGGTCTGTATCATATGGTTCAAGAAAAAGTAAAATTCTTGGTATTGGAATTGTTGGTAAGACACTCAATCCTCTCATTCAAAATGTGTCTTATGTTAAAGGCCTCAACTTTAATCTATTTAGCATAAGTCAATTTTGTGATAGTGGATATGAAGTAGCTTTTAACTCTGATGAGTGTATAGTCAAGAACAAAGACAAATCCATTCTGTTTGTTGGGAAAAGAAAGAACAATCTCTATGAGGTTTACCTTTCTGACCTTAGTGATCAGAATGTAACATGTTTGATTTCAGCAGACGATGAACGAGATATTTGGCACAAAAAGCTTGGACATCTAAGTTTCAAGTACATTTCAAAAATTTCTAAAAAGGATCTTGTGAAAGGTTTGCCAAAAATATCTTGGAAATCCAATCGTCTGTGTGAATCTTGTCAGCATGGGAAACAACTTAAAGTTTCTTTTAAATCTAAAATGTTGTTTCCACGACAAGACCCTTAGAACTGTTACATATTGACCTCTTCGGACCTACTCAGACTGAAAGTCTTGGAGGAAAGAGATATAGATTTGTAATTGTGGATGATTATACTAGATTCACATGGGTATACTTCCTAGCCCATAAACATGAGTCATTCAGTGTCTTTGAAATATTCTGCAAACGTGTTCAAAAAGAAAAAGGAATTTGTATTCGTCTGTTAGGAGTGATCATGGAACATAATTTGAAAATTCTAAGTTCAATGTCTTCTGTTTTGAAAATGGTATCTTTCACAATTTTTCGTCTCCAAGAACTCCTCAACAAAATGAGGTTGTGGAAAGGAAAAATCGTACCTTACAAGAAATGGCTAGAACTTTGTTGCATGAAAGCTCTCTTCAAAAATATTATTGGGCAGAAGCAATTAATACTTCTTGTTATATTCAAAACAGAATATTAATAAGACCAATATTGAATAAGACTTCATATGAACTATGGAAAGGAAGAAGACCCAACATTTCATACTTCCATCCTTTTAGATGTGAATGTTTTATTTTGAATACTAAGGATTAACTTGGCAAGTTTGATTCAAAGGTTATGAAGGGATTTTTACTTGGATACTCTAATACTTCTAAAGTTTATAGAGTTTTTAACTCTAAAACGCAAGTTGTGGAGGAATCTATTCATATAAAATTCCAAGATAACTCAAAGGTTGATAAAGAAACATCATACCTGGAAAACTTATTTGATAACTTGCAGATAACTCCCTCTGGTCAAGAAGCTGATCCGTCTGTCCAACCTTGCTCAAACACAAGCACAAACGAAAGGACATCTCCCAATACAAACGAACCCTCTTCGTCTGCTCCTCAACACCAAGATGATCATGCTCCTATAAGAACTTGGAAGTTTGCCTCAAATCACACCGAAGATCTGATCATTGGAGATAGACTTCAAGGAGTTCAAACTAGATCTAAACTGAGAGATGTTTCTGGATATACTCTTGTGTCTGATATAGAGCCCAAAGATATTGGAGAAGCTCTACAAGATAATGATTGGATCTTAGCTATGAAAGAAGAGCTGAACCAATTCACAAGGAATGATGTATAGACTCTAGTGGAAAGACCAAGGAATAAAAGCAACATTAGAACGAGATGGGTATTCAGAAATAAGTTTGATGAAGCTGGAAAAGTTGTAAGAAACAAGGTCAGGTTAGTAGCTCAAGGCTATAATCAACAAGAAGGTATTGATTTTACTGAAACCTTTGCACCTGTAGCTAGATTAGAAGCAATTAGAATTTCACTTTCTTTTGCTACTCACAAGAATATCTTTCTATATCAAATGGATGTGAAAAGTGTCTTTCTAAACGGTTTTATCAAAGAAGAAGTGTATGTTAAACAACCTCCTGGTTTTGAGAGTTAATCTCAACCAGATCATGTTTTCAAATTGAAGAAAGCACTTTATGGTCTTAAACAAGCTTCTAGAGCTTGGTATGAAAGACTGAGTTCTTTTCTTCTTAAAAATGGTTTTTCAAGAGGAAAGGTTGATACAACTCTCTTCTATCATTATTCAAATTTATGTAGACGATATAGTCTTTGGAGCAACTAACGAATCCTTGTGCAAGGATTTCTTTAAGATAATGTAGGATAAGTTTGAGATGAGTATGATGGGAGAATTAAAGTTCTTCCTAGAACTTCAAATCAAACAAACGAAACAAGGGATCTACATTCATCAACAGAAGTACACCAAGGAGCTTCTAAAGAAGTTCAAAATGGAGAATGCTAAGCCTATGAAGACTCCAATACATTTGTCTGATGCAAGTCTCAACAAGGATGAGTCAGGTAAGACCGTGGATCAAACAGTATACAGAGGTATGATTGACTCTCTACTGTATCTAACTACTAGTAGACCTGACATTATGTTTAGTGTCTGTCTATGTGCATGTTTTCAATCTGATCCTAGGGAATCTCATTTCCAAACTGTAAAACGCATCTTGAGATATCTTATTGGAACTACTAATCTCTCTTTGTTTTATAAGAAAAACAGTGATTTCAATCTTAGTGGCTATTACGATGCTAATTATGCTGGAGATAAAGTGGAAAGGAAAAGCACAAGTGATGGATGTCGATTTCGTGGCACATCACTCATCTCTTGGTCAAGCAAGAAACAAAACTCCATTTCACTCTCAACCACTAAAACGGAGTATATTGCTGCAGTTGGGTGTTGTTCACAATTACTTTGGGTAAAACATCAACTTAAGGATTACTCCAAGTTTGAGACCCAAATACCTGTATTTTGTGATAATACAAGTACAATTAATCTCAGTAAAAACCCTATTCAACATTCAAAAGAAAAACATATTGAAATCAAATTTCATTTTATAAAAGATTATGTTCAAAAAGGTATTTTTGATATACAGTTTGTTCAAACTGACTTTCAATAGGTAGATATTTTCACGAAAGCTTTAGACGAAACTCATTTTAACTTCATTAAAGAAAATTTGGGAATTATTTCTTTAATTGACTAAGTTATTTCGTCTGTGCCTTTTAACTGTTTATTTCGTCTGTCTAATTTATTCATGTTAAGACGAAACATTGTGTCTGATTAAGTTAAATCAGTATGAGAAAATTCAACAGACATAAGGTTATTATTTAATTAATTTAAAGTTAAGTGTGCAGGGACAAAATAAATGCAGCATTAAATGTGTCTGTCATTTATTGCACTATTCTAGGACGTTGAGAAACATGCACAGTGAATTGCAGAGGTCAAATCAATCATTAAAAAAGGCAATCATGAGGCTACATTAAATCAGGGGCAGTTTCAACTTCTTTCGTCTAATGAATTATAATCGTTTTAATCTTTGACTATAAATACTGCAAAGTTTACTCTTTTTAACTCTTTACAGTATTCTACATTCTCTGAAACTTTATCTTATCTAACAATCTTCCACTCACAAAAATCTTTCTTTTTCAAACCTAGAAAATGGCCGCCAAGAAAACCAATACTTCAGAAGAGACCTTCTTCACGAAAGATCTTTTCTTGCCAAGCAAGTGGGTTGCCAAATCCACACTCGAAGGTGTATCAAATCGAGTGTCAAGAATGTTGTCTTTTAATGGATGGATGGACTTTGCTGAATGGAAAGGTCCATGGCTGATGGAGGCTTATGCTGAGTTTTGAAGCGATGCCAAAGAGTTTGATGATGATATCGTTGGTACCATTGACAACAAAAAGTACATTATCACTGTTGATACCATTGCTGAGGCTGGGAAGTGCAAGGCTGAAGGTCGCTTCTACAGCGCTGATTGGATGAAGATTGAGACTGAAGCGCATGTTGACAACATGCTTTATGGTAAGGCTCGCGACCCTTAAGATCCCAAATTTTTTAGATCTGGGAACCTCCTCCCGGCATGCAGAGTCATCCACAACCTCCTCTACAACGTTTTCACGCCGCGAACAGGCTCAAGGGATAATGTGAGTCATCGAGATCGCTTCTGCATGTTCTATTATCTTAGGAAGGTAAAGATGAGTCTTCCTCACTTGATTCTCGATCATTGGGTGAGCGCCTTGAAGAACAGAAACATTAGAAGGAAGAGCAGCATTCCTTACACTACTCTCTTCTCTCAAATCATTATCCATCAAGGTTTTGATGTCACGGGAGTAGTATGGCACAATGAAGGGAAAGAAGTTAAGGGGAGCACCTTTGCGAAGATGTGTCTGGCCCCTGGCTTCCTTCATTATAAAAGTGGAGAAGAAGAACCTCTCTCTCCTATGACCCAAGAACATCCTCACAGAGCTAGCATCAAGCGTGCTAGACGTAGCGACTCTAAAGCTCAAACACAAACCCAAACACCAATCTCATTGTCTCAACCGCCTGTCACCATAACAGAAGTTCCTTTTGAGGATGTTGTTGTTGAACCCCTTAGAAGAAAAAGGAACATAAGGATCAAACATGTTGTGTCCAAGACGCAAGCAAAAAAAGTTTCCCCAAGTGAAGATGAAGTGGTAACTAAAGCATCTAAGGATGCACCGTCTGTTAGAATCCTGACAGACGGAGAAAAACAAAGGAAGGCAGCTGAAGAAAAAGCTAGAGCAAGGGAGATTGCTCTACAAAAGGCTGCAAAAGGCAAGGAAAAGATGAAGCAGAAGCAGAGGCTTGCGTTTGTGATTGTTGGAGAAACTGAAGAAGCCAAGCAATTAAAAGAGGCTAGAAAAGTCTCTATGCTGCTTGAGGCTGAAAGGGAACGTCTGTTCCAAGAAAGCATTATAGGCATTGGATCGTCTGAAGCTTCTCCTGCACCAGCAACTTCAGAGGGCATGAATAGTGAAGAAACTGCCCAGATTCAGAAGGACAATGCCCAACTAGCAGAGGAATTGGAGACCATGTTGAATGAAGAGGCTCCAACCATGGAGGTTTCAGAATCTCTACTCCAAGACGAACATAGGAGTGCTAGCACTGATCCTATTCTTGCGTCTCCTCTCAATGCTGCCTTTAATCAGACGATACCTGTTGCATCTGAGGAAGTGCCTTGCCATCAGATGATAGAAGCTGCGTCTGAAGAAACTTCCTGCTCACAAACGATGGAGATTCTGTCTGAGGTCATCATTGATGATGACACATGTTCCCCGTTTGATGAGGAACAAGTAGAAATAAAAAGAATAGTTCTACCTTTGGTGAGATCACATGCTGAGTTGCTGAATCCAGAAGATCTCCCACTGAAGCACAAGACAAGACTATTCGTTTCTCAACGAATTAGTCATGAAGAGATTTGTTGAAAGCTCTTATGTAGAGAGGCCAATCAAACCAGATTGGTTGTTGAAAGATCAGATTGAAGATGCCTCTGATCTTAGTGATGGAGAACCATCTGAAGCTGCAACTAATGGCTATTTTGCGGATGATGAAGACTGCTTTATTGAAGACACTCTCTACATCGAGTTGAAATACCCTTATCGCTTCGGAGGAAAGAAGGGATTCCAACTTGGGAGATCTGTTAATCCCATCATATATCACCAACCCTTGAAGCCAAAGGACTTCAAAGGTGATGCAAAATAGTCCCCTGATGAACAACGCGATTGGCTGAAGCGTCTGCCTTGGGATGAGTTGGCACAGCTGAACATTAAGGGTTTGGAGAATATTGTTGTTTACAAGGATCATCTTGTTGGGTTGTTGATTGAAAGACCAACACTTGGCTATGAACCACACATTCCATACAGAGAAAACATCAAATGGAAGGTTCAACATGAGCTTAATGCACCTATTTTTCACCATTGCAGATATGGAGACGCTATCTCCAAAGTATATGAGCCAAGAGACTGCGATCATTGGCACTTGGATGCCGTTGATAGTCATGATCCATTCACCTTTACAATCTCTATGAACCAAACAGAGTATGTGGGACTAGGTCATACTCTAGGGATTGTTCTTCCATGGACAAGACCACACTGTCCAAGGATTCGTCCACGTTACTCCCTTCTCATTGATGAATGTGAAGACCCTGAAGACTTTGCTCACTTTCTACCGGAAGACTATAACATTGCCTTCAGAATGATGGCTAATTCTTATAGAAGAAAAGAAAAAGGAAGGTTAGCCTCATTTTCTCATATACAAAGAAGAGCAAAGAAGGAACTCAAGCCTTATCCCTTCATGATGGGATCTCAGTTCTCATCTTTAGTCACAAACGAAACCAAGTATTTCATTGTCATGGATCACTCAAGACCATGCTTGGTTAAGTTTTTGGCCAAAGGAAAGGAGAAAAAGACACTGTCTGCCCCCAAGCAATTCAAGTTCGCAAGGCACATTGCCAAGCGACTTCCGTCTGTTGCATATGATCATCTCAAGGTTATTCAAGCTCATGCCTCAAAGCCTATCAATCCAAAGATTCAAAGGATGATAGAGGATCATGAAGCTATCTCAGCTTTCTGCTCAGGAACTTCATTTGATGAAGATTTTGTCACATGCGACAAAGTCTACCCGGGAGGAGCTTTCGCCTACACTCTTCCTTCTCATGAACCTCAGTACCTTTAACTCACTACCTTCAACAAATCATATTCGTGGCAATGGGAGCACAACTTTAGCACTCGCATGGAACTTCCTTTATTCTCTTTGTATCTGAAAGGAACTCTAGTGGTAGTCATTGAAGATGACTCAGAACCAATTGTTGAGCAAGCAGTAACTGATGAGGAACCTCAATCACCAGAAGATCTCGTTGACAAGTATAATGCTTTGAAGCTCAAATATGATGCTCTTGAGGAGAACTCTGAGCACTTGAAGAAAAAGAACAAGGAGCTTGAAGAAAATCAAGTTTCTATTTCTACTGAGATGCAGCAGCTACAGAGTATTGTGATGAGTCTCGTACAACATCAACCACAACCTCCACCATCTTGATTTTGATGATTCTTAGCCCAAGGGGGAGAATAATTTGAGGGAAAGGTTATGCTAAGGGGGAGCATGGTATGTTTTTGAGCAATGAAGAGCATCCGTCTGAGGGGGAGAAAAAGACGAAGAAAGGATGAAGATTTTTTTATTTGCTTTGCTCTGGTTATTTGTTTGCACAGTTCTGAACTTATAATTTTTTCATTTGTTTTGATCTGTTTATTTTGTTTTTGTTCTTCTGAATCTTATAAGCCTGTAAATGGATTACATCACATTGATGTAACAATTCTTATAAAGAGGTATATTTAGAGAACATCGTCTTGATGTAATTAAAATGCTTATTATTTTGCTTTAGCTAACTTTGTCTTGTGCAGATGCTCTTTTGAGATAGTTGCTAGTATGGTTTGTAATCATAAAAAATGGGAAGATTATTAGATCAAGAAGATTAATGTCTCTAAGTTTTGATTAATTACAAGACAGACGGAACATCTCAGACAAAGCATTACAAGCAAAGTCAGACATAACAAGCATAGACGGAAGATGACCCCTCAAAATTGAAGTCATTCGTCTGTCTCAAAGCCAAGTTTTCAGACGAAAGGATAGACAAAACTCTTTAGACGAAACTTACAAGCCAATTTTAAGACTGAAGATTTACATCGTCTGTCATAAGAGTGAAGTACAGCTTGAGTAACTCACGCCAATTTCAAATATGATAAAGTACTTATTAGAGCTTTCAAGATCAGTATGGGGATTCGAGCTTACATATGCAACACGAAAAGGTTTCTCCTTTTCCAAGAAAATCTCTGTACAAGTCAGAAAAAGGACTGAGCATGCAATCAAATCCGATGCGCACACTATCTATCACTTGATTGCACTCTGACACCTTTTTGGACTGCACTTGGAGAAAGCTTAACGACATTCTTCTGTCTCTAACGGATATCTGAAGACTCTGCCTATAAAAGGACCTCACTCTCCCAAGTTTCAGTTGGCAAACACGCTTATATTGCTAAGACTTTGTGCTTTCGCTTACTACTACTTTTGAACTTCATTATATACCCCTCTCTGCGAAGAGGAACTTTTCTTTCATAGAAAACTTTGTAAATCCACTTGTGTGGTGTTTTAGCTTAAGGAGGCCGTGTGTTCAAAGAATACCTGGTTTTTAGCCTGAGAAGGTTGTGTTCAAAGAATATCTTGTATTAGCCAGAAGTGGCTGGGTTCAAATAATATTTGTAACCATTTCACGGTTTGTAGTGAAAACTCAGTAGTTGCTGGGTAACTGAACGTAGTCTTGAATAGATGAACCGGTATAAAAATACTTGTGTTTATCTTCTTTAAGTTTGCAACTAACGGGGATAATCAACTTATAACGTCTGTTCTTTAAAACTAATCTTTAAAATTTTACATAAGTATTGTCATATTATACTATTGCTCTATAATTGTTTAGAATTTTAATTTTTTCCTCTAATCTCTTAAGATTTCATTTACATGAAAGAAAATGTAATTGATTTGAGTTGTGAAATATTTTTTTTCGTATGATTGAACTGTTAAACATATTTATCATATTATACTAATATTTTATTAAATTCTTTTATTATATCCTGGTGTGTTGCTATTTACTAACTTGCCGCATCGCACTTTTTTAATTATGAATTTATACAAAATCACATTTTTTTTTTTATATTCACAAGTCAAAACATGTTATACTCATGGTCAAATTTTTATTTATTTTTTATTATACATAGGCGAGTCCAAAGCATTGCTAGCCAACCTGACCCAAACCCATTTGACATGTTAACAGGCTAGGCAAAAAACTTTCACTTGAATTTGAACTTTCTATTTTAAAAGTCTAACATGATGTTATATTGTTTCAGTCTCATCAAGTCGGGTCAAAATTTACAACTCTAATTAACACTCAACAATTAGGTAATACATGAATATATATATATATATATATATATATATATATATATATATATATATATTATATAAACAATTAACTATGATCTCACTAATAAAAATGTCAAATTAAATAATTAAATTATTTATATTTAAATTATATAAAAAATTATTAATAGTTGTAATCAATAAATTTTATTATTTATAAATTTATTCACCAATTAAGATAGAAAAAGTAAAAAATTGTGCTTGAATTAACTAAATTAATTAATATTTTATTGTGAGGTATTATACCCAAAAAAATATTCATTAATAAAAAAATTAGTAACCAATACTCACGAATAAAAATATAAATTAAATATCAAAACTCATTCCTAATTAATTTTAACTCAGAATAATTATCCCAGTTCGTCTAATTAAACACCCTCTAAATAGAAAGAGGACATGATGCAAAACATGAGGGGAAAATCTTTGAGGGACACATGTGGTTGGGTGCCTGAGGCAAGGGTGGGTCCTGTAAGGTACTCACTCCATTTTGCAGCAACATTTAATAATAACATATTAAGCACTAATCATTCTTGCTTATGCTAGCCAGAGAATAAGGAAAAGCAACAACTAACGACGAACATTCATTGATAAAGATACATTGTAGTAGTGGTTTGATAAAGATACTGTGTCCAACCCACCTCCATACATTCTTTGATCCATAAATGAAATAAAAAATTCAAACGATCGACATAGGAATTTGTTTCAGATCTTTCACTCACCGTTGGCTGTGTCGCGCATGCGCATCATATGCACATATACGTTAGTGTTAATTTTATATTTGTGAATTTGGTTAATAAACTAACTACTGAAATTTCTTTCTTTACACATTAACATTATGTAAGGCTGTCTAGTTTGACATCGTTTGTTGACCTAAATATGGGTGCCAACGCATAGCAGCAAGCAATTAGCACATGGACCAAATCAGAAAAAATTATTAAATTATTCGAAGTTATCATAATAATAATTTCAAGTAATCTTCGTATAACTTCGAATAATAATAATTTCAAGTAATCTTCGTAAAGAAAATATCTATAATTACATGTAAGACTTAGACGACACAAGAGAAGAGTTTAACTCAAAATATTAGTATATGTATAAAAATGAAATGTCAAATAGATCAATAAAATCATCAAATCAATTAAACTATGATTTAAGTGTTTTTTTTCGTATTTTATTTCTGGAAAAAATTCCTAATATTTGTAACCCCATAACTCAAATTGGATAATTCTCAAATAACTAAAAAGAAAATAAAATCCTTTAGCTATTTCATTTATTGAGTGGTCTTTACCCCCTTTTCTTGCCTCTTGTCCGTTTTTCTTTATAATTTTAGAATATAATCGAATCTATTTTTTTTTTCTAATTCTAATAGAATTAGATTCTAATTCGAATAGAATTATAGAATTAATGAGACAATTTGAAAATGGTATTTACTTGTTCCATAATCTTTTCGCTTTTCTTTGAATCATTGGGTTTAGACATTTTTAATATTAAATTTATTACTAATATATATATATATATATATATATAAATTTATTAAAAAATTACATATATATAAAGTTATTATTGATATATATATAAATTTATTAATAAATTACATATATATATATATATAAATTTATTATTAATATATATAATATATATATATATATATAAAAATTTATATATATAAATATTAAATTTATTACTAATATATATATATATATATATATATATATATATAATTTTATTATTAATATATATATTATAAAAAAAAATCAAAAGTTTGGGGGCGGTTTGCCCCCCCAGAGTCTAACGCTCCGCCCTGTCTGAAAGAATCATACAAATAAATAGAGGGTTAATTCCGCGAATACACTTTGGATCGAAATAGTTTTACTAATTCCAACAATTTTTTTTAACCTTGCTTCAATTTGATCCTTTTGATTTTTCTATCAAAAATATACTTACGAAGTTTTTCTAACTTATTAATTTTCACTAACCTTAGATACTTGTTCCTGAATAATGAATAAACTCGAACTCCATCATGTACTATTTACATCATCAACTCCTTTCCTGTCCCAAAAATTAGAAGTTCTAGTGAAACAGAACAAATGATGTCGAGCCAAGAGCATGTTGAATTCTATATACTAGAAAAATGGTGGATGTAAGAATCCACAGTTAATCTAATAATGTCTTTCAAGTCACACGTTGCTTTTTACCAAATCGTTTTAAACGAAGTTATTGTGCCAAAATTATAATAAAAAACTAAATAAAAGAATTGATTAAAACATAAAGACTAGGTCCTTAAAAACCTATATTAAAAATTAATTTCCATAAAAAGGTTAAGAACCATATTAAATTTTTTAATATTAAAGTGATTTTTTTGTTAATTGGCATTTTATCCTTGCATTACATAGGATAAATTTAATATTATAAGATTTAAGCTATAACAAGTTATTATAAAATATGAAAAATATCTATGTTATATAATTAAAATAATGTATAAAAAAAATAGCGACAAGTTAAAATACTTGTATAAAATTTTATATTTTATTTTTGGGTTAGCATTTCTTTTGAAAGACATCTTCTGTTTAAAATACTATTGTATAAAATATTTGTTTATTTTCAACCAATTTAGTAATAATTTATAATAATAATAGTTAGGTTCAATTGATTATATGCCATCGAATTTTTGTATCTGTAAAAATTTTCACCAAATTATCATAAAGTTATAAATTTTGTCAATTTTCTTAAATGTTACTTAATTATCTAATAATATGCTTATATGGTTTATGAAAATTGTCACTCTACCCTTTCATTGTGAGTACAATAAAAGAAATCTCCAAGTTTCACGAAACTATCTCACCAGTTTTAGCATTATTTGAAATCCTAGTGTAAAAGACAGAAGACGTTCAATGAGAAACTAATAACCTCATTTACGGTTTCACTTAAAAAATAAATTAAATTAAAAAATCACATCTTATTAATAAATTAACTCGCATCTTAATTACATGTTAATAAATTATAGTTAATTGACTGATATTTAATGAGATTTTGTAATTTTATAACAATTGAATGACCAATATCATATATATAAATATTTTGTTGGTATAATTTACCAAAACATAAAGTTAACTTGCATAAAACACAATTAAGCATAATTAATAATTAAAAATGAAATTATACTAAAAAGATAAAAATATAAGAAAACAAAAGTCAATGGTGCATAAATACCTTAATAAATTACAATGAAATATTTTCTTAATATGAATGGTATTACTAACGTTACACACAACACACACACAAATATATATATATATATATATATATATATATATATATATATTGACGGGAAGGCACGTAGTAATGATATGGTATGAGAGTATCAAATAATTTTTCCGGGACCAGACAATTATTTGGACTGTATAGATCTTGCTCTGACCTCTGAAGAGTATCATAGTACTTTAGAGTTCACACTGCCACCAAAAAATTAATGTACTTCTCCGTAATATATTTGATTACATTTGGCAGCGGGATCCGGAATTATATGTAGTGCTATAATTCGAAACTTTTTACACCAACTATGTTTTGTTTTTTCTTTTAATAATGAATGAATATTGGTCCCCTAATGACGTTGGGGGCTTTATAATTTGGTATTCTTAATTTCAAGCATGATTGCTGGACACATGAAAAGAAAACTTGGGGATAGATGGAAAAGAACTCTCATGGTGGACCTAAAGAATCACCAACTTGACTGCACCCATAACGAGGTATTATCGTTCCATTTTTTGACCAAAATCATATGGCTGACCACATACATATATTCATAACTTGTGCTTCAGGGTTGATACATGATTTAGATGCCTAATGCTATATATATATATATATATATATATATATATATATATACACCCACTTGTTTAAATATATTTTTTGGAATAGATATTTATTTCAATCAAGTAAATAATTATTTAAGGAACATGTACTGTATGAGTTGTTTCTAAAAAAGTAAACAAATATATTTAAGAAGAAATAGTTTAAACAAACATACTAAAAATATATAAAATTATTTCTTTTTTTTTGTTTGAAAAAAACTACTTTTTTAAGATAAAAGTGTAAACAAGTTGACCTATATTTTCTTTTTATTTTCCTCTCACCATTTTATAAATATTAAAAAATAACTCATTGCAATCATCTTATAAAATATGAGTATACCATCGAACACATAAATCAACTGTTGTAAACTCACCTCCAATATTGGAGGATACCTTTGGATTTTATTCAAATTATAAAATAAGAGTTTAATAGCTAATTATCTTCAATGTAACTATTATGTCAACTAATTAGAAATCAAGTTGGGTAAGAATTTAAGGATGATTTTATTAAAATTAACAAATTTATGATATGTAGGAAATTATGATAATAATTTCAATATGTTAGTACTTTTTGTCATAAAATTAATAAGTAGAAAAAAAGGTTTAAAAAATTATTCATATAATAATTTATATAGTATTTAATGTCCTAGTCTCCATATTATGTACTATACTTCGTACCACTTTCTCTTTTATTTCATTCTGTCGTAATCCTACAAGTAAAATTTCTCCAAAATTAATAGGGGAGTGTAGGACTAGGAATGATTATTTTATATAAATTGATCAATACTTTTCTGTTGGACAGTGTAGTTTTCAGCTATTTGCTTTCTCTGTACAAAAGAAACGACCCGGCCCGCTTTTGATGCTTTCGATCCATGCGTAAAATTGACAATCGATATAGTGACTTGTATATACGTAAAATGACAATTTGAAAAATTAAGAAAGTAAAAAAAGTGTGTTAACGTTTTGTATGTGCTACACACAGAGATATATACTTAAGTGATACCCTCTTAACAACATGAAAGGAAAAAATAATAGAAAGAAGATAAGTATCTAATTCAAAGGGCAAAAAATTACAATTTTTTTTCATTAAGAAAATGCACCCGGAAAAAAATTTCCCGCTTTAAATATTTTAGAGAAAATCTTCAGCTTTTAAATTTTTGTGGTGTAATTTGGCCTTTTCTGAACTTTCATTTGATTTCTTTAAGAAAAAGAAAGAAAGAAGAAAAGAAGATGAAGAAAGCAATTCGGGTGTAGGAAGTAAAAACACGTAGCTTGAGAAGGAAGTATGTTCACAGTTTTGGAGTTTTTCTATATCTCAAAAGGTGATACTTATTGTTAATTTACAAGATACCTACTGATCCACAAAGGCATATCATATGCACAGCATTATTGTCCTTGTAATCATACGCACAGAAATCTTTAGCTACGTCTTCACATGTCATGATGCTGCGAGTTATATATATATATATATTAACAACAATACTTTTCATAGAATCCAATTGCTTATGTATCATTATGTCTAATTGGTTTATCCCTTCATAATGTATGACCAAGGCTTCAAAAAATATTTAGTAGAAACTACAATAGATAGACAACTCGACAACCAGTTATAAAATATGAAGAGAGAGAAGTACATATATGTATAAGATGTGAAGAGAGAGAAATATATATAAATTTCGTGAGTGAATTGACTGATTGATTGCTTATTACAGTTGACTACTAAATAAAATTATAAATTATAATATAAAATGTTAAATCTTAAAACTAAATATTAAATTCGACGAGTTAGTGTTATAATTAGATAGACTATAATTAGTGTTACGAAGAAGATTTATTTAATGAGAAATATATCTCATTAAATAACCTTTGGGTAACAATTATCATTGTAGTGGAATATCATAAATAGAATTATTTTCTAATTAACTTAATTAATAAACTAGAAATACTTGTTATAGTAAAAAAAATTTAATCATAATTAAATGAAATTGTCCTATTACCGGTTATATAAGTTGCATTCATCTTAAGAATTGACGTAGATAGCGTGAAACCTTCCAATAACGGTGAAAACTTTGATATGTTGTGACCTACATCATTATACCATTTTTTAAAACTTTGGTCACAACTTTTCATGAGAACTTGGTTATATATATATATATATATATATATATATATATATATATATATATATATATATATATATATATATATATATATACACTTCTGTGCGACAAATTAGAAGTCAGTACGTACTATACAGTGTACACAAAAATGTAGTAATCCTGCAAATATTGGAGTTAGCGTTTTTGGTTTCTGACTGTTTCATCTTTACGTGACCCTTTACCAACCAATGGGCATTTACACTGCGTGATTTTACACTACTCTACAGCACAAGGTAACAAGTAACAAGTACCTAGAAGGAAGAGTACTACAAGCACACTGAATAGAGTAGCAATGATAACATATGCTTATGATTGAAACAATAATAATCCACATCTTTGTTTTAAAGCAGATAGAAAACGACCATCCATGGGAAAAGAAAGACATCCACATGCACAAGGAACGAATTAATTAACTAGCCACTAGGATGTGACCATTAATATCTCTCCATTTTAGGTTACTAAATTAGTTTCTATGGTAATTTAATGTAATAATGTTAGAACTCTAACATACTTTTCTTCTAATGGTAGAACCTAAATGGGTTCTTAAATTGTTACAATTATATATTATTTTTTAACAAAATCAGATTTTTTCCTTAATTCAATTTTACACTGGTTCTTATTTCATGTTCTATGATCACATTATTCTCTAATATAATATTCCGGTTCTAATTTTAAGAACCCGTCTAAAAATCTAACATTTAGATATGACCAATTATGAATCTGAGATTTTTAAGAATGTAGTTTAAATTTGATTTCTATTTCGTGTATACAGAAATAAACTTTATTTAGATAAGATAATTACTTATAGTGTTATCATATCTTATAAATAAGATTAAAAGACTCAAATGATTAATTGAAATACTCTTTTGCATGATTTACATGCATAAAAAAAAGAAATAAAAATAGGTGGGGAAGTGAGGTGAAGGCAAGTAACGTGGGAACACAAGACACTTTATTCACCTGACACTGGATGTACTTTGGTTGCTGTAGAGTGGGGTGTGTTACTCACGCCAACTATATCTTACATGTTATTCATCTTCTACTTAGTGGATAAAGATAGCATCCTCGTTTCTCTTTCGGGTGTCACCCTTATGATGAAAGCTTTTCAGTTTATTCCCTAGCACCCCACACCAACCCCCGCCTACTTGTGGAATATCAGTTCAAACTTTGAATTTAACACTGCTAAACCAATTTCAAACAACAATAAAGATATATTGTATCTAGCTACCATCGCGTGAAACCAGTTTATTTTTTTTTTATTCTTGAAAAAAAATTGTTTAGAGGAGATAGCATATACATCTGAAATTCTACCAACATATTGTAATGTGATGTCATATAATTGATGGATAACACCGCCTTTTAAAAATATGATGAGATAGAAGTTGGATTCTAAAATCATGGATAAATATTTATTAAAAAATGATAATCTCTAAAATAGATTTCATTATTTTAGAATATTAGTCTTTTAGCTCATAACTTTTATATTCCGGAAATTCATTCATCAATATTAGTTAGTCTTTTAGCTCAACACTATTTGTCAAATTAGTATTTGATATTATAAAAAATATAAACAAGTATCCTCAATTTCAACACCTTGATCTTCACTTAATTTGATTTTTTAAAAGGTTTCACATAGTTTGTCTCCAATTCCTTTTATTTTTTTGTGGTAAACATTACCTATTTCAACCAAACATTGCACTTTGTCTGGCTTATTATACATCTATATACAGAACAACTTTACTTGAAACAAATTAGTTTTATGATGAAATCTACTCAAATATTTCTAATTTAATGCTTGACTAGAACAACCAAAAACTTTTAATCCATAGCATTCAAAATTAAATTATTTAGTTAACGCGCATTATCATTAGCTACCAGCTAACAACTAGTATATAATTATAAAAATCAATGATAAAAGTACTTTTTCAATAAAATATCCAAGATCAAATAAATCAAATGTATAAATTTCAAATACTAAATGGACACTTTCCGCATAATCAGATTAATGTCTTCCTCTTGATTTTAAAGTAGAGGGGTCAATTGTCCAGGGAAAGAAAGAGACAGATCTAGAGAGAGAGACATGAGAAGCATGAAGATAGAGGAATTAAGAGCAATGCAATGCAATGGCGCGTGTGCGAAACGAGAATATATCCCTTGCTTGTGGGAGGAGTTCGAGTGGGTCCAAAATGGTGTATGTATATGTATCAGTGTGGGGCTTGCAAGTAGAGTGCTCTTTCGGTATGCGTTCTTTATCGGGGACCCAAATATTCTCAAGCTTCTGTCACGTCACACCAATTCTTCACATACCACCCTCCATCAACGTCCCTCATTGTGCCACGTCATCACACTAACAACATCCAACCGTCCGTTGTGTTAGCAATTTGAGATAAGCTATTGGCATTAGAGAGACACGTTAGGGTCCACCATTGTTGTCACCGACGGGTTTTACACACTGTAGCTCTCCGACAACATTCACTACCCTCTCACCTTTTTCTTCCTTCTTATTCACTGTCCCGTCCCATGTAGCAACCACACTCACACATACTCTAACACAAACACATGCACTATGCTGTGCTATGCTACAATTCCCTCTCTTCCATTTCCCACTTAATTAACATCTCACTCATCACATTATTATTCCTCTCATCCTTACACTTCTTCGTTTGTGTCCTTTGTCTTGTGCAATGGTTTTCATTTACTGCAAGTAGGAGTTGCAGTTTAGGTAACACTGCTGGATCAGAAGAGAGCTAGATCTAAGGTCTTGGTTCACTGTCGTTATCCGAAATCACTAGTGAATGGGTTTATCTTCTTTGCACGTCTGCATGGATTCATCAGATCATTGGTTGCAGGTACAATATGTGCATGAAAATTTACACTATTTGCTTCTCATTTCCTTTCTAAACATACTATAAACAAACTCTATACTACATTCTTTTATACCATTAGTTAAAGTTTAAGAGAAACCGGCCGGTTCTATTCTTACATGAATAATTAAATAAGATATATACGTGAGTATTGTAAATCTTTTAACATATTTAATTCCCATGGATAACAAAAATCATAAAAATGTGTCATATCAATTTTTATTTAACGAATAATCTTATTCATAAATTTATAGTTTTCATACATTTTAACTCTCCATGTAACGGAGAGTATGTTAGAGAGTACTTGTTAGCACTTTTCTTTTCTTTAATTAACTGTATTAATTCTTCATGCTTGTCCATACTCACTCATTACTCAAATGACTAGAAAAAGAAAATAGCACTTTGAGAGAGAGCTTAATTTTGTTCAAGGTTTATAGTTATATATTGAAGTTACCTTGTAAGACATATAATAATCGACAATGTGTATTGCACCTTACAACCTTTTTGTTCTGCATTATGAGTTGAGCCAAATTGATGTATGTTTGGTTTAAAGGAAAGGTGAAAGAAAAGAAGAGAAAGCCAAGGAAAAGAAAAAATAACAAGAGAACAAAAAGAATGAAAAGCAAAAGGCATTTGGAAAATCGAACATGACAATTTGGTTTAAACATATTAAATTGTTAGTTTACTTTTTATGTCAGGGCACAATTCACGAGGAGTCTGGAATGGATTCTTCTTCTTCACCTTCTGGGGACATGCTAACATGTTCAAGGCCCATGATAGAGAGGAGGCTAAGACCCCCACATGACCAAGCTCTAAAGTGCCCTAGGTGTGACTCAACTCACACCAAGTTCTGCTACTACAACAACTACAGTCTCTCTCAGCCAAGGTACTTCTGCAAAACTTGCAGAAGGTACTGGACCAAAGGTGGCACTCTTAGGAACATCCCTGTTGGTGGTGGCTGTAGAAAGAACAAAAAAGTCTCTGCCAAAAAATCATCCAATGAACATAACCAATTAGTTAACACAAACCAAATCACCCAAACACACCCTCCACCCTCCTCTTATATTCATCACAACCCCAAAGATCATCACCTTCAACTCCCTTTCCCAGACTTGCAATTTTCCCACCTTAACAACTTGCTTGGGACCAATGCAGGAGGAAACCCTAGTTTCATGGAGGGCAAATTTGGCATTGGCATTGGCATGGTTGAGAACCCTAGGCCAATTGACTTCATGATGGAGAGTAAGTTGGAGGGTATAATTGGAAATAGTAGTAACTCTAGGAATTTTGATTTTTTTGGAAATAGTAGTGAGATGGGTATGGGTGGTAGTGGTAGTGGTAGTGTTAGCCTTGGAGATCATCATCATATGAACGGTTTACCCCAAAATTTTCATGGTCTTTGTTCCCCTGCATTTAGTGGCATGTCTATTGATCATGGGAACAACGTTAATACTAGTAGTAATGGGGTTACTAATAACTACTTAGTGGACTCTTGCCAGCGTTTGATGCTGCCCTATGATCATGCCAATCATCATGAGGACCATAATGCCTCAATTGATGTGAAGCCAAACCCTAAACAACTTTTGTCCCTTGAGTGGCAAGACCAGGGTTGCTCTGATGGTGGAAAAGACTCATTTGGGTATCTCAACGGTCCAGGATTATGGACTGGAATGATCAACGGCCATGGATCTTCCACCACAAACCCTTTGGTCTAAAATGCAAGTCACAACTCATTAATATGATGCATGATGCATGGATGAATGATCAACGCCTAATTAAGCTCTCTCTTGGCTTGGTTAACTTGATCAATGACCAAATCAATGATCATCACTTCCCCTAGCGAAATATAATTTAATTTTATTATATGATATTATTATATTATATATACATAAAGCCTTTTGATGATGAGAAGGTTCTTAGTATTTTCTTGTGTAACTAGCTATGTATCTATCTGAGGGCGGTCTTATTGAGGTTTCTATTGACTTAGCAAAGAGAGTGTGAATGAGAAGCTTCAGAGTCCACTTCGACTGCCATGGTGCCTTAGCTTTTGGTTTATATATTGTATTATATAGATTTGTGTCTTTGTGTGCGACACGTCATGAGAAGCTTTAGGATTTATTGTGTAACATCGAGGAAGATATGGTACTAGTTCTTTTTTTTTCAGTTAAAGAAAATGCAGTAAGTACTATATATATTATCTTTAATTATGAATTGAAAAACCTTTTCTCTATATGCTTGTGGGGCTGTTATTCGTTTATGTTCTTAAATATTATTAATTAACCTTGAGTTCTCATGGGAGCTGCGGAACCTTAATTGAGAATATTGAATGCTGAATATTCCGTGACTCTTGCATGGGATGGAACGTGTCTCGTGTTTCGATCTAACTTGGAACGCTCAAGACAGTAGAAAAGAAGAGAATAACGTGCACTGAGACATAGATAAAAATAAAATCTTGAGAAGAAAGTTATTTTAAGCTTGGCTACAAAAAGAAATGTAAAGCAATTAAAATTGGAATACGTTGAGCTTATTGTGGGATACATATGTAATATGTTATATGTATATACTTAATTTATAGCGCTGTTATTCATGCATGGTATGTTTGGAAAGTAAAATACAGTCACCCCAAAAGAACGAAAACCTCTTAATTCTTATTATACCCGTACGTGTTAATGAAAATATTCCCTAAATTCTTAAGCTTAATTATCCTATGCTTCTTGGCTCGAATGGGACTGGCACATTTAACTTTTTATCAAAAATAAATATTTATTCATAAATTTTTAATTATTTCTGATAAAATTTATCACCTGTGCATATCAATCAAAATTAGATCAACTCAGTTATCATTTGCTTCGTTCCCCCTCTCCATATTTCGGTAGTTTGTAGTCAAACTAAGATGGCTTTCATAAAACAAACTTAAATAAAAGAATCAAGAAAAAAGTCATATAATAATTAATAAACATTTGATAAAAAGTTAATAAGCATTCACCATAATAACCTTTTTTTCAGAAGAATCCGCCCAAATGATTTGCGAATATCTCACAGTTTTTAATGTATAGTTATTATTTATCTTCTTAAATTATTTAAAAATAATATATATTTTTTGCATTATTAATTCCATATGTTAAAATTTTACCCCTTAACGTTTTTACGTCCCCCCGAAGAGAAAAAGCAAAGGAAAATATTTCTTTTTCTTTTTCTTTTAAAATTTTAAAGGTTAACTTTTCCTTTTCCATTTCTTTTAACTTTTCGATTTGTCTATATCTATTTTTAACATGTGAAAATAGGTCAGGATATCACGGGCTAGCTCGCTAGCTTGACGGCTTAGACCAAGTTAAAAAAAATCCTTCCATATAAGAATTGATATAAAGATAGCTCAGTCGAGTGAGTCATAATGCTAATAAGAATTATAATATATGAATCTAAATATATCATTATTAAAACAGGTCCATTATAATTTTAATTCTTTTGTAAAATTAAAATTAAAATTTAAAATAGAATAAAATTGATTGATTTAATTTGTTGGATCACCCATTTGATCCCGGTTAATAAATTATAATATCACGCCAGATCAAATAAAATATTTAAAATATTAAACCAAATAAAATACAACATATCTAATAAATGGCTCATCTAAGTCCAGTGGGTCAACATTAGATCAACCCAATCTGACCTATTTGATAGTCCTACTCTTTTTCCTTTTACCTTTCTAAATAATCCATGTATTAAGGTAAATATTAGTATTAGTTAAAACTTTTAAAGTGAATAATTTGGTTCAATTATGTTTAATTTTGTGACCGTTTTTCCATCTTTGTACTGTTGTTTTTATCCCTGTAACATGAAGAAACGAACAAAACAATTCTCACTAATACTCGAAAAAATAAATTATTCAGACTTTTAGTGTTATTAATATGTCTCAGTCTAGTTGGATGGACCCGGTAATTCTGCTTTTAGATTTATTTATATTTATTTTATGCCTGTTTCTTTTTTAGGAACATCACAAATTGTATTTCTCACTTGTAGAATATTATACTTATATTTTTTTTTTTATTGGCTTGTATCTCTTCCTTATAGGAAAAATACATATAATAGTCATTAAATATTTTATTAATATTTTTATAATTATATTATTTATATGTTAGTTAATTGTAAATCACAAAATATTTTCTTCCTCAATTTTTTCTCTTGAAGTAATGCACGATAATCATCTTCTTTATTGTAATCTTCCTTTAGTATTTATCATCTTCCTTTGAGCTCTCAACTATAATTATATTACATTTGGTGAATCTTCGAGTACTTTATCATCACTTGACTTTTCAAAATCTCACTCCCACCAACTTTTTCCTGTATTTAACATCCAATTCCTCACCAGTGAAGTTGCACGTGATTACCATCATTGATAGAAACCTTTCGCAACTTAACCATGGAGATTTAAATTAAAAAAAGGTTAAAATATATTTGTACGTAATCATCATAGAATTAACCATGGAGATTTAAATTAAAAAAGTTTAAAATACATTTGTACGTAATTATTATAGAACTATAATTATTTTAAATAGTAAAATAAGTCTAATTCTTCCTACTTAAGATGTATATATGGGTTAAAACTTATTTGGTTGGATTACATACTTTTAACTAAAAATTGAATAAGACCCATGTTCTTGTTTTGGCTAATTGACCCTTTGGGGTCATTTAAAAAAAAAATTACGTTAATGGGTTTGTTTTAAAAATATTTACTAGAAGATGTCTGTTTTAAGTCAAAGGTGTTGGGGAAGGAAATGTCTTCAGGGGTAGGCGTTGAAAGACCAAACGTCTCCTTTTGGGTTGTACACGTGACCATTTGTGATTGGGGAACTTTTAAAATTCAAAAGGAGGCGTTTAAACACCAAACGCCTTCCTCGGAAGACGTTTAAACACCAAACACCTCCTCCTTTTGAATTTCGAAAGTTCCCCAATCACTAATGGCAACGTGTACAACCTGGATGCGTTTGGTCTTCCAACGTCTACCTCTGAAGGGCGTTTTCTTCCCGACGCCTTTAACTCAAAACAGACTCCCCTGGTAAATACTTTTGAAACAAACCCATTAACGTAATTTTTTTTTTTTTTAAAATAACCCAAAAGGGTCAATAAGCCTCTTGTTTTACATGTGATTTTTGAGTATAAAGGGATGTAATAAGTCCTTATGCCTTTTCATATTCTAAGTTAGATTTTAGTATCTTTTAACTTCCTAGTATATATTATGATGACTAATAGGGCTTAAGGAGTCATTGTGATGGTTAATGATGAGTAATACTAGTGGGATATTAGTGCTTGGTGAGGGAGCACTTGCAAGTGAAAATAAATAATAAATGAGAAATAATTGCTTAGTGGAAAACTAAAGCCAAGTAGGAATGCAATCCATGAACTCTAACTAGTGTTTTGCTTAGCTTATAAATAAAAACCTCTTGTAAGTTTTAAAATAAATTTGAGATTAATTAAAATATGAGTTTTCTCCCTAGTTATGAGACTTTCTTACAATTCTTAAAAACTAAATCTGATCTTATCAATCTTTAATTGTGACCGTAAATATTAGGCATTTTCCCTGGGGAAAAGCTACATCTAGTACCAGACCAATTATTTGAGCGATGCGTATCAAACTCATGACTTATCACTCACATTCTCTTTCCTGAGTGAGACATTAATATCTTTCTTTGAAAGAAAAATAAAAATCAATTCCCCTATCTTAACTCTTAAAAGCAATAAACTCGTGACTTATCACTCACATTCTCTTTCCTGAGTGTGACATTAATGTCTTTTTTTAAAAGAAAAATAAAAATCAATTCCCCTATCTTAACTCTTAAAAGCAATCTTTCCAATGTGGATTCACATAAGTTAGTATCAAAGCTTTGATTCCTCGAAGTTAAGGTATATATTCTCCATTTTATCATGGAAGTGCTGAAATAGAGAAGATGATTTTCAAAACCAAAACATAGATCAAATTGAATGTTTGATTTTTGGAAATTTGTGTTCTTTAATCGTTGGTGGTAGGAGATGTGCCAATGTTGTTCGTGAGAGATTAGTTTCAAAAATGAATTTGGAAACTAAACCACACCCACAACCTTACAAAGTTTAAGGTCTTTGTGAAGATGGTGAAATAACCGTGAACAAACCAGCTGAAGTACAATTTTCATTGGTAAGTATGTTAGTGAGGTGTTGTGTGATGTTGTTTCTATGGAGACATTCCATATGTTACTTGGTAAAGCTTGGAAACGTAATAGGAATGTTGAACACAAATTTTGCTAAATAGTTTCTCTTTTGCACATATGGAAAATATTTTTGTTTTTATTCTAACCCATTAAATCTTGGCATTCTTTTACCTTGATGCCTAAGGAAAAATTGCAGACAAAAACTCAACGGGTAGAGCAATTTGATGAGGTGGTAGATTCATCTACAAAGTCAATATTTTTGAAATACAAAAGTAATGGGCCTGATTTAAGGACAAATCCTTTTTGAAGAGGGGAGGAATGATAGGAATCTATCAAGGTCTAACAAAAAGAGTTTTCACATCTTAACCATGGAGATCTAAATTAAAGTTTAGCTATATTTGTGTACAATCATAGAAATACATTTGTGGACTGGAGTTTAATTAGTTGGATTACATAACTTTTAGGCTGAAGATTCAATAAGACCCATGTTCTTATTTTACTTGTGATTTTCGTGCATAAATTGGATTTAATAAGTTCATGTAAAGATAAAAATACAATAAGAGAGTTGAATTGTGTTTTAAAACGTTTTTCACAAGCTTTTTATTCTCTTTAAAAGAGATTTCTGAAAACTTAGATACAGTTTTTCACAAACGAAATAAAAAAAATCCAATAAAGATATAACTTAACACAACAACCATAGTTAGTAAATAAAGAGAACACATAATAATTTATATTAGTTCATCTTAACAAGATTACATCCAATTTCTTAGCATCAACTAAGATATCACTAACTCAGAGTGATTATAAGTATTATTTGACCCTGTCACTTCTTGGCTAATCCTAGTGACACAACCTTTTTAGGTTATTGTTATCCAAGTATTGTTTGAACCCAGTCTCTTCAAGTTAAAAACTCCAAGTATTCTTTGGTCCCAACCTCTCCAAACTAACAAAGCCAAGTATTATTTGATCTTAGCTTCTTTAGACTAAGTTACCACTAAGGGTATGGGTTTACAAGAGATTATCTAAGTTAAGAGATTAAGCCTCTGCACAAAAGAGGATATAATATGAACATAAAGAATAAGAAATTTTACATGAAAGAATTTAAAGTTGAACAAGAGATTTTTTAGAGTGGTCTCCAATTTTAAATTTTAAATTTTCAATCTTTTTTTAGATGGAGAGGTTGAAGTAGCTATTAGACTCAAAATCTTCAAATTCCTCACTCCGTCTGTTAAAATCATGTTCAATGTTCCATTACATTAAATGCGTTTTTGAGTTATCAGCTTCAGATTTGCAAAGTATCTTCACATTATGATGATTTAGTATTGCAAAGTTGTACTACTTTCTGTAATGAATCTTTGTGTCAGAAACATCCTCCTTAACTTTGATTTAGCATATCTTTTCATAACGAGCTAGTTGACTTCCTCGTAATTGATTGGAACAATAACTTTTCTATTAAGACTTTATAGAAAACGAATTCCTGATACTTAGAGTTAATATGAGTAAAAGTAACATATAGAACTGATACTTATCTTATTGTTGAGGCTTTGTCTGTCATTTTATTAATCTGTCTTGAGCATCTTTTGAGATGCAATGTTCGTTTGTAGAATAATTATTTGTCTGATTGCCTCAAAAGTCTGATAGCTCCAGTCATCTTATAAATACATAGTTTTATCTTAGCAATTTGTGATTATCAAAATTAAAAGATATAATTTATCTTTAAACAAATTTGTCTTAACAATTCATATGCTTTTCCATGTTTTCTAGGTTAGGTTTTAGTTTCTTTTGACTTTCTAATCCATTATAATGAATAACAGAACTTAATGAGTCATTGTTGATGGTTAGTGAGTAGTAATAACTAATGGGTTATTAGCGCTTAATGGGAGAGCACTTGCTAGCAGAAAATAAATGATAAGTGAGAAATAATTGCTAGTGAAAAATTAATGCCCAGAGGGAATGCATTACATGTACTCTAATGTGTATGTTTGCTTAGCCCATGAATATGACCCTCTTGTAAGCTTTGAAACAAATTTAAGATTAATCAAAATATAAGTTTTCTCCCTATTGCAAGAGTTTCTCTTAGTTCTTAGGTAAAGAACTAAATCTAACCTTATTAAACTTTTATTTTGACGATCAAATCCATAATTTATCATTCACTTTTTTCACCCCTTTCTTGAGTGTGATGTTAATATCCTTCTCTAAAAGAAAACTAAAAATCAATTTTTGTATCTAAACTCTTCAAGGTGATCCTGTCCACCACAAATTCACATCATTCTTGTACACATTTGTTCTTTACTCTCCTAATTATTTATACTCTCTAACATCGTTCTTCTCCATTAATTTCATTGTCATATGTAGATTTGTTCTTATTAGGTTTTTAATTTTGTTAAATTAGATTTCCTATTGATGTGAATTGGGATGTACGAAAATAGTGAACCAGGCTTCCCAGTTCACATCACCTACTGTAGATTTAAGTCACAATTTTCTATTCAATATTTCTTAATCGAATTGTTACGAGGATTGTTCAAAGAGACTTGATAATGTTAAGATGCACTTCCAATTCTTTATATTTTGATTTTCTTTTCCATAAATTTTGTTGTTCACCTTTGTTGTATGCACATGGTTGCAATAGTTTAGATGATATGTAGCTCTAGAGGGTTGAAAATGGGCTCGGCATGGTGGCCTAACAGACCAGTGCTAGATCAGGTCAAGAAAAGCAACCTATTTAAGAATTGACGCAAAAACAAACAATAGTCCTAAAAAGGCCATGGTGTTAAAACGAACTATAGTATTAAAATGTGTCAATCATATTTTTATTTTTCCTTGTAAAATTTAAATTAGAAATAAAAATCAAATAAAATAAACTAATTCGTCCTCTTAGCCTAGCTATTTGGTTCGGCCTAACAAACCACAGTGCCCGGTTGAGCCAAATAAAATATAGTCCATTTAAAAATTGAATTAGTTTAATCTAACCCGTTTTCATCTGTTGATACAATGGGTTAATACCGGGCTAACTCATCCCAACTCATTTAATCAGTATATGTAGTTTACATATAAGGTATAACTTGGAGATTATCACTCTTAGGTATACTTTTTCTTGATTTTCACTCTTAGGTATACTTTCTCTTGGTTTTCACTTGCTTTTATTGCATAATCTCATTTTCAGGTTCACATCCTGTTGTATCGGTAGTTATTGTAGTTGTAATGAAAAATTTCTTTCTTCTCATGTTGGATGAAATGTAGAAGTCGTCACGCACAGATTGGAAATTAAAGTCGGAGAAGTATTTTGCTATTTCCCATACGTCATTAAGATTTCTATTAGTTTCTTTTATTTTTAGTTTTGTCTTATTGTAATATTTTTGGACTAGGTTGTTAATTACGACATAAGACTCTGATTTGTGTGTTTGTAGATTTTTTTTTTAAAGAATGAACATGTGAAAATTGCAATGTCACCCATGTTTCAACTTGAAATTATAA